>OX451736.1:766980942-767580942 GCA_948472305.1 Vicia faba
TTGTTTAATTGATTAATGGTTTGAATTTTGATTTTATTTCTGACTTTTCTTTAATTCTAAAAATGTGGAAAAATATGTCTTCTGATCTTTAGGCTTTCATTGTGATTTGTATGATCTTGGTTTGAATTTTTTGAATTTTGATCTTATCTATTTAATATTTAAGATTAAAATTCAAACAATTAGGGTTTTGTGGCTTACATTGCAAGTTTCAATTTCAAACCAATTTTCCTTGAGTTTCCATTGGAATTTGGATCATGTTTAAGGTTCATGGATGTATTGAGGATCTAAAAACCATTTTTATTAAATTATTTGACTTAATTGGATATTTTTCCACAAATTATTTTGAAAGCTTGTCTAGTTTGGAAGTTTTTATCAACTAGTTTTGATCCTTGAGCCTAACTTGATCCTCTCCTCTACTATCAATGAACTTCAGACTTGTTTTCTGACCTCTACACATCTCAAAGATGTTATAGAAATTTTGGTTTGAATAATTGAAATCCTTTTCTATTTTTTATGTATTTTGAAGTGAAAGTGACCAATTGATGTTGCATTCTTTGTTACAATTTGTTTGATGGCCAATGAAATTGTGTGAGGCCTGTAATTTGGCACTTAATGGTAATTTTGCTTCTGATTTCTCACACCAATTCAAGTTATCCACTTGACTTCTCATAATTGGTTGATGAGAACTTTTTGATCCATACCTCCTAAGTGATGTTCTTTTGTGAATTTTGCTTTGAGTTTTGAATTTTTTGTCTTTGAGTTTGAGGTCATCAAATGACCAATGATAACATGTTTGGGAATTATACATCAAGGATAGTCTCATAAATACTTGAGATCACTTGACCTCCAATGATTGAACCATTTCATCCTATTGTGAATTTGATGTTCAATCCTTTTTTTTTTCTTCTTTTGAATCTTTGAGGTACATTGAATGCACTTGTGCAACATGCTTTAGAATCAACATTATAAACTCTTGATCATATCCTCATAGAATGTTAGAATCTTGATTTAAAGTCTTTTAATGGTTTAAGTCTCCTAACTTTGTCTTTGTTTGAATTCCTTTCATTGCTAACTTGTGATCCAAGATTTGTGATACATTTTGTGGCATCCCTCTTTTATTATGATTGTGAACCATAATGGAATTAATGAGTATGGATGTGTAGTGTTTTTATAATGACTTCTAAGGTCTTTGTTCGTATTCTTCTCTTGCTCCTTTGATCCTTTATTGATACTTACTTGTCAATTCAACATGGTGACAAGAAAGGAGCAACATTTCTTTAGCTTTGACCTAATTATTGCCCGTGCCTATTTGATGCTTCTTATATCTACTTCTTGGAATTTTTGCCATCATGTTCTTCCATTACCTTGTCATATCACCATCCTTCCTTTATTGGTTCATAATTTCTCTTTAAAATCACTAATTTGTCTGTTAAATGTGCGAGGGTACTATGAGGAAAGTCTTCCATTTTGACTTGATGCTGTAGTGTTCCACTTTATTTGTGGAACACACTTGGTGGCGCTTGCACCATCCTTGTGCTTTGTATATTTGTTATTCTTTTGCAGGATATATATGTGATTATAACTGCTATACATCACCTATGGGATATGTTCATATTTGAATCATCAGTGCTTATATTTGATGGCGTGATTTCTAACTCGATTTATTTACTGATGCTAGCTTGCTTGAAGTTCTCTGGGTTTGTTTTTCTTGCTCAGTTGCAACGAATATTTATCCGTTTGGTATTGCACTATTTCCTTTTTACTGTTTCCACTCTTTATTGCTTTCTATTGCATGATGGGACCTCCGTTACTGATATATGTCAGGAGTCCCTCTGGTTTATTTAAAGACCTGTTTAAGGAAATTTTGTCGGTGTGCTAATTGTGATCGTTTAAAATCCTACCTTCGGAGTAGGTATTATGCACATATGTTTATATTTCTGCCCGCATTATTACAGGTGATAAGTCCTCAAAAGGAGGCGAGCGGAAAGGGTCCATAATAGATCCCCACACACTCTAGTCCATGTCGTTCCTATGCCCAATTTCTACAAGTAGATGCTCCGAACATGTGCTCAAGATCTGAATAATTCTAAGTCCTTTAAAGGCAAGTGAAAAGGGTTCCCGCAATTGGATCCCCACGCTTTCTTTAGGCTCATGTTGACCAACACTGATGCTTAGTGTACGCATGCACTATGTCTTTTCCCCCAGGTATTTATTTCCCTGGTAATTGATATCACGATTAAGGACCCTTTTATATTCCTATAATTCTATAGCTTATTGACTCGGGTGATACGCTCCACTTGGCTATGGCTTGACCCTTGGTCTGACGCTTGGTTTCTTGTCTATGGTGAGACCTCCCATTCTACTACTAGGCCTACGCCTTGTAGGTGCTTGACATTTGAGTGATGCTCGAGCTTTTATTTGTCTAGATGTTTTTCCATCAATTTGCTTGTTTTTTTTATGTCACAAGATTTGCGACATTTTTGCTGCTTCCCTTAGGATCACTCGATTAGAGTAGCTGTCAAGCTAGAAATTAGGATAGATACCCGTTACATGCTAACATAGGATAGAAACTTCCCTCTTTCATCCTCAACCTTAGGGTCAATCATTGTATGATAATATTAGGGGTAGTGCTAGGCTAGTCTCCCTTAGTTATTTTTCCTTTCTTTGCATATTGCATCTTAAAACTAAAACTTCTTCTTGGAAAATCATAAAACGCCTCTAATGAACTTAAATCCTTCTTCTAGGAAAAAATACAAACCAATCTTAATTGTTTGTGCGACCTTTAGTTTTGTTTTAAACCTTGTCAAATTGATGTTTCGCCATCCTTGCTATGATATGTTTCTATCTTTTCGCTGATGTTTCGCCATCGCACATGTTTGTTATCCTACTTTGATTCTCAATATCATGGTTAGGTGTGATGTTTTATCATCTGGATTGTTGATGTCTCATCATCTTTGCCATGCTATCTTGCTATATTTTTGTCGATGTTTCGCCATTGCATATGTTTGTTGCTGATGTTTCGCCATTGCATGTGTTTGCTATCCTACTTTAATTCTCAATATCATTGTTAGGTGTGATGTTTTATCATCTGAATTGTGATGTCTCTCCATCTTTTCCATGTTATCTTTCCATCTTTTAGCCGATGTTTTGCCATTGCATATGTTTGTTATCGATGTTTCACCATTGCGTATGTTTGTCATCCTACTTTGATTTTCGATATCATTGTTAGGTGTAATGTTTTATCGTCTTGTCTGCTATTTTGTTATCATGCTAACATTTTATCATCTTATCTGAGTTTTGTTACCATGTGATGTCTTGTCATCCCTTTTTTGTTTTTTTATCATTGTTTTTTATGTTTTGTCATTTTATCTGATGTTTTGCCATCTTGACTATTGCTTTTGTCTTCTTAACTAAAAAACACAAACCAACCAAAATATATGAGCCGAACTACGGATGCTCTGATTACTTAAAAGGGGTACATAGGGAGAGGCTTTTGTGGGGCCTAATCGAGAATATATTTGTAAATATTCCTTTCTTTTCCAACACTTTCTTTTCCTTTTATTTGCATGCAATCCCTTTTCAGCTTTAAGCCTTAGATATAGATTTTACACACCCATAGATTAGAACAACAAGAGTGGATACCGTAGAGTACTATGGGCATGTGGGGGTGCTAATACCTTCCTCTCGCGTAACAGACTCCTTTACCCGATCTCTCGGTCGTTTGATCGTGATATCACCCCTTCAGGTTTCTCGATGTTTACCTTTCCTTTTCAGCGGGATAAAAGACATTCGGTGGGGACTTCATTGATTTCATTATTAGATGATGGTTTGGCCGGTTGTTTCACTCGCGCCAGCCAAAACTTCTATACTTATTCATTTCTCATCCATTCTCAAAAGTATGAACATCAAACTTGTTAGAAATTTCATCACAATTTCAGAAATGTAAATAACTTTAGCAATGGATCAAATATGAGAATGAATTTTAAATAGTACCAAATCCTGACCTAATTTTTCAGGAAGTTCAAGTTCAAAATTCTCACTGCTCAGGTAACATAAATGAATTATAAGGACATGGTTAGTTTCAGGGATATGATGTCTACATTTTATCTTCACAAATGGGAACCAAATGATGCATATATGAAGAGTTCAAAAGTCAGAAAACTCACCTTGAAAATGGAATTCGTGTTCTAAGTTTGAGCTTGCTTCAAGATGCTGCAATGATCTGCTTAACTTCCTTGGACCTCTAGGAAGCTAATGCAATGCTTAACCTGAGTTGAGAGTGACTTAAATGGTCTGGCGAATTCCAACTGCAATGCTCTATTTTTGAGTTTGGACAATGGTGAAAATGGAGTTACAATTAAGAAACAGGGATTGGGATGATTTGTATTAGATGTATGGAAGCTTTTAGAATGATTTTAAGGGAAATGCACGAGTAGATTTTATGTTTGGATTTCAAAGTAAAAAATGACATGTTTTTTTGCTTGTGTTGCAATTTCTGATTTGAGATATAATGAGGGTGTTTGAGGGCTTGTAAACTCGTGTTTGGCTTGAAAATAACATCTTATATTTATAGGGAAAGGTTTGGAGACTTGGAGTTAACAGAATCAAAGATCACAAGTTATGCGAATTTGACTTGTTTTTGAAGCAAGCTTGACAAACATGGTTTCAAGGCAAGGTACAAGGCTTATAGGGTGGCTAGTGTGATACGGTGGGAGAATTGACTTGGGATTTTGCGTTTGTGTTCGCAAATGTTTCGGTTTAGCAAGAGTCGCCACCGACTTTTTATTTTATCCTAAGGAAAGGTCAAAAAGCACAGGAAAGACCTTTGAGATGTTTTCTTGGGTTCGGGGAGTAGATTATAGAAAGGGATGGTATTATCACCCTTTCTATCCATGGTTATCCATGGGCTCTTAGTTACTTGTTTAGATCACTTGCTTTGCTTTTCAATTGTTTGAAATGGTGCTCTTCAATTGTTTGAAATGGTGCTTAGTGTGTGATTTTGGAAAGATGTTTTGAAAAGAGGCCATCGTTGTGGCAACCTTTGTAATGATTCTTGTTTGAATGTATACAAAGATGTTTTGTCTTTTGAAAAGTTTTCAATGTTTAAAAGTAGGGTTTTGAAATTGTGTTGTGAAGTGTGTTTTGAAAATAGCAAGGATGTTTTTGCAAGCTTTTGATCAAGTAACTAAGAGCTATCTACCCTATTTTACTCAAAGATCTTTCTTATGTTTTTAACCCTTTTAACAATGTTGTTTCACCATTGCATTTGGTGAACAACCTTGTGTTAGGATGTTAAACGGGACAGGCGCGGGTCATCGTATAGACCATGATAGCAATTGTGTCAAGTATTTTTAGCAATTTTCTTGAGGGACTTGATCATTTTTGTTTAGGCAACCAAGATAGCGTCATCGAGGGACTATGATCTTTTGTTTGTTTTTGTTTTGCCAAAGTACTTAACATGCATACCATGGCCCATTTTTGAATGCAACAAGTGGATTGTAACCTTAGGGGTGCAAGTGTGCATTGTGTTTGTCTTTGATTATGTCAAACTATTTGTTAATTTAATTTTGGCATACAAACCCTAATTCTCTAATCATGGCATAATTGAAAGTGTTAAGTGCGAGAATTTAAATTCTAAGCTATTACAACATGATTATGGGGATGGGGGTACAATTTTGGATAGGGGGTATTTGACAAGAAATATAAACCCTAGATTACTATTACATCCAAATTGAATCTTAATGCCACAATATTTAAATGTACAACAAAATAAATAAATGTTAAATAAAATGTATTATGCAAAAAAGAAGTTTTTATTTTTTTATGTATGTAAAGTATTTTTTTTATGTGAAAAAGGTGTAAAGAAATAAAATTAAAAAGTTGATTTTTATTTAATCAAGGGGTAAACCCTAATTTTCCTTAAGAAAATAATATTATATATTATTTATATACATAAATATATTAATATGTACAAAAATGAAATATATTGAAGAAAGGGTATTTTTTTGTATAAAAAATAAAAAGGTGATATTTTTATATTTTTGTTCTAATTATTTAATAAAGCAAAAGTATATATATATATATATATATATATATATATATATATATATATATATATATATATATATATATATATATATATATATATATATATATATATATATATATATATATATATATATATATATATATATATATATATATATATATATATATATATATATATATATATATATATATATATATATATATATATATATATATATATATATATATATATAACATATTAAGTATGTATAAAATAAAATAAAATATTTACAAAAATAAAATATATTCAAGAAAATATTTTCAGTGTGAATAAAAATAAAAATGAAAATAAAAGTATTATTTACATTGTTTCTATATTTAAATAAATAAGAAAAAGGTATTAAATGCTTTTTATATTAGAAATAATTAAAATAAATACCAAATAAAATGTAAAAAATTATGAAAATATTTTTCAAGTATTTTTTATGGTTGGAAATAAATAATCAAAGTCAGAAATGAAATTAAAATATAAAAATAACAAAGTATAAATAAATTGGGCCAGGGGGTGTGAAACTGAAAACAAAGGTGTTAGAAGCAAAAAGCCAAGCCCAGCCCATCAGCTTCATCTTCTTCCTCCAGATTTTTTTGAAAACACGCGCCTGTTATACACAAACTCGTATCTCCTGCATTTGTGATCTTTTGACAAAACTCAAAACATGAAACTTGTAGAGCATCAAACCACGATTCTAACCATATAAAAAACTTAATCTAACTCTCAAAGACCAGAGAGAATTTCTCTGGCCCTAATTTCTAACCTAGTTTTTTCAGAAAGTTCATGGATGAAATTCTCTTAGCACGTTTAATATAAATGAAAATTGAGCATATGTATGGTTTCAGGGCAATGAGTACAACATCTTTTATTCACAAACCTAAGGCTAAATGTTCCTAAATAGAGAGATAGAAGTTCATGAAAAACCTGTTTCAGTTGGACACGAGTTGGACAATGCATCAACTTTCAATGAGGCCTGAGGTTCTTTTGAGCTTGCTTGATGTTCCCTGAACCTTTCCCAATGCTTAGTTTGTTTTGAAGTGGCCTGAATCGTGCTACAAAACTCAACCTGCAAAGCTTCCAAACAAAAATGGTGAGCACTGTAAATGGAGTTACAGTTGGCAATGGAGGTTTGGGATAGCTTGAGTGGGTTGAATGAAAGGTATTGGAACTGATTGCAAGCAAAACGCACGAGTGAAATGTGATTTGGCTTGTGATTTGCAGGTCCTGCCCTGTTTTGCAAGAAATTTTTTATGTATGAGGGTGCTTTAGAGGTGAAAGGCTCGTGTTTCTGGCTTACAAGGATGTGAAAAACTTGTTTGAAACCTTGGCTTGAGTTGATTTTATCAGATATGTGTTCTTGACTTTTGGCACAATGACTTATTTTTGAAGTAAAAATGAGAAGTGACCATGCTATGGCCTGTACAGGCTAGCTCCAAGAATGCACATAGTTGGTGTACTATGCCTGAGATTAGGGAACTTTGTTTGCAGCAAAAGGCTTGGTCCAATGCTCAAGAGAAACAAATTTGCAAAAGTTATGCTTTATGAAAATGGAAGTGCAACCTTTATGCCAAAAATGGATTAATCCATTGTGCCAAGCTTTAATGGTCAGAATAACACCAATGTACAATGTATTTGCATTCAATTTTTGAGTGTTGAAGGGTTTAGAGACCTGTAATTATGTACTAAGCTAGTTTGGTCAGATTTTGCAAGTGGTATGAACATGTATTGGCCATGGTTACAAAGTGAGTTTTTGCCAACTTCAAGCATTCGATTCCCCCTAACCACAAATGTATTTGAGGAGTTCTTGGACAATTTGGAAATCTTGCAACATGTACTATAATCCATATTTGAAATGCAACTTGAGAATCCAAGTGGAACTATGTGAAAAATGGCCAAGAAGATGGGTCAAAATCCTGCCTAAACTAGGGCAAAATTTCTCTAAGTTAAAAGTTTTAGGGACCCTTGTTCCAAAAATCATAACTTGAGATCCAAGCTTCTTTTGAGAAAACTTTGTGAATCAAAGTTGTAGACTTTGTGATGGACTACAACTTTCATGTTGTAAGTTTTGTTTAAATATATTTTCATCTTGGTGAAAATGTGGGACAAAGTTAGGAAAAATTAAGAAAATTTCATAACTTAGAAAATTTCTAAGTTATGAAAATTTTCAATTTCAAACCCTAATTTGCAATTTTGGGTTTCTTGATGAACAAGTTTCATAATTTGACATATCTTGATGAAAAATGACCCTTGGCACTTAATTTTGACCAAAAAGTCAAAGTTCGACTTTTCAGTATACAGTCAAATTTTGATTAGTTGACTGAAAAATTCATCCGCCAATCCAATGCATTTGAGGTCTTTTGAACTTGTTGAATAAGTCAAGATGATGCCATTGATTCCTTGAGTCCATGGTTGAGATTTGTTTTCCATTGGCTAGGTCAAACAGTCAAAAATTGCCTTTGTACAGTCAAAACCCTAAAAATGACCATTTTGCCCTTTTGGTGATCTGATCAAATTTCTTGTGGAATTGTGGTCCAAACTTGATCAAATGTTTCAAATGAGTTCATAATGTTGATGTGGTTCAAAATTCATGAAGTTTGACTGTAAATTGGCAATAATTGACTTTTTCCCCTATATAGCTGATTTCTAGGTCAACTGTCCAATTGACTGGGCAAAAATTTGATTCAAGGCTTGAAACTTGGTATGGGAAAACTTATGAGTCCAAAATGAAGTATGAAAATCAATTTGGGCATTGAATGTCCCAAAATCCCTGTGCAAACTCAAACCCTAATTTAGGTCCACAGTGCAAGGAGGTGTCTTGAGCAGAGCAAACCCTAGCTTGGTCTTTAGTTCCAAGAGCCTTGTGATGAGAAATGTTGATAAAATGAGAGGGAAAATTTTGGGGTACAACAGCTAGCAACTTTAAACATGTTTTTTTTGAGTTTTTAGAGGATGCTTGTGCAGAAAGAACAAGTGCAATGCTCAAGACAAATTGACTTTGTGATTAAAGCAACTTTTCAAGAATAACAATGGTGCCTTTCTTCCTAAAATGGAAATGTAGCTTGGACTATGGTTTAATTGCTTGGATAATGGCTCTATAAATTGTGTAATTAATTAATTATGGATTCAAACAAAAGTTAGGAGCCTGCAAAGCAAGATTATGTAGCATGGTTAAGAGATTTGAATTCCTGTTCATCATAGAAATGACTTATAATTCAAGAATGAATGTCCAACTTCTTGTCTTCGAAACTTCCAGCTCAAGCATGATCTCTTCAAGTTCTTAGATATTTTGAAAAGCTTGAAACATCCTCTACAACCTTAATGTTGACAATTTTGACAAAATCATCTTGGAGATTGGTGAAAATTGGCCAAGAAGTTAGGTAAGAAATCTGCCTAAACTAGGTTAAATTTTCACTATGTTTTAGAAAAAGTGCATGACTTTATGGGCTTATAACTCAAAATCTAAGAATTTTTTAGATATGAGTCCTCTAAAACAAAGTTGTATATCTCATCAAGATCTACAACTTTCATGTTGAAAGTTTCTTTTGAACATCTTGCATCTTGGTGAAAAATTGGCATGAAGTGGTGAAATTATCATGTATAAAAATACTTAGAAAAATTTCTAAGTCGGGAAAAGTTGGACTTTTCACATTGACTATTGAATTTCTTGATTTATTGATTATCAAGCTTCATATTTTTGAAATTATTGATGAATTGTGACCTTTGAAATTAAATCTTGATCAAAAAGTCAAAGTTTGACTTTTTGTACATCAGTTGACTTTTCATCAGTTGATCAAATTTCAACTATCAATTCAATAATCTTGAGAAATGTTTTGAGCCATGAAATTAAGTTAACATATTGTGTTTGAATCCTTGATATTATTCTTCAAGCCATTAGATCATTCATTAGGTCAAAAATCACTGATCAGTTAAATACAGTCAAAACCCTAATGTTGACCATTTTGCCCTTTTGATGATTTGACTGTGTTTCATGAGGAATTATGATCCAAATTTGATAAATTTATGAATATAACTTTAAAATGTTTGCATGGACCAAAAACCTTAAAGTTTGACAGTAATTTGATGACAATTGATTTTTAGTCATCTGAGCAATTGATTGAGAAAATTTGTGATTCAAGACTTGAAACTTGACATGAGAATTCTTGGAGACCTATAATGATCCATAAAGGTAATTTGAGGCATTATAAGTCCAATTATAATCGTGAAAATCAAAACCATAATTTGAGTAATCAGTGTTTAGGAGATGGTTTGACCTAGTCAACCCTTGTGGAAACTTGAGCTTTTGAAGATCTTGTGAGAAATATCTTGAGAAATGAGAGGGGAAATTTTGGGGTACAACAGATGCCCCTATTAAATCTTCTTAAACATGAAGAGGTAGATTGACGAGTCCGCCATTCGTGACTTGAAGGTGAAAGATGATTGAACACTAGAGTGCCTAAAAATTTGCACTCGCACGAAATAATGTTGTTGGTTGATTATTCCGGGAATGGGCTTGAAGATACCATTTGGGGAGTGATGGAATGTTGCCGGAGATGGGCTTATGGATGTCATCCAAAGTGACTGTTGATTGTAATAATTATCAGAATAAATCTTTGTTCGATTTATACTGAAGCGAGTAGAGGTCTTAAGTAATCTTTAATTGGATAATGAATCGGTATAAATCTTTGGAGCAATTTAACTAAACCAGGGAAAGTATCTACCGGAACGGAATCAAGATAAGTAATTAGTCAATTTAAACTGAAACAAAAGAGCTTTTGAATAATCTTCAACTGGATAATGAATCAGTATAAATCTTCGGAGCTATTTAACTGAACCAGAGAAAGTATCTACCAGAACGGAATCAGGATAAGTCATTGGTCGATTTAAACTGAACTAACTGAGGTCTTGAATAATCTTTAACTGAAAAACAAATCAGTATAAATCTTCGGAGTGATGTAACTGAACCAGAGAGAGTGTCTACCGAAACAGAATCGGGATAAATCATTGACTGGTTTAAACTGAACTAGCAGAGGTCTTGAATACTATTTAATTGGATAACAAATCAGTATAAATCTTCGGAGCGATTTAACTGAACCAGAGAAAGTGTCTACCGGAACGGAATCAGAATAAATCATTGATTGATTTAAACTGAACCAACAGAGGTCTTGAATAATCTTTAACTGGATAACGAATCAGTATAAATATTCAAAGCGATTTAACTGAACCAGAGAAAAAGTATACTGGAATGGAATCAGGATAAATCATTGGCAGATTTAAACTGAACTAGTAGATAAGATGTTTGTTGTTGATGGTATTTGTCTGGTGACTGATCTTTCTTGAAACTGTAGAGAATTAGTTGTAATGCAATGTCATGATGCATGCATTGCGTAATGATTTTCTCAAACTAAATGAGATTTGTGTGCTATATGCATTTTGTATGCATATGTCATGATGTATGAACATGAAATATTATTTGAAGTGTATCTTTGTCTGGGAAAATAAATCCTTGACAACTGCTGAGGAGTTTTTGGGAAGCTAGATCTCGGACTACTGCTGGAGATGAAGAGTATGTATCTCTTCAACCTTATTTAAAATGTTTCCTCTAGGAATTCCTGTTTGATGTTTGAGGAAACTCTGCAGGGAGTGTTGATTTCTGTTTGGGGAGTAGAGTTTAGGAACCTTGGTTATCCATTTCTCTATTGGGGATTTTAATTCTCATATGCCCTGAATGGGGATAAAAGAGATGATAAGACTTCTGATTGTTTGGGGAGGATGAAATTAATTGGTATCTGGTCGGGTTCCAGGCTTCGCAACAACTTTTGGTGATAGTATCAACTCTACTGGGGACGAGAGGTGTTGTCTGTTGATTTGTAATAGTCCAAGAAGTAAACTCAAGCTGGGGAGATTGTAGTCTGTTGGGGAATATTCACCATGTCAAGGAAGGTTTTCTAAAGACCTTACTGGGGAAATGTATTCATCTGAGGAAGAATTTTTACAGGGGAAGAGAATTTTCAGGAAATATGCTGATTGGAACTCTGGATGTATGAATTCACTCCGTGGGGATAATCTCATTGAAGTAACTCTGGGGATACCCTAAATCCTTGAGTAAATGCTTATTACTGTTCTTGAGCGTACGTTTATTAACAGTTAATCATGTTCATATGCATATGTTCATTCAATTTTAATCATTTGACATTTTTGCACTCAAAACAGAAAAAACAAAAAGTTTGCACTTCAAAATATATTTGTATTGATAATTTGCTTAAAACAGACGTTTTTGTACAGGGAGACAAAAATCCTAGTAAGAGCCATGTGGAAGTGTTCTCATTGGATTCTGACTCCACTATTGCCCATATATTTTCGAACATCATCCCTTTTTGTCTCGTACCGTTTGAACTTTTGACCTTGGTAATAAAGCTTACTGTTAGTGATCCGATGGGACATAGTCGTGAACTTTTTATTCTTAACTTTTGCCTGGACCTCCCTTTCGGGTTTTCAGTCCACCAGAATACGCTTTTTTTCCCAAGCTGCCCTTACGGGTTTTCGACTTGCCAGGTGTATAATATTTTATATATACCTGTGATACAGTGGCAGAACCGACTGTTAATTATGGTTTACATTTGTATTCTCAAATGTTGCGGTAAGCAAGAGTCTTCATCGACTTTTATTTTATCCAATCGGGAAAAGGAAAAAGAACAGAAAAAACCTTTTTCGAGATGTTTCTGAGTATGGAGGGTAGATTATAGAAAGGGAAGGTGTTAGCACCATTTCTATCCATGGTTTTCCATGGGCTCTTAGGTACTTGCTCATTTTTGAAATTGCTTGTGTGTGTTTGTTTTGAAAAAAAGTTTACTTCGTGATAAAACTTGTATCGGTCCTCAAGGATGTGACGAAGTTGTTTGGAAAATTGTTTTGAAAAAGTGTTTGTGTGAAAAGTTTTGTTTGATTGATTGAGCAAGTACTTAAGAGTTTTCTACCTACTCTAAAAAAGTCTGTTCATTTTCCTTTTGACAGTGTTATCCCATTATTAAGGAATAGGTAGCACCGCCATTGGAGTTTTAAGGAACGTTTGAAGGGACAAATACGGTCACAAAAGCAATGTTAGGAGGTGTTAGTAATCATCCTAAAGCCTTAAATATCTTTTTCTGAGGCAACATCCGAATGGGTCATTTTTAGATCTTTCGAGGCTAGAGGATGACCGCTAATAAACCCTATACTTCATGACCGTTTAACCGAAGGCAACAGGAGTGGAGTAAACCCTAGGAATGAGCATGTGCGAGTGAATTTTTCAGTTAATTTGTCTTTGCACATTTAGGGTTTTCTACCATGTTAATTTCAAATATTCTTTCCACACAATCCTATTAGCATACATCTAGGCAGTTTATAATTGCAGAAAGTTAAAAGTTCTAGCTATTACATGGCTTTCGCAGATACATAATTTCTTTTGACTGTAAAAATAAAATGCTGAATTAAAACCTAATTAAGTCTATTACAACCTCGAAACAGTTACAAAAATAATAAAAAAAAGGTAATCAAAGTGCGTACGACGAATTAAATGCGAGGATAAATATAAAACCTAAAAATCTAATTGAGAAAAAAATATATTTAAGTTATTTTTTTGAAAAAAGATTAATTATATATGAAATTAACTAGAATATCTAATTGATTTTAATAACAAAAAAAGAATTAAATTAACATAATTTTTAATTAAACTAATTAATTAAAGAAAATAAATATTTTATGAAAAAAAAATATTTTTGGTGTTTTATGATTTTTTATTTAAATAAATATTTTGGATTATTTTGTAAAAAAAAAAGAAAATATTTAATAAACAAATTAAAAGGAAAAAAGATATAAAAGAAAAAAAATTGGGCCTGCTTGCGGAAGAAATCAGGGTGGTGCATTGTGAAATTGCTTATGCCCACCAAGCCGAAGCCCAGTCAGTGCTTGATCCAGTGGTGCTCCCTCTTGATGGTGTACCATGATCCTTCAGTGATGAGCGTTGGATTTGATTGATCATGAATCCGCTGGTTGGATATGTGTGGTGCATGGTGGACGCTTAGACAAGTGGTGTATAAGATCTGCAAAGAAGAATTAAAACAAAGAAAATTGCTGGGACCTGGGATCGAACCCAGGTCCTCTGACTCATTGCAATGCACGCTTCACCAACTGGGCTACATGTTTTGTTTGTTAACATAATAACAATAATATATATATCATATAAATCAAGGTAACTGAGTCACAAACGCGCGAGAAATTCAAAATTGCCAGTCAGGTGGTGACAAGTCATCGTCTCCTTCGTTGAGACTGTCGTCTTAGGGGTAAGACTTATACCCACAGACACTTTTCCATAGCTAAAAACCTGTAAACTTCAACAATCAAGAAAACGCATGATAAATAAATTCTAATTACATGGTTCCATTTGTCTTGAACCCACGAACATCATGGTGCCATTTTTATTGGCCAATTTCACTGATACAGAGAAGCCCTAAAACACAAGAGCAAACCCTAACAATGGTAAACACATATATAAGCTTAAAAAATTCAATTAAACGATCCAGACATGTTAGAAATACATCAATGATCACAAATATGTCATTAAATTATGCTAATGATGCAAGAATGGCTGTAATCGATTTTGAAAAAGCAAGCAACCCGTATGAGGTGTAGCGGGCATTTCTGGGCGTGAAAGGACTTGCAATTGATCTAGTTAGCTTCAGAGATACTCCAGGATGCGATTGGGAGTGTTGGAATGCTTTGAATCGTCCTCTAGGGTAGGGATCAGATCACCACTTTTTGCCAAAATTTTGAGTTTGTTCTAGTGTTCTTCACGACTGCTAGCCCTTTGTTTTTGTGCTTGGTCTTGTTCATTATATATCCCTAAGTGAATTAGGGTTAATAAAACAGTTGGTATCTTTGCAATTTTTGAAGATTTTATCTCACTCTTCCTTTGTGTGATTTGTTTCCAAATTAGGCCTAATCATACCATTCTTGTGCCAATCAACCTTGATTCGATTTGATACTGATATGCCAGCATAATTAGCTTGTGATTCTGTCCAAAAATTAGATCAAAACAAATCTTTGCTATTATTTGTCATTTATTTGATTTAATTCAATTTTTAATTAATAAAAAATCAAAATAAAATGAAAAATGAAGCAAATAATGTGTGGGTGAATATTTGGGTCTTGGCCATGTTATGAGTGAGGTGCAAGCATAAAAAGTTTGGCCCATTTGGCAAAATATGCATTTTTGAGCATATTTGACTTTTGGCAATTTTGCCAAAATGGTCAACTTTGACAAGGCATATCTCTTCCAATTTTAACCCTAGAGAGGTATTCTTGGACTTTTTAGAAAGCTTAGGATGTCCCCTAAACAAAACCTTTGGTATCATCTCAATTGGGTATTCCATGTTCATGTAAGAAGCTTTGACCCAAAAAGTGTTTTTGTTGACTTTTCAAAAGGACCCATAATGTGGAAATTCATATCTCTTGATGAGTGCATATTTTGAACTTAAGGGCTGAAGTTAAATTGTAGGGAATTGCATTTTATTCAAAATGAGCCTTGGATGGAAAATTTCTGATAAAGTATGAGGAAGTTATGCTTGGTCAAATTTTGGTTGACTTTTCCTGAAAAACCCTAATTTAGCAACTTTTGGGTTTTGATGAATTTGGGGCATTCCTTGAGGACTCGTGATCAACCATTGATAAAATGATGGATATAACTTCAAAATGTTGATGTTGACCAAAAATATTGAAGTTTGACTGTATGTGGGCCACAATTGACTTTTGACCTAATATAGTCGATTCTCAAGCATCTGAACAGTTGACTGAGCAAACTTCTTGTGCAAGGCTTTAAATTTGACCTGGAGGGCCTTGAGAACATATTAGGACCATGGATAGCATATTAGGTCTTTGGAGTTCACCCATCTTGATGAAAATGGAAACCCTAGTTTGAGATACATTGCCTTTAGGAGAGAGTTTGTCTGGTCAACTCTTGGGCAACCTCGAGCAAATTGAGGATCTCAATGGGCATGTGCTGAGTAAAATGAGAGGGAAAATTTTGGGGTATAATAGCTGCCCCTTTTCAATATTTTTAAACCTGAGTATGTAGATTGGCTTGTCTGCCTTTCGTGATTTGAAGGTGGAAGATGAGTGAACACTAGAGTGCCCAAAATTTTGCACTCATATGAAGTGAGTGTCAATTAGTGGTGTCGGGAATGGGCTTACAAATGCCATTTCGAAGATGACGGAGAATCGTCGGAGATGGGCTTAAACATGCCATCCATATAAGATATTGGTCGCGTAAGAGATTCCTTTGCGAGCATCCATGTACCTGTCGTTGAGGAGGACTTTGTCGAAGAATGTTGATAGAGTCTAGGAGCTTTGGTTGTCCGTTAATAAACTGGGGAATGATCGAGGAGGTGGAAGTGAGCGGCGTATCTGGTTAGGGTCCAGGTTGCACAACGACTTAGTGGGTAAAGGTGAAATTGATCATGTTTGATCAGGTCGAGGTCTTACAGTGTTGTGAACTGTTGTCTGGAGATAAGAGAGAAGGAACCTGGATAATAGGGTTACTTCGAAATGAAAGCCTAGATAGTAGGGCTATGAGAAGGAACCTGGATAGTAGGGTTATATCGAAATGAAAGCCTGGATAGTAGGGCTGTGAGAAGGAACTTGGATAGTAGGGTTACTTCGAAAAGAAAGCCTGAATAGTAGGGCTATGAGAAGGAACCTGGATAGTAAGGTTACTTCGAAATGAAAGCCTGGATCATAGGGCTATGAGAAGGAACTTGGATAGTAGGGTTACTTCGAAATGAGAGCCTAGATAGTAGGGCTATGAGAAGGAACCTGGTTCGTAGGGTTACTTCAAAATGAAAGCCTGGATAGTAGGGCTATGAGAAGGAACCTGGGTCGTAAGGTTACTTCGAAATGAAAGCCTGGATAGTAGGGCTATGAGAAGGAACCTGGGTCGTAGGGTTACTTCGAAATGAAATCCTGGATAGTAGGGCTATGGGAAGGAACCTAGATAGTAGGGTTACATTGAAATGAAGGCCTGGATGGTAGGGCTATGAGAAGGAACCTGGATAGTAGGGTTACTTCGAAATGAAAGCCTGGATAATAGGGCTATAAGAAGGAACCTGGGTTGTAGGGTTACTTCAAAATGAAAGCCTGGATATTAGGGCTATGAGAAGGAACCTGGGTCGTAGGGTTACTTTGAAATGAAAGCCTGAATAATAGGTCTATGAAAAGGAACCTGGGTCGTAGGGTTTCTTCGAAATGAAATCCTGGATAGTAGGGCTATGAGAAGGAACCTGGATAGTAGGTTTACTTCGAAATGAAAGCCTGGATAGTAGGGCTATGAGAAGGAACCTGGGTCGTAGGGTTACTTCGAAATGAAAGCCTGGATAGTAGGGCTATGAGAAGGAACCTGGATAGTAGGGTTACTTCGAAATGAAAGCCTGGATAATAGGGTTGTGAGAAGGAACCTGGATAGTAGGGTTACTTCAAAATGAAAGCTTGGATAGTAGGGCTATGAGAAGGAACCTGGATTGTAGGGTTACTTCAAAATGAAAGCCTCGATGGCAGGGCTATGAGAAGGAACCTGGATAGTATGGTTACTTCGAAATGAAAGCCTGGATAGTAGGGCTATGAGAAGGAACCTAGGTCGTAGGGTTACTTCAAAATGAAAGCCTGGATAGTAGGGCTTTGAGAAGAAACCTGGGTCGTAGGGTTACTTCGAAATGAAAGCCTGGATAATAGGGCTATGAGAAGGAATCTGGATAGTAGGGTTACTTCGAAATGAAATCCTGGATAATAGGGCTATGAGAAGGAACCTGTATAGTAGGGTTACTTCGAAATGAAAGCCTGGATAGTAGGGCTATGAGAAGGAACCTGGATAGTAGGGTTACTTCGAAATGAAATCCTGGATAGTAGGGCTATGAGAAGGAACCTGGATAGTAGGGTTACTTCGAAATGAAAGCCTGGATAGTAGGGCTATGAGAAGGAACCTGGATAGTAGGGTTACTTCGAGATGAAAGCCTGGATAGTAGGGCTATGAGAAGGAACCTGGGTCGTAGGGTTACTTCGAAATGAAAGCCTGGATAGTAGGGCTATGAGAAGGAACCTGGGTCGTAGGGTTACTTCGAAATGAAAGCCTGGATAGTAGGGCTCTGAGAAGGAACCTAGGTCGTAGGGTTACTTTGGGATGAAAGCTTGGATAATAGGGCTGCTTCGAAATGAAAGCCTGGAAAGTAGGGTTGTGAGAAGGAACCTGGATAGTAGGGTTACTTTAAAGAAATAGTGTAGGTTAGTTGACCCATTCAGTTTAGGGAGCTGAGTTTCCATTAGTCGTCTGCAGACGTGACCTGTATAACTACTGGATTTCTTGAAGCTAATCGTCTTTTCCTGAAAAGATATCAAGGTTAATTATATGCAATGCATGAAATGTAAGGTGAGATGATGTTCTCAAAATAAATGAGATTATGCTGTATATAATATGTATACGCATGTCATGATGTATGTTCACGAAATGCTATCGGGGTATGCCCGCGTCTGGGAAGATAAATCCTTGACTGTTGCTGGAGATTTATGAATATTCTGTCATGAAGAGATTCTGCTTGAGAATAAACTTTGTGGGGAACAAACTTAGGCAGTTCATTTTTGCAGCTGAAGTGATGAAATCTATCGGGGATTGAGCCTCTGTATCTAGAGAAATAAACTCTGCTTGGGGGATGAAATTTACTAACTCGTCCGCGATTATGAAATTCGGCTGGAGGATATAGCTGTCATGTTTCAGAATGACCCTGGCTGGGGAGGTTACGTCCTGTTTCGGGAAAGATGACATCAATGATTTTGAATACTTTTACTCCGTAGGGAGTGTATGTACCAATGATTGTGTTCCAAAGCTGGCTCTATCCCGGCACCTGCTGGGCGGAGTAACCGTCGGGTTTGGCACTTCTTGTTTTTTCCCCTGTTTCTGGAATTACGAGTAATTGTATTTTTTTTCTTGTGTAAATATTTATGAGCAGCAATCATTTTCAAATGCATATATCAAAATTAATTCATTGGACGTTCTTGTAAAACAAAACAGAAAAAGAAAAACAGATCGAAGTTTCTCGCGAAAATGATTTGTATTGATTTTTGAAATTTGGCCTATAATAGGCGTTTTGGTACAAAGAGGCTGACGCTCTAGTAAGTGAACTCCGTCGTAAAAATAGAAGCTATACAAATTTATGTAAAAGAAAAAAAAAGCTATGTGAAACAACCCCATTGGGTTCCAACTCTGCTATTGCCCTTATATCTTCAATCGTCTCATCACTTTGCTTCTTGGCCGAAAGTTGATCAGCTTGATTGGCGCCGTCCGAGCTTGATAGCCGATATGTAAATCTGGTCGCAAGATGATCCAATGAGACATAGTGGTACACTTTATATCCCTAACTTTTTCCTGGACCACCCTTTCGGGTTGTCAGTCCACCGGGATACCCTTTTTTGTCCAAGCTGCCCTTTCGGGTTTTCGACTTGTCGGGTGTATAGATTTTTCATTTTCATCCCTTACTTTTGCCCGAACCATTTTGGTTCGTCGGGAAGCCTTTATTTTTTCCTAGGCCAGTCAACCTAACGGGTCTTTTAATTAGGCGTAGTATCTTTTCACTATGTCTGCATTGACAGGGTGAGGAAGGTCGTCACCATCCATGGTGGTTAGAATCATAGATCCACCTGAGAAAATGTTCTTAACCATAATTGGTCCTTCGTATGTGGGGGTCTATTTTCCCCTGGGATCACCTTGCGGATGTATGATGCGTTTGATCACTAGATCCCTGACTTGATATTCTTGACGCCTGACTTTCTTGTTAAAATCCTTGATCATTTGATACGTCTGACCATGGCAAATAGCAGTAAGTCTCTTTTCATCGATTAGATTTAACTGATCAAGTCGGGTTCGGATCCAGTCGTCTTCGTTCAAACCCGCATCCTTCATAATCCTGAGAGAAGGTATCTGGACTTCGATGGGTAGGACTGCCTCCATGCCATATACCAGAGAGTAGGGTGTTGCCCCTGTCGATGTCCGTGCTGAGGTACGGTATCCATGAAGAGAAAATGGTAACATCTCATGCCAGTCTTTGTATATCACCGTCATCTTCTGTACAATCTTCTTGATGTTCTTGTTAGCTTCTTCAACAGCGCCATTCATCTTTGGCCGGTA
The DNA here is from genome assembly GCA_948472305.1 of Vicia faba. Taxonomy (NCBI): domain Eukaryota; kingdom Viridiplantae; phylum Streptophyta; class Magnoliopsida; order Fabales; family Fabaceae; genus Vicia; species Vicia faba. The sequence goes on from OX451736.1 coordinate 767,001,222, forward strand.
GGGAAATGAATTATGATGTTGTATCTTGAACTGTTTACAGAGCTCGGTGATCATTGTGTTGTTGAGATTCGTACCATTGTCAGTAATAATTCTCTCTGGCATACCATATCGACAAATCAGATTATGTCGGATAAACCGCGCCATGACGTTCTTGGTTACCGTAGCAAAAGAGGCTGCCTCAACCAACTTCTTGAAATAATCAATGGCTACTAGAATGAAGCGATGTCCATTAGAAGCGGTGGGCCTGATTTCTCTAATCATGTCGATGCCCCACATTGCAAAGGGCCACGGGGCCGTCAAGACGTTTAAGGGGACCAGAGGCACATGCACCTTATCAGCATAGATTTGGCACTTATGACAAGTTCGAGAATGCTGATAACAATCGGCTTCCATAGTGGACCAGTAGTATCCTTCCCGTAGGATCTTCTTAGCCATGGTATGTCCACTAGAATGGGTTCTGAAGGTGCCTTCATGTAGATCTGTCATGATCCTCTCTGCTTCACTCTTGTCTACACAACGTAGTAGTGTGGAGTCATGGTTGCGTTTATAGAGGATTCCATTGCTGAGGAAGAACTTTGCAGCAAACCTTCTCAGAAACTTCTTATCATTGACAGATGCCCCTTCAAGATACTCTTGAGTCTCGAGATACCTCTTGACTTCGTGAAACCAGGGTTTGTCTGCCACTTCTTCGGTATCGATTTCACAGCAGTGTGCTGGTTCATCCAGCCTCTCAATGGTGATTTGGGGAGCTTCATTGTCCCACCTAACTTTGAACATAGAAGACATGGTAGCTAGCGCGTCCGCTAACTGGTTCTCCTCTCGCGGGAAATGTTCAAAAGTTACGTCCTCAAAGTGTGGGAGCAACGTCAGCACGTACTCTTTGTATGGGATGAGATTCGGATGCTTCGTATCCCATTCGCCTTTGATCTGACTTATTACCAAGGCTGAATCTCTGAAAATGTCCAATAATTTGATCCTTAGGTCAATAAAAGCTCAAAGATCCATTATACATGCTTCATACTCCGCCATTATGTTGGTACAGTTGAAACATAATTGGGCAATGAACGGAGTATGACAACCCTCAGGAGATATGATTACAACACTGATGCCATTACCCAGTGCGTTTGAAGCTGCATCAAAAACCATAGTCCATCGAGATCCCTCCTTAGGTCCTTCATCTGGTCCAGGTTCTTCATAGTCAGTCACCAGCATAATATTCTCATCCGGGAACTCAAAATTCATGGACTGGTAGTCATCCACAACCTGATGAGCCAAATGATCAGCCAATACACTCCCCTTTATTGCTTTCTGGGTTGTATATTGTATGTCGTACTCAGTTAAGATCATCTTCCATCTTGCTATTCTTCCTGAGAGTGCAGGCTTCTCAAAAATGTACTTGATCAGATCCATCTTCGATATCAACAAGGTAGTGTGGGTCAGCATGTACTGTCTTAGTCGGAGAGCAGCCCATGCCAAAGCGCAACAAGTTTTCTCGAGAAGTGAGTATCTTGTCTCACAGTCGGTAAACTTTTTGCTAAGGTAGTATATTGCATGCTCTTTTCGACCAGACTCGTCATGCTGTCCCAACACACACCCCATTGAATTGTCTAGCACTGTTAGGTACAAAATCATAGGTCTTCCTTCAACTGGGGGCATCAGGATTGGTGGTTCCTGAAGGTATTCCTTGATTCTTTCGAAATCGGTCTGGCATTTATCATTCCAATTTACCACTTGATCTTTCTTCAGAAGCTTGAAGATTGGTTCACAAGTAGCGGTTAGACGTGAAATGAACCTGGCGATATAATTCAGGCGTCCCAAGAAACCTCTAACTTCCTTCTCTGTACGGGGAACTGGAATTTCTTGTATAACCTTTACCTTTGCAGGATCTAATTGGATGCCTTTTTCGCTGACAATGAAACCCATAAGTTTACCAAACCTTACCCCAAAGGTGCACTTGTTCGGATTCAACCTCAACTTATTTATCTTCAACCTGTCGAACAACTTTTGTAGATGATCAAGGTGTTGTTCCTCAGTCTGAGACATGGCTATCATGTCATCAACATAAACTTGGACCTCATGGTGAATCATATCGTGGAACAAAGCGACCATGGCGCGCTAATAAGTTGCCCCAGCATTCTTCAACCTAAAAGGCATCACCTTGTAGCAGAAGGTGCCCCACTGCGTGACGAAGGTTGTCTTCTCCATGTCTTTAGGAGCCATCTTGATCTGGTTGTAGCCATAGAAACCATCCATGAAGGAGAATATTTTGTGTTGTGCGGTGTTGTTAACCAGAACGTCAATGTGAGGAAGTGGGAAGTCATCCTTGGGGCTTGCCCTGTTCATATCTTTATAATCCACACACATCTGCACGTTACCATCCTTCTTAGGTACTGGGACGACAATAGCAACCCACTATGGGTAATAAGTGACAACTAAGAATCCTGCGTCGAACTGTTTTATGACGTCTGCCTTGATCTTCTCTGACATTTTAGGGCGCATACGACGAACCTTCTGCTTTACCAGAGGGCAATCTTCTTTAGTCGGCAGGCGATGAACCACAATATCAGTGTCTAAACCTGGCATCTCTTTATATGACCAGGCAAAGATCTCAACATAGTCGTGTAACATCTGTATCAACCTCTGTTTGACGCTAAGCTCCAGATTTTTCACCTATTTTAACCTCTTTTCTGTCTTCCTCAGTACCCAAGTTCACTGTCTCAACCGACTCTTCATTAGGCTGTATGGACCTTTCTTCCTATTGTAATAGTCTAGCAAGTTCTACAGGCACCTCACAATCATCCTCACCTTCGTCTCTGACTTGGTTGCTCGTATTTTTGAAGTTATAACTGGAAATAGCAGAGCTGTTATCAATGGGATCCAGAGTGGATATGGATCTGCAGTATGATACGTGAGTGTGTGTAAGAGAATAGTTGTTTTGATAAAGTGAAAACAGAAAAGAAAAAACAGAGATCGCAAAATTTGTATGCAAGAAACGTCCAATGCTTTATTAATGATATATGAAATGACAAATAATAGCCCTCACAAGCAAAGGCAACATGCTTTGGGCAAGGAACAAGGGCGTAAAGTTTTAAATTGTTTATTACAAATCTGAAAACAAGTAAGAAAATTACTGCGGAATAAAAGAAACTGGTATAAAGTCCCTAGCCATCCAGTTACTCGGTCCACCGTTGGTAGTTGGGTAGATCCAGCTGTCAATGTCTGAGTCTTCCTCGCTGTCTTTAATGGCATTAACCCCACGATTGTTGATACGTAGGGGAGGTCCTCCAGCCCGAGCTCGTCGAACAGCCCTTTGAACCCCTATAGTAAAGACCAAACCAAATTTGTCAGTTTTGTGAGTGAAATCAGGGAGCTGACCCCAATTGGTACACCCACCTTCTTCAACCACGGCACTGGAGTCCTTGAGAGAAGCCATCTTCAGAGGAGGTTTGTTGTTGGTAGTAGTTTCAGTTAATGCCAAGGTCTGAGGGACCTCTTGGAAGTTCTGACAAGGAGTTTCTATGAATTCCCCGTCCATCTCTATGTAGCAGAAGGAATTGAGGTGGCTCACCATATACTCCTCTTCACCCCGCACAGTGACAATCTTCCCTTTTACCGGATACTTCAAAATTTGGTGTAGTGTGGAAGTAACTGCCCCAGCCTCGTGGGTCCAAGGATGACCCAACAAACAAGAATACGACGACCTGATGTCCATCATATAGAAGGTGGACCCAAAGGTGTGAGAACCCACTTTGACAGGGATGTCCACCTCCCCGTGCACCATTCTCTTCGACCCATCAAAAGCCCTTACCACAATGTTACTAGGCTTTAAATTCAAACCCTCGTAATCCAACCAGTCCAACGCCTTCTTATGCAGAACATTCAGCGAAGACCCAATATCTACCAACACATGAGCCATAGTGGTGCCCCTGCATTCAATCGAGACATGCAGAGCATCACTATGCTTCCTTCCCTTCGGTGTCAAGTCTGCATCTGAAAAACCCATCCCATTGTCAACAGTCAGGCTGGCCACGCAATCTTTAAATTGATCAGCTGAAGTCTCTTGCGACACATGCGCAGTTTTGAGGAATGCAATCAAAGCCTTCGCATGGGCCTCAGAGCACAATAGTAGGGATAACATGGATATCTTTGAGGGGATCTTCCCCAGTTGCTCGACCATATTGTAGTCGCTCTTTTTAATTATTTTCAATATTTCCTCTATCTCTTGCTTAGAGGCTTCCAGAATAATTTTTCTAGGCACCTCCATCTGGGTAGGCTCATATATAACCTCTTTCCTGCGGGGGTCAGACGATTCGCCGACAGGGGTAATAATTGGAGTAAGAACAAGAGCTGTAGTTGATGTACCAACAGGAACAGCATGTGGAATGAAAATAGGCCTGTTGATAGTCTTAGGGGAAATCTCGGGAGAGAAGACCCTTCCACTTCGGGTAACCTTGCTGGTTCCGACAATGTTACCAATATCAGGATCAGCCTCTTCATTTTTCAAATCTTGTTTGATGCCATGATAGTACACATCGACACCGTAATGCCAGGGGACAACTTTGTCCGAGACATACGGGACAAGACCAGGAATAGTGATTATTAGCGGAGCGATTCTTGGAGTAGATGTAATCCTAACAAGTCTTCTCGAAGAGACCTTAGAAGGATTGGCGGAAATGGTTATAATGGCAATGTATTCAGATGGAATAACAGGAACCAAAGTTTTCTCGAACAAAATTCCGTTACTGTCCATCAGGCATTGAACACCTGACTTCAGCAAATGGCAACCAGAAGGCAGAAATGAACACATGTGGCACCCTTCACCACAACCCGGAAATAAACCGTCCAACAAAAAATTCTTCTTCACAATCATGAGAGGAGTAGAAAATTCATCCACCGAGGTCACAAATAAGTCGGTATCAGCAACATTAACTCCACGACCGTGCTTAGGCATATGAGCAGTTATAACATTGGGCTTTTCCGGAGCATCAAACTCAATTTCCTTGGCTTCAATTAGATATTGTACCTTATTTCTTAGAGCCCAACAATCATTGGTATCGTGGCAAGGACTTTCAGAATGATAGGCACACTGAGCGTTTGGATTATATCAGGGAGATATGGTATTCGGATTCTTGGGAGCCTCTTTCTAGGTCGCCAAGTTGGATCTTAGCAGATGAGGTAGAACTTCAGCCAACTTCATATTGATTCGGATAAACTGCCGTTGTGACCTTTCCACCCTTGGTTGGTTGTTTCGTTATGGAGCGGCCGCAGGCCTAGGCATCATTATGGCACTTACTGTCTGGCGATGTTCAACTCTGTTTTGGCCCCTAGGGCTGTAGATGGCACTGGCTTCTTTTTTACTAGCAAACGGCTTCTTTATCGACCTCGAAGAAGCATCTTTATGTATCTTGCTGCTCCGAATCCCACCTTCTACTCTCTCTCCAGTCAAGATTAGCTCGGTGAAACCAGCTGACGAGTTGCCGATCAAATGATTAAAGAATGGACCAGTTAGTGTCCCTAGAAACATATCAACCAACTCCCTATCAGATAACGGGGGTTGGACTCTTCCATCCAAGTCTCTCCACTTATGTGCATAGTCCTTAAAGCCTTCACTCGCCCCCATGGACATACTCTAGAGTTGAGTACGAGTAGGAGCAAGGTCGGCGTTGTATTGGTATTGCTTATAGAAAGCAGCGACCAGATCTTCCCAATTTTAGACATTGGCTCTCTCCAGTTGGTAGAACCATTCAAGCTGAGTACCTGACAGACTATCTTGAAATAAATGAACCCACAAATTTCTATCAGCAGTGTGGGGCTGGATCTTTCTGACATAAGAGCGGAGATAGAGTTTTGGGGAGGACACCCCATCATACTTTGCAAAAATTGGAGCTTTGAACTTCTGCGGGATGACCACTTCCGACACCAATCCCAATTCTTTGAAATCCATCCCAGGTATCCTCTGAACTTCCATAGCACTCAAGCGATCTTCCAACTGCTTGTATTTATCCTCAGTGGGAGGATATTGCTCATCATCGTAGTCCGTATCATTTTCAGAAACTTCAGGACTGGGATCCTTCTCCCTTGTCTCTTCTTCTTGATTCCCCCATTCCTTAGATGAAGAGGCTAGATCGACTTTTTGCTTCAATGGCCCTCCAAACCTTCTGCCCATATTCAGAATACCGGCAACCTTCTTCTTTTTCTTTTTCTCTTTCAGGATGAGGGCTTTCAGATCCTCCTGCCCTTTCGCCAGATTTATGAACATTTGTTGGAACTGGGAATTTTGTGCCTGAAGGTCCTTGATTCTTTGTTCGAAATACATTTCTGCGTATGAGATAAACAGCAAAGAAGATGAGAAACATGTAATGGTACCTGTACATGCAATGTTATGAATGGGATGCGCATGCAATGATTTCAAAGACTTTTGGAAATTTAAATTTGCAAACCAAAATGAAACAAAGATTTTATTAGTTGAATTCAAAGTTCAAATGCCTTTTAGGCATTACAATTAAAAACAAATCTAAAACTAGAAAAAAAAATCAAAATTCCCATGGATGCTTCCTCTTCGTGCCGAGATAAACATTGAGTCCTCTTTCCTCATGGAGCTGCTCTGTAAGCTCTAAAACCTTTTTCTCCTGGGCATAGATCTGATCCCTATAAGTATCCCACTCTTTACCCAACTGAATCCAAGACCTCTAATTCTCCAAGATCAGTGGGAATATCAGGATAGAGAACCGTGTATGGAATACCTCCTTCAGTAGTGGGTTCCACAATTACTGGTAAAATGGCCATATAGGGCACCATAAGTTTCCGGGCGCGAGCTCGTACCCATTGGAGGTAAGTTTCCATACGAACGGAATCCTTTGGCCCCAAAGCCTTGGCTCCAGATCTGTTTACCATGCCCCAAGCTCGTATGAACCTCCGACGATACTCCTGAACATCATCCTCATAGTTGAATATAATGCCCTCGATAAGTAACTCATGGGGACCATCTCTTCGAGTGTAACCAAATTGTCACAGAGCTAAACAAGGATTATAGGTTATACCCCCTCTGATGCCAAGTAACAGGACATTAGGGTACTCCCCGCAGCGGTCAATAATAGCAGTATTTTCCATAGCTTGGGAACACCATAGAATATCCATGTGAGCGAGTGACATTATCCTTCGTGACCAACCCAAACCTTTTTCATTCTTCAGTATGGATTTAGGGAGGTGAGAAATAAACCACCTCGACAGTAATGGCATGCAACACATAGGAACCCCTCTTCTCTTCATGGTACGAGTATATAGAGTGTGCAAAATATCTCCGAGCAAGGTAGGCACATGGTTGCGAGAGAGGAATATCTTGATAGCATTCACATCTATGAATGAGTCTGGATTAGGGAATAGTACTAACCCATAAATTACAAGAGCCAAGACCTCCTCAAAAGCCTGAAAATTCATATCATCCCAAAACAGCTGGGCCTTGTCTATCAGGAACTTGGCTAGAAAACCCTTGACTCTACTTCTTGTTTCCAAATTGGATACCACATCGGCCCATTTCAGATGCTAAGCTGAGGCAATGACTTCTGGCTTAGGAACTTCTTCCAGACCTGTGAAAGGCATCTGTTCAAGAATGGGTATATCCAACAGCTGAGAGAATTCTTCCATGGTAGGCACCAACTAATAGTCTGGAAAGGTGAAGCAGTGGTGCTTGGGATCAAAGAACTGAAAGAGTACACTCATCATATTTTCATCAAAGTTTGAAGTAACCAGGTTGAGAAGTAGACCATGTCTCTTAGTGAACACAGAAGTTTCGAAAACCTTTGATACTAGCTCTTTGAGTTGGGAAGGTATCTTCACAAAGCTGATTCAGATAGTGTTTCTACGAATGGAAGCCATGATCTGCAAAACAGAACAAAGATAAATCCCCTTGGTCTTTGAAATGGTTAGTGCAATAAGAATGGATGCTATGTTATGATGCATGATGTCATGATAAACCACAAGTATAGCAAACACAGAAAAATCACACCAAGTCCTTAGGTTTAAGGCCTGCATGAGGTTAAAGGTCATACCCTCTTGAAGTTTAGTTGGTTTCAAACCGTCTTAAAAAGTAACCGGGTTCTAAAGATTCTCAATATCACTGACCATCCTTTATCGGGCATTGTTTCAGCTCAAGAAATCTTTTCTTGCGGCCGAAATATCCCAAAAGTCTGATCTTAATGAGTGTAGCATCAAGTATCAACCAATCCTCAGCTCTATACCGAGGTCGGCTATCTCACTACTTTCTAATGGCCAAGTTTGTTCAACTAAGGTTCTAAGGTCTGTTAGTGCTTCACGACACCACGCGGCGGCCCCGTATACTCCTTGTTTCCTCACGAAGGATACTGGTACCAACCAAAGTGCCACACCAACACAGTCATCGCTTAAACCATATCGGTCTATGCCATACAGTCTCCACGATCTATTGCTGTTTACCTAAAAAGTGCCCCCAGATCAAAGTGTAGGATCTATAGTAACCCAAGCAAAACCCTTTAAGAATAAAGCAAACAAACAAGAAAGCAATTTTGAAATGACCTAGATCCTAAGGTAAACCCCACTTTATTATAATTTCCGCAGCATAGTCGCCAGTTCTGTGATACGGTGGCAGAACCGACTGATAATACTGGTTTGCGTTTGTATTCGCAAATGTTGCGGTAAGCAAGAGTCGCCACCAACTTTTTTTATCCAATCAGGAAAAGGAAAAAGAATAGAAAAACCTTTTTCGAGATGTTTCTGAGTACGGGGGGTAGATTATAGAAAGGGAAGGTGTTAGCACCCTTTTTATCCATGGTTTTCCATGGGACCTTAGGTACTTGCTCATTTTTGAAATTGCTTGTGTGTGTTTATTTTGAAAAAAAGTTTACTTTGTAATAACCCTTGTATCAGTCCTCAAGGATGTGACGAAGTTGTTTTGAAAATTGCTTTGAAAAAGTGTTTGTGTGAAAAGTTTTGTTTGATTGATTGAGCAAGTACTTAAGAGTTTTCTACCTACTCTAAAAAAGTCTGTTCATTTTCCTTTTGACAATGCTATCCTATTACTAAGGAATAAGAAGCACCGTCGTTGGAGTTTTAAGGGACGTTTGAAGGGAAAGATACGGTCACAAAGGCAATGTTAGGAGGTGTTAGTAATCATCCTAAAGCCTTAAAGATCTTTTTTCGAGGCAACATCAGAATGGGTCATTTTTAGATCTTTCGGGGCTGAGGATGACCGCTAACAAACCCTATACTTTATGACCGTTTAATCGAAGTAAATCGGAGTGGAGTAAACCCTAGAAATGAGCATGTGCAAGTGAATTTTTCAGTTAATTTGTCTTTGCATATTTAGGGTTTTCTACCGTATTAATTTCATATATTCTTTCCACACAATCCTATTAGCATACATCTAGGCAGTTTATAATTGCGGAAATTAAAATGCGGAAAGTTAAAAGTTATAGCTATTACATGGCTTTCGCAGATACATAATTTCTTTTGAATGTAAAAGTAAAATGTGGAATTAAAACCTAATTAAGTCTATTACAACCTCGGAACAGTTACAAAAATAATAAAAAAGGTAATCAAAGTGCGCACGACGAATTAAATGCGAGGATAAATATAAAACCTAAAAATCTAATTGAGAAAAAAATATTTAAGTTATTTTTTTGAAGAAAGATTAATTATATATGAAATTAACTCTAATTTATAATTGATTTTAATTACAAAAAAAGAATTAAATTAACCTAATTTTTAATTAAACTAATTAATTAAAGAAAATAAATATTTTATGAAAAAAAATGATTTTTGGTGTTTTATGATTTTTGATTTAAAAAATGATTTTGGATTATTTTGTAAAAAAAAAGAAAATATTTAATAAACAAATTAAAAGGAAAAAATATATAAAAGAAAAAAAAACTTGGGCCTGCTTGCTGAAGAAATCAGGGGGGTGCATTGTGAAATTGCTTAGGCCCACCAAGCTGAAGCCCAGTCAGCGCTTGATCTAGTGGTGCTCCCTCCTGATGGTGTACCATGATCCTTCAGTGATGAGCGCTGGATCTGATTGATCATGAAACCACTGGTTAGATATGTGTGGTGCATGGTGGACGCTTAGACAAGTGGTGTATATGATCTACAAAGAAGAATTAAAACAAAGAAAATTGATGGGACCTGGGATCGAACCCAGGTCCTCCCACTCATTACAATGCACGCTTCACCAACTAGGCCATATATTTTGTTTGTTAACATAATAACAATAATATATAATATATAAATAGAGGTAACTGAATCACAAACGCGCGCGAAATTCAAAATGGCCAGTCAGGTGGTGACAAGTCACCGTCTCCTTCATTGAGACTGTCGTCTTAGGGGTAAGACTTATACCCATGGACACTTTGCCATAGCTGAAAACCTGTAAACTTCAACAATCAAGAAAACGCATGATAATCAAATTCTAATTACATGGTTCCATTTGTCTTGAACCCACGAACATCATGGTGCCCTTTTTATTGGGCAATTCCATTGATACAAAGAAGCCCTAAAACACAAGAGCAAACCTTAACAATGGTAAACACATATATAAGCCTCAAAAATTCAATTAAACAATCCAGACATGTTAGAAATACATCAATTATCACAAATATGTCATTAAATTATGCTAATGATGCAAGAATGGCTGTAATCGATTTTGAAAAAGCAAGCAACCCATATGAGGTGTAACGAGCGTTTCTGGGCGTGAAAGGACTTGCAATTGATCTAGTTAGCTTCAGAGATACTCCAGGATGCGATTGGGAGTGTTGGAATGCTTTGAATAGTCCTCTAGGGTAGGGATCAGATCACCACTTTTTGCCAAAATTTTGAGTTTGTTCTAGTGTTCTTCACGACTGCTAGCCCTTTGTTTTTGTGCTTGGTCTTGTTCATTATATATCCCTAAGTGAATTAGGGTTATAAAAACAACTGGTATCTTTTCAATTTTTGAAGATTTGATCTCACTCTTACTTTGTGTGATTTGTTTCCAAATTAGGCCTAGTCATATCATTCTCGTGCCAATCAACCTTGATACGATTTGATCCTGATATGCCAGCATAATTAGCTTGTGATTCTGTCCAAAAATTAGATCAAAACAAATCTTTGCTATCATTTGTCATTTATTTGATTTAATTCAATTTTTAATTAATAAAAAATCAAAATAAAATGAAAAATGAAGAAATTAATGTGTGGGTGAATATTTGGGTCGTGGACCATGTCATGAGTGAGGTGCAAGCATAAAAAGTTAGGCCCATTTGGTAAAAAATGCATTTTTGAGCATATTTGACTTTTGGCAATTTTGCCAAAATGGTCAACTTTGACAAGGCATATCTCTTTCAATTTTAAAGTTAGAGAGGTGTTCTTGGACTTTTTAGAAATATTAGGATGTCCCCTAAACAAACCTTTTGGTATCATCTCAATTGGATCTTCCATGTTCATGTAAGAAGCTTTGACCCAAAAAGTGTTTTTGTTGACTTTTCAAAAGGACCCATAATATGGAAATTCATATCTTTTGATGAGTGAATATTTTAAACTTGATGGATGAAGATGAATTGTAGGTAATTGCATCCTCTTCAAAATGACCCTTGGATGGAAAATTTCTGATAAAGTATGAGGAAGTTATGCTTGGTCAAAGTTTGGTTGACTTTTCTTAAGAAACCCTAATTTAGCAACTTTTGGGTTTTGATGAATTTGGAGAATTCCTTGAGGACTCATGATCAACCCTTGATCAAAATATGGATATAACTTCAAAATGTTGATTTTGACCAAAAATATTGAAGTTTGATTGTATGTGAGCCACAATTGACTTTTGACCTAATATTGTCGATTCTTAAGCATCTGAGCAGTTAACTGAGCAAACTTCTTGTAGAAGACTTGAAATTTTACCTGGAGGGTCTTGAGAACATATTAGGACCATGGAGAGCATATTAGGTCTTTGTATTTCACCCATCTTGATGAAAATGGAAACCCTAGTTTGAGATACATTGCCTTTAGGAGACAATTTGTCTGGTTAACTCTTAGGCAACCTTGAGCAAATTGAGGATCTCAATGGGCATGTGCTGAGTAAAATTAGAGGTCAAATTTTGGGGTACAACAATATCCCTAATTTTTCCCGAACCCTTTTGGTTCACTGGGATGCCCTTATTTTTCCTAGGTATGTCAACCTAGCGGGTCATTCTTTATGCGTAGTATTTTTTGACTATGTCCGTGTTCACAGGGTGTGGGAAATCTTCACCGTCCATAGTGGTTAGCATCATAGCACCTCCAGAGAATACTTTCTTGACAACAAATAACACTTCAAATGTAGGAATCCATTTTTCCCTAGGATTTCCTTATGGTAAAATGATGCGCTTTATTACCAAGTCACCAGCCTGGTATACCCGAGGTTTGATCTTTTTGTTGAATGCCTTAATCATACACTTTTGAAACATTTGACCATGAAAAACAACAACCAATCTATTTTCATCAATCAAATTCAATTGATCCAATCTTGTCTGAATCCATTCATCTTCGCCTAAGCTCGCTTCTTTCATAATCCTTAGAGAAGGAATCTGCACTTCAACAGGAAAGACAGCTTCCATGCCATAGACTAAAGAGAAATGGGTTGCCCCAGTTGATGTTAGAGCCGAATTACGGTAGCCATGAAGAGAAAATGGTAGAATCTCATTCCAATCTTTGTAGGTCACCACCATCTTCTGCATAATCTTATTTATGTTTTTATTGGCAGCTTCTACTGCACCATTCATCTTAGTTCTATAAGGAGAAGAGTTGTGATGCTTAATTTTGAATTGCATACAAAGTTTTATAATCATAGAATTGTTGAGGTTGGTTCCATTATCAGTGATGATCCTTTCAGGGATGCCGTACCGACAGATGTAGTTATACTTGATGAATCAGGATACAATGTTCTTAGTGATTGAGGCAAATGAAGCAGTTTCGACCCATTTGGTGAAGTAATCAATGGTGATGAGGATGAAATTATGTACATTAGAGGCAATGTCTTTGATCTCTCCAATCATGTCAATGCCCCACATTGCAAATGGCTACGGAGAAGTCATGACATTCAAAGGAATCAGAGGCACATGAACCTTGTCGGCATAGATTTGACACTTATGGCAAGTCTTCAAATGGTGGTGACAACCAATTTCCATAGTTGACCAATAGTAACCAAATCTCATATTTTTCTTGGTCATAGTGTGTCCACTAGAGTGAGTTTCAAAGATATTGTCATGCATGTCATCCATGATTTTCTATGCCTCCTTCTTGTCAATACAACAGAGCAGGGTATAATCATGGTTGCGCTTGTACATAATCCCATTGCTTAGGAAACATTAAGCTGAGAACCTTCGTAGGAATTTCTTGTCAATGATTGAGGCTCCCTCAGGATACTCTTGTGCTTCAAGGTACCTTCTCACTTCATGATACCATGGCTTCTCTTCATCAGTGTCGATCTCATAATAGTACGTAGGTTCGTCAAATCTTTCGATAGTAATTCTGGGAGCTTCGTTATCCCAATTGACCTTGAACATAGACGACATAGTTGCTAAGGCATCTTCCAATTGATTTTCTTCCCTTAGAAAGTGTTCAAAGGTGACCTCTTTAAAGTATGTGATCAAGGTTAGCACAAGATCTTTGTAGGGGATCAGATTTGGATGTTTAGTATCACACTCTCCTTTAACTTAACTGATTATAAGAGCTGAGTCTCCGTACACGCTAAAAAATTTAATTCTTAGGTCAATGTCAACCTTTATACCCAAGATGCATGCCTCATACTCAACCATGTTATTTGTACAGTTGAAACAAAGTCTGGCAGTGAAAGGTGTATGACGACCTTTAGGAGAACTGATTACAACACCAATTCCATTACCCAATGCATTGGAAGCTTCATAAAAAACCATAGTCCATAGGGATCCTTGTTCAGGTCCTTCATACGGTCCAGGCTTTTCACTTTCAGTTATCAGCAAGATATTCTCGTCAAGGAATTCAAAGTTCATGGATTTGTAGTCATCAACAGCTTTATGGGCCTAATAATCCGCCAAACACTTCCTTTGATTGCTTTTTGTATAGTGTACTGAATATCATATTTAGTTAAAATCATTTGCCATCTAGCTATTCGTCCAGAGAGAGCTGGCTTCTCGAAGATATACTTGATGGGATCCATCTTAGAAATTAATAAAGTGGTGTGAGTTAACATATACTGTCTTAGACGACGAGCAACCCATGCCAAAGCGCAACAAGTTTTCTCGAGTAGTGAATATCTGGTTTCACAGTCGGTAAACTTTTTTCCAAGGTAGTCTATTGCATGCTCTTTTCGGCCAAACTCGTCATGTTGGCCCAACACACACCCCATTGAATTCTCTAATACAGTTAAGTACATAATCAGAGGTCTTCCTTCAACTGGAGGCATCAAGATTGGAGGTTCTTGTAGGTACTCCTTGATCTTGTCAAAAGATGCTTGGCAGTCGTCGTCCCATCTGACTACTTGATCTTTATTCAATAGTTTGAAGATTGGCTCACAAGTAGCAGTTAAGTGAAATATGAATCGGGTAATATAGTTGAGTCGACCTAAGAAACCTCTAACCTCCTTTTCAATACAGGGAGCTGGAATCTCTTGTATGGCTTTGACTTTTGCGGGGTCGACTTCAATACCTTTTCCACTGAAGATGAAGCCTAGGAGTTTTCTAGACCTCACTCCGAAGGTGAACTTGTTGAGATTCAGCCTCAACTTGTATTTCTTCAACCTCTCAAATAGCTTATGGAGATGATCAATGTGTTTCTCCTCAGTTTGCGATATTGCAATCATGTCATAAACATAAACTTCTATCTCATGATGGATCATGTCATGAAATAGAGCTATCGTAGCTCGTTGAGAGGTTGCGCCTGAATTCTTCAAACTGAAAGGCATGACTTTGTAACAGAAGGTGCCCCACTGTGTGACAAAAGTGGTTTTCTCTATGTCTTCGGGTGCCATTTTGATTTGGTTGTAACCGGAGAATCCAACCATGAAGGAGAAAACTTTTATGTTGAGCAGTATTGTCGACCAAGACATGAATATGAGGTATTGGGAAATCATCTTTGGGGCTTTCCCTATTCAAATCCATATAGTCTACAAACATACGTAGTTTTCCATCCTTCTTCGGCACCGGAACAAAATTTTCCACCCATTAGGGATATGAAGTCACTGCTAATAAACCTGCATCGAACTGTTTCATTACCTCAACTTTTATTTTCTTAGACATGTCTGGCCGCATGCGACGAACCCTTTGCTTGACCGGAGGACAATTTTCCCTTATTGGTAGACGATGAACTACTATATCAGTATCAAGCCCCGACATATCTTCATATGACCAAGAGAATACTTCAACATAGTTATGCAACATCTGGACCAATCTTCTCTTGACACAGTCTTTCAAGTTGGCGCCGATCTTAACTTCCTTCTTGCCTGCTTCAGTACCTAGGTTGATCACTTCAACTTGTTCTTCGTGCAGTTGAATAGCTTTTTCCTCTTGTAACAAAAGTCTGGCGAGTTCCCCCATTATTTTGCAATCTTCATCACCTTCGTCTCCGGCTTGATAGATTGGATTTTCAAAATCATAGATGGCAATAACAGAGTCGTTATCAATGAGATACGGAGTGGATGTGAATCTGCAAATGTGTGTGTGCATGTAAGGTCATATGGCTATTTTTTTGAAAATGCAATAAAGTAAATAAAGGCAATGAGCACAAAATTTGAATGGAAAATAGTCTAATGTTTTTCATTAAAATGAGCATATGGAATATGAAAATGACAAACCCTTAACAAATGGACCACTGTTCCCCGGGCAAGGCACATGACTTAAAGTCATTGTTTTAATGGAAATTACAGACAAAGTTCTCAAAGTAATAAAAACAGTAAATGGCAATTACTCCTGGTTGGAGGGGATTGGAATGAAGTCCTTGGTCTACTAGTTGTCGAGCCCTCCGTCAGTAGTCGGGTAGATCCAATCATCAAAGTCACAATCAACATCAGAGTATTCAAGGGAATTGATCTCATGGTTACTAATGCGAAGAGGTGGTTTCATTCACGAACACGTCGAACCTCCTTTTGAGCCTTGGAAGTGAATCCCAACCCAAATTTGTTTGACTTGAAAGGGAAATCAGGAAGTTGTCCCCAAATGGTGCAACCCCCGTCTTCAACAACAACATGAGCATCTTTGAGATAAGCCATTCTTGGTGTATCTTTAGCAACTTCGGGAGTGTCAGGAATGGTCTTGGCAACAACAACCATGTGAGAGACCACTTCAAAGGCTTGACAATGAGTTTCAATGAACTCGCCATCCATTTCAACATATTTGAATGGATTTATATGACTAATCATAAACTCTTCTTTACCACAGACGGTAAAAATTTCCCCTTGACCGAATATTTCAACTTTTGATGCCGTGTGGAAGTCACCGCACCTGCCCCATGTATCCATGGGCATCCAAGCAGGTAAGAATAAGCAGGACGAATATCCATCACATATAATGTTGAGTTAAATAATTGAGACCCAACCTTGATAGGGAGATCAACCTCTCCATGGACCATCCTCTTAGAACCATCGAAAGCCTTTACTACAATGTCACTAGGTTTCAGCACCAGTCCATCACAGTCTAGTACATCCAAAGCTCCTTTAGGTAAGACATTGAGTGAAGATCCAATATCCACTAATACATGTTCCATGGTAGTTCCCTTGAATTCTATGGAGATGTGGAGAGCTTTACTGTGATTCTTCCCCACCGAGGTCAAATATGCGTCAAAGAACCCTAAACCATTGTTGGTAGTCAAGCCTGCTACACAATTTTCAAATTGGTCGGCGGTAGTTTCTTATGGGACATGTGCATTTTCAGGAACTTTATCAGTGCTTGGGCATGCGCCTCGGAACATAGCAACAAAGATAGCATAAAAATCTTCGAGGGTGTATTCCCCAACTGTTCCACTATCTTGTAATCACTTTTTCTGATGATTTTTATAATCTCCTACATATCTTGAGTAGATGGGTATTCAATGGTAATATCTTTTGTGGGTGCCTCCATCCTGGCAGGCTCAATCATTTTTTCCTTTCCTCGAGTATCAACATCAGGTTTGACAACAATAATGCGAATGGGTGTAGTTGTGGTTGTAGGAGGAGAAATCTCTGGAGAAAAGATCCCCCTGTACTAGTAAATTTACTTGATCCAGCAATGTTTGTAATGTGAGTAGTTTCATCTTCATCAACCCACGAATATTGTTTGATACCATGGTAGTACACTTTCGCCCCATAATTCCATAGCACAACCTTATCAGAAGAGTAGGGGACTGGCCCCGGTGTGGTGATAATTAGTGGAGCTATTTTTGGTTCAATGGGAATCATAATAGGACCTTTTAAGGTGATCCTAATAGGTTTGTTTGAGATAGTAATGATGGACACGTCTTCGAATTCTTGAGATACAACTTCGGTTAAACTTTTCAAAGATGGAGTTCTTTCAAATAAAATATCATGGCTATCCATTAGGTGTTGGACACCTTTCTTCAGTCATTCACAATAATTAATTTGTACAGCATATCAACAACATTCTTCAAGGAAGCTAGGGAATAACCCTACTTTCAACAAATTCTTTTTAAGAATCTTCAAAGGAGTGGTTAAATCTTTGACGGAGGCAACAAAATAGGCATCTTCAATAGTATTGACACCCTTACCATGATTTGGCATGTGTGCGGTGATCACATTTGTAGTTGGAGGAGGGTCAAATTCAATTATCTTATTATTAGTCAGGTCTTGGATTTTATTCTTTAGAGATCAACAATCATTGGTATCATTCCTGGGACTGTTTGAGTGGTAAGCGCATTTGGAATTGGGGTTGTATTTTGGAGAAGAAATATTAGGGTTGGAAAGGGAATCTCGCAAGGTCACTAAATCAGCTTTCAATAGGTGTTGTAGAGCTTGAGACAATTGCATATTGATTTTAGTAAACTGTCTTCTTTGGACATCCGGCCGTTGTTGATTATTTTGTTGACGTGGTCGTTGAGTTGGAGTTGGATTAGAAATCAGTACAACCCCTACTAAATGATTACGGTCATTCTTGGCATGGATTCTTGACTTGTACACAACATTAGTCTCTCTTTTACCAATAAATGGCTTTTTTCACAGCATTTGAGGTGGAAGTCATGGGTATCTTCCCTATTTTAATCCCGCTTTCAACCCTCTCACCAGTCAAGATCAATTTAGTGAATCTGACGATGAACTTCCAATTAGCAAGTTGAAAAATGGTCCAGTCAATGTTCCCATAAACATATCTACCAACTCTCTAACAGTTAAAGGTGGCTGCACTCTTCCAGCCAAGTGTCTCCATTTTTGAGCGTATTCTTTGAAGCCCTCATTTGATCCCATGGTCATTCCTTGCAATTGCACTCTAGTTGACGCAAGATCAGCGTTATATTGATATTGGCGGTAAAAAGAAGTGGCCAAATCCTCCCAAGTATGGATGTTAGTCCCTTCCAATTGGTAAAACCACTCCAACTACGTCCCAAATAGACTTTCTTAAAAAAGTGCACACACAGTTTCTTATCAGCGGTATATGACTGAATTTTGCGGACATAAGATCTTAGGTGAAGCTTCATACATGAGACACCATCGTATTTGGCAAAAGTATGGATTTTGAATTTGTGGGGAATGACTACCCGAGGCACTAAACCCAAAGCACCAAAGTCCAAGCCAGCCACAACTTGGATTTCTACAGCCTTCAATCTGTCTTCTAATTGCTTATATTTGTCGTCGGCTGGTGGATATTGCTCATCAAAATAATCTTCGTCTTCATAGATTTTATTATTTCAACCCCCAGCACGGGTGCTCTTAACATCTTCCTCTTGATTCTCATCCTCCTAGTAGGAGTCTTCTTTAACTTGAACTTGTCAGACGGGGCTTTTGAATCTCTACCCTGAAATTCTGGCAACAAATACTTAATGTCACAGTGAATGCTATGATAACGTATCTAACAAATTGTACACAAACCAAACAGTAATTTAAAAGACAGTAAAGAACACTATATCATCAACATAAATTTGAGCTACCATTATCTTTCCTCCTTCATCCTTGACAAAAAGAGTTTTATCTAAACCTCCTTTCCTGTATCCTTTGTCAGTGAGGAACTTTGTCAACCTTTCATACCATGCTCTAGGAGCTTGTTTCAGACCATATAATGCTTTCCTCAATTTGTAGACATGATCAGGACAGTTTAGATCCACAAATCCTTTAGGCTGTTCCACATACACTTCCTCATTTAAGTACCCATTTAGGAAGGCACTCTTCACATCCATCTGAAACAGCTTGAACTTAAGGAGACAAGCTACTCCCAAGAGAAGTCTGATTGATTCTAGTCTGGCTACAGGAGCAAAAGTCTCATCAAAATCAACCCCTTCAACTTGAGTGTATCCTTGAGCAACAAGCCTTGCCTTATTCCTGGTGACAACTCCTTCAGCATTTAACTTGTTCTTGTAGATCCACTTTGTGCCAATGATGTTTGTTCCTTCTGGTCTAGGAACTAACTCCCATACTTCATGTTGCTTGAACTGGTTCAATTCATCTTGCATTTCTCCAATCCAGTATTCATCAGTCAAAGCCTCTTTAACATTTTTTGGTTCAATCTTAGACACAAAACAAGAGTTTGTGATGATTTTTCTAGATCTTGTAGTGACTCCACTGTTAGGATCTCCTATGATGAGTTCCTTAGGATGATCTTTCTGAATTCTGATGGAAGGATCTTTGTTAGCTTCCTTTGATTCAGACTCTGATGGAGTAGGATTGCGCACATCATCCTTTTTAGACACTTGTGTTGAAGTCTCAAAGAATGTCTCAACATCATATGGGACATTTGTTTCCTCATGGTGATCATCGACTATGACATTTATAGACTCCATCATAACTTTGGTCCTGGAATTGAACACCCTATATGCTCTGCTATTGGTAGAGTATCCTAGTAATATTCCTTCATCACTTTTAGGGTCCATCTTTCTCCTTTGTTCACGATCTGTCAGAATATAGCATTTTCTCCCAAAGACATGGAAGTACTTCACTGTAGGCTTTCTTCCTTTCCATAGTTCATAAAGAGTGGATGATGTTCCCTTTCTCAAGGTGACCCTGTTATGGACATAACATGCTGTATTCATAGCTTCAGCCTAAAAATGAATAGGAAGCTTCTTGGCATGGATCATTGCTCTGGAAGATTCCTGTATAGTCCTGTTTTTCCTTTCCAGAACTCCATTTTGTTAAGGAGTTATAGGTGAAGAGAACTCATGATTGATTCCTTCTGAGGAACAGAACTCATCAAACTTACTATTTTCAAATTCCTTGCCATGATCACTTCTGATTCTGACAATGCATCCTTCTTTTTCTCTCTGAATTCTTTTGCACAATTCCTTAAATAAATCAAATACATCAGATTTTTCCCTAATGAAGTTTATCCAGGTGAATCTGGAAAAATCATCCCCAACAACATAGGCATATCTCTTTCCACCAAGACTTTCCACCTGCATGGGACCCATCAGATCCATATGTAGAAGTTCTAGCACCTTAGAGGTGGTCAGATGTCTTGTCTTTGGATGTGACATTCTAGTTTGCTTTCCAACCTGACATTCACCATAGACTCTCCCATCATCATTCTGAAGCCTTGTAATCCCTCTGACAACCTCCATGGATATGATCTTTTTCATCCCTCTAAGATGTAAATGACCAAGTTTTTGGTGCCACAATTTCACTTCCTTTTCTTCTTTGGCTATAGAGCACACAGAAGAGTAGTTAGTGTTCTCAGACTCCCATAAGTAACAATTGTCTTTTGATCTGGCTCCTCTCATTACAACTTCTTGTTTTTCATTAGTTACAAGACATTCAAACTTGGTGAAGTTGACCTTGAATCCTAGATCACATAATTGACTGATACTTATGAGATTAGTAGTCAAACCATTTACCAGCAACACTTCATTTAGGTTTGGAACTCCAGGGCAGTCTAAGTTTCCAACTCCTTTGATTTCTCCTCTAGCACCATCTCCAAAAGTGACATAACTAGTAGTATGAGGTTTGACATCATTAAGCAGATTCTTGATTCCAGTCATGTGTTTAGAGCATCCACTGTCAAAGTACCAGTCTTCCTTGGCAGAAACTCTAAGGGAGGTGTGAGCTATCAGGGCTGCAGTCTTTTTCTTCCACTGTTGAGTATATGGTTCCTTGTTAGTCTTAGGTTTGACATATGGGGTCTGATTAGGATATCCATATAATCTGAAGCAGAATGGCTTTATGTGACCAAACCTCCCACAATAATGACATCTCTATCTTTTATACTTTTTCTTCATATTTCTCTATTCTTGAAGTTGAGTTCTATGTTGTGACATCTGCTTTGACATTTGTTTATCAGGTCTGGTCTTCTTCTTGTCTACAACATATTTCTTTGTAGCCACAAATCCTAGACTAGACATGTCTCCTGCATTTTGTCCAGCCTGAAGGATTTCTTCCTACTTGTCAGTTCCAGTTGTTAACATCTTGACAGACTTAGTCATCTGATCAAGTTTGGAGTTCAACATTAGAACTTCACCTTTGAGATGGCTTATAGTAGCAGTGTCTGCCTTCTTCTCAGCCTCCAACTTCACTATGAGCTTTTTCTGTTTCTCATTTTGCTGACAGACTTCAGCACTTATGATACATAGCTTCTTGTAGGAGTCATCAAGTTCTTTAAATGTCACTTCCTCGTTACTAGAATCATTATCAGAGTTACACACACCAGATAGTGCAATAACTAGTTTAGCAGATACTTCTTCAAAGTCACTTTCTGAGTCACCATCAGACCAAGTAACGGACATTCCTTTCTTTTGTTTCTTTAGAAAGGTAGGACATTCAGCCCGAATGTGCCCATATCCTTCACATCCATGGCATTGGATTCCTCTATTTTGATTTCCCTTTTCTTCAGACTTAGTTCTTCTGCTGGAGTCATAGGATCTTCTAATGTCAGAGGAAATGTTCTTGACATTTGACCTTGACTTTGGGTCCATTCTCTTGATGAGTTTGTTGAACTGCCTTCCAAGCATAGCTATAGCTTCTGATATATTATCTTCATCACTCTCCTTGCTTTCATCTTCAGTATTGGATACAAGGGCTATGCTCTTGTTTTTCTTGTCAACATTGTCACTGATCCCCATCTCAAATGTCTGAAGTGACCCAATGAGTTCACCAACCTTCAAGTTGCAGATATCCTGAGCTTCCTCTATAGCAGTCACTTTCATTGCAAACCTTTTAGGCAAGGATCTGAGAATCTTTCTCACCAGCTTTTCTTCTGACATCTTTTCTCCCAATGCTCCTGAGGTGTTGGCAATTTCCAAGATGTTCATGTGAAACTCATGAATGGTATCATCTTCCTTCATCCTTAGATTCTCAAATTTGGTAGTGAGCATCTGAAGTCTTGACATTTTTACTTTGGATGTACCCTCATGGGTGGTTTTGAGAGTGTCCCAAACATCCTTGTCCAGTTCACATTGATGTACTAGTCTGAATATGTTTCTATCAATTCCATTTAACAAGGCATTTAATGCTTTAGAGTTACCCAGGGCTAACTCTTCTTCTTCTTTGCTCCATTCATCCTCAGGTTTCAGACTAGTCGTCCCATCTTTCCCAGTTATGGTGGGATGGTTCCATCCTTTGTCAGCAGCTCTCCAAGCTTTATTGTCCAGTGACTTCAAGAAGGCAATCATACGTGGTTTCCAGTAGTCATAGTTTGATCCATCCAGAATAGGTGGTTTGTTCCCAAATCCTCCTTCCTTGTCCATAGCGCCAGAAAATAATATACCTAGATCTCACCCAGAAAGACAGGCAGGGTGACTGCTCTAATACCAATTGAAATTCTGGCAACAGATACTTAATGTCACAATGAATGTTATGACACCGTATCTGACAAATTGTACACAAACCAAACAGTAATTTAAAAGACAGTAAAGAACACAATCAATTGTTAACCCAGTTCGGTGTATAACGACACCTACATCTGGGGGCTACCAAGCCAGGGAGGAAATTCACTATAAGAGGTATTAATTTAGGAATAAACCAACCAGTTTATATCCTTCACTTAAGACCTACCCAATGCAACTTCAATCTAAGTCCTACTTAAACTTGAGTTCCTACTCACTCCCCCTCAATCACAACAGTGATACTAATCTACTGATTAATAAGATTATAAAGACATTCTTCAATACACACGTTTGATTTTGCTTCAAAGCTTTAATCAAGAGACACAACACTCGTGCTTCAAAGCTTTGAGTGATAAAAAACCCTTACAACCAAAACCTACTCCAAGTCACTTATCAAGTGATAATTGCTTGGCTCACAGTAATTACTAAAACTAGTACAACTACAAAATGCCTTATTGATCTTCTATATAAGCACTGCACACCATTAGAATTCGTGAGAAATATATATGCAGCCTATTCTTCATTTTTGGGCTTCCATAAAAATAGCTAGGGTTAACCAAAGTTAACCTAAAGACTTGGTCTTGGGCTTTCATCATAACAGATTAGGGTTAAGAAGGGTTAACCTAATATCCACATGAGCATCTGATCTAGTCAACATACTTCAACTCAGAATAGCACACCAGATTCCTGAAAATTCTCAGCAACAATAAATCTGCACAACAGCTTGATCAGTACAGGATGTCAACATTGGTTATGACATTGGTTATGACATCATGTATCCTGCTCACTGATTTTGGTAGAATTCAGTACATATGATCATATCATAATCATGATATTCACTCATATTGAGTTGTTCCTGAAGAACATTCCTTCTACAGAATTTGTCTTTATCCCAGAATGTTATGACATCAGTCATGACATTTGCAAATCAGGTTTTACCAAAAATTAATGCCAACAAGCAAACACTTACAAACTCCCCCTTTGGCAATTTTTTGGCTAAAACCCCTAAACAATCAGAGATTAGAATGCATAAGCAACATGCAGCGGAATTTTTAATAACATCTAATCTAACTCCCAATATCTAATTCTACCACAATTACTTCTCCCCCTTTTTAGCCATAAAGAGGCCAAAGGATCTAGTACTTCAAGTTATACAGTCATCAAAAGGAAATCAAAAAACATAAACAGAGAGAGTATCAAATAGCAGCAACAAGTTCCAGCATCAATCTTTACAACTCATCAAACACATACCTTCAAGTACTGTCATCCCCTGAGGAAGCACTATTTTCAGCAGCATCTTCTGGTGAGCTTCTTGCAGAACCATCATGTTGTTCTTCATCAGCATCCTCTTCCATCATTTGTTCTTCATTCTCCTCCTGTTCCAGACTAGCATTCAGCTCTTCAAGAGTCCTTTTTCTTGCATCAAGCTCTCTGCAGGTTTCTCTTAGAACAGCTATAACATCAGCTTTCTTGGAATGAGCTTTGACATTTGATGTCTCAGCAGATGTCATAACAACGTCAGGGACATGTGTTCCCTGAAACAGCTTATAGTTAAAACCAAGTGCAAGGGCTCTTTTGCACAGAGTCTGTGATCGGTGGGAATAGAACTGATTGTTTTTTAATGCTGGTTCGCGTTTGCGTTTGTTTTCATAAAATGTCGCGGTAAGCAAGAGTCGCCACAGTCTTTTATTTTATCCAACAAGGAAAGGACAAAAGCACAGAAAAATTCCTTTTCGAGATGTTTCTCGGGTTCGGGAGGTAGATTATAGAAAGGGAAGGTGTTAACACCCTTTCTATCCGTGGTTACCCACGGGCTCTTAGGTACTTGCTCATTGTGTTTTCAAAAAGTTTTGCTTTTCTTGTGTTCGTGGGTTTTGTAAAGAGTTTTGTTTGAAAACTTCGATTTAACTCTTGTTTCTGTCCTCAAGAGTGTATGAAGTGTTGTTGAAAACTTTGTTTGAAAAGTGTAAGTGCGAAAAATTTGTTTTGTTTTGAAAGAGCAAGTACCTGAGAACCTCTACCTACTCAAAAGGGAATTAAACTGTGCAAATATCCTTTAGACAGTGCTATCCCACTATTGAGGAGTAGGTAGCACCGTCGTTGGAGTTTTCGGGTCAATTCGATTAAGGGACATGTGGTCACTAAAGCAATGTTAGGACGCCTTAGCGGTAACCCTAATGTCTTAGATCATTTTATCCGAGGCAACCGTTTCGAGGCAACTTATGATCTTTAGACAGGAGGGCGACCTCTAAAACTTCCTATACTCAATGACCACGTTCGAGGCAACCAAGTGAGGCGTACCCTAGGAGTGGCATGTGCAAATGTGTCAATTTTCAGTTATGTTATTTTTGTACATGTTATGGTGAGCTACGGTTGATTTTAAGTTAAGGTAGATCTTGTCATGCATAGCCTATTATTCATACATCTAGCAGTTAATGGTTGCGGAAAATAAAACTAAGCTATTACAAGGCGTCGGGTATTTACATCGCCAAAAACAAACCCTTGAAAAAGTAAATGCGGAAAAGTAAATGAAAGTGGTAAAAAGTCCTAAGTCAGAAACTATTACATCGTCGGAGCAATTACATTATTGGATAAAAAATATGAATAAAAAAAAATCATACGCGCGATAAAAATTGAATCGGAGAGTTTTTTAGGGTTTTGACCCTTTTTCGAAAAGAAAGAGATTTTTTTGTTATTTTGAATTAAATTAAACCTAAACTAATTAATTAATAAAAAGAAATATTTTTTGGGTTTTTTGACTGTTTAAGGAAAAAAAATATAAAAAAAGATTAAATACATTAAAAACCTAATTCTACACCAATTTTAATTTATTGCAAAAATATTAATATTATGCCTAATTAAAACTAAACAAATCATGTTAATATTTATTTACAAAATAAACTAATGAAATTAAATTTAATAAATAAAAATATTATATTTTTTTGTTTTCTGATTTTATTAAGAAAATGTTAATTATTTTTGTTAGAAATTAATTAAGAAAATAAATCAAGTAAATAAAAAAATATAATAAAAAAAATGCAAACTCAGGGGGTCTGGGCCCAAAGAGGGTGTTTGATATGCAGTTTTTTGAGGCCCACTTTCGTCCAGCCTGCTTGACTTTTGTGATTTGCTATGTGTGTGCTGACCTGAGACCATGGTGGTCCCTCATTCATGACCATTGGATTTGCTTTATAGCCACCTGGCGTTTGAGATCTGGGCAGAGTATGATGGTCCACGCCTTGAATGATACATGGGATAATCTGAAACAAAATCATAACAAATATCGGGGGACCTGGGATTCGAACCCAGGTCCCAAGGGATAATGCTTCAACCTGCTTGCCAACTCAACTGCGCTGCTTCTTTGTTATTATAATAAGAAGAAACTATTATATATGAAAAAAATCAAAACGCTGTAAATAAAAAAAATAAAGCGCGCGTTTTACAAATAGACCAATGGGAGGGCGACGTGTGGTCGTCTTCTCCAACGAAACTATGGTTTTGTTACCTACAGATTTTTATCCGCATGAAGATCCGTGGGGCGATTCAAAAATGCGTTTTAGGCCATAATAATCCCATCCAAGCACATGGATGTGGTTGCCTCTTCCTCCTGAGTTCAACCATGGCCAAGATTCATCCTAATTGTCCCTGCAAAACGAAATCCCAAATGGAAACCTCCAAAACCCTAGGTTCGGGTAGGGAGTTATGGGCTAGAAAAAAGCAATTGAACGATGCAGAATGAATGGAAATTTAAAGGCAAGCATGATTATACAAAAATATTGGCAAGAGGATGCAAGGAAGTGGTTTTACGATATCATGTTCAGAGCCATAATTGTGACAACTTACAGTGTGTTTCAGGGGGTCTTAAGGTCCGGTTCTGGTTGATATGGCTTCAGGAGATTGCAAACAAGAACACCACGTTGATATTTTTGATTGAAGCAAGCTCTAACCAAGAATTCGATCTCTCTCTTTTTCCAAGCTTTTTCAGTTTTTGGTTTGGCCGTTTTAGCAGTTCTTAGGTCGTGAATTAGGTTTGTGTGCCTTGTGTGAATATAATAGAATGGTTTTAGGTTAAGAGTTGGGCCAATATCCTTTTGCATTGAAGATGGAAGATTTGTTTGACCACCATTGTTAACCTTTCCAAAAATAAGCCAAATCTGAGATTTTGTGCTTGAATGAGCCTTGGCACGATTTGATTGAGTGAATAATGATAATTGCAAGCTGTACAAATCACAAAGATCCCTTTACATCAATTTTTGGATTTTATTTGATTTAATATTGATTAATAATGAATTAAATCAATAAAAATGAAATTAAATAGAAAAATAAATGTTTGGTCATGAAATTATGTATGGGACACGTGTGTGGCATAACAAGACTGAATCAAGTGGAAAAAAGTGGGCCCTTTTGTCAAATATTGGAGTTTTGAGGATAGTTGACTTTTGGCAATTTTGGAAAAATGCCCAACTTCAACAATGCATAACTTCCTCAATTTTGAACTTTTGGAGGTGTTATTGGACTTTTAAGAAACCTTGAGATGTCCTATAATCAGCCCTTTTGGTCTCATCTCATTTTGATCTTCCACTCTCAAGTTATAAGCTTTGGCAAAAAAGGTGTTTTTGTTGACTTTCAAAAATGACCTATAATGTCCAAGTTTGCAACTTCTTGTGAGTGCATTTTATGATCTTGGGGTATGAATATGGATTGTAGGAAATTGCATCATATTCAAAATGATATTTGGATGGGTCATTTCTCATAAAGTATGAGAAAGTTATGCTTGGTCAAAGTTGAGTTGACTTTTCTTGTAAAACCCTAATTTAGCAACTTTTGAATCTTGATGAATTTTGAGAAATCCTTGATGAATCATGATCAACCCTTGATCAAATGATTAATTATCCTTAAAAATGAGAATGTTGACAAAAATCTGGAGGTTTGACTGTATTTAGGTCACAATTGACTTTTGCCCTAACATAGTCGATTTTTGGGTCTCTTGAGCAATTGACTGACCAAAGTTTCTCTGAAAGGCTTGAAATTTGTCATGGATGAACTTAAGAACATATTAAGACATTGGGAAGAACTTGAGGCCATTTGGTTGTAAGGACCTTGATGCAACACAAAACTCTAATTTTGAATTGACTGCCTTAGGAGGTGATTTGACTGTACAACCCTTGAGCCATTTTGAGCAATATGAAGATCATTCTTGACAAATCTTGAGGAATATGGGAGGGAAAATTTTGGGGTACAACCGTTGCCCCTGTTCAATTTTCTTAGACCTGAGGATATAGATTTGCTTTCGAGCCTTTCGTGATCCGAAGGTGGAATATAATTGAACACTAGAGTGCCCAGAAATTTGCACTCGCATGGTGTAGTATCAACAATGTGATGTCGGGAATGGGCTTACAGATGCCATTTGGAGATGTGATAGAAAGTTGTTGGAGATGGTCTTAAAGATGCCACCCGAAGATTGTTTGTTGAATTGTAACTTTGTAAGTTGAAAGTAGGAACCTGTGTAGGGTTGCCTGATGATGAGTCCGTGTGAAACCGCATTTTTGAAGGAAGGAAACCTGTGTAGGGTTGGCTGATGATGAGTCTGTGTGAAACTGCATCTCGGAATTAAGGAAACCTGTGTAGGGTTGACTGATGATGAGTCAGTGTGAAACTGCATCTTGGAAGGAAGGAACCTGTGTAGGGTTGACTGATGACGAGTCCGTGTGAAACTGCATCTTGGAAGGAAGGAACCTGTGTAGGGTTGAATGATGATGAGTCCATGTGAAACTGCATCTTGGAAGGAAGGAACATGTGTAGGGTTGCTTTGCAAGGAGTTTGGGTAAAACTACGTCGGGAAATTGTAAGGAGGAACCTGGGTAAGGTTACTTCGGGATAAGTTCGTGTGAAACTTCTGGAGGAACCTGAGTAAGGTTACTTTGATGATGAGTTCGTGTAAAACTTCTGGAGGAGAAGGAACCAGTGTAGGGTTTCCGGATGATGAGTCCGTGTGAAACTTCATCTGAAAGAGAAGGAACCGGTGTAGGGTTGCCTGATGATGAGTCCGTGTGAAACTTCATTTGAAAGAGAGAAGGAACCAGTGTAGGGTTGCTTCATGATGGTCAAGTAGATAATTGTCCTGTCTGGTTTCAGGTATTAACCTACAATCAGTCGTCCACAGAATTTTCCTGGCTTGTTACAGGTATTAATCTGGAACTTGAAAAGGTTGGCCGATGAGATAGTTGTCCTGGCTTGTTACAGGTATTAATTTTCAATCTCTTCGTGTAGGTGGTTTTCCTGGCTGGTTTCAGGTATTAACCTACAATCAGTCGTCCGCAGATGTTTTTCCTAGCTTGCTACAGGTATTAAACTGGGACTTGAAAAGGTTGGCTGATGAGATAGTTGTCCTGTCTGGTTTCAGGTATTAATCTCTGACCTGAGAAAGAAAGATAGTTTCCTGGCTTGTTACAGGTGTTAATCTTCAATCTCTTCTTGTAGATAGTTTTCCTGGCTTGTTACAAGTATTAACCTACAATCAGTCATCCATAGAATTTTCCTGGCTTGCTACAGGTATTAATCTGGAACTTGGAAAGGTTGATGGTAGTCATCTTTTGATTGACCTTTTCCTGAAAAAGGTAAAACGTTAGCTGTATGCAATGTCATGATGTATGAAATGCATGATGTCATGATGTTCTCAAAAATAAATGAGATCGTGTCGTATTCACTTTATCATGTATGTAAATAGGAGGTATGAAATGTGAAATGTTTATGAATG
This sequence comes from Vicia faba, assembly GCA_948472305.1. NCBI lineage: Eukaryota > Viridiplantae > Streptophyta > Magnoliopsida > Fabales > Fabaceae > Vicia > Vicia faba. The sequence continues at coordinate 767,030,935 of OX451736.1, forward strand.
TATTTTCGTCTGGGAAAATAAATCCCGGAGCTACTGGAGAATAAAGTTGAATTCTTCGTTTCCGTTGGGGATGATGAACAAAGATGATTATGAGAATAAACCTGCAGGAGAAAAGAACTCCGTTGGGGAATAAACTGGTGAAGAGATTACTCCGCAGGGGATTACTCTGTGGGAAGAGATGCTTTGCTGAGATTTTAACGATAACTCCGCTGGGGATTCCGTTGATAAGCTCTGTTGGGGATTTTGATGATGAACTCTGCTGGGGATAGAAAGAACTTCGCTGGGGATGATCTTTCAGTTGCAACTTGCTGAGGATAACCCAGTTAGACTCTTGTGGGGATAACCTCTGAATTTGGATGAGGAGATGCATTTTTATTCTGCAGGGGACAAGCTTCTAGAATCTACTGGGTAAGATGATTCAATTCTCTATTGGGGAAGCCCTTTTTTAGACTGCGCTGGGGAAATGGCTCCACTGGGGTATCTTGTATTCCGCCGGGGAACATTCTTATATTTCGTTGAGGAATATTAAGACTACCGGGGATGCTCTCTATGCTTGCTGGGGAATATCTTTATACTCCGCTGGGTAATATTAAGACCTTCTGGGAATACCGAGCCTTTTCGGGACTGACGGTAGACTAACTCTGCTTGGGGGAGAGTATTGCTGATTCGTCCATGGTTGCAGGTCTCAGTGGGGAGAGCTTCCATTATTGTCTTACTCTGCGGGGAGTGAAGGTATCTTGGTCATATTATTCAGCTAAACCTACCTCGTACCTGGAGGACATAGCAGCTTGTACAGTTCGGACAATTCTTATTGCCCCAGTTTCTGCGGGAGAAGAAGGCCTTTGAGGTGCTTGGTAACTGCCGATTGACAAATCCTCTTCTGGTAGGCAAGTGACGAGATGACGTGACATAGTCGTACGCTTTGATCCCTAATTTTTGCCTAGACCGCCCTTTCGGGTTTTCAGTCCATCGGGATACCCCTTTTTGCCCAAGCCGCCTTTTCAGGTTTTCGACTTGCCGGGTGTACAGATTTTTTCATTTTCATCCCTCATTTTTGCCCGAACCCTTTTGGTTCGCCGGGAAGCCCTTATTTTTGCCTAGGCCAGTCGACCTAGCGGGACTTTGATTATGCGTAGTATTTTTTTTGACCATGTCCACGTTCTCAGAGCGTAGGGAGTTGTCACTGTCAGTAGTGTTGTGTTGCCATACTACCAGAAGATGTTTGATCGTGAAAGATTCGTCGCTGGAATTCATGTCCAATGCCCCAAGTGATTCAGACGGAGATCTGCCCCTGTCTATTTGGCATCTTGAGAGATTCCTTGAATCTTGACTTGACTGCCCCAGATGATGGATAATGGTTATGTCTGCCCCTTGGTTGGAAGTGTTTTTTCCACTTGAGGTGACTCTTTTTATTGAGAAGGTTTTTGTTCACTAGATATTCGTCGTGCGAATTTCTCTGCTGTTTGAACAAATATCCATATGCAAACAATGTTATTTTAAGAATGCAAAGCTTATGTCTGTCTTGAAGTTTTTTGAAAATGCAGTTTTCAATAAAACAAGTGTATTTTTGTAAAATGTGATGTCAACTTAGGATTTTACAGCAAGCCCTACAGGAGTCAGGATACCTTTTGTAACAGTATGCTTTTGAACTAACCCATGCTTCAGCTAGGACTTTTAAGGGTTATAACGTGGCTTGGTTCACGGTTTAAGAAACAAAGGAAAAGGCTCAAAATTTATTTCTACACACCCGCTCTTCGTGATGTTCTTTTATCCTAAACTCAGATAATCGTGCATTAGATCTTGTTTGAGTCTTTGCTCTGACATACCAGTGATGGTTCGGATACTGATAATTTATTTTGAACAGGCAGTCATTTTGTTGAGAGTTTGCAGGATTTCTTCCCTTTTTGATTTCGTTATCCCTGTCTTTTTGCCTGAACTGTTTCTTTTGTATTTACAGTCAGCGGGATGCCCCAGTTTTGTAAGTCTCCTTCATAGGTTTTGACTTGTTGGGCTTTTGTTTTTGAAAGATAACGACTGCCTGTCCTGACGATTATAGGGAACCATCACTGTCTTTTTGTCTCGGAAGGACTTCTTTGATGCCATTCATTGTGCACCTGGATCAACTGAGAAAACTACCTTGCCCCGGGTTATGATTAAGGGTTTTAATTTGTGAAAAGAAAAACTCCAACTTCTTTGGCTCAAAGAGGTTGACTAGGGATTATCTTCCTTATAACTCCACTGTTTAGGATTTGAAACAATGCATGTACATCGTCAGCGGGGTCTGTTCAAAAGCATATTGTAAAGATCGTGGTATCGTTTTCGTCATCCTCCCTCAAAAGGTTTAGAATTTTTAATCGAGAGTTTGAACATCACAAAAAGTAAATATGAAGCAATTTTAAGCATAGTGAAAACAATTAATTCAAAATAGACACGTGTAATGCATTAATGAAAAAAGAGTTTGACATGATAATTGTTTGAATAAGCCAAGAAAAATACAATTTCAGAATTCAAATGAACAAAAGTGCTTTCAATCCTAGCCATGTTTTGGCAAGGGAGTAGTGATCATATTGGGAGTCTCAGGAGGCTCGAATTCGATTTCCTTAGCATCAATCATATTCTGAATCTTGTATTTCAGCGCCCAACAATCGTTAGTATCGTGCCCCGGACTACCGGAATGATAAGCACACCTTGCATCTGGGTTGTAGTTAGGAGAAGAAGTCTTAGGGTTCGGACGAGGGTTTATCACCATAATCAGATTCATCTTCAACATGTGCTGGAATGCATGTGACAATGGCATGTTGATGTTGGTGAACTGTCTTTTAGGATCGTCCGGCCTTCGTTGATTTCCCTTTTGCTGTTGTCGGTGTGACGCAGAACCAGAGATCAAGACTGCCCCTACGTGTTGGTCACGACGACTCTTTTGGCTGTACACAGCATTGGACTCTTTCTTCCCACTGTAAGGCTTTTTCTAAGCATCAGAAGGTGTAGCTTCTTGAATCTTCCCACTTTTGATGCCGGCTTCAATCCTCTCACCAGTCAAGATAAGATCTGTAAACCCGGCTGAAGAGTTTCCAATCAAATGGTTAAAGAATGGACCAGACAGGGTCCCCAAAAACATATCCACAAGCTCACGATCAATTAAAGGTGGCTGCACCATTCCGACAAGGTCTCTCCATTTTTGAGCATACTCTTTAAATCCTTCACCCGTCCCTATTGACATACCCTGGAGTTGGGTACGCGTAGGAGCAAGGTCGGAATTATATTGATACTGCTTATAGAACGCAATAGCCAAATCTTCCCAGTTGCGGATACTGGCTCCATCCAGCTGATAGAACCACTCAAGCTGAGTCCCTGAAAGACTGTCTTGAAAGAAATGGATCCACAAATTCTTATCAGCGGTGTAAGGCTGGATCTTCCTTACATATGACTGGAGGTGCAGCTTTGGACAGGAAACTCCGTCATACTTGACAAAGGCAGGTGCCTTGAACTTATGGGGAATCACCACCCCAGAGGATAGACCTAGATCTCCGAAGTCCAGCCCGGGCACGTTCTGTATCTCCATAGCGCTCAAGCGGTCTTCCAACTGTTTGTACCTATCCTCAGCAGGAGGATATTGTTCCTCATCATAATCCGTCTCGTTGTCGGAGACTATAGGGCTCGGAACCCTTCTCTCTTGTGGACTATCCTTCCCTCCAGATGAGGTGGTTAGATCAACTTCATTTTGCAGCCCATTTCCAAACCTGCGTCCGGTGTTGAACAGGACAATCCTCTTCTTCTTCTTCTTCCTCTCTTTCAGAATTAGGGTCTTCAAGTCCTGTTGACCCTTAGCTAGGCTCATAACCAACTCTTGAAACTGGGCATTCTGGGCCTGGAGGGCCTTGATAGCTTGCTCAGTGGAAGGTTCAGTAGACATAATGATTGTTGAAATAAACAACGAAGAAGATAAGTGACCTGTAATGGTACCTGTAATGCAATGATATGTATGATATATGTATGCAATGTTTTCAAGGATCTCGTGGGGTAAACAAAGAAACTTGTTAGAATTTGAATTTTGCAGCTTGATTGAAGGAACTTCATGTTACCGAGAGTCCTTCTTCAAGAGTCAGGCTCACCATATCGAGTGGGTCATAGCCCCTGACTCAAGTTATCGTGCTTGGATTTCTAGACAACCTTGGCTAGAGGAAAATAAATCCCCTTTGCCCCTTGTTTGACGTCTGGTTCATCATGACCTGCATCACAAACCCTTGAGATCCTTGAAATGGTTAAGGAAATGCTATGGTATGATGTTATGATGTGTATGCTATGCGTTTAAGCAAAAGTGTGAGGTGATGTAAGTAAGCCCTACAATAAATCCAAATTGTTGGATAAGGACTGTAAACAAAACCTGCAAGGAACTCATGTTGTCAGATAACAAGAATGTGCAAGTAGTTCAAATTTGAAGGCACACAAGTCACACATAAGAGCCCTTAGATTTCAGGCTTGCATGGAGTTTCATAGGTAAGTACCCTCTTGAGTGTAGTTGGCTCAAAACCTGTCCTATAAATAGTAACCGGGTTCTAAGGAGCTCAATATCATTGGATTGTTTTCTATGTTCATCATTTTGGTTTAGCCACTGAACTAGCGACCAAAATATTCCAAGAAAACAATCCTCAATGATTGTAGTATCGAGTATCTACCAACTTCGGACTGCACCAAAGTCGGTCATCTCACTACCCCTAAAAAAGGCCAAGATGGTCAAGTAAGGTTCTAAGGTCAATTGATGCTTCACGACACCACGCGGCGGCCCCGTACTCTCCTTGACTTAACTCAAGGGTTACTGGTACTCACCAAAGTGCCACATCAATGTAGCTACTGTTTCAACCATGTCGGTATACCCCGCACAATTCCCTTACAGTTTGTTGCTACTTACCTAAAGGGTATCCCCAGATCCGGGTTAGGATCTATAGAACTCCGATACAAACCCACAAAATTTAAAGCATACAAAGCATACAATTGAAAACACAAGTGATCTAATCCTAAGGTATACCTCACTTATTATATCCCCAGCAGAGTCGCCAGTTCTGTGATCGGTGGGAATATAACTGATTGTTTTTTAATGCTGGTTCGCGTTTGCGTTTGTTTTCATAAAATGTTGTGGTAAGCAAGAGTCGCCACCGTCTTTTATTTTATCCAAAAAGGAAAGGACAAAAGCACAGAAAAAGTCCTTTTCGAGATGTTTCTCGGGTTCGGGAGGTAGATTATAGAAAGGGAAGGTGTTAGCACCCTTTCTATCAGTGGTTATCCACGGGCTCTTAGGTACTTGCTCATTGTGTTTTCAAAAAGTTTTGCTTTTCTTGTGTTCGTGGGTTTTGAAAAGAGTTTTGTTTGAAAACTTTGATTTAACTTTTGTTTCTGTCCTCAAGAGTGTATGAAGTGTTGTTGAAAACTTTGTTTGAAAAGTGTAAGTGCGAAAAATTTGTTTTGTTTTGAAAGAACAAGTACCTGAGAACCTATACCTACTCAAAAGGGAATTAAACTGTGCAAATATCCTTTAGACAGTGCTATCCCACTATTGAGGAGTAGGTAGCACCGTCGTTGGAGTTTTCGGGTCAATTCAATTAAGGGACATGTGGTCACTAAAGCAATGTTAGGACGCCTTAGCGGTAACCCTAATGTCTTAGATCATTTTATCTGAGGCAACGGTTTCGAGGAAACTTATGATCTTTAGACAGGAGGGCGACCTCTAAAACTTCCTATACTCAATGACCACGTTCGAGGCAACCAAGTGAGGCGTACCCTAGGAGTGGCATGTGCAAATGTGTCAATTTCCAGTTATGTTATCTTTGTACATGTTATGGTGAGCTACGGTTGATTTTAAGTTAAGGTAGATCTTGTCATGCATAGCCTATTATTCATACATCTAGCAGTTAATGGTTGCGGAAAATAAAACAAAGCTATTACAAGGCGTCGGGTATTTACATCGCCAAAAACAAACCCTTGAAAAAGTAAATGCGGAAAAGTAAATGAAAGCGGTAAAAAGTTCTAAGTCCAAAACTATTACATCCTCGGAGCAATTACATTATTGGATAAAAAATATGAATAAAAAAAATCATACGCGCGAGAAAAATTGATTCAGAGAGTTTTTTAGGGTTTTGACCCTTTTTCGGAAAGAAAGAGATTTTTTTGTTATTTTGAATTAAATTAAACCTAAACTAATTAATTAATAAAAAGAAATATTTTTTGGGTTTTTTGACTGTTTAAGGAAAAAAAATGATTAAATACATTAAAAACCTAATTCTACACCAATTTTAATTTATTGCAAAAATATTAATATTATGCCTAATTAAAATTAAACAAATTATGTTAATCTTTAATTACAAAATAAACTAATGAAATTAAATTTAATAAATAAAAATATTATATTTTTTTGTTTTCTGATTTTATTAAGAAAATGTTAATTATTTTTGTTAGTAATTAATTAAGAAAATAAATCAAGTAAATAAAAAAATATAATAAAAAAAATGCAAACTCAGGGGGTCTGGGCCCAAAGAGGGTGTTTGATCAGCAGTTTTTTGAGGCCCACTTTCGTCCAGCCTGCTTGACTTTTGTGATTTGCTATGCGTGCGCTGACCTGAGACCATGGTGGTCCCTCATTCATGACCATTGGATTTGCTTTATAGCCATCTGGCGTTTGAGATCTGGGCAAAGTATGATGGTCCACGCCTTGAATGATACATGGGATAATCTGAAACAAAATCATAACAAATATTGGGGGACTTGGGATTCAAACCCAGGTCACAAGGGATGATGCTTCAACCTGCTTGCCAACTCAACTGCGCTGCTTCTTTGTTATTATAATAAGAAGAAACTATTATATATGAAAATAATCAAAACGCTGTAAATAAAAAAAATAAAGCCCGCGTTTTTCAAATAGACCAATGGGAGGGCGACATGTGGTCGTCTTCTCCAACGAAACTATGGTTTTGTTACCTGCAGATTTTTATCCGCAGGAAGATCCGTGGGGCGATTCAAAAATGCGTTTTAGGCCATAATAATCCCATCCAAGCACATGGATGTGGTCGCCTCTTCCTCCTGAGTTCAACCATGGCCAAGATTCATCCTAATTGTCCCTACAAAACGAAACCCCAAATGGAAACCTCCAAAACCCTAGGTTCGGGTAGGGAGTTATGGGCTAGAAAAAAGCAATTGAACGATGCAGAATGAATGGAAATTTAAAGGCAAGCATGATTATACAAAAATATTGGAAAGAGGGTGCAAGGAAGTGGTTTTACGATATCATGTTCAGAGCCATAATCGTGACAACTTATAGTGCGTTTCAGGGGGTCTTAAGGTCCGGTTTTGGTTGCTATGGCTTCAGGAGATTGCAAGCAAGAACACCTCGTTGATATTTTTGATTAAAGCAAGCTCTAACCAAGAATTCGATCTCTCTCTTTTTCCAAGCTTTTTCAGTTTTTGGTTTGGCCGTTTTAGCAGTTCTTAGGTCGTGAATTAGGTTTGTGTGCCTTGTGTGAATATAATAGAATGGTTTTAGGTTAAGAGTTGGGCCAATATCCTTGTGCAATGAAGATGGAAGATTTGTTTGACCACCATTGATAACCTTTCCAAAAATAAGCCAAATATGAGATTTTGTGCTTGAATGAGCCTTGGCACTATTTGATTGAGTGAATAATGATAATTGCAAGCTGTACAAATCACAAAGATCCCTTTACATCAATTTTTGAATTTTATTTGATTTAATATTGATTAATAATGAATTAAATCAATATAAATGAAATAAAATAGAAAAATAAATGTTTGGTCATGAAATTATGTATGGGACACGTGTGTGGCATGACAAGACTGAATCAAGTGGAAAAAAGTGGGCCCTTTTGTCAAAAATTGGAGTTTTGAGAATAGTTGTGTTTTGGCAATTTTGGAAAAATTCCCAACTTCAACAATGCATAACTTCCTCAATTTTGAACTTTTGGAGGTTTTCTTGGACTTTTTAGAAACCTTGAGATGTCCTCTAATTAACCCTTTTGGTATGATCTCATTTTGATCTTCCATTCTCAAGTTATAAGCTTTGGCAGAAAAGGTGTTTTTGTTGACTTTCAAAAATGACCTATAATGTCCAAGTTTGCAACTTCTTGTGAGTGCATTTTCGGATCTTGGGGTATGAATATGGATTGTAGGAAATTTCATCCTCTTCAAAATGAGCTTTGGATGGGTCATTTCTCATAAAGTATGAGAAAGTTATGCTTGGTCAAAGTTGAGTTGACTTTTCCTACAAAACCTTAATTTAGCAACTTTTGAATCTTGATGAATTTTGAGCAATCCTTGATGAATAATGATCAACCCTTGATCAAATGATTAATTATCCTTAAAAATGAGAATGTTGACAAAAAATCTGGAGGTTTGACTGTATTTAGGTCACAGTTGACTTTTGCCCTAGCACAATCGATTTTTGGGTCTCTTGAGCAATTGACTGACCAAAGTTTCTCTGCAAGGCTTGAAATTTGTCATGGATGAACTTTAGAACATATTAATACATTGGGAAGAACTTGAGGCCATTTGGATGTAAGGACCTTGATGCAACACAAAACCCTAATTTTGAATTGACTGCCTTAGGAGGTGATTTGACTGTACAACCCTTGAGCCATTTTGAGCAATATGAAGATCATTCTTGACAAATCTTGAGGAATATGGGAGGGAAAATTTTGGGGGTACAACAGAGTCCTTTTCAACCAGAATATCAGGATACTGATCAATGATTATACCACACAGGAGAGAGGGAAAAGCAATAGGGCCTTTAATAGCACAACTCTCAGCATGTTTCATTGTTTGATGAAAGATGTAGTTGCCATAATCAAAGTTTGTTCTGGTTCCAACAGCATAGATAAATATTCCTAAACCAGTGGAGATGGTGGATTTGTGGTTGGTGGGAACCCAGTTAGCTGCACCAATTTTGTGCAGTATGGCAAACTTCATACTCAGCTTGCTTGTAGTTAGCTTCCCTTTCAAGGGCCAGTGCTTGACTTGCTTGGCAGTGATGGTTTGACAAACCTGGTTGTCAGTAACTTCAAGCTCAGGGTGAGCTTCATCAGGCCTCCCTAGGTATTTGTTTATCACAGTAGGAGAGAAATTTACCTTCCTTCCTCTCACATAAACACTCTTAAAATCAGCTGACTTTCCATCAGCACATCCACTAGACAAATTTACTATGAATTCTTTGACAAGAATCTCATAGCAGTTGGAAAACTTGATTAAAATATCCCTTTCAAACCTTGTATTAAGCAAAATTAATTGCTACATCTCTTCATATTGGCAAATACCCAGCTTGCTCCTTAAATTCTCAAACTGACTAGCATCAAGTGCCTTGGTAAAAATATCAGCCAATTGTAGTTCAGTGGAAACATGTTCCAGCTTAATCACCTTCTCCTCCACAAGATCTCTGATGAAGTGATGTCTAATGTCAATATGCTTAGTCCTGTTGTGCTGTATAGGATTATTGGATATGTTAATAGTACTCAAATTGTCACAGTACAATGTCATAACATCTTGTGTGACATTATACTCAGTCAGCATCTGTTTCATCCAGATCATTTGAGAACAACTGCTACCAGCTGCTATGTATTCAACTTCAGCAGTAGATAGAGACACACATTTTTGTTTCTTGCTGAACCAAGAAACAAGATTATTTCCCAAAAAGAAGCATCCTCCAGAGGTGCTCTTTCTATCATCAGCACTACCAGCCCAATCAGCATCACAATAACCAGACATAATTGGTTCACATCCATGAGAGTACAACATGCCATAATTGTAAGTTCCACTCACATACTTCAGAATTCTTTTCACCTGGTTGATGTGACTTACTTTGGGTTCATCCTGGTATCTTGCACGTACTCCAACTGCAAAGGCAATGTCAGGTCTGTTGGCTGTTAAGTATAGTAGACTTCCTATCATGCTTCTGTACAAGCTTTGATCCACATTTGCCCCACTTGTGTCTTTGGACAACTTTAAATGAATAGGTGCAGGAGTCCTTTTTTTACTGGCATTCTCCATCCCAAACTTCTTGACAATATTCTTTGCATACTTGCTTTGAGATAGAAAAATTGAGTCTTCCATCTGTGTGACTTGTAGTCCAAGAAAGTAGGTCAATTCTACCATGAGGCTCATTTCAAATTCAGCTTGCATCTAGTTAGCAAAATGTTTAACCATTTTATCTGACATTCCTCCAAACACTACGTCATCAACATAAATTTAAGCTACCATTATCTTTCCTCCTTCATCCTTGACAAAAAGAGTTTTAGCCAAACCTCCTTTCCTGTATCCTTTGTCAGTGAGGAACTTTGTCAACCTGTCATACCAAGCTCTAGGAGCTTGTTTCAGACCATATAATGCTTTCCTCAATTTTTAGACATGATCAGGACAGTTTGGATCCACAAATCCTTTAGGCTGTTCCACATACACTTCCTCATTTAAGTACCCATTTAGGAAGGCACTCTTCACATCCATCTGAAACAGCTTGAAATTAAGGAGACAAGCTACTCCCAAGAGAAGTCTGATTGATTCCAGTTTGGCTACAGGAGCAAAAGTCTCATCAAAATCAACCCCTTCAACTTGAGTGTATCCTTGAGCAACAAGCCTTGCCTTATTCCTGGTGACAACTCCTCAAGCATTTGACTTGTTCTTGTAGATCCACTTTGTGCCAATGATGTTTGTTCCTTCTGGTCTAGGAACTAACTCCCATACTTCATGTTGCTTGAACTGGTTCAATTCATCTTGCATTGCTCCAATCCAGTATTCATCAGTCAAAGCCTCTTTAACATTTTTTGGTTCAATCTTAGACACAAAACAAGAGTTTGTGATGATTTTTCTAGATCTTGTAGTGACTCCACTATTAGGATCTCCTATGATGAGTTCCTTAGGATGATCTTTCTGAATTCTGATGGAAGGATCTTTGTTAGCTTCCTTTGATTCAGACTCTGATGGAGTAGGATTAGGCACATCATCCTTTTTAGACACTTGTGTTGAAGTCTCAAAGAATGTCTCAACATCATATGGGACATTTGTTTCCTCATGGTGATCATCGACTATGACATTTATAGACTCCATCATAACTTTGGTCTTGGAATTGAACACCCTATATGCTCTGCTGTTGGTAGAGTATCCTAGTAATATTCCTTCATCACTTTTAGGGTCCATCTTTCTCCTTTGTTCACGATCTGTCAGAATATAACATTTTCTCCCAAAGACATGGAAGTACTTCACTGTAGGCTTTCTTCCTTTCCATAGTTCATAAAGAGTGGATGATGTTCCCTTTCTTAAGGTGACCCTGTTGTAGACATAACATGCTGTATTCATAGCTTCAGCCTAAAAATGAATAGGAAGCTTCTTGGCATGGATCATTGCTCTGGCAGATTCCTGTATAGTCCTGTTTTTCCTTTCCACAACTCTATTTTGTTGAGGATTTATAGGTGAAGAGAACTCATGATTGATTCCTTCTGAGGAACAGAACTCATCAAACTTACTATTTTCAAATTCCTTGCCATGATCACTTCTGATTCTGGCAATGCATCCTTCTTTTTCTCTTTGAATTCTTTTGCACAATTCCTTAAATACATCAAATACATCAGTTTTTCCCTAATGAAGTTTATCCAGGTGAATCTGGAAAAATCATCCACAACAACATAGGCATATCTCTTTCCACCAAGACTTTCCACCTGCATGGGACCCATCAGATCCATATGTAGAAGTTCTAGCACCTTAGAGGTGGTCAGATGTCTTGTCTTTAGATGTGACATTCTAGTTTACTTTCCAACCTGACATTCACCACAGACTCTCCCTTCATCAATCTGAAGCCTTGGAATCCCTCTGACAGCCTCCATGGATATGATCTTTTTCATCCCTCTAAGATGTAAATGACCAAGTTTTTGGTGCCATAGTTTCACTTTATTTTCTTCTTTGGCTATAGAGCACACAGAAGAGTAGTTAGTGTTCTCAGACTCCCATAAGTAACAATTGTCTTTTGATCTGGCTCCTCTCATTACAACTTCTTATTTTTCATTAGTTACAAGACATTCAAACTTGGTGAAGTTGACCTTGAATCCTAGATCACATAATTGACTGATACTTATGAGATTAGTAGTCAAACCATTTACCAGCAACACTTCATTTAGGTTTGGAACTCCAGGGCAGTCCAAGTTTCCAACTCCTTTGATTTCTCCTCTAGCACCATCTCCAAAAGTGACATAACTAGAGTATGAGGTTTGACATCATTCAGCAGATTCTTGATTCCAGTCATGTGTTTAGAGCATCCACTATCAAAGTACCAGTCTTCCTTGGCAGAAACTCTAAGGGAGGTGTGAGCTATCAAGGCTGCAGTCTTTTTCTTCCACTGTTGAGTATATGGTTCCTTGTTAGTCTTAGGTTTGACATATGGGGTCTGATTAGGATATCCATATAATCTGAAGCAGAATGGCTTTATGTGACCAAACCTCCCACAATAATGACATCTCCATCTTTTATACATTTTCTTCATATTTCTCTATTCTTGATGTTGAGTTCTATGTTGTGACATCTGCTTTGATATTTGTTTATCAGGTCTGGTCTTCTTCTTGTCTACAGCAGATTTCTTTGCAGCCACAAATCCTAGACCAGACATGTCTCCTGCATTTTGTCCAGCCTGAAGGATTTCTTCCAACTTGTCAGTTCCAGTTGTTAACATCTTGACAGACTTAGTCATCTGATCAAGTTTGGAGTTTAACATTAGAACTTCACCTTTGAGATGGCTTATAGTAGCAGTGTCTGCCTTCTTCTCAGCCTCCAACTTCACTATGAGCTTTTTTTGTTTCTCATTTTGCTGACAGACTTCAGCACTTTTGATACATAGCTTCTTGTAGGAGTCAGCAAGTTCTTCAAATGTAACTTCCTTATTATTAGAATCATTATCAGAGTTACACACAGCAGATAGTACAATAACTAGTTTAGCAGATTCTTCTTCAAAGTCACTTTCTGAGTCACCATCAGACCAAGTAATATACATTCCTTTCTTTTATTTCTTTAGAAAGGTAGGACATTCAGCTCGAATGTGCCCATATCCTTCACATCCATGGAATTGGATTCCTCTATTTTGATTTCCCTTTTCTTCAGACTTAGTTCTTCTGCTGGAGTCATAGGATCTGCTAATGTCAGAGGAAATGTTCTTGACATTTGACCTTGACTTTGGGTCCATTCTCTTGATGAGTTTGTTGAACTGCCTTCCAAGCATAGCTATAGCTTCTGATATATTCTCTTCATCACTCTCCTTGCTTTCATCTTCAGTATTGGATACAAGGGCTATGCTCTTGTTTTTCTTGTCAACATTGTCACTGATCCCCATCTCAAATGTCTGAAGTGACCCAATGAGTTCATCAACCTTCAAGTTGCAGATATCTTGAGCTTCCTCTATAGCAGTCACTTTCATTGCAAACCTTTTAGGCAAGGATCTGAGAATCTTTCTCACCAGCTTTTCTTCTGACATCTTTTCTCCCAATGCTCCTGAGGTGTTGGCAATTTCCAAGATGTTCATGTGAAACTCATGAATGGTATCATCTTCCTTCATCCTTAGATTCTCAAATTTGGTAGTGAGCATCTGAAGTCTTGACATTTTTACTTTGGATGTACCCTCATGGGTGGTTTTGAGAGTGTCCCAAACATCCTTGGCCAGTTCACATTGATGTACTAGTCTGAATATGTTTCTATCAATTCCATTTAACAAGGCATTTAATGCTTTAGAGTTACCCAAGGCTAACTCTTCTTCTTCTTTGCTCCATTCTTCCTCAGGTTTCAGACTAGTCGTCCCATCTTTCCCAGTTATGGTGGGATGGTTCCATCCTTTGTCAGCAGCTCTCCAAGCTTTATTGTCCAGTGACTTCAAGAAGGAAATCATACGAGGTTTCCAGTAGTCATAGTTTGATCCATCCAGAATAGGTGGTTTATTCCCAAATCCTCCTTCCTTGTCCATAGCGCCAGAAAATAATATCCCTAGATCTCACCCAGAAAGACAGGCAAGGTGCCTGCTCTGATACCAATTGAAATTCTGGCAACAGATACTTAATGTCACAGTGAATGTTATGACACCGTATCCGACAAATTGTACACAAACCAAACAGGAATTTAAAAGACAGTAAAGAACACAATCAATTGTTAACCCAATTCGGTGTATAACGACACCTACATCTGGGGGCTACCAAGCCAGGGAGGAAATTCACTATAAGAGGTATTAATTTAGGAATAAACCAACCAGTTTATCTCCTTCACTTAAGACCTACCCAATGCAACTTCAATCTAAGTCCTACTTAAACCTGAGTTCCTACTCACTCCCCCTCAATCACAACAGTGATACTAATCTACTGATTAATAATATTATGAAGAAATTATTCAATACACACGCTTGATTTTACTTCAAAGCTTTAATCAAGAGACACAACACTCGTGCTTCAAAGCTTTGAGTGATAAAAAACCCTTACAACCAAAACCTACTCCAAGTCACTTATCAAGTGATAATTGCTTGGCTCACAGTAATTACTAAAACTAGTACAACTACAAAATGCCTTATTGATCTTCTATATAAGCGCTGCACACCATTAGAATTCGTGAGAAATATATATGCAACCTATTCTTCATTTTCGGGCTTCCTTAAAAATAGCTAGGGTTAACCAAAGTTAACCTAAAGACTTGGTCTTGGGCTTTCATCATAACAGATTAGGGTTAAGCAAGGTTAACCTAATATCCACGTGAGCATCTGATCTAGTCAACATACTTCAACTCAGAATAGCACACCAGATTCCTGAAAATTCTCAGCAACAATAAATCTGCACAACAGCTTGATCAGTATAAGATGTCTTAACATTGGTTATGACATTGGTTATGACATCCTGTATCCTGCTCACTGATTTTGGTAGAATTCAGTACATATGATCATAGCATAATCATGATATTCACTCATACTGAGTTGTTCTTGTAGAACATTCCTTCTGCAGAATTTATCTTTATCCCAGAATTTTATGACATCAGTCATGACATTCGCAAATCTGGTTTTACCAAAAATTAATGCCAACAAGCAAACACTTACATTCCCCATGTTGATTACAACTTTCTTCTTCTTCGTAACCAGAAGTGATATCATTTCTTGCTTCCCCTTTGCTAGGTTGAGAAGAGTTTCTTGAAACTGAGAGTTTTGAGTCTGCATGTCCTTCACAGTTTTCTCGAGATCCATCTTGTACTCAAATAAATAGTAAAAAGATGAGGACACCTGTGTCGAAAAACCTGCTTATGATATGATGCATGTTATGCAAATGCAATGTTTTCAAGGATTTTATGGAATTTAAATTTTCTAGACAAAGAGAAGACAACAAACATTAATTACATTAATAAGTCCATTAATTATAAAATGCATCTTGGGCTTACAAAGGTTACAAAATAAACTCCTAAAACAAAAAAGAAAGGCTCAAGTTTCCCATGGGCGCATCCTCTTTGGTGCAATGTAGGCATTCATGCTTTGCTTTTCTTGAAGTTGCCTCGTGAGCTCCAAAACCTTCTTCTCGCTTGCGTAGAATTGTGCTTCAAAGGTATCTCGTTCCCCTTTAAGTTGAATCTATGATCTTTGCAATTACTCGAAGTTGGTAGGCATGTCAGGATGAAGAAGAGTGTAAGGGGTGTCTCCCTCAGCAACGGGCTCCATAATCACAGGTAGGATGGCTAGGTAAGGCATCAAGAGATTTTGAGCACGAGTTCGTACCCACTTGAGGTAAGGCTCAAGAGGGATCAAATTTTTATGCCCCAGGGTCTTTCTATCAACCTTGTTTACCATTCTCTAAGCTCGTATGAACCTTTGACGATAACCTTGGATGTCGCCTTCGTAGTCGAATACCAAACCTTGGATGAGCGCATCATGGGGACCATCTCTTCATGCATACCCAAACTGACGTAATGTAAGAGAAGGGTTATAGGTAATACCTCCCCTAATGCCCAATAATGGAACATTAGGAAACTCCCCACAACGGTCAATGACGGTAATATCCTCCAAAGATCGGGAACACCAATGAATATTCGAGTGTGAGAGAGACATCATCCTTTGAGACCATGTCAAGCCTTGTTCATTCTTCAATGTTGATCGAGGTAGGTGTGAAATAAACCACCTAGTCAACAATGGAATATAACACAAAATAGTTCCTCTCTTCTTCATGGTGCGAGTGTGGAAACAATGTAGAATGTCTCCAAGTAAAGTAGGTACGAGATTACGAGAGAGAAAAACATTGATGGAATTCATATCTATGAGTTGGTACAGATTAGGAAATAGAACCAAACCATAGATTTAAAGGGTCAAGACATCCTCAAAAGCTTGAAAGTCCATATATTCCCAAAACAAACGAGCCACTTCCAATAGGAACTTGGCTAAGAAACCCTTAACTCCACTCCTTGTTTCCCAATTTTCCATAATGTCAGATCCCTTAAAATGAAAGGCTTTGGAAATGACCTCAGGATTTGGAATTTCCTCAAAACCGGTGAATGGTATTTGATCAAGCACATGCACTCCTAGCAGTTGAGAGAAATCTTCTAATGTATGCACCAATTGGTAATCGGGAAATGTGAAGCAATGATGAATTGCATCAAAGAATTGGAAGAGAAAACACATCATTTCTTCTTGGAAGTTTGAGGTAGCCAAGTTGAGAAGTCGACCACATTTCTTGGTGAAGGAAGAATCTACAGGCACCCTCTATGCTAACTCTTGCAGTTGAGGAAGCACTTTCACGAAGCTGACTCGGATGGTATTTCTACGAGTGGAAGCCATGTCCTACAAAACAGAACAAAGATAAGTTCCTAAATCCTTGAAATGGTTAGTGAGAATGATTATGGTGTTATGATGTTTATGATGTCATGAATAATAATCACAAACAAAGCACACAAAGATATTAGTTTTAGGCTTGCATGGGTTTCATAGGTAAGTACCCTCTTGAAGTTTAGTTGGTTCAAACTGTCCTAGAAAGTAAACAGGTTCTAGGGAATCTCAATATCGTTGATATTTCTTTATTGGGTATTATTTTAGCATAATCAATCTTTTCTTGCGGCCAAAATATCCCAAAAGTCTGATCTCAATGAGTGTAGTGACGAGTATCAACCAATCTTCAGCTTTGCACCAAAGTCGGCTATCTCACTACTTCCTAATGGCCAAGTTGTCCAACTAAAGGATCTATGGTCTGTTAGTGCTTCATGACACCACATAGCGGCCCCGTATTCTCCTTGATTCAACATAAGGGATACCGATACTAACAAATGTGTCACACTAACATAGACATTAGTTCAACCATATCGGTCTATGCTGTACAGTCTCCAGAATCTATTGCTACTTAACTAATGGTATTCCCAGATCCGGGTAGAGGATCTATACAAAACCCAAACATCCTTTTTAAGAGTAAAGCAAGCAAGTCAAACAATGAAAGCATTTAAATGTGAGCTAGTCTCTAAGGGAACCCAAATTTAATCAACGTCCCCAACAGAGTCGCCAGTTCTATAATATGGTGGGAGAACTGACTTGGATGTTTTGCGTTTTATCGCAATTGTTGCGGATAGCAAGAGTCATGACCGACTTTTCTTTTATCCAATAAAGGAAAGGGTGAAAAGAACAAGAAAGACCTTTTGATAATTTTCTTGAGTTTGGGGGGTAGGTTATGAAAAGGGAAGGTGTTAGCACCCTTTTCATCCGTAGTTATCTACGGGCTCTTAGTTGCTAGCTCACTTTAAAATGCTTTGTAAATGTGCTTGTGATTTTTTTGAAAGTATTTTCGAAAAGTGCCTTTGTTTAGGAGAACTTTGTAACGATTCTGGTCTCTATAAGAATGTATACAAAGTGTTGACTTTTGAAAATAGTTCATGAAAAGTGTTGGTGTTTTTGAAAGATGTTTTGAAATGTTATGAGCAAGCAACTATGAAAGTTCTACCTAAAAAGTCTTTGTTCTTTTCCTCCTCCTTTAGATAGCGTTGTCTCACCATTAGTTGGTAAGAAACGTCATCATTGGATCCGAAGGGACAGGCGTGGGTCATCCTACAGTCATAGAAGGCAACATTGTAGGATACCTTAGCAATTTATCTTAAGGGTCTAAGATCGTTTACCAAAGGCAACATCGAAGGGTCATCGAGGGACTACGATCTTGTATTCAACGGTCGGTTCTAAAGTATCCCATGTTCGAGGGACATGACTGCTTATTCTAAGGAAACAAGAGTGGGTTAACCCTAGAGGTGCAAGTGTGCAACTGTTTTGATTTCATGCACTTTTTGTCTTTGAATTAGATTTTTCTACTTGTTGATTTTATGTCTTGCCATACAAACCCTAATTACTAGCATTTATATTGAAAGCGATAAATTGCGGAAATTTTAAGTTCTACGCTATTACATCATTTGGGGAAGGGGATACAAATTATAAATGGGGAAATAAAAGAAATTAAACCCTAATTTACTATTACAACCATATCGAATAAATATGAAATAGAATGTACAAGAATGTAAAGTGAAACTAGGAAGAAGATTGTTTTTATATTTTTTTTTTCTATAAAAAAATGTTTTAATTAGACTTAATAAAGAGAAAAAATAATTAATTAAATTCCTAGATTCTAAGTTAAAAGAAAATTAAAATAAAACTATGTCTAATATTAATTCAATTAAATTTAAGAAAAGAAAAAAGAAATTAAATTTGTTAGAAAAATATTTTTGGTCTTTTGCTTTAAAAGAAAAGAAATAAAAATAAACTAAATATCTAAATAATAATATAATATTCTTTTGGTATTTTTGACTTAATAAAAATAATAATAATAATAATAATAGTAACAATAAAAGTAATAAATAAAATAAAATAAAATAAAATATGAAATTAAAGTCAGGAAGGTGTAAAAGTAAAAGGAGGTTTGATAGAAAAAACAGATTTTGCTTATTAGGCCCAAAGCCTGTTTTTTTAATCAGAAATTAAAAAGAACAATAAAAAATGCTGGATTAAAGTGAAGCAGGCCCAACAGCTGGAAGGCCCTAAACGTTGCAAACAAAAAACAAGAAAAATGGAAAATATGAAAAAGGCAAAAGGTCTCGTTGGAGCTCGAACCCGGGACCTCCTATAACAATGCCTTACGCGCACGCTTGCTGCCACTGGGGTGGCCTGTACATCCGGTACAAAAACAAAAACCAATAGACTTAACATAAAACAAGTTCATGAGGCCAACTTCATCTTCTTCCTTGCGCCAGCCAGAACTTCTGCAACTTATTCATTTCTCATCCATTCTCAAAAGTATGAACATCAAACTTGTTAGAAATTTCATCACGATTTCAGAAATGTAAATAACTTAAGCAATGGATCAAAGATGAACATGAATTTTAAATAGTACCAAATCTTGACCTAATTTTTCAGGAAGTTCAAGTTCAAAATTCTCACTGCTCAGGCAACATAAATGAATTCTAAGGACATGGTTAGTTTCAAGGCTATGATGTCTATATTTTATCTTCACAAATGGAAACCAAATGATGCCTATATGAAGAGTTCAAAAGTCAGAAAACTCACCTTGAAAATGGAATTCGTGTTTTGAGTTTGAGCTTACTTCAAGAGGCTGCAATGATCTGGTTAGCTTCCTTAGACCTCTAGGAAGCTAATGAAATGCTTATCTTTAGTTGAGAGTGGTTGAAATGGTCTGGAGAATTCCAACTGCAATGCTCTAATTTTGAGTTTGGACAATGGTGAAAATGGAGTTACAGTTAGGAAACATGGATTAGGATGAGTTTTATTTTATGTATGGAAGCTTTTAGAATGATTTTAAGGGAAAACGCATGCGTAGATTTTGTGTTTGGATTTCAAAGTCAGAAATGACAAGTTTTTGTGCTTGTTTTGCAATTTCTAATTTGAGAGAGAATGTGGGTGTTTTAGGGCTTATAAACTCTTGTCTGGCTTGAAAATAATATCTTCTATTTATAGGGAAAGGTTCAGAGACTTGGAGTGAACAGAATCACAAGATCAAAAGTTATGCGATTTTGACTTGTTTTTGAAGCAAGCTTGACAAACATGGTTTCAAGGCAAGGTACAAGGCTTGTAGGTTGGCTAGCAACTTTAAACATGTTTTTTCTGAGTTTGTAGAGGATACTTGTGCAGCAAGAACAAGTCCAATGCTCTAGACAAGTTGACTTTGTGATTAAAGCAACTTTTCAAGAATAACAATGGTGCCTTTCTTCTTAAAATGGCAATGTAGCTTGGATAATGGCTTAATTGCTTGGATAATGGCTCTATAAATCATGTAATTAATTAATTATGGAGTGAAATACAAGTTATGATCCTGTAAAGTAAGATTATGCAGCATGGCTAAGAGATTTAAATTCTTGTTCATCTTAGAAATGAGCTATAATTTAAGAATGAATGTCCAACTTCTTGTCATCGAAACTTCCATCTCAAGCATGATCTCTTCAAGTTCTTTGACATTTTGGAAAGCTTGAAATATCCTATACAACCTTCATGTTGAATAATTTTACAAAATAATCTTGGAGCTTGGTGAAATTTGGCCAAGAAGTTAGGTAAAAAATCTGCTTAAACTAGGTCAAATTTTCACTAAGTGTTTTAGAAAAAGTGCATGACTTTATGGGCTTATAACTTAAAATCTAAGAATTTTTTGGATATGAGTCCTCTATTACGAATTTGTAGATATCATCAAGATCTACAACTTTCATGTTGAAAGTTTATTTTGAATCATCTTACATCTTTGTGAAAAATTGGCATGAAGTAGTGAAATTATCATATATAAAAATACTTAGAAAAATTTCTAAGTCTTGAAAAGTTGGACTTTTCATATTGACTTTTGAATTTCTTGATTTATTGTTGATAAAGCTTCATATTTTTGAATGTCCTTATGAATTGTGACCTTTTAAATCAAATCTTGATAAAAAAGTCAAAGTTTGACTTTTTGTGCATCATTTGACTTTTCACCAGTTGATCAAATTTCAACTATCAATTCATTAATCTTGAGAAATGTTTTGAGCCATAAAATTAAGTCAACATGTTGTGTTTTAATCCTTGAGATTATTATTCAGGCCATTAGATCATTCATTAGGTCAAAAATCACTGATCATTCAAATACAGTCAAAACCCTAATTTTGACCATTTTGCCCTTTTGATGATTTGACTGTGTTTCTTGAGGAATTATGATCCAAATTTGATAAATTGATGAATATAACTTTAAAATGTTTATGTGGACCAAAAAATTGTAGTTTGACAGTAATTTTACCATATTTGACTTTTTACCCAATACAACTGATTTTCAGTCATCTGAGCAATTGACTGAGCAAATTTGTGATTTAAGACTTGAAACTTGACATGACCATTCTTGGATAACTATAATGATCCATTAAGGTCATTTTAGGAATTATAAGTCCAATTATCCTTGTGAAAATCAAAACCATAATTTGAGTCATCAGTGTTTAGGAGATGGTTTGACCTAGTCAACACTTGTGCAAACTTGAGCTTTTAGAGATCTTGTGAGAAATGTCTTGAGAAAGGAGAAGGAAAATTTTAGGGTACAAAAAATATACTCCATGAACACTCCATGGGAACTAGACACACCAAACGACATCATTAAATACTCGTAATGGTCGTACATCGTTCTCAAAACAGTCTTCGGAACACCCCCCACCTTCACACGAATCTGGTTATATCATGACTTCAAATCAGTCATACTAAAAACTCAAGCACCCAATAACTAATCCATCAACTCATCAATCCTCAAAACTGGATACTTGTTCTTGATAGTGACTTTATTCAGTTGACGATAGTTAACACACAAATGCATACTACCATCTTTATTCTTTACTAACAACATTGGCGCACCCCACTATGAAACACTAGGCCGAATGAACTTTTTCTCAAGCAAATCCTATAGTTGCTTATTTTATTCACTCAACTCTATAGTAGAGATCTGATATGGATACATTTACACTAGAATCATACCTGACACTAGGTCTATAGCAAACTCTACCTCACGCTCTGTCCATAAATCACTGATGTGTTTCAGAAACACTTTTGGAAATTCACAAATGACAGGTAATTCAATAATAAATCCTTTTCCATTAGCATCCAACAAATCTAACACCATCTCACCATCTTTCACAAACTCACCTACATGCTTAGAAAATACAAACAAATCCCTCTCCTCCACGAACTTTGGAAATGACACTATCTTGTCGAAATAGTTGATATGAACACGTTTGAACTCCAACCAATTCATTCCAAGGATAACATCAAGTTGATCCACTTATTACTCTAGCGAAAAGTCGCAATTATCCCCGGGAAAAACATTAGGAAACTCATACACAACAGGCATATCAATTTCCATAACATCACTCTCCACTCCAAGAGATGTGAACCACACGAGTACCTAATCATCCTCTTTCAAGGAAAATTTGACCTATATCAAGCCCTAGAGAGTTAGTGTCAAGTCTTCCTAGAGGGCTCGATTTAATTCTTGCCTTAAAGAATAATGACCCACCTGAGGGACTTAGAGTTTTCTCGGGCGGGACCAAGGCATACAAATCATTCCTAATTGGTGCGACCTATATCTAGACTCAAAGACTTAGTGCCATGTATTGCTAGAGGACTCGATATAAGTCCTGCCTAAAAGATTGTTGACCCACCTGAGGGACTTATAGTTTCCTCGGGCGGGACCAAGGCATATAAATCATGCCTAATAAGCGCAACCTATATCAAGACCTGGAGACTTACTGTCAAGTCTTGCTAGAGGGATCGGTGGAAGTCCCACCTGAAAGAATAATGATCCTCCCGAGGGACTTGGAGTTTCCTCGAAAGAGAACAAGGCATAAAAACATGCCTAATGGGCATGAACTATGTCAAGCCCCAAAAACTTAGTGTTGAATCTTGCTAGAGGGCTCAATAGAAGTTATGCGTAAAATATTAACGACCTGTTTGAGGGACTCAATATCCCCTATATAGGCTACATGATATAACATCTAAGGGACTTAGAATTCATAGAGGGAAAAAGCCTTCACCTAGGGGACTTAATATCTCCTCGAGTGAGGTAGCTTCTGAAGTCATGCCTAAATGGGTGCGATCTATATCCAGTCCTAGAGACTTAGTTTCAAGTCTTGCTAGAAGGCTCGATAAAAGTCTCGCATTAAATATTGACGACCCTCTTAAGGGACATAGTGTCCCCCTGACTGGACTACCTGATATAACATTTGAAGGGCTCGGTGCCTTATCATCCAAGATGTATAACGTAGATCAATAAAAGTCTGAATTCCTAATAGTTGACAAAAGCCTCATAAGGGAAAACACGAGTATATATGATGAATAGTATAGTCTCCTGTCAATTCCTAATTGTTGTTTAATGTAGTATAAATTAAGATGCACGATTATTTTGAATTAAAAATAATTTTTTTGTCAAATATCTAGTCAGGCCAAAAGTGATAAAAACTGTGAGTGCAAGTTCATTATTAGATATTTTGCATGATTTTAAAACACAGAAAGCTAGCATTTCAGTATGGTGGATGGTATCCTTATATCTTGTGTCATTCCCCTGCATTATAGGTCTTAGGAATCATCAAAAAGTACTTTGTAATTGACCCAACATATTGAGAAACAATTTCTGCATGTTTTTACATTGCATGTGTCGACACATTTGATTTTCAGGTTGACACATGTAACTCAATTTTTAAGCCTGTAAGCTTCTGTAAGTCATAGGTCGACACATACTGAAACATTTATGAAATTGTAGAAATTCTTATTTTATGTGTCGACACATCCCTATTTCAGGTCGACACATTTACTCATATTTTAAAGCTTGTAGCTTCTGACTTGTTCAAGTCGACACATAGAGTCTTTCAGGTTGACACATGCATTTTTTTATAACGTATGTGTCAACACATACGAATTTGAGGTCGACACATAAAATATGTTTTGGTCAAATTTTCAATTTCTTTTATTCTGAATTTTTCCTTTTTGCCCTAAATATTTCCAACTATAAATGTGTCTTTTGTGCATCATTCCAACTCGATGATACCATAAAATTAACCTAAATTTCCTCTTCTTCTTCAACCTTCCAATCTATGTATACACACAAACATTACATTATGATGATGTTCCATCGAGGTGTCATCTAGACGAAGAATTATGGATTTCCAAATTGTTTGGGTTGATATTTGTAGGGGTCTTCATCCAGGAAAAATCATCGGGTTTCTCCTCTAAAATCATTTGTTGAATTGGGGGTTTTTGTGCAAGATCGCGAGAGACGGAATCGTCCATGTGAAAAAACTCTTGGAGTGTTTTAAATCTTTTCAAGGAACCTTAGAGTGTTTGAAAACTTTTTAAGGAAGTAGAAAGAATTGGATGATAGAATCGGTGATCTTGTGTTGATAGTGTGCAATCGGATTTACTCGAGTGAAAAATTCCTTGGAGTGTTTGAAATCTTTGAAAGGAAACTTGGAATGTTTGAAATATTTTCAAGGAAGTAACTTAAGAGGCGAATAGGTTGCATCTAACGGTTTTGGTCTTGTTGAAGATCAAAAGAAGAGAAGGGGTTGAATCAACATCAAACAGTTATGGTTTGTAGTATTGCTCTTGAACACTTCTCTTGTAACCATACTTTTTCAAAGTAAGAAATTAGCCTAATTCAAAATTTGAAATTGGGGGGATATGTAGCCATGGAGAGAATGATTGGTGAACTTTCTAAACAAGTCCTTGTGTCTCTTTTATTTTATCGCTTTTACTTGCTTTAGTATTCTTCAAAAAATTTGTCAAATAGCATTGCGTTATCAATTGAATTGTACGTAATTTTCTAAACTGTTTTTGATTTACATCAAGTGTTGATATTTCTTATAATCACTTTTGATTATAAGTGCTTTTGTATATCAATACAACTTAAAGGAAAATTCTAAAAATCACTTGCACACCAAGTGATTGAGAAATGGTTTAGCTTGTTCATCTCAAAGGAAAATTGCAATGTTCTATCACTTACTTTCATTTACTCTCTATATGCAATGTGTTGAATGTGTTGTTTGATCGATTGATTCTTATATAATTTTTCTTTGGTTATTAAAGTTTAAATTGGTTTGTTTATTAGCTTATAATCACTTTGATTGTAAGTGCTTTTGCATATCAACAAATCTTAAAGAAAATTATGAAAAATTGATTGCGCGCCACATGTTCGATAAATTGTCATGTTATGTTTTTAATATGATTTCATTGGAAATAAGAAACAGTTGTGTTGGATATTAAACGGTTAATTGAGATATTATTATGTTGATTTACTTTATCATTATGTTAATTCCATATGGATCGTGCATATCCGAGTTTCCAATAACTAGGTTCGTTTAGACTACTATATTGATCTAGGCTAAAATCGTTTCGCTCAACATTGTTTTTCAAATAAGTTTTAAATAATCCTTTTGAAAGGTAATTTTAATTTGGGGATCTATTCACCCTCCCTCTAGAACCAGTGTCGTATTCTAACAAAAACTAGCTTTTGCATTAGGTTGAAAAATACACCGTAGTTTTACATGAAACTTGTTTTTACCGTAAAAGATATTGAATTCCAAGTTACTTGCCAAATTTCTAGTAAGACCAAAAGTGATAACAACTAGCTTTTGCATTAGGTTGAAAAATACACCCAAGTTTTGCATGAAACTTGTTTTTCCTATAAAAGATATTCAGTCTTAAGTGTCCGAGATTGTAATTCCTTATGTCTAAGAAGTATGTTATTCGACAGAAGGAAGGTTGTGTCAAAATTATTATGTGTGTGTCAAATTGATTCGCTGTCGAATTATCGAAGGAGGTAGCCTCGACATAGAATTTTGACTTAGACCAAAATAGGTATTTTCGGCTTTTATGTTTTGGGCTTTGCCTTAGAGAGAAAACAAGCTTATTATAAATAGGGAGTAAACCCTATATTGTAAACATAGAGTATTCACAGATTTTGCAGTTGCAAGTGAATAAGATTTTCCACAGTTTGTGGGCAGAGAGTTACTCTGCAAAAATCACCATCTTCTATCTTATTTTGTCAAACCCTAATTCTTTATTTCATTGTTATTGTCTATCGATAACAATCTTGTTCATCAAGATTGATATAAATTCTCCATAAGTTTTGGTGGATTTCCAACATCTAGTATTTAAAGCCCCGGTTTAGCGATTTAAGGCAAGAAAATTACGATGACAATGAATGATCCGAATGAGCATTTTCCAGCAAGTCTCCCATATTTGAAAGTTAATAACTATGAGAATTGGTGCAAGCATATGAAGATTGTATTATGTTGTTAAGATCTTTGGGATATTGTGAAAGAAGGGTTAAAACACTTAAAGAAAACGTAACAGAAGAAGAAGAGGACGCACACAAAGAATTAAAGAAGAAGAATCATAAAGCTTTCTTTATATTTCATAAATGTCTGAGTCCATATAATTTCAAAAAGGTGAGTGATGTAGAATCAACAAGAGAATCATGAGAAATTCTGGAGAAATCATTTGGAGGCGTTGAAAAGGAAAGAGGTGAGGTTACAAACTCACAAAAGAATGTATGAATTGCTTCATATGGAAGAAAGTGAAAGCATAAATTATTTTTTCACTAGGGTTGCAAAACTAGTGAATCAAATCAAAGTGTGTGGAGAAGCGCTGACGTCAAAATTAGTTGTTGCAAAGATCATGAGGTCTTTGGCTCCAAAGTTCGACCACATGGTGGTAGCCGTAGAAGAATCTAAATATTTGTCGAAATTGACAAAGGAAGAGCTTCAAGGGACGCTTGAATCTCATGAACAAAGAATAACTAAAAGAGCTGCAGGCAAGTCAAAGAGTGATGTGGCTTTGCAGGCACAATCAACAAAAGAAAAGAAAGGAAAAGGATAATGGTTCGACAATAGAGGTTGAGGTAGCTACAATAATACGACAGGTAAAGGTTTCATACCTCAACTTTTCCCCTAAGATCCCTCATCCCTTCATATCACCACAATGCATCAAGATCACCCATTTGGGTTGACTATACCTTTTACTCGCTCTCTTATCTTTAAGTTTTCCCTTGAGGGACCATCAATCACCTTGATTGTGTATCTTGTATGTATGTGTTTTATATTTCTTTCACTGACCTCTAACCCAAAATATCAAAAATATTTGTTTTGTTTTCTCATATATTTGTGTTTTGTAGGTATCAAGCCAAATCATCTAGCCAACAAGAATTTTTTGTCATTTCTCCAGTAGAGCGGTTTCCCCATATGGAGAAACCAGTTTGCCTCACTCATTTTGCGCAGGTTTTCAAGATTTTACAGCAGAAACTGATTTCTTCGATACAGGAAACTGGTTTCCTGCGCGAAATTGGAAAAAAGATAGCAACTTTCAAGTTTGCAACATGTGACTCCAATTTCCTTCTTTTTAAGAATATTCTTGATTATAAAAAAATAATAATTCTTCTACCTCATCATAATTAAATTTCATCATACACCCTCATTTGATTATATGTGCCCCACTTGATTTAATTTTGGCTCCAAAAATCAATTACCAAGCCTAATTTTGGTTCCAAACTAAACTCTAAGCCATCACTAATTCCAAGCCTAAATTCTATAAATAGAGTCCTCATTTCATTCATTTATGAAGCTTTGGATAGCCAAACTCACCTTGCTAAAAATTCTCTCAACTCTCTTCATCTACCAAATTCACCTAAAGCTCATTTTCCATTAAATTTAGTAAGCTTTTCATTGAAGCTTACGAATATTAGAGCTAAAACTCCATCCAAACACTTTCTCTTCATTAATTCTCTAAATCAAAGCATGGGACATTGATTCTTGGAGCTGATTTGAAGTTTAATTCAGTTTTGAATAGGTAAATTTTTGGATCCACCATTGTTAAGCTTGATCTTCATCCTCCACAGTATGATCTCTTGTTGATCTTGGTGGTTTAATTCTTTTAGCTACTTCATTTTGATTCCATTGGTGTTAATTCCACATGATTTAATGGAATTTTCGTGCTCAATTAAATCCAAGATCATAAGGTGTTTGATGAAATGTGTGATCAAGAATCTTCTCTTTAAAATGCTATTTTTTTTTTGAAAATTTCGCAGCAGAAACCAATTTTCCTGTTTGATGAAACTAGTTTCTCTCACTGTTTTTGCACCAGATTTGGAAATTTATTGCAGGAAACATGTTTCCCATATTCTGGAAACTGATTTCCTGACTGCAAAATGTCGTTTTTTTGCCTTGTTTTGGGGCGTTTTGAGTTCTTTTCTTTTTTCTACTTTTCTTTTGATTGTTGCTTTGGATTACAATTTTGAATGTCCAATTTCTCTTTGAATTCAATGCACTTTGGATGTAGATGAAGTTTGATAAACATTCATTAATTTAAATCTATCTTAGAGTGACTTATATAGTTCATTCTTGGTGCTTTGAATTAGCGATAGGTTTAGTACTTTAATCCATAAATTATGAGTGATTGAACTTGAATATGAAAGAACTTTGAGGATGTAATCCAATGTGATATTTCTTTCCCTCTCGCTCTTTGATTTTATTTTTGGTTGATGAAGATCTTCAATATCATTGAAATTTTTCTTAAGTTCTTGATGAAGATGAGACCATTCTTTTTTTCTTCTTTTTTTGTGTGTAATTGCTTTTGGAGAATGGTGTACATATCATTTATCTAGCATGTATTAATATAAAGATTACTATTGATTGTCCTCAAAATATGTGTGACTTCTACATTAGTCCACTTATGATTTCTTAACATAGCTCTAAATTTATCCTGATTCGGGAAATGATCATTTGTGGCCCGAACTTTATGTTTGTATGTCCAAGTATGGTTGATTTTTTTATCTTGGGTCCAATACCTTTGAGACGTGTTGTTAGGAGGCTTTGATTCTATCAATCCTCTAATGAATTTTCATTATTCTTGGTCTAAGATCATCATTCAATCATCATTGATCATATTTGTGACCATCAACTTCTAACTTCTAGCTTCTAACTTCTAACTCATTAACAATTAATTTTACTTTAGGCCTTTACTTTATGCATTTATCTCATGTCTTTACTTTATGTCATTTACCTTTAGCCCTTACATTTCATGCTATTTGCCTTTTGCTCACTTGAGTATTTATTTTATGTCATTTCTTCTTTGCTCACTTGAGCTTTATTTTTCTTTTAAAGACACTTAATAATCAACTTGAACCATAAAATACTTAAGCTCTTCTTGGACTATCAATGAATATCCTTAGAATATTGGAGTTATAGATCTCTTGGACTTAGGATTAGAAACCTTGATACTTGGAGACCTTGTTTCCTTGTTTTTATGCTGTCTGAAGTCCTTGGGGGTTTACTCCAAGGCATTAGGTTGATTTTTACTTTGTGTGTAGGTTATTCTTATTTTTATGCCTTATCCGTGATTGGGAATTCTTCTGAATAAAGCCATTACTCTGCCCTTTTTTTAAGACCTTGTTTGATTCTTATTTGACCCGA
Organism: Vicia faba; assembly: GCA_948472305.1. NCBI lineage: Eukaryota > Viridiplantae > Streptophyta > Magnoliopsida > Fabales > Fabaceae > Vicia > Vicia faba. Next base: position 767,060,407 of record OX451736.1, read on the forward strand.
GGCCCAAGTTCATCTAAGTCTTGGTTTTATCTTGGTATTATGCTTGCTTGGTTTTTAATCCAAAAGATGGGAATTCTAAATTGACTTCATAATGTCAAGTGTTGGCTTCCTGTTGGTTAGAACTTTCTTTACCTTCTCTTTTACTTTGTGTACATAGGATAGTCCCTTCATCTTCTTCCATATTAGTTTATTTCAAAATCTTCTCCCTCTATTTTCAAAAAAAAATTGTTTATAAACTAGAACCGCTTTCATAATAAACCATGACTTTGTCAAGTGACTTTTCAAACTTTTTTTTCTTAATCAAAACTCAAAACGCTTAACAAATAAAGATGTGAATCATATGCAGCTGAGTCTTATGGGAGATTTGTGAGGTTGTGCATTCTTAACCTCCCTCTTCTTTCATTTCCGGAATTTATTATAGTTTAATTCACAAATTCTTTTTCAAAAACTAAAAAATATTTAACCTCATTCAAACCTCTTTGTGCGATCGAGCACCTTTTATCTTTTAAAAACTTTTTCTATATTAGACATGATTCATTTTTAATCGAGATTTTATTCCTCTATCCCCATGCTCGTCGACTTCTCCACTTGAGTACTAGAGGTGTTCTCAAGCCCTCCCTCATATTGGTGCGTAGTCTTTCTTTCTTATACTTTATGGACGATTAGATGAGTCTTCTCCTTTAAAAATGATGACTTGTCTCTTCTTTTAAAATCAATCAACTCACTTTTGTTCTTTTTGAGAAGAACTATAAGTGCCCTGATCCCTTATTGCACAAAGGGGGTATGTAGGCACAAAGATTCGCAACCGCGGCAGGCGCAATAGTAAAAAATATTTTCTTTTGTTTGTAAATACTCATTTATTCATTCCCTTTAGCAATTTTAAGTTTAGATAACACACTCTCTGATTAAAACAAATAAAGTGGATCGTGCAGAGTATCGCAGATGCTTAGGGTGCTAATACCTTCCCTCTGCGTAACCGAACCCCTTACCTTGATCTCTATTCTATTTTATTTTAATTTTTGTTCGCTTTTTCCCATTTACCTTTGGAAACAATAAAGTGTGGTGGCGACTATCACTGATATGAGTTAATTCAATTAATGGATTAGTCTTAAATTTTTTACGGCTACATTTTCGCATGACAGTGCGACAAGAGGAAACCAACATGACGAAATTGTATCAAATCATAGAAGACCCCCATACCAGGATAACCAAAGAGGTGGTATTGCAGGTAAAGGAAGAGATGGTGGTTGAAAACTTGAGAAAAGTCACATTCAGTTTTTCAATTGTCAGAAGTATGGTCACTATTCTAGGGATTGTCCTGAAATACAGAAGAATCAATACATTGATGTAAAGTTTGCAAAGCATGAAGAAAAAAACATGAAGCCGATGGTTACAACAAGAGATGAAGAGAGATTCAAGGACCAATGATACTTGGACTCCAAATGCTCATCACACATGTCTGGGAGGAAAGATTGTTTGTCAACATAAAATCCACTATGAAGAATGTAACACCCTTCTAAATCAAATTAAATATTCATAATTATTTAAAATAATATCAGAGTAATACAAAAAAAGAGTGTCACATTTTATTCGTGAAATAATCATACGTGCTAGTCTCATTCCGTAACACGGGTTTTCAAAATTATTCATGACATATGCATTATCAATGTTTCATATACTTGCAGCGGAATCATATTTCAGACAAGTTTCATAAAAAACACTTCATAGTGCCCCATGATTCACGGTTCACAATTCCACACAATTTAAACTCCATAGAAATAATTTAAATGTCATAACAAAACAAGAACGAAATAGTTTTCAAAACAAAGCGTTCCCCTCCCCGATGTTACATATAAGAGCAAGACCTTCTAGACTCAACAAAAATAAATCAAACTCCAAAGCTATTCTTCCAATCCTTTAGGGACTAATCTATATTACCTGCATGTTACCCACGTAGAGGAAACATTCAAGCAGAAAGGGTGAGTTTATCACAATCATTATGTAAGATGTAAGTAATAGACATAACAGAATAAGCCTAAAGTATCGCAACATGACCTCAACATTATTATATTCCAAGTACATCAACATTCATACAGATTCAACAATGAAATACAATATCATCAATTCAAGAACCATGCAATGTCACATAAGATGTAGTGCAAGGACATAGACTCATGCATGTGGTACCAATTCTTCTTGATGGACACTGGGTTATCACCCTCCAAATACCCCAATCATAGGATCGATCCCCACTTGGAACCAGAGCAAATTATAGACATCCCAAATCCACACAATGGGATTGAGACCAAATCATTGGACCAACGTCCTTAGTCATCAAACGGACCAAAGTTGTCCCATGAATTCATGATGCGCAACAACAAATATAAACGACCACAATCAGTCATATGCATCATCATTCATGTATTAATCAAGATCATACATAAAAATAATCATGTATACTCATATAATCATCGTGTATACTCATGAAATGAAGACATCATCAGAACATCATCACATAGTTATAGTAACAACATATCACCATAGTTAAACAAATCGTCATTGCAATTCAACGCGGGGAGTATATTCTTACTCTAACTTAGTTCTCATAAAAATAATCCTAAGTCTTCGTTTTATTTCACCTAATTTTAGTATAATATGTTAGCTAAACACAGCTTCGAATGACACTTCATTCTGAGCTCTAGAACTAAAGTTATGCTCGTTTCTAGATTTCAAACCAATATTCCAGATCTGCCTCCCACCGCCCGACGAAACTCATCCATCGCCCGTCGACACTTCACAGAAACCAACACCCCATTTTCCTTCCCTGGCTCGCCCTATATTCTCCTGGAAAAACACCATCGCCCGACAACACGGAACCTGTTGGTCAATGATCTTCTACGAACAGGGTTTTCCTATTTTGAGATTCTGCACTATTTCATACCACTTTTTCCTACGATTTCAGTATTTTATAGTCCCTAAAACACTATGCAATCATGGGGAACCATAATCTAACAACAATTTGATAAAATACCTCAATCATACAACTATTACGGGTCATCCATCATCACAGTTCCATCAAATCTTGACCCATCAACATCAATTCACCATTGTCAATACTAAGGGCAAAATCCTACAACTATCTACCACTTAGATCAAACATAATAATCAGATAAAAACCTCTTACCTTATTGTTTCGAGTGAATTCTATTCTTTGTGCCTCTTATAGTGATTCTCAAACCCTCTATGCTCTAGCCTCTTCTCTTGCTCTTCTTCCATTATTTCGATTGCATAGAATGAACCGTGTCACTCTCTATATTTATCTGTTATCAAAAGAACCCCCAACTTCTTCCTCAATTGCCCTCACTTAGTCACCCTCTATTTACCATCATGTCCTCACTCTTCCTTCTAATTACCAACATACCACTCTAACTAAAATAACTCTATTTAAATAATTATTGATATTATTCTATTCTAGATAATAACCCAAATATTTACCAAATAACCATGTAATTATTATAATGCATCTAATCCCTTAATTCATATCACATGTTCCACATCATAAGCAATCATATGCCAACACATCACACATATAATCCTATAAAACATCAATTATTTGTAAACACTACTAATAATTCATTAAATAAATAACTTCTAAAAGTTGGGGTGTTACAACTCTCCCCCACTTAAATAATTTTCGCCCTCGAAAATTACCTGAGGAAAACAGGGTCGGATACGACTCCCTCATCTTATGCTCACGCTCCCAAGTCAAACTTTCATCGGCTGGTCCACCCCATAAAACCTTCACTAAGGTGATATCCTTACCTCTCAATTGCTTCACTTCACGACCTTCTATTCTCAATGGTAATGCTTCAATAGTCAAGTTATCTCTCATATGTACATCATCCATCTGAATCACATGTGAATGATCCGGAATGTACCTCCTCAGTTGACATACATGAAACACATCATGAAGATTCACAAGTGACGGCGGTAAAGTAACCTGGTAGGCTACCTAACCTATCTTCTCAAATATCTAATATGGACTAATGAAATGCGACGTAAGCTTCCTCGATTTCAGGGCTCTACCAACACCAGTTATCGAAGTAACTCTCAAGAATACATGATCATCTTTCTGGAATTCCAATGCCTTCCTTATCTTATCATGATAGCTTTTTCACCGACTCTGAGAAGCTTTTATCCTCTCTTGGATCATCTTAATCTTCTCAGTTGTCTCTCGCATAATGTCAGGTACGAGTATAACACTCTCCCCTGACTCTTACCAACACAATGGAGTTCTACACCTCCTACCATATAACACTTCATACGGTGCCATCCCAATACTTGAATGGAAACTATTATTGTATGTAAATTCAATCAATGGAAAGTGACTATCCCAAGATCCTCCTTGTTCTAGCATACAAGCCCTCAGCAAATCCTCTAAAGACTGGATAATCCTCTCTGTTTGACCGTCCGTATGCGGATGATACGCGGAACTCAACTTCAACTTGGTACTGAAAGCATTCTGCAAACTTGTCCAGAATTTCGATGTAAACCTCGGGTCTCTATCCTACACGAAACTCGAAGGTATCCCATGCAACTTTACAATCTCTTCAACATACATCTTAGCCAACTTTTCTATAGGATGGTTGATCTTCATCGGCAAGAAATGAGCCGACTTAGTCAACCTATCCACTATTACCCAAATTGAATCATCACCTTTAACAGTCCTTGGTAACCCCGACACGAAATCCATAGAAACACTGTCCCATTTCCACTATGGAATACTCAAAGGTTGCAGAAGACCTATAGGCTTCTGATGTTCAATCTTCGCCTTCTGACAATTCAAGCAAGAATTCACAAACTTAGCAATTTCTTCCTTCATACCTGGCCACCAAAACATTTTCTTCAAATCCTGATACATTTTCGTAGCACCTGGATGAATACTCAAATCGCTTCGATGCCCTTCTTCAAGAACACTTTTCTTAATTTCTAGAATATCAGGAACACATACCTTATTACTAAGTATCATCACCCCCACTTTCGTCCACTCAGAATTCACCTTCTTTGTATTGGTTAATTAACTTTATTCGATCCACCAAACTCAAATCAGACTTCTGACCTTCTTAGATCTCTTCAAGAATCCCACTCGTCAGTCTCAGCATTCCCATCTTCACACTGTTGGATGTCTCTTCGCATACCAAGCTCATGTCTATAAACTATTCGATCATCTCTAACTCTCGACCCATAAGAATTGACATATGCAAATATTTACTACTCAAAGCATTAGCTACTACATTTTCTTTACCAGGATGGTAACTCAAATCAAAATTGTAATCCTTTAGAAACTAGAGCCATCTTATCTGCCTCATGTTCAACTCCTTATGATCAAACAAGTATTTTAAACTCTTATGATCACTGAACACTTCAAATTTAGAGCCAAAATGATAATGTCTCCAAATTTTTAACACAAACACCACAGCCGCCAATTCTAAGTCGTGCGTAGGATGATTCCTCTCATGAACTTTTAATTATCTGGAAGCATAAGCAACAACTTGTCCATTTTTCATTAGCACACCACCAAGACCCATCTTAGAAGCATCATAATAAACTACAAAGGATTCATTCAGATTTGGAAAAATCAATACCGGAACAGTCGTCAATCTCTTTTTCAGCTCCACAAAACTTTCCTCACATGCAACATCCCACACATAAGCTTGCCCCTTTCGAGTCAATTGAGTCAATGGTAATTCCAAATTAGAAAATCCCTCTATGAATCTTCGGTAGTAACCCACTAATCCAAGAAAACTTTAAATCTCAGTTGCAGACTTCAGAGTTTCCCACTGTAACACTGCATCAATTTTAGAAGGATCTACTGCAATTTCACCACTAGAAATCACATGGCCAAGGAAACTCACTTCCTTCAACCAAAATTCACACTATGACAGTTTCACATATAATTCATTCTCTTTCAATATTTGCAACACAGATCGCAAATGCTCATCATGTTCTTCTTCTGAGTTTGAATAAATTAAAATGTCGTCGATGAAGACCACTACAAACTTGTCCAAGTACTTCTGAAAGATACGGTTCATGTATTCCATGAAAACAACTGGCACATTTGACACACCAAACGACATCACAATATATTCATAGTGGCCATACCTTGTTCTAAAATCTGTCTTCGGGATATCATCTGGCTTGACTCGAATCTGATGATAACGTGACCTCAAATCGATCTTGCTAAAGACACTCGCGCCCACCAACTGATCCATCAAATCATCGATCCTCGAAAGTGGATACTTATTCTTAATAGTTACTTTATTCAACTGTATGTAGTCCACGCATAACTTCATACTACTTTCTTTCTTTTTAACCAACAACACCGGAGCACCCCATGGAGAGATGCTCGGACAAACAAACTTCTTATCTAAAAATTCTTCTAATTGTTTCATAAATTTATTCAACTCTGAAGCTGACATCCTATAAGGAGCCATCAACGCTAGACTTGTACCTGGTATTAAGTCCACAGCAAATTCACCTTCTCACTCTGGAGGCAGTTCACTAAATTCGTTCGGAAATACTTCTGGAATTTCATAAACAACAAGTAACTCCACACTCGCAATTTCACGATCAACTTCTAACAATGCGAACAATGCAAACATCAAAGCTTCATCCTCCAAAAGCTCATCTACTTGTTTAGCAGACAAAAACATCTTCTCTCCACTATCACCAAAAATGGGGAATCTTACTGTCTTATTATAACAGTTAATATGAACATAATTGAATTCCAACCAGTTCATTCCCAGAATAACATCAATTTAGTGTAAGGGTAGACGCACCAAATCCATCACAAAGTTTTTGCCATAGATAGATAAAGGACACTCCAAACAAACAAGAGTAATAGTAACTGAACCTTTAGCCGAAAGCCCCACTGCCATTCCTCCATTCATATCAGACAATTTTAATCCCAACATAGTAGCACAGTCAAGAAAAATAAATGAATGAGTAGCACCAGTATCTATAATAACAATTAACTCAGTATTGTTAATAAAACAAGTACCTCTGATTAGATTGTCTTTCTTGTCAACCTCAGCACCATTTAAAGCAAACACTCTGCCACTAGTCAGAGCATCTACATCATTCTTTGGTTTCTACCACTGGGTAATGATGTGACCTTGCTCACCATAATTGAAACAAGTCGGACCTTCATTCTTGAACTCAGTATTGCGATGACCAACCTTGCCACACTTGTAACATCTTAGCATTTTATTGGTACAAGCATTATCACGGTGGCCTGCTTACCCACACCGGTAGTACTTCATAGAAACGTGAGCTCCTCCCCCACTTGGATTCTTCTCCTCATAAGCTCTATGCTTCCATTTATCAGCTGGAGCAACATACGGATTACCACGATCTTGATTCTTCCCTTTCTTCTCATTATAATTCTTATAATAAGAAGCTTTGTCTCTACTATCTTGATCAAAGATCCTACACTTATTCACCAGCTCAGGAAACTGACGAATCTTCAGATACCCAATACCTTTCTTGATCTCTGGATGCAATCCATTCTCAAACTTAATGCACTTCGACACCTCAGTTGTTGGAATTTTATAGTGCAAACAAAATTTCACTAGCTCCTCAAATCTAGCCGCATACTCAGCCACTGTCGAATTTCCTTGCCTCGGATCAAGGAATTTGATTTCCTTCTTACCACACACATCTTCCAGAAAGTAGTTATCCAGAAAAGTAGCTCTGAACACAACCCAAGTAATCTCCATGCCAAAAATCTCCATCCTCTGGTGCAAATTATTCCACCAGTCTTCAACTTCTCCCTCTAGCATGTGAGTAATGAACTGCACCTTTTGGTCTTTCGTACAGATCAGCACTCGAAAAATCTTTTCAATACTCTTCATCCATGCTTGTGCACCATCAGCATCGTGCATGCCCTTGTAGATCGGTGGGTTGTTCCTCTGGAATCTTCCCCGAGCACAAGCCTCATCATCATTCCCTCCATTCTTATTCTGTTATCCATGTTGGTTTTGCATTGCCTGAGCCATGGCTTCCAAAGCATTAACAATCGTGTTATCATTTCTTCCTCCAGCCATAACTCTGCGCATAGACAACCAACATTAGAAACATTAACACATCGACAATATTCAGATACTAATTAATTAATTAATTAATTAATTAATAGGGAATATACATCATATAAATCATGTCCGGATGAACCAACCTCCTATGATACAACTAATGTAACACCCTTTTAAACCAAACTGAATATTCATAATTATTTAAAATAATATCAGAGTAATACAACAAAAGGGCATCACATTTTATTCGTGAAATAATCATATATGCTAGTCTCACTCTGTAACACGGGTTTTCAAAATTATTCATGACATATGCATTATCAATGTTTCATATACTTGCAGAAGAATCATAGTTTAGACAAGTTTCATTACAAACACTTCATAGTGCCCCATGATTCATGGTTCACAATTCCACACAATTTATACTCCATGGAAATAATTTAAATGTCATAACAAAGAAAGAACGAAATAGTTTTCAAAACAAAGCGTTCCCCTCCCCCGATGTTGCATATCATAGCAAGACCTTCTAGACTCAATGTAAACAATCCAAAGCTATTCTTCCAAGCCTTTAGGGGCTATTCTGGATTACCTGCACGTTACCCATGTAGAGGCAATATTCAAGCAGAAAGGGTGAGTTTATCACAATCATTATGTAAGATGTAAGTAATAGACATAACAGAATAAGCCTAAAGTATCGCAAAATGAATTCAACATTATTATATTCCAAGTACATCAACAATCATATAGATTCAACAATGCAATATAATATCATCAATTCAAGAACCATGCAATGCCACATTACATGTAGTGCAAGGACATAAACTCATGTATGTCGTACCAATTATTCTTGATGGACACTGGGATGTCACCCTCCAAAGACCCCAATCATAGGATTAATCCCCACTTGGAACTAGAGCAAATCATAGACATCCCAAATCCACACTATGGGATTGATACTAAATCACTGGATTATCATCCTAAATCATCAAATGGACCAAAGCTATCCCATGAATGCATGATGCACAACAACAAATATAAACAACCACAACCAGTCATATGCATCATCGTTCGTGTATTAATCAAAATCATACATAAACATAATCATGTATACTCATATAATCATCGTGTGTACTAATGAAATCAAGAAATTGTCACAACATCATCACATAATCATAATAACAACATATCACCATAGTTAAACAAATCATCACTGCAATTCAACGCGGGGAGTATATTCTTACTCTAACTTAGTTCTCATATATACTCCTAAGTATTCGTTTTATTTCACTTAATTATAGTATACTACGTTAGCTACACACAGCTTCGAACGATGCTTCATTCTGAGATATAGAACTAAAGTTATGCTCGTTTCTAGATTTCAATCCAACATTCCAGATCTGCCTCCCATCGTCCGGCAAAACCCATCCATCGCCCGATGACACATCACAGAAAAAAACACCCCATTTTCATTTCTTGGCTCTCCCCATCTTCGCCTGGAAAAACAACGTCACCCGACGACATGGAACCCGTAGCCCGGTGATCCTCTGCGAACAGGGTTTTCTGTTTTACGATTCTACACTGTTTCTGACCACTTTTTCCTGCGATTTCAGTATACTATAGGCCCTAAAACACTATCCAGTCATGGGGAACCATCATCTAACAACAATTTGATAAAATACCTCAATTAGACAACCATTACGGGTCATCCATCATCATAATTCCATTAAATCTTGACCCAACAACATCAATTCACCATTGTCAATACTAAGGGAAAAATATTACAATTTTCTACCACTTAGATCAAACATAAAAATCAGATAAAAACCCTTTACCTTATTATTTCGAGTGATTGATTCTGTTCTTCGTGCTTCTTACAGTGATTCTCCAACCCTCTGTGATCTAGCCTCTTCTCTTTCTCTTCTCCCAATATTTCAATCGCATAGAATGAACTGTATCACTCTCTATATTTCTCTGTTATCACAAGGACTCCTAACTTCTTCCTCAATTTCCCTCACTTCGTCACCTTCTATTTACCATCATGTCCTCACTCTTCCTACTAATTACCAACATACCACTCTAACTAAAATAACTCTATTTAAATAATTATTCCTATTATTCTATTCTAGATAAAAACACAAATAGTTACTAAATAACCATCTAATTATTCCAATGAATCTAATCCCTTCATTCATATCACATATTCCACATCATAAGCAATCATATGCCAACACATCACACATATAATCCTATAAGGAAAGATGGCAAGAGGTCAATAATTTTCAATGTGTTGTACATACTAGGCATGAAGATAAATTTTCTCAATACATGGCAGTTGGCCAAAAAGAACTACAAGGTGTCGATCAAAGATAAGATTATGGGTTCCTATGTCTTAGAATAGAACCTTTAAGAACAAACGAAATGTGATGGAGCAAGAGTGCCTTACAACTGCAACTAGAAGAGATGAATGGATATAGCACTACCGACTTGGCCATCTCAACTTCAAAGACATCAAAGATTTGAAAAGAATAAATATGGTTTTAGGATTTTCACAAATCGACATTCCAAACAAAGTGTGTGAGGAATGTGTGCAGGCAAAACAACACAAGAATAGCTTCAACAAGGATGCAAGAAACGGGTCAAAGGTTATTCTTGAAATCATAAACTCTGATGTATGTGGTTCTATCCAGGTGGATTCGATTGGAGGTAATAGGTAATTTGTCATATTCATAGATGATTTTAGTCTAAAATTATAGACTTTTCTAATCAAGAAGAAATGTGAAGTTATCGAGGTATTTGCCAAGTTTAAGTCTATGGTCGAAATATAAAGTGATTGAAAGCTCAAGATTTTAAGGATCGGAGGTGGTGAAGAATATGTGTCAAAAGAATTTGACATGTTATATGAGAAAAAAGGGATTGTGCATGAGGTGGTTCCACCTTACACTCCACAACATAATGGAATTGTAAAAAGGAATAATCAAACCATCATGAATATGGTGAGAATTATGTTTAAATACAAGCATTTACATAAAGAATTTTTGGGAGAAGCTAGGTCGGCTGCTACATACATCCTGAATAGATATCCTACAAAGAAGTTATAATGAATCACACTAGAAGAATGTTGGTCTAGTTTTTAACCTAGCTTGATCCATCTGAAAGTGTTTAGATCTATAGCACATAAACATGTTCCAGATCAATTGAGAAAAAAACTTGATGGCAAGTCAAGTCAAATGATCCTAATAGGATATCATTCGACTGAAGGTTACAAGTTGTTCGAACCAGTGAACAAGCATGTGGTGATCAGAAGGGACACGATCATAGATGATCTTAAATAATGGGATTGGACTTGAAAATATAAACAAGGATTTAGTGAAAATCTTTTGTGAAGAACCAACCACTGAAGTCGAAAGAGAAGAAGTTTAACAGGAACAAGTCAGAGGTGAAGCAGACCCAAACAGATCTCAAAGAATAAGATACGTGCCTGCTAGGTTGCAGGATTGTGTGATTACATCATATGATGTGGTCTATAATGAAGGTGAGCTGGTACACTATGCTTTCTGTGCAGATGTCCAACCAGTCAATGTTGTTGAAGCATTGAAGGATTCGAAGTGGGTGGAAGATATGAATTAAGAATTTAATTCCATCAAAGTTAATAACACTTGGTCACTTGTTGAATTGCCTCAAGGCAAGAAGGAAATCGATGTCAAGTGGGTATACAAGGTGAAGTTGAATGTCAAAGGGGAAGTAACTCGACACAAGGCTAGACTTGTGGCGAAAGGATTTCTTCGGAAAGAAGGAATAAACTTTGGTGAAGTTTTTTCACCTGTTGCTAGAATCAAAACAATCAGGTTGGTTGTTGGTATAGTATAAATGAACACTTGGCACATACGTCAGATGGGCGTGAAATGTGCATTCTTAAATGGACCCTGTTGTACCCTAATTTTTTTCCTACCTTTTACTTTTGTATGGCTTAGACTTTGGATCTTATTAACATCATTTTCACTAAGTCGTTTGCATATCATGCATCTCATGGATTCAGTAACTTTGGTTCAAAGCATTAGGGTTGTGCCATCCTTATGTTTATTTTTTTATTTGAAGTTTCTTCATTAGGTTAAGGGAAATTTCATTTGGTTCTTGAGCAGTGGGTTGTGGAATGAAGTTATGACATATCATGGGTCTCCTTCTTCGTCAGGTCACAGGGATATTCTTCAAGGTCTCGGATTAGGGTTTCGATTATCTTCAACACTTCGAGATCTTTCTTTATCAATGTGCATCATCATGTTTGATCCTGTTACATATTTCAAAATTATGGTCAAGGGTTTATGACTAATATTGCAAGTGTTAGAGCCATGAAACAAGAGATGATGTTGTGAACTCGTATGATAATCAAGGCATGTTTTTGTTACTTCAGTTACAAGTCACTTGTAGTTTGGACATCAAGGTTAAGGTTCTTATTGAGAATGCAAGTTTGATTTGGACACGATATGAATATTGAGTATTGGAAGACAAGGCACATGGTTTACTTGAAATACAAGTTACAAAGGTCATCTGGGATTTCTTGAAGTTCAAGTTAGAAAGGCAAGATGTGTTATTCAAACCATTCAAGTGGGAATTTCAAATTTTAACCGAGTCCAAGAGTTATCTAACTTCCATACAACAAGTTCATCATTCATGAGTTAAAAGAAATATCATTCAAGTTTCCTATTTCATTACATTTTTTTATGGACGATTTACAAAGCAAGTTACAAATTTGTTTCACACAAGTTACAAATGTTTGTTTACAAAAAAGAAAGAAACATTGGTTCTTTAAGTTTCTTTGCTTCATGTTCAAGAAACTCGTCCTCACTCCTTGCCATGACTTTTTATTCACCTTTCAACCATGCTTTTTCCATCCAATTCTCATTTTCTCATGAAACAAGAAAGAGGGAAAAATTAGCAAACATTAATATGTGAATAAAATTCTAAACAAGAACTAATTGTTAAAAGAGAATTTTCACTTCATCATTAGGGTTTGTATTTGGAATCAGAAATTAAAAGGGTTTGTTTTCAATCATTGGCTATCTTCCCCTATTTTGCAAATCACAAAAAAGATTAGGGTTTTTTTGGTTCACAAAAGAAAAAGAAATTTGCAAACATTTTTTACTACAAAAGCAAAGCCCAAAACTTCCAAAAACAAAGTCAAAAACTGCCAAATAGGAAAACAGCTGCTGCAAGCAAAGCAACAAATACAAAACAGCAAGCAGTAGCCAAAAGCAACAGAACAAGAGCCCACTGCAGTCAAACTTGCAAGCAAAACTGCTAAGAAACAGAACAACAACACACACTACAAGCAAAGCAACATCCAAAACGGGAAAACAGCAACTGCAAGCGCAATAAACACAACAACAATAATAAGAAAAGTAAAGGGCAGACTTGCAGCTGCAAATAAAAACTGTCCAACAATAGTAAATATAAAAACAACAAGCGCATCCCAAAACTAACAAAAAACAGCAGCAGTTCATAAAAACAGCAAGCTAGCAATAGCTCACAAAACCCTATGCATCATCATTTTCCTAAAATGCAAACCCTTCAGAAATTTTAGAAAGAATAATAGCTTTACATCACATATAGACAAAGAGGGAAATAATAGGTTTGAAAAGATATCACCAAACCAAAACAGTCCAAAAGGACCTGCAGAAATCCCTGCACTAGTTGTTATCTAGCCCTATTACGAACCACCAAAACCAGCCCAAAAAATCTGTTAAAACAGTCCACAACATGTCAAGAGTCAGCCCTGCACATTGCTGTCAAAACTTGCCTCATCTCCATCTGCTGTCAATACAAACAAGACAAGCATATCAATCCAAGTTTTGCACAAAAAATGACAAAAAATAAAACCTACTTCCTAAAGCACAAAGTCAGCATACCAAGAATGTTCAAACTTCACCACATTTCCCCCCTAATTTCCACCGTTCATCTGCTATAAAAACAGTACAGAATGAGAAGAAAGAGATATAGAGAATTACCAAGGAAAAGACCAAGGATTACTCACAGAAAATTCTCAAATCTATTACACAAATTACACCTGCAAAAAATCAGCGAAACCCCTACACAAAACCACACCACCCTCCATTTTTCAGATATGGAAAAGACAAGCAGAGAACAACCACAATCTTGTAGTTTTAAAATCTCATCAACAGAACCTTAATATCCACCCTCAAGACCGAAACCTGGCAACCATAATTGTTCATACCAGTCTTTTAAAGAAGAAGAGTAGAGGAATTAGGGAAAAGTAGAAGCAGGCAAGGAGAAGGAGGAGTTACCTTAAGGATTCTTCTTTTCGAATAACTTTCAAATTGGTAACATTTTTCTTTCATAATACTCAGCTGTTTTGTTGAATATAATTTCTTAAGTGTTGTTTTCCCTGTTGTCATCTTGTAAAATATTTATGTGCACATTCTTGTTGTCATCGGTATACCCCTGCACTAAGTGTTAGTAATCTGTCAGTTCATTAGGAAAGGAAGAGACTTTGAATAAAAATTATTTGAAAATGAAACATATGTATTACTTGCTTACCCTTGAGTAGTAATATGAGTGAACTATATAGCATACGTAGGATGAATTCCAAACTGATATCAGATTGATTGAGATACCAAGGGAACCAAGAGAGAAGACTATACTCGATAACCTGCAAAATGCCTTTAACTTATGCTGCTCGAACAATACCCTTCTACCTCATTCCACTTACACGCATTCACTGCATTACCTTTAACTTTTACAAACCCTGGAAAATATCTCTTGTACCCCAAAATTTTCCCTCCCATATTTCTCAAAACATTGCAAGAAAAATCTCCAAGTTGCTCAAGGTTGCTCAAGAGTTGGTCAGACAAGCTCTCTCACAAGGCAGTCTACTCAAATTAGGGTTTTGTGTTGCATCAAGATCCTTGAGTCCAAATGACCTCAAGTTCTCGCCAGTGTCCTAATATGTTGTCAAGATCATCCATGTCAAGTTTAAATCCTTGTAGAGGAATTTTGCTCAGTCAATTGCTTAAAAGGTCCAAAAATCGAGTGTGCTAGGGAAAAAGTAAAATATGACCCAAATACAGTCAAACTTCAATATTTTTGTCAACATTATCATTTTGAAGGATATTTAATCATTTGATCAAGGGTTGATCATGATTCATCAAGGATTGCTCAAAATTCATCAAGATTCAAAAGTTGCTAAATTAGGGTTTTGTAGGAAAAGTCAACCCAACTTTGACAAGGCATAACTTTCTCATACGTTATGAGAAATGACCCATCCAAAGCTCATTTTTAAGAGGATGAAATTATCTACAATCCATCTTCATACCCCAAGATAAAATTATGGACTCACAAGAAGTTATGAATTTTGACATTATAGGTCATTTTTGAAAGTCAACAAAAACACCTTTTTTGTCAAAGCTCCTAACTTGAGCATGGAATATTAAATGAGATGAGACCAAAAGGGTTGATTACAGGACATCTCAAGCTTTCTAAAAAGTCCAAGAACACCTCCAAAAGTTCAAAATTGAAGAAGTTATGCATTGTTGAAGTTGGATTTTTTTGCAAAATTGCCAAAAGTCAACTATCCCCAAAACATCAAATTTTGCCAAATGGGCCCTTTCTTTTTCACTTGTTTTGAGTTTGCATTATTGTCCACGTGCTCTAGCCTTGCCCATGTGTCCATATCATATTTTTATTATTTAATTTGATTTTTATTTGAATTAATTCATTTTAAATCAAATAAAATCACATAAAATCAAAAACATTGAAAACTAAAGATCTTGTGATCATTTCAGGCTCCAACTACAGCTAGCATTGCAATCAAACTCGTATCAAGGTGATTATGCATAAGGAGATTGGATTTAGGCCAAAAATTGGAAGGTTGTAAAAGAAGATCAAATCAAATATTCAATCATAAATGTAGGAAGATTTGGACAAAGTTTGTTACCCTAATACACTGAGCAATACATAAAGGTCGTGTGCAGGCAAGAATAAGGGTTGGAGATCAATTGGAGAGGCAGAACCAAACTTGCAAAAACAAAGAAAAAGGGTGGGATCAAAATCAAGGTTAGAGGTCGTTTCAGGGCTTGGAAAGTATCTCAATCGTTTCCTGGCAACCCTCACAAGCTAAACAAATCAAGATCACGCCTTGATGCTGGAAGGAGCTAGTATCCATAATTGGGAAGACCTTGATGCTGCTTTTTACAAGCAGTACCAATACAATGCCGACCTCACTCCCACGCGTACCCAACTCCAGGGTATGTCTATGGGTGAGAGCGAAGGTTTCAAAGACTACGCTCAGAAATGGAGGGACCTTGCTGGAAGAGTACTACCCCCACTGGTTGACAGGAAGTTAGTGGATATGTTTCTGGGGACCTTGTCTGGTCCGTATTTTAACCATCTGATTGGAAGTTCATCGTCCGGGTTTATTAAGCTGATTATGAACGGGGAAAGAGTTGAGGCCGGTATCAAGAGCGGTAAGATACATAAGGGTGCTTCGTCAAGTACCAAGAAGACACCTTTTAAGAAGGAGTCCAGTGCAGTTTACAGTTCAAAAGGCCAGAATAGACCTGAGCGCCGCCAAGCAGTCAATGCGGTTGTTATATCAAGACCAACTGTTGTCACACAACGCAACAACCAGCCAAGAGCCGAGAGGCCGTGAAGATAATTCACTCAGCTCCATATGACCCTGTCTCAGATTCTGCCGCAGTTGCTAAAGACCAACTTGGTGATTCCGAAGGAAGCCCCGAAGAATCCCAATACAACATCACTGATGTATAACCCGAACGCCCGCTGTGCTTTTCACTCCGATAGCCCGGGGCATGATACGAATGATTGCTGGGTCCTGAAGAATAAGGTACAGGATCTGATTGATGCTAAGGAGATTGAGTTTGAAGCGCCCGAAAATCCTAATGTTATGACTGCTCCGATGCCCAAGCATGGAGTGAATGTTGTAGATGAAGACTCGTTTGTGGTTTCTGTGAAAGACATTGCTACTCCATTGATGATTGTGAAGCAGAACCTTCTGTTAGCCGGTTTATTTTCGGGATGTGGTGAAGGTTGCCTTCTGTGTTCCGTCCTACCTATTGGTTGTCATCTTTTGAAATCAGGTGTCCAACGCCTGATGGATAACAAAGAAATTCTATTTGAGAAGACTTTTGTTCCTTTGGTTCCTTTTGAAGACATTTCTATAATCACCATTTTCGAAAACTCTTCCAAGGTTTCCTCGAGAAAGCCTGTTAGAATTACATTTGTTCCAAGAATCGCTCCATTGATCATCACTGTTCCTGGACCTATCCCCTATACATCAGATAAAGTTGTTCCATGGCACTATGGGGATGACGTGTATTATCACGGGGTTAAACAAGATTTGAAGGATGAGGAGGGTGATACTGACGTCAGCAATATAGTTGGATCTAGTAAAGTCACCCACAACGGAGGACTTTTCTCCCCTGAGATCTCTCCACCGACGGTTCGGAAGCCTGTTGTTATTATGCTGGCCAGTACATCTGCTACTGTCCCTGTTCAAGTTCCAATTCTTACCCCTTTCACTGAGTCAGCTGACACTCGGGGCAAAGGGACCACCGGTGAGCCTGCCCAGACGAAGGCACCGAAGAAAATTACTGTTGAGGCCTCTAGACAAGAGATAGAGGAGATTTTAAAGATCATCAAGAAAAGTGACTACAATGTAGTCGAACAGCTGGGGCAAACCCCGTCGAAGATCTATATGTTGTCCTTATTGTTGTGTTCATAGGCCCATGCTAAGGCTCTGATTGCTTTCCTGAAGACTGCGCATGTGCCGCAGGAGACATCAACTGATCATTTCAAAGATTGTGTGGCTATTCTGACAACAAATAATGGGTTGGGTTTCTCTGACGTAGACTTGACTGCTAAGGGGAAGAATCACAATGATGCCCTGCATGTCTCTATTGAATGCAGGGGCACTACTCTAGCTCATGTATTAGTGGATACTGGATCTTTGTTGAACGTTTTACCCAAGAAAGTTCTGGACCGGTTAGACCGTGAACGGTTGGAGCTAAAGCCGAGTAACATTATGGTCAAGGCCTTTGACGGGTCCAAGAGAATGGTACACGGAGAAGTGGATATTCCAGTGAAGGTTGGTTCGCAGATTTTCGCATCTACATTCTATGTGATGGACATTCGGCCATCTTATTCTTATTTGCTGGGTCGCCCGTCGATCCACAAAGCTGGGGCAGTGACTTCTACGCTTCACCAGATGCTGAAATACCCAGTGAAAGGGAAAATTGTTACGGTACGAGGAGAAGAGAAGTACATGGTGAGCCACCTCAACTCTTTCCGGTATGTGGAGATGGACGGGGAGTTCATTGAGACCCCGTTTCAACATTTTGAAGAAGTGCCCCAGACGCTGGCATCAATTGAAATTATTACTGAAGACCCTCCAATGAAGATGGCTTCCCTCAAGGATGCCCGGGATGTTATCGAGAAAGGTGGGTGTGCAAATTGGGGCCAACTCCTTGATTTTGCACATAAGACTAACAAGTTTGGTTTGGGTTTCACTGCAGAAGCTCAAAGGATTGTACGGCGTGCACGAATAAGAGGACTTCCTCTGTTTATCAGCAATTCAGGAGTGAATGCCATTGAAGATGATGAGGGAGAATCTGAGTTCGACAGTTGGATCTACCCGACTACTGATGGCGGACTAAGCAATTGGACGGCAAAGGACTTCGTCCCAATTTCTTTTAGTACCCAGTAATGAGACTTTTGTTTTGAGTTTGTAACAGACAATTTTTAAACTTTACAGCCCGGTGCCTTACCCGAGACACCGTGGCTTTGTCTGTGAGAGCTTTATGTGTGTCATTTTCATATATCATTAATAAAAGTATTGGACGTTTTCTTGAATTTCAAATTTTGCGCTCCTTGTTTTTCTTTCTTTTTATCTTGCAAAACAACTATTTTACACACACTCACATATACAGGTCTACATCCACTCTGGATCCCACTGATAACGACTCTGCTACTGCCGATTATGACTTCGAAAGTCCGATCAACTTAGCTGAAGACGAAGGTGAAGATGATTGCGAAGTGCCTGGTGAACTTGCTAGACTGTTACTTCAGGAAGAGAGGGCCATACAGCCGCATGAAGAGCCAGTGGAAATAGTGAATATGGGTACAGAGATAGACAAGAAAGAGGTCAAGATCGGTGCAAATCTGCAGTCTAGTGTTAAGCAACGGCTAATTCAGATGCTGTATGACTATGTTGAGATCTTTGCCTGGTCTTATGAAGATATGCCTGGGATGGATACCGATATTATGGTTCACTGATTGCCTACCAAGGAAGACTGTCCTCCAGTGAAACAGAAAGTTCACCGAATGCGGCCAGAGATGTCTGAGAAAATCAAGGCTGAAGTGGTGAAGCAGTTTGACGCTGGTTTTCTAGCAGTTATTTCTTGCCCACAGTGGGTGGCCAACGTGGTTCCTGTATCGAAGAAGGATGGTAAAGTTCGAATGTGTGTTGACTACAGGGATCTGAATAGGGCAAGTCCCAAGGATGATTTCCCTCTGCCTCATATCGACGTTCTGGTTGACAACACCGCACAACATAAGGTCTTCTCCTTTATGGATGGTTTCTCCGGTTATAATCAGATTAAAATGGCTCCCGAGGATATGGAGAAGACAACCTTTGTTACTCAATGGGGTACCTTTTGCTACAAGGTCATGCCTTTCGGATTAAAAAATGTTGGGGCAACTTATCGACGCGCCATGGTCGCTTTGTTCCATGACATGATCCATCATGAGATTGAGGTTTACATCGATGACATGATTGCAAGATCCCAAACTGAGGAATAACATCTTGACCATCTTCAGAAGTTATTTGACAGGTTGAAGTTGTACAAGCTGAGGTTAAACCCGAATAAGTGCACCTTCGGGGTGAGATCTAGTAAGCTGCTGGGTTTCGTCGTAAGTGATAAAGGCATTCAAGTGGATCCTGCCAAGGTGAAGGATATACAGGAAATGCCAGCTCCCCGAACAGAAAAAGAAGTCAGAGGCTTTTTGGGACGTCTGAACTATATTGCCCGATTCATCTCACACCTGACTGCTACTTGTGAGCCAATCTTCAAGTTAATGAAGAAAGATCAAGTGGTAAGATGGAATGATGAATGTCAGGCCGCTTTTGAAAGAATTAAATAATATCTCCAAGAGCCACCCATTTTTATACCGCCAGTTGAAGGGAGACCTTTGATCTTATACTTGACAGTAGTCGACAATTCGATGGGGTGTGTGTTGGGGAAGCATGACGAGTCTGGCCGAAAATAGCATGCTATTTATTAACTTAGCAAAACGTTTACCGACTGCGAGACCCGATACTTGTTGCTTGAGAAAACTTGTTGCGCTTTGGCATAGGCTGCTCGCCGGCTGAGACAGTATATGCTGACTCACACCATTTTATTGATATCAAATATGGATCCAATCAAGTATATCTTCGAGAAACCTGCCTTATCCAGAAGAATATCAAGATATTAGATGATCTTGACTGAGTATGACATCCAGTACACGACCCAAAAGGAAATCAAGGGAAGTGTGTTGGAAGATCATTTGGCACATCAGGCCGTGGACGATTACCAGTCTATGAACTTTGAATTCCCGGATGAGAACATCATGTTGGTAACTGACTGTGAGACACCTGGACTGGATGAAGGACCTGAGGAGGGATCCCGATGGTCTATGTACTTTGATGGAGCTTCAAACGCTTTGGGTAATGGAATTGGCGCCGTGATCATATCTCTTGAAGGCTCTCATACTCCATTCACCACCCGACTATGTTTCAACTACACCAACAACATGGCGGAGTATGAAGCATGCATTATGGGTCTTTGAGAAACAATTAACCTAAGGATTAAGTTCTTAAGAGTTTTCGGAGATTCCGCCCTCGTGATCAATCAGATCAAAGGCGAGTGGCATACGAAACACCCAAATCTTATTCCTTACAAGGAGTATGTGTTGACGTTGCTTCCATATTTCGAGGAGATAACTTTTGAACACTTCCCTAGAGAGGAAAATCAGTTAGCGGATGCGCTGGCTATGGTGTCTTCTATGTTCAAAGTCAGATGGGACAATGAAGCTCCCCAGATCACCATTGAGAGGATGGACGAACATGCACATTGCTGTGACATTGAGACTGAAGAAGTAACAGATAAACCCTGGTTCCATGAGGTGAAAAGGTATCTTGAGGCTCAGGAATACCCCGAGGGTGCATCTGTCAATGATAAAAAGTTTCTGAGGAGGTTCGCGACGAAGTTTTTCATCAGTAATGGCATCCTTTACAAGCGTAACCATGATTCGAACTTACTGTGTTGTGTGGATAAGAACGAAGCAGAAAGGATCATGGCAGATTTGAATGAAGGTACTTTCGGAACTCACTCTAGTTGACATAACATGGCAAAGAGAATCCTCTGGGCAGGATACTATTGGTCTACAATGGAAGCCGACTGTTATCAGCATTCTCGGACCTGTCATAAGTGCCAAGTCTATGCTGATAAGGTGCACATACCTCCGGTGCCTCTGAATGTCTTGACAGCTCCTTGGCCTTTTGCAATGTGGGGCATTGACATGATCGGCGAGATCAGACCTACGACATCTAACGGGCATCGTTTGATTCTGGTAGCTATTGATTACTTTACGAAGTGGGTTGAAGTAGCTTCCTTTGCTACAGTGACCAAGAACGTCGTGGCACGGTTCATTCGGCACAACCTGATCTGTCGATACGGTGTACCAGAGAGGATCATTACAGACAATGGTACAAATCTCAACAATAAGATGATCACCGAGCTCTACAAGCAGTTCAAGATACAACATCACAACTCTTCTCCTTACCGGCCGAAGATGAATGGGGAGTTAGAAGCGGCTAATAAAAACATTACGAAGATTGTGCAGAAGATGACAGTGACGTACAAAGACTGGCACGAGATGTTACCTTTTTCTCTTCATGGGTACTGTACTTCAGCGCAGACGTCAACAGGGGAAACACCATATTCCTTGGTATATGGCATGGAGGCATTCTTTCCCATTGAAGTTCAGATACCCTCTCTTCGAATTATGAAGGACCCAGGTTTGAGCGAAGATGACTAGATTCAAACTCGGCTTGATCAACTAAACTTAATCAACGAAAAGAGACTTACTGGTATTTCTCATGGTCAAACGTATCAAAAGCGAATGATCAAGGCATTTAACAAGAGTATCAAGTTGGGGACCTGGTTATCAAGCGCATCATACTGCCACAAGGTGATCCCAGTGGCAAATGGACCTCTACTTACGAAGGGTCATTTGTGGTTAAGAACATTTTCTCAGGAGGAGCCATGATTCTGACCACCATGGATGGTGACGACCTTCCTCACCCTGTCAATCCAGACATAGTGAAAAAAATACTATGCATAATCAAAGACCCGCTAGGTTGACTGACCTAGGCAAAAATAAGGGCTTCCCGGCGAACCAAAATGGTTCGGGAAAAAATAAGGGATGAAAATGAAAAAATCTGTACACCCGGCAAGTCGAAAACCTGAAAAGGCGGCTTGGGAAAAAAGGGTATCCCGGTGGACTGAAAACCCGAAAGGGCGGTCCAGGCAAAAGTTAGGGATCAAAGCGTAACACTATGCCTCATTGGATCACCTTGCAACCAGACTTCGGTATCAACTATCAAGCTCGGACGACACTAATCAATCTGATCTACCTTCAACCAAGTAGCAAAGTGATGAGATGCTCGAGGACATAAGGGAAATAGCAGAGTTGGAACCCAGTGGGATTATTCGCATAGCTGTTTTGTTTTACACAAACTGTATAAATTCTATTGTTCGGCGGTGTTCTCTTACTAGAACGTCACCCTCTTGTACAAAAGTGCCTATTTACAGGCCAAACTTCAAAATCAATACAAGTCATTTTCACGAATAAATTTCAAACTGTTTTCCTTTTTCTGTTTTGTTTTGCAAAGAACGTCCAATGTTCAGTTTTTGATATATACATTTGACATTAATTGCTGCTCATAAATATTTACATGCGAAACAAAATACGATTACTCGTAATATCAGAAACAGGGGCAATAAGAATTGTCCAAGCTTTACAGTTGCTCTGTCTACCAGGTACAAGGATAAATTCAGCTGAAAAATATGGTTGAAATACTTTCACTCCCCGCAGAGTAAGAAAAGGCAGTAATGTTAGCTCTCCCCAGCTGAGACTCAGAACCGCGAATGAATCGGTAACATTCTCCCCAAGCAGAGTTTATCTATCATCAACACTGAAAAGTCTTATCATCCCCGGTGGAGTATAAAGTATCCCCAGTGGAGTTTGGAAAGTTTCCCTAGCGCAGTCTGAAAAGTTTCCCTAGTGAAGTTCGGAGAATCATCCCCTGTAGACTCTGGCAGATTGTCCCCAGTAGAGCCTAAAAGGTTATCCCCAGTAAGGTCGTTATTGAAAAAATCATCCCCAGCGGAGTTCATTCCTTTCACAGACAGAAACACGAATCCCCAACAGGATTCAGTATCACTAGCAATGGTAATTCATCCCCAGCAGAATTTATCAGCGGAATCCTCAGCAGAGCATCTCTTCCCCACAGAGTTATCTCCTCATCAGTTTATTCCTCAGCGGAGTTATCCTCTTCTGCAGGTTTATTCTCACAATCATCTGCATTTGCTATCCCCAGCGGAAACGAAGAATTCAGCTCTTTTCTCCAGCAGCTACCCGAGATTTACTTTCCTCAGCTAAAAACATTACATTTCCATGCATCATGACATATGCATATACGCATCATACGACACAATCTCATTTATTTTGAGAACATCATTTTCTTGATACATATCATGCATTACATACAACTAACCTTTTATATTTCAGGAAGGATGCGGTTAAATTCTCACAAAATTGAAAGCTATGAAGCTTTTTTTCCTCTGTTGAATTAAAGACGAGTTCCTAAATCTCAGCAGAGAAGTTTTCTCAGTTGAATCACGGGCGAGTTCTTAAATCTCGACGAAGATGTTTCCCCAGTTGAATTATGGACGAGTTCTTAAAACTCAGCAGAGATGTTTTCTTAATTGAAGTACAGACAAGTTCCTAAATCTCGAAGAAAGTGTTCCTCCATTGAATTACAGACGAGTTCCTAAATCTCAGCAGAGAAGTTTTCTCAGTTGAATTACGGGCGAGTTCTTAAATCTCGACGAAGATGTTTCCCCAGTTGAATTACGGACGAGTTCTTAAAACTCAACAAAGATGTTTTCTCAGTTGAAGTACAGACAAATTCCTAAATCTCAACAAAAGTGTTCCTCCGTTGAATTACAGACGAGTTCCTAAATCTCAGCAGAGAAGTTTTCTCAGTTGAATTACAGGCGAGTTCTTAAATCTCGACGAAGATGTTTCCCCAGTTGAATTACGGACGAGTTCTTAAAACTCAACAAAGATGTTTTCTCAGTTGAAGTACAGACAAGTTCCTAAATCTCAACAAAAGTGTTCCTCCGTTGAATTACAGACGAGTTCCTAAATCTCAGCAGAGAAGTTTTCTCAGTTGAATTACGGGCGAGTTCTTAAATCTCGACGAAGATGTTTCCCTAGTTGAATTACGGACGAGTTCTTAAAACTCAGCAGAGATGTTTTCTCAGTTGAAGTACATACAAGTTCTTAAATCTCGACAAAAGTTCCTCCATTGAATTACAGGCAGGTTCCTAAATCTCAACAGAGAAGTTTTTTCAGTTGAATTACGGGTGAGTTCTTAAATCTCGACGAAGATGTTTCCCCAGTTGAATTACGGACGAGTTCTTAAAACTCAGCAGAGATGTTCTCTCAGTTGAAGTACAGACAAGTTCCTAAATCACGACAAAGTATTCCTCCGTTGAATTACAGACAGGTTGCTAAATCTCAACAAAGAAGTTTTCTCAGTTGAATTACGGGTGAGTTCTTAAATCTTGACGAATATGTTTCCCTCCAGTTGAATTACGGACGAGTTTTTAAAACTCAGCAGAGATCTTTTCTCAGTTGAAGTACAGGCAAGTTCCTAAATCTCGACAAAGATGTTCCTCCGTTAAATTACAGACAAGTTCCTAAATCTCAGCAGAGAAGTTTTCTCTGTTGAATTACGGGCAAGTTCTTAAATCTCGACGAAGATGTTTCCCCCTAGTTGAATTACGTGCAAGTTCCTAAATCTCGACACCTCAGTTGAATTACGGACAAGCTCCTTTCCCTCAACAAAGATCAGACTTCCCCAACGAAATCTTCCTCAACAGCAGGTATGCAAGCTCTCGTTAAGGAATATCTTATGCGATTTAAACTTCTCCAAATGGAATTTGTAAGCCCATTTCCAACATCACAAAGCAACTATCACCTCATGCGAGTGCAAATTTCTGGGCACTCTAGTGTTCAATCCTCTTCCACATTCGGATCACGAAAGGCATGAAAGCCAATCTACATCCTCAGGTTTAAGAAGATTGTACAGGGGAAGTTGTTGTACCACAAAATTTGCCCTCCCATATTTCTCAAGACATTGCAAGAAAAATGTCTAAGTTGCTCAAGGTTGCTCAAGAGTTGGTCAGACAACCTCTCTCCTAAGGTAGTCTACTCAAATTAGGGTTTTGTGTTGCATCAAGATCCTTGAGTACAAATGACCTCAAGGGCTCTCCAATGTCCTAATATGTTGTCAAGATCATCCATGTCAAGTTTCAAGCCTTGTAGAGGAATTTTGCTCAGTCAATTGCTCAAAAGGTCCAAAAATCGACTATGCTAGGGCAAAAGTCAACTGTGACCCAAATATAATCAAACTTCAAGATTTTTGTCAAAATTCACATTTTGAAGGATATTTCATCATTTTATAAAGGGTTGATCATGATTCATCAAGGATTGCTCAAAATTCATCAAGATTCAAAAGTTGTTAAATTAGGGTTTTGTTTGAAAAGTCAACCCAACTTTGACCAGGCATAACTTTCTCATACTTTATGAGAAATGACCCATCCAAAGCTCATTTTGAATAGGATGAAATTATCTACATTCCATAGTCATACCCCAAGATCAAATTATGCACTCACAAGAAGTTATGAATTTTGACATTATAGGTCATTTTTGAAAGTCAACAAAAACACCTTTTTTTGTCAAAGCTCCACTTGAGCATGGAATATCAAAATGCGATGAGACCAAAAGGTTTGATTAGATGACATCTCAAGCTTTCTAAAAAGTCCAAGAACACCTCCAAAAGTTCAAAATTGAAGAAGTTGTGCATTGTTGAAGTTGGACTTTTTTGCAAAATTGCCAAAAGTCAACTATCCCCAAAACTTCAAATTTTTCCAAATGGGCCCTTTCTTTTTCACTTGTTTTGAGTTTGCATTATTTCCCACGTGCTCTAGCCTTGCCCATGTGTACATATCATATTTTTATTATTTAATTTGATTTTTATTGGAATTAATTCATTTTAAATCAAATAAAATCACATAAAATCAAAAACATTGAAAACTAAAGATCTTGTGATCATTTCAGGCTCCAACTACAGCTAGCATTGGAATCAAACTCGTATCAAGGTCATTATTCATAAGGAGATTGGATTTAGGGCAAAAATTGGAAGGTTGTAAAAGAAGATCAAATCAAATATTCAATCATCAATGTAGGAAGATTTGGACAAAGTTTGTTACCCTAATACACTGAGCAATACATAAAGGTCGTGTGCAGGCAAGAATAAGGGTTGGAGATCAATTGGAGAGGCAGAACCAAACTTGCAAAAACAAAGAAAAAGTGTGGGATCGAAATCAAGGTTAGAGGTCGTTTCAGGGCTTTGCAAGTATCTCAATCGTTTCATGGCAACCCTCACAAGCTAAACCAATCAAGATCACGCCTTCTCAGACCCTCATACGCGCTGTAAGTCATTCTTAACATGGCCCTGTTCTTGATTTCACATTTTGTAATTTAAGCATGGTTGATATGAATTGATAGCATATTTTGAATCTACAAATCAATTGCAAGCATTTGGTATCATTCAATTGCGTTTCTGTGACCGGTAACGAGACCCACCATTATTAGGGTTTTGTCTTTTGTTTTTGGGGTTTTTTGTTTCAGGAAAAATCAGCCTTAATATTGGCCATGGTTGTGATCAGGGGCTTGAGACGAACTCAACCATGTACTTAGAATGCATTTTCATGGCCTGTACAGGATTTTAGAGATGCCTGGTTTGTAGTGACAGACATATGTCCGTAGGTATAGGTCCTGGCACTTTTAGCAACAGTTCAACGAAAGAGATGAAGGCGTGTCACACCATCATTGGACCATTCAAATACACGCGCATTTTTTTTCCTTTTTTTGACCATTGAATGTTGTTTTCTTATATTATTATTAATTCATATTATACTAATAATTAAAACAACATGGCGTGGTGGCAAGCATAATGTGTATTTCCCTTCAGGACCTGGGTTCGAATCTCAGGTCCCCCATTTTCTCAATAATATTTTCTTTCAGATAATCCGGTGCACATGCCAGCCTAAGAACTACCATAGACACTCACCATCAAAGCGCCAGATGGCTAGATCTGGTGGCTAAACCTTGAGGGCACACCATGGACTCAGTCAACGCATGTACACATGATCCCAAAAGTCAATTGGATCAGCTGCTATTGGGCCAACAAATTGCTTTCTGCACCCTCCATAAAAGGCCCAATTTCTCTACTTTCTATATATTTTATTTATTTGATTTAATTATTTTATTTTATTTAATTAATTTACTAACCAATAAAATTAATTTCCCTTTTTATCCAAAATCACAAAAAATGTTTTTACCCAATTAAAATTCTAGAACCTTTTTTTATTTATAAATACTAATTAATTAATTAGGATATTAATTAGGTAACATTAATTTATTTTGTAAATAAATAAAAAACAATTAGAATTAATTAGGTTTTAACATTCATTTAATTAATTTTATTTTCTTTCTTAAAATACCAAAAACCAAAAATATGTCATTTAATTATTTTCATTAATTAATTTAATAACTAATTAATTTAGCATTTAATTTAGAAAAACTTATTTCTTTTATTAAAAACAACAAAAAAAACAATTATTTTCTTTTAATTAGGATAGAAGGGTCAAAACCTTAGTCTCGCATTCGATCTAATTTTCTCGCGCATTTTTATTATTATTTTGCCCAATTATTGTATCTGCTCCCGGTTTGTAATAATTTAATTAGGACATTTATTTATTTTTACCGCTTTTAATTTCAAAGGGTTTGTTTTTGGCTATGTAAATACCCGAAGCCTTGTAATAGCTTAGTTTAAAATTCCGCACTTTAATTTCTGCAAAATATTTAACTGTTAGATGTTTGATAATAGGGTTTGCATGACAAGAATGTATGTCTAAATTTAAAACAGTTAGATCACCCTAAATGTGCAAAGATAAAATAAACTGAAACTGAATCATTCGCACATGCGCACTCTTAGGGTACACTCCCACTTGGTTGCCTTCGTTAAAACGATCATTGAGTATAGGATGTTTTAGTGGTCGTCCTTTTGTCTAAAGATCAAGTTGCCTCGA
This sequence comes from Vicia faba, assembly GCA_948472305.1. Taxonomy (NCBI): domain Eukaryota; kingdom Viridiplantae; phylum Streptophyta; class Magnoliopsida; order Fabales; family Fabaceae; genus Vicia; species Vicia faba. The sequence goes on from OX451736.1 coordinate 767,089,016, forward strand.
AAAAGTTGCCTCAGATATTGTTGCCTCGGATAAATGATCTAAGACATTAGGGTTATTACTAAGACGTCCTAACATTGCTTTAATGACCGTACGTCCCTTTTGAATTGACCCTTAAAACTCCAACGATGGTGCTACCTACTCACTAATAGTGGGATAGCGTTGTCTAAAGGAAACAAGAACATAAGCATTCTTTTTTTGAGTAGGTAGATGCTAGTAGGTACTTGCTTAAAATCAAACTTTTTCCACACTTACACTCTTTTCAAATAATATTTTCAAAAACACTTCGTAACACTCTTGAAGACAGAAGCAAGGGTTAAATCAAAGTAAAACAAAAACTTTTCAAAAACACACAAACACAGAAGCAATTTTTAAAATGATGAGCAAGTACTTAAGAGCCCGTAGAAAACTATGGATAGAAAGTGTGCTAATACCTTCCCTTTCTATGATCTACCCCCCGTACTCAAAATCTCAAGAAAGGAATTTTTCTGTGCTTTTATCCTTTCCAGTTGGATAAAATAAAAGTCGGTGGCAACTCTTGCTTACCGCGACATTTTGCAAACACAAACGCAAAACACAAACTAGCAAATTCCTTAACAAAATAGGGAAACCACGATCCCGGTTCTGGCCACCGTATCACAATCTCACTCTCCATATCCAACCTCTTCTAAAGCTTCGAACCTATACCCAATAAAAATCACACAAAACTTCCCTCAAACCTATGCACAATCAATACACCAAAATCATTTCCCAGAAACCTCATCACAAACCCTTAACCATTCTTCAACAAACTTATAAGAATCACAAAACTCAGAAAAAACACCATGATTCATTTCAAAAACTCACCAGAAATTCTCTGAAACTCTCTCTCTGAAAATCCTCCAAGGTTCTCTTCAAACATCGTTTTCTGCAAATCATATCATTCAACTTCAATGTTCTTTATCTAACAACAACGAATCTGCGACTTCAAATCTATTCAGCATCAACTCTGAAGCTTCTTCACAGAACACATCACCACCAATTCACTCTTCAACCATCTTCATCTTCTATGTTTCTCCACATAAAACTCAACAACAACATCCAATCCGCAACAATAGTAACAATTCAAAAATCGCAGAAAGAGATTTGAGAAGAAGAAGAGAAAAAGAAGAGTTTAAAGCAGAAGTGCTCACCTGAAGATTATCCTCTAGTTTTCTGGATTAACATCATCACGTCGAAAAGCCACCAGAGGTCTTCGGTAGGTAAGCATTTTTTCCTTTTCTTCATAGCTCTTCTTCACTGTGCATTGTATACGTTTGTTTGTGTTGGAGTCAATTGGATCTGTTTGAGAACTCAAAACTGAATCGAAGAAGATGAAGTTCGAGCGAAGATTGAAACAGAATGTATGAGACGAGGACGAACTTGGATCGTGGTTGTTCAAATAAATAACGAGAACGGTGTCGAAAATGTGAGAGAGAAGGGAGAGTCTCTGTTTAGAAATACTTGAAAACCCATGCCATTCAACCCTAGTTTCACGATTTCTATCCTTTTCCAATTTATTTTTGTTATACATTTTTTTAATTCAATAATAATGGTTAAGTAAATCAAATAAATCTGGATAAATGTTGCTTGCACTGAAGTGAAATCAACTTGGACCGGGCCATTTCCACCCTTGCCTAGCCCATTGAGATTTTTCTGTATGCTGGAGCCTTGCTACAAAAAGTAGATTATTGGGTCTCATTCAGTATGGGCTTTGCGCTTCACTATTGGCTTGCAGTACTACTATCAGAATTGCACCCCCTTTTTTCTATTTTAAATGCAGCAAGATGAACATCCAATGGCCGGGCCTCAGCGCATAGGCCCATCACTCCAACCGCGAGCCCAACAATATTTAATTCCTCTCACTCCCCTTGCTTTCTATTTACATATGTTATTTAGTCTTAATAATTTTCTTAGATTTGATTTAGATTTTAAGATTAAATTAATAGTAACATAGGTTTTCTTAATAATTTATTTTAATTAGTTTAGTTTCAATTTTAAAATTAGGACTCCATTTCCTTTTTAAATATTAATTTTGTTATATAATATATATATATATATATATATATATATATATATATATATATATATATATATATATATATATATATATATATATATATATATATATATATATATATATATATATATATATATATATATATATATATATATATATATATATATATATATATATATATATATATATATATATATATATATATATATATATATATATATATATATATATATATATATATATATATATATATATATATATATATATATATATATATATATATATATATATATAATGGTTGATTAATATTTTATTTTGACTTAATTTTCTTAACATGATAAAAATACCCAAAAATATTTAGAATTAGGTTTTAATATTTTCACCAAAAAAATCATAAAAATATTATAGTACTATCTTATTTAATTTAATTTAATAAAACCGTAAAAAACATTTAGAATTTAAGTTTCTTTATTTTCTCATTCAAACCTTGATACCATACTCCTATAGGTAGCTCCATAAGGCGATTAAATCCTGTTTCGATCGCTTTATGTCGAGGTAGGATTTTAGCTCACCATTGTACGTGACAACATTAGGGTTTTTTCTAACCTCCCTCTTAAAACTTTTTCTTCTTTAGTAATTAAAAATTATCACCCACAAATAAAAAATCCAAAACATTTAATCATTACTTGAATTCATTTTAAAACTTGCAACACACTCAACCAATCAAAACTTCCCCAAAGGGCATGTTATATCCATTCTACCGAGATACAAGTCATGCCTATTGCTAGAATGAGTGCGTTAATGTCGCCCACTAAAAAACACCAACAACCCAACCAATCAAAACTTCCCCAACCATTTTTTGAGGAACTACGGTGTTCTGATTCCTTCATTGGATATATAGGCAAAAGGTTGCGAGACCCTCACGAACGCACTAATAAAAAACCATTTATTTCCCCTTAGCAAGTATAGTTATAGATAAACACACCCTTTGAAGCAAACAAACAAAATGGATCTCGTTTGGTACAACGGATGTGAGGGGTACTAATACTTTCCACTTGCATAATCGACTCCCTTACCCTTTATCTTGGTTGCAAGACCATCTTATCCATCCTCTTGTGGTTTTCTCGATATTTCCCCTTCCTTCGGGATGAATAAAGTTTGGTGGCGGCTCTGTGGTTTTTGCCAGTAGCTTCAGCTGGCGACTCTGCTGGGAACTTTTCTTTTGTGAGTCTCACCTAGTTTTGTTTATTTGTTTCTTTGGGTGTTTATTTATTTTTCTTAACTTTTTTATTTCTTTATTGCTTTATTGTATTCTTTTGTATATATTGCATTATATTGTTGCTACTCACATATTCTAGATATGATGTGATATTGGGTGATTACATTTGATAAATCCTATACCCAGACTTGGGTTACACTTAGGATTAGGACGGGAGGTATAGTCATGTTAACTTTGAGGGAGTAATCCCGAAGAAGGATGCATGAAAATCCCCCACTCAGTGGAGGTCCCCTTGAAAGTAGTGATGTTTACCGAGTAATTGGGAAGATATTGTTGATTTCAACCTGGGAACTCGAGAAGCTGAGAGTCGTAGAACCATTAACCAATCCTGTACTTTTTAGGTGTAGTACAGAGACTATAACAGAGTAATCCGGAAATAGTTGTCATGCGATGCTGCACTCGGACGAGTTATTTCTTGCGAATATTACTGATTACCGAGTAATTGGTACGTTGGTAATATCCAAAGGAAGAGCGTAAACTCTGAGGTTTCCCTAGAACATTGTTTGGCAGGTGATAAACCCCTAGTACATACCTTATGGGTGGTTACTTTGACTCCATGCTTGTGACGTCATATTTTTTATCCTGTTACTTTCAGTTTATTCAAAGGACTACACATCGATTATCCAGAATATGTGGAGCTGAAATCTCATAGCATACCATGGCATCATACCGTCATGTATATACATCTCATATCTAAGGAATTCCAAAGACAAGTCTCGTTGGCCGAGCTTTTCAAAAATGAAAACAAAATTTTAAAAGATAGACGAGTCTTTGTATTTCCTTTGAAATGAAGATAAAACATTCATTCATACTATCACGCATTCATTATTCACAACAAAAACTTATTGGGGTCCCTTTTCCCACTGACTTCAATAAACAGCAAAGACAACTTTTCCATATCCCTACCGTACAAGAAGAAACCAACGAAGACTTATGGATATTTTTAAAGAGAATCAGAATGCTCGCCTCCAAGTTTTCTACTGCTGCTCCCTCCACTTCTGCTAATGGAAGGAATGACAATGCAAATGTTGAGACCCCTACTGGATCTCCTTGGAATTATGTTGATGATCATCACGATGTCATTGATCTTGATGAACCCCAGGTTAATCTTTTCGCTAGAGTTGCTGAAACTGCAAAAATGTACCATGCTCTTGAAGAGCGTATCAAGGCCATGGCGGGTATCAAGACTTACGGATTTAATACTGCCGTAATATGTCTCGTGCCTGGTGTAGTAATCCCTCCCAAGTTCAAGGTTCCTGATTTTGACAAGTACAAAGGCACCTCCTGTCCAGAGACTCATCTGTGTTCCTAGTGTCGCAAGATGGCGGCCTATGCTGAAAATGAACCGTTGCTCATGCACTTCTTCCAAGATAGCTTGACCAGGGCATCGTTGGACTGGTACATGCAACTAGGAAGAACTCATGTCAGTACTTTGGGAGAACTTGTTGATGCATTTTTGAAACATTATCATTATAATATTGCTACAGAAATATGAAGAGTCGTTCAAAGAGTACGCTCAAAGGTGGCGTGAACTGGCTGCAACGGTCCAACCTCCTCTCTTGGATCGTGAACTAATTGATTTGTTTATGGGTACTCTACGAGGTCCTTATCTCAAACACATGCTCAATAATACCTCTACTTCTTTCTCTGATATGGTCATTATTGGAGAACGTGTTGAAACTTGTATTAAGGCTGGAATGATCCAAGGTATCCCTAACAATACCAACCGCAATATTGGCATTGGTAGGAAGCCGTTTTCTGGTTTCGTCAAGAAGAAAGAGGGTGAGACTAGTGCTATCACCATCAAGTAAGGGAAATATTCTGCATATCCTCAAGTTCAATTTCCTTATTTCCCAACACCTGCTACAGTTCCTAATAAATTTGTTCCTCAAGTGTATGCTGCTACAACTCCAGCACCCTGGATGGACCAACAACGGCCTTTCACTCCTCAACCATAGTATCTTCCACAACAACAATTTGCACCACCTCCAAATTATCAACAAATCAGCTACCTCAAGGTCCGAGAGCTCCACAGAGACAAAGAGCGCCTGAAAGAAGATTTGATCCCATTCCAATGTCTTATGCTCAGCTTCTCCCTCAGTTACTTACCAATCAGTTGGTTCATCTACGTGAACTTGGTTCACCACCTAATCCTCTCCCCAGGGGGTATGACATTAATGCTCATTGTGAATTTCATTATGAAGCCCCAGGCCACACGATCGAGAATTGTAGAGCATTTAAATGTAAAGTTCAAGACCTCCTCGATGCAAAGGCCATAAATTTCAACCCTGTTGGTCCCAATACTCAAAATAATCCCATGCCTTATCACCCAGGGGCAGCGGTCAATGCTATTGAAGAAAGTAGTGAACAGACTCTGGTAACCAAGGTTGATGAGATCAAGATGTCATTAGGAACTGTTAGAGAACATTTGTTGGAGCACGAGGTTCTGCAAGAACTCCATGAATTTTTCTTAACATGTTCCTCTAAACCCGAAGAGTGTACTAGTTTGAAGACGGTTATCCAACGGCTAATGGATGAAGGTGTTATACAGATAGAGAAGATATTTCGAGAAGAAGAGATTGATGTCTTGGAAATTCCTTATTATTAGAGAAGCATCTCAGTAACACCAAGTAACCCGTTGACAATTCAGGCTCCTACTACCCCATTAATGATCCATCTCCAGTTACCCCCGCAACAACTCAAGCTCATATTCCTCCTCTATGTAACAACTCAAAAGCAGTTCCGTGGGAGTATAATATGGTCTATATTCTTGGGAAGAAATATGAGTGTCCTCCAGTGGATGACAAGAATATTACCAACATTGCAGGAACCAGTAACATGACTCGTAGTGGCAGGATCTTCCCCCCCCCCCCCCCCCCCCCCACCGCCTCCCAAAGAAACTAATAGTGATGCTCTGGCTAAGGCTAGGGGCAAGCAAGTGATCGATAACCAACCTGAACCTTCTATAGGACAAGAAGTGGAGAAACTTTTGAGGATTCTTAAGTGAAGTGATTACAAAGTGGTGGATCAACTTAACCAGACATCGTCTAAGATCTTCATCTTATCTCTCCTCTTGTGTTCAAAGACCCGCCATAATGCTTTACTGAAGATTTTATGTTCCACCCATGTTACTCAAGACATCTCTGTGGCCTAGTTTGAAGGGATCGTAACCAATATTGTTGTAGGAAATTGTTTGGGCTTCTATGATGATGAGATCCCAGTTGAAGGCAAAGCCCACAACAAAGCACTGCATGTTTCCATGAAGTGTTTGGATACGGTTTTATCTCGAGTTTTGGTAGATAAAGGTTCTTCACTCAATGTGATACCTAAGGCTACTCTGTTTAAGCTGAATATGACGGGGTAATGATGAGGCCTTCCACCCTAAGTGTTTAGGTCTTTGATGGTTCCAGAAGATCTGTAGAGGGAGAAGTGGACTTTCTAGTCAAGATTGGTCCTCACACTTTCTACTTGTCATTCTATGTTATGGACATTCGTCCATCATATACTTGCCTTTTGGGTCAACCATGGATCCATGTAGCAGGAGCTGTGACATCTACTCTTCATCAATGTCTGAAGTTCATCATAAATGACAAAGTTGTCATTGTTTGTGGAGAAGAATATGTAGTGATTAAAAATCTGACAACCTACCATTATATGGAAGTGGAAGGTGAGGTGTAGGAGTTACCCTTTCAAGCTCTGGAGATTGTTACTGTTGATAAGTTCCCCGTCGTGGAAGGTAAGAAGTCTAAAGAACCCATGACCTCTTTGAAGGATGACATAGACCTCCTAGAAGCTAGATCTCCCCATGATGGTTAGGGAAAATTGATCTAAGTACATGAGAAGAAAGATCGTTGTGGTCTTGGGTATCAGCCATCGTCCTCCGCACAAGCTAGTTTGGTTCCTCTCAAAGGAAATCAGGTTCCCCCGATTTCTATAGTGTTCATCAGTGCCAGTACAAGCAAATAAGGACAAGTGCTCTCGACAGATGACAAAGGTGACAATGAAGATGTTTCCAGATTTATCTATCAGATTGCATCAGACTAGGAGCTCAACAATTGGACTACCGTGGACATCCCTGGAGTTGTTTTCCTTGATGTGTAACTCTATGTTTCCATTAAGTCATAATTCCATCCCAAGGCATAGAGACAGCTTGTATAAGGGGACCCTTATGTTTCAATCTCTGTTTAAAATTGAATGAAAAATCACACTTTCACATAAAATTTTGTTCCCTGTCTTTTCTTTTACTTTTACTTTTCAAAATAAAAATGGCAATGCTTTTATTTTCATATTCTAAATATTTTCTGGCACTTTCTAAAATAAAACATAAAATCATCAATCATGCAGATCTGTCTCGAACTCCATCGGAAATGATAGTGCTATGGTTCCTTATATCCTTGAGAATTCAGTTGACCATGTTGACGAAGATAGTGGGGAAGATTGTGAAGTGCCTGAAGAGCTAGCTAGACTCTTGAGATAGGAAGATAAGGTTATCCAACCATATTAAGAAGAAACAGAAGTTATCAATCTCGGTACTGAAGAGATAAAAACAGAAGACAAGATAGGTGTTGCCTTGCAAATTGAATAAAAGAAGGGGTTGATGGAGTTGCTTCGAGAGTATGCTGACATCTTCGCCTGGTCGTATGAAGACATGCCCGGTTTAGACACGGATATAGTGATGCACATATTGCCACTCAAACCCGAATACCCTCCTATAAAACAGAAGCCGAGAAGGACCAGACCCGACATGGCTTTGAAGATCAAAGAAGAAGTTCAAAAACAACTTGATGCAGGCTTATCTTCCTTGGATTGCTAACATTATGCATATACCTAAGAAAGATGGTAAGGTACGTATGTATGTTGACTACCGAGACTTGAATAGAGCCAACCCGAAGGATGATTTCCTGTTGCCTCATATTGATGTATTGGTTGATAATACTGCTCAGTCTTTAGTGTTCTATTTCATGGATGGACTCTCAGGTTACAATCAGATAAAGATGGCTCATGAAGACATGGATAAAACATCTTTCACAACTCCTTGGGGGTACCTTTTGCTATAGGGTCATGCCTTTTGGTCTCAAAAATGCTGGTGGGACATATCAACGAGCTATGGTGACTCTCTTTCACGACATGATTCATAAACAGATCAAGGTGTATGTGGAAGATATGATTGCAAAATCACAAACTGAGGAAGAACATTTGGTCCATTTGCAGAAGTTGTTTGATCGTCTACGAAAGTTTAGGTTAAGGCTTAATCCCAACAAGTGCACCTTTGGGGTTCGATCAGGCAAGTTACTTAGTTTTATCATAAGTCAGCGAGGGATTGAAGTAGATCAAGGATCAATGTAAGAGAAATACAGGATATGCTGGCACCAAAAAATGAAAAGGAAGTACGTGGGTTTCTTGGAAGATTGAATTACATAGCCAGGTTCATTTCTCATCTTACTTCTACCTGTGAACCCATCTTTAAACTACTACGCAAGAATCAAGATGTCTGTTAGGATGAAAGTTGTCAAGAGGCTTTCGAAAAGATTAAGCAGTACCTTTAGGAACCACTAATATTCATACCTCCGGTTCCTTGGAAACCTCTCATTATGTATTTGACCGTGGTTGAAGGATCTATGGGTTGTGTGCTTGGACAACATGATGATACTTGATGAAAAGAACACGCCACTTATTACGTGAGCAAGAAGTTTACCGATTATGAATCAAGGTATTCATTACTTGAGAAGACTTGTTGCGCTCTTACATGGGCAGCTGAATGTTTGAGGTTGTACATGTTAACACATTCTTCACTTCTAATATCTAAGATGGATCCGATAAATTACATATTTGAGAAACCAACACTTACAGGAAGATTGGCTCGGTGGCAAATACTCTTGTCTGAGTATGACATCCAATACATTACACAAAAGGCTATCAAAGGTAGCATTCTTGCTGATCATCTCGCCCACCAGCCATTGGAAGAGTATCATTCAATGAAGTTCGATTTTCCAGACGAGGACGTTATGGAACTTGATGATAAGGAAGGAACCGAACCAGGGGAGCGATGGACTCTCACATTTGATGGTGCATCAAATGCCATGGGCCATGGTATTGGGGCAGTTATGACTTCTCCACGCAATACTCACATACCTTTCACAGCAAGGCTATTTTTTATTGTACGAATAATGTCGCAAAATATGAAGCTTGTGTAATGGGTCTTGAAGCAGCCATTGATTTGAAGATTAAGATTCTTGAAGTTTATGGGGATTCTACCTTAGTAATACATCAAGTACGAGTTAATTGGGATACACGACACCCTAGTTTAGTTCCATACCCAGATTACATATTAGAGTTGACACCCGCTTTTGATGAGATCACCTTTGAGCACATTCGTAGAGAAGTAAATCAACTGGCAGATGCTCTAGCCACTTTAGCAACAATGTTCAAAGTCAGCTATCCAAATCATGCACCCAATATAAGAATCCTTCGTTACAAGGAGCCAGCACAAGTTTTCCCTACTCGTTGTCTCACAACTGAAGATGTGTCGGGTGAAAAGCCATGGTACTTCGACATCAAAAGATATCTTGAGAAGAAAGAGTACCCCGAGGGTGCTACACTTTGTGATAAGAGGACTCTTAGAAGGTTGGCATCCAAGTTTTTACTGTCAGGAGACGTTCTGTACAAAATAAACTATGATTCGGTTCTGCTCAAATGCATGGATAGACGCGAAGCATAATCCATCATACAAGAAATCCACGAGGGCTCTTTTAGGACTCATGCCAGCGGAAATTCCATGGCCAAGAAAATCCTACGAGCAAGTTATTTCTGGATGATGATGGAAAGTTACTGTTGTGTATACGCGAAGCGCTTCAAATGGACATAGGTTCATTCTCGTTGCTATTGACTACTTCACCAAGTGGGTGGAAGCAGCTTCGTACAAGAATGTGACCAAGCAAGTTGTCACTCGCTTCATCAAGAAAGAAATCATATGCTGGTACGGAACTCCTAACAAGATAATCACTGATAACAGGTCGAACCTCAACAACAAAATGATGAAGGAAATGTGTGAAGAATTCAAAATTAAGCACCATAATTCATATCGACCAAAGAAGAAAGGGGAAGTCGAAGCAGGTAACAAGAACATAAAGAAGATCGTCCAGAAAATGGTGAGAACATACAAAGATTGGTATGAGATGTTACCCTTTGCTCTACATGGCTATTGAACTTCGGTGCGTACTTCCACTAGGGAAACTCCTTTCTCAGTAGTCTATGGTATGGATGCGGTGCTCCCAGTTGAAGTGGAGATTCGTTCCTTGAGGGTTCTGGTGGATACTAAACTTGATGAAGATGAAAGGAATCAAAAAAGGCTCGACCAACTCAATCTCATCAAAGAGAAGTGCCTAGCAGCCATTTGTCACGGTCAGTTATATCAACAATGTCTCAAGAGAGCATTTTACAAAAAGATTCAACCTCGAGAGTTCCACACAGGAGACCTAGTCTTAAGGAAGATTCTCCCAATTCACTCTGATCCAAGAGGAAGTGGACTCCCAACTATGAGGGGCCGTACATCATGAAGAAAGCTTTCTCAAGAGGTGCTCTAATCCTGACAAACATTGATGGGGAAGACATTCCACTTCCAGTCAATTCAGACTCAGTCAAAAAATACTACGCATAAAAAGACCCGATAAGTTAAAAACCCGAAAGGGTGGCTTAGGCAAAAGTTAGGGATAAAAAAGAAAAAAAATAACCCCCTAAGATGAAAACCCGAAAGGGCGGCTTAGGCATAAATGGGTATCCTGGTGGATTGAAAACCCGAAAGGGCGATCCAGGCAAAAATTAGGGACAAAGAGTGAGAGATTGTAGTCTGATGACTCTTCACAAATAACAAGTACACCCTCATAACACGAGATGGAACAATTCAACTATTATCCTTCAGAAGCACAACACTATGACGATCTAGGATATGGGAACTATAGCAATATCAGTTTAAATGGAAGTTTGAGATTTTCTTATTGCCACTTTACCTGTTGTATTTTATATTCTCTTCGCAACTTCCTAATTTAGGAGTTGTCTCCATGTACGAATGCATATTCACAGGCCAAACTCATTAATACAAATTTTCCTCTTCCACCAAAAAGTCTTTGTTATGTCCTTTTACTTTATTTTTCGTATACGAATTGTGATTTTAATTCTTTGTTAAGCATTGCATTGAAAACAATAAGGAAATAATAATCAAAAGCTAATATGTGAAATACGACACTACATGGATATAAAGGCATCCAAAGGGAATGCCATGGTGTTCAAGTGTTTGTTTTTATGTGCAGGTAGCGAGTCATAGCGGTCACCTCGACCAAGCTTTCATCCTCGTCACCTCCTTTATAAACGTACGATCACCCGATTCTCCAACACCGAGAAACTTGGGGCATTTGATGATATCCACGTCTCTACAAGAAGTCTAGCATGTGAGGAAAGTCATATAAAGCTACTCCCCTCAGCAAGATTTAATCCCCAGTGAACTCGACATGGCTATAATTCAATTCTCGATGTTTTGAAGCACCAATCTGTATTGGTATCTCAAGAAAAGGGGAAAGGATCCCAATGAGCCTAATGTTTTTCACTCTGCATACAGTAATCATCATTGCATATTACATTGCATCCACAAATGCATAGCATATCCATGAATCATCATGCCACACTTCTTAATGCATATTGAAACATGAGCCAGATTTGGTACCATGCCCAAAAGCCCCAAATCAACAAAACATTCCCACAAAGAATACCATCCTTATAATTCCCAGTTAACATCTTTCATTACACTACCGACCAAAAGTCATGGTTCCAGTACATTGTACTTCCCAACTCTCAAATACTTACTTTATCTTCTCTTGCGTTGTAGGTCGTCTGTAGATCTTACCTTCGCGGTATCTTTTTTAAAGGTCGTAGGTCGTCCATAGATCTTACCTTTGAATTATATTTTTTCGGGTCGTATGTCGTCCGTAGACGTTACCCTCATGTTATATTATCTAGGGTCGTATTTCATGCGTAGACTTTACCCTCATGTTATCTTTTTTAAAGGCCGTAGGTCATCCATAGATCTTAACTTCACATCATCTTTTCTAGGGCGTAGGTCATCCGTAGATCTTACCTCAGTGTTATCATTTTTAGGATCGTAGGTCACTCATAGATCTTACCTCTGCATTATCATTTTTATGGTCGTAGGTCGTCCGTAGATCTTACCTTCGCGTAATCATTTTTAAGGTCATAGGTCGTCTGTAGATCTTGTTAGAACAAAGTTTGACTTTACAACCCTCATAAGAGTTTTGATGATAACAAACACAAAGAACAAATATGCACTATAAATTTTTGTTTTATGTTGTACTTAAGTTTTGACTAAAACGACATCAGAAGTTAAGCCACAGAAGAACTCAAGCCGAGTAATCAGATTGTTCTGAAGTATGATGATGAGAATCTGCGCTAAAGAGAAAGATATCCTGATTCTGAATGGAAGTCCAACATGTAAAAAAAACCTTATGTTTCTGACTTCCCAAGTTCTGAAGTAAAGAAGCATGCAAGATTTCTAGTTCTGAAGCGTTACTTTTCCATTAAGGAAGTATCATGTGCAACGACTTCATTCAGACAAGGATCTTCTCAGTATGGAAAGTGCATTAAGTGACCATTATCATATTTCCATTTGGACAGATTTGTCACGCCTATATAAACAAGTTCAAAGGGTAAATCATTGACGATTTTGATATAATGCAACAAACTATCTCAAAAAGCTGCAAAAAGTCATATTCATACTATACTCAATTTATGTAATACATCACAGTAGTGATACAGTTTTTGTAACGAAAAACAAACAGTACACAGTAAACCTTTTCTTTTGATTAAGTTATTTTCCTTGAGATAAATCGGGTTGTGGTTGTACTCAAGAAAACTTTGGCAGTTGCCAAAGTAGATTTATAATCAGTTTGATTAGTGAATTAAGTCCTCGTTGGAGAGTGGCGAAATCACCTTGGCGGGTGGACTGGAGTAGTTTGAGATCAAGCGAAACAGGATAAAAATCTCGTGTCTATTTCTTTTGATTTTTAAGTTTCAATTCACCCCCCCCCCCCCCCTTCTTGTGTTTTTCACTTCTTCAATTGGCATCAGAGAGCCTGGTTCTGAGTTTATACACTTAACCGTGTCAGTACAAGATCCAAGCTTTAGAAAAACACTATGGTGGGACCAAGCCAAAACATCAGCAATGACTATCACGATGACAAGGACAGAATCAGTGGAAAACCTCCAATCTTTGATGGAGAAAATTTTGACTACTGGAAAGATAGAATTGAGAGCTTCTTTCTGGCTCATGATGTTGACTTATGGGATATGGTGACTGATGGATACATGCATCCAGTGGATGAAAGTTATCAGAAGATAGACATAAAAAGAATTTGACCAACAAAAGTGTGACTTCAGAAACCATCATAAGGCCAGAACAATTCTTCTCAGTGCCATCTAATACTCAGAGTATGAGAAGATCTCAAACAGAGAGACAGCCAAAAACATGTTTGACTCTATGAGAATGATGCATGAAGGCAACATACAAGTTAAAGAAACCAAGGCCCTTGCGCTCATTCAGAAATACGAAGCTTTCAAGATGGAATACAATGAATCCATAGAAGCAATGTTCTCAAGATTCCAGATCCTAGTTGATGGGCTGAGAGTTCTTGACAAAGGGTATTCTACTACTGATCACGTAAAGAAGATCATCATAAGTTTACCAAAGCAATGGAGGCCAATGGTCACTGCTCTTAAGCTGGCTAAAGATCTCAACAAGATATCTCTGGAGGAACTTGTTAGCTCCCTCAGAAGCCATGAGATAGAGGTAGAAGATGACGAGCCTCAGAAGCAAGGTAAGCCTTTAGCATTAAAATCTAACAAAAAAGTTGAATATAAGGTTTTGTAGGCTATGGAAGAAACCTCTGATGGATCCTCATTAGAAAAAGACAAATGATCTCTTCTATCCAGAAGGGTCAATCAATTGTGGAAGCAGAGGCAAAGAAAATTCAGAAACTCCAGAAGATCAGGGAATCAGAATGAGTTCTCCTCCGAATATAGAAAGTTTGATCCCTCCTCTGAACACAAAAGGTCTGAAGCTTCCTCTAGTCATAGAAATTCAAACAACAGAGACATCATCTGCTATGAGTGCAATGAACAAGGGCACTACAAAAGTGATTGTCCAAGGCTTTAGAAGGAGAAGCCCAAAAATAAGTTCTTCAAGGAGAAGAAGAAAAGTCTCATGGCAACATGGGATGATTCAGATACTTATGACGCTGACTCAAAGTCAGACGATGAAAGATCCAACATTGCTCTTATGGCAAATGTGACAAAAGACAGAGAAGCATCTGGGTCAGACTCAGAATTAGACACAAAAGAGGTATTTCCTGACTTCACTGTTAATTTTACCAAAGCTGAACTAGGAGAAAGTCTGAGTAAAATTCTGGAAAGGTATCAGCAACTCAAAGTCAAATTCAAGAACCTGAAAAAGGATCTTTCTTCTGACTCTGAAGAAACTGAGATTCGTAGATTAGAAAATTCTAAGTTAAAAGAAAAGATTTCAAAACTAGAAAATGATTTACAAAACTCTCGGAAAGAAATAACCTCAGAGGCTCTTAGTAGTGCTGATAAAATCATAAAAGAATATGATCACAACTTTCAGAAGTTTCTCGCTAAAAACATAGATAGAAGCAAGATGGCTTCAATGATCTATGGAGTTAGCAGAAATGGCAGAAAATGAATAGGATACCAAGGTAAGGTATCTCCACCTAATAAAGTCATGGACATAGTAATTAAACGCACACCACTAAAATCTCACTTCACTTATGGGAACGCTCATGATCTGAAATACACTAGAAATGATTATTCTGCCAAACCAAAATTCAAACAGAACTTTGGTAAAACTAACAAACTAGGACCCAAAAAGATATGGGTACCTAAGGACAAAATTATATATGTAGCAGATATCTTTAGCAACAAAGTTAAAACACCAGTCATGGTACCTGGACTCTTGGATGCTCTCGACACATGATGGGAAGAAAGCATATATTCCAAATCTTGGAACTTAAACCTGGAGGCTATGTGGGTTTTGGAGGCAATCAAAGAGGGAACTTCATTTTCTCTGGAACAGTAGGTAATGATAACCTTCCTTCTATTAATAATGTGTTGTTAGTTGATGGATTGATGCATAACCTGTTATCCATAAGTCAATTAAGTGATAACGGTTATGATATAATCTTTAATCAAAATTCATGCAAAGCTATTAGTCAGAAAGATGGAACTATCATGTTTAATGGAAAGAGGAAAAACAAAATTTATAAGATAGAACTTTCTGAACTAAAGAGTCAGAGTAAAATGCCTTCTTTCTGTTAACAACGAGCAATGGATCTGGCACAGAAAATTGGGACATGTTAGTATGAGAAGAATATATCAGATTAACAAACTCAATCTGGTCAGAGGACTTCCTAATCTGAAGTTCATCTCAGATGCTATGTGTGAAGCATGTCAGAAAGGCAAATTTGAAAAACCTGCTTTTAGAGCTAAAAATGTTGTTTCCACCTCTAGGCCATTAGAACTTTTGCACATATATTTATTTGGACCAGTAAAAACTACGTCTGTTAGTGGCAAGAAGTATGGGTTAGTGAGCGTAGATGACTATAGCAGATGGACACGGGTAAAGTTCTTAAGACACAAGGACGAGTCATATTCTGTGTTCGTTGCTTTCTGTAACCAAGTTCAAAATGAAAAGGATCTTAGAATTATCAAAGCCAAAAGTGATCATGGTGGAGAGTTTGAAAACAAAAATTTCGAAATATTTTTCAATGGAAAAGGAATTTTGCATGAATTCTCTTGTCCTAGAACTCCCCAACAAAATGGATTTGTAGAATGAAAGAACAGAACATTGCAAGAAATGGCCAGAACCATGATCAATGAGACTAACATTGCTAAGATCTTATGGGCAGAAGCAATTAACACAACGTGTTACATTTAGAATAGAATCTCTGTAAGACATATTCTAGAAAAGATTCCATATGAATTGTGGAAGAACAGAAAGCCCAACATTTCCTATTTCCATCCTTTTGGATGTACATGTTTTATTTTGAGTACTAAAGATCATCTGAACAACTTTGACTCCAAAGCATAGAAGTGTATTATGTTAGGATACTCTGAACGCTCAAAAGGGTATAGAGTATAGAATACAAAAACACATATTGTTGAAGAGTCAATCAGTGTTAGATTTGATGATAATCTTGACCCTCAAAAGTCAAAGAAGAATGAATCTTTTACAGATATAGAAGTTGAATTCACAGATGATAAAGGCAACTCATTAGAAGTTTCCAATAGAGACGCTCTAACAACGTCATAAGGAAATGTCACAAGCATTCCAGTACCTTCTGTTGATCAACTCCAGAAAAGGTTATCCATAAGCAGCATAGCTCACTGTAAAGATAAGATTCTGGGAAAGAAGGAAGATCCAATCAGAACAAGATCAACATTTAGAAACTCTGAAGAATCCCTCATGGGATTGGTATCTCTGATTGAACCAACAACAATTGATGGAGCTCTTCTAGACAACAAATGGATTCTAGAAATGCAGGAGGAGTTAAACTAATTCACCAGAAATGATGTATGGGATCTTGTTCCCAAACCAAAAGGATTCAACGTCATTGGAACAAAGTGGGTGTTCAGAAATAAACTGAATGACCAAGGAGAAGTCATCAGAAACAAGACACGACTGGTTGCACAAGGTTATAGTCAGCAAGAGGGGATAAACTATATAGAAACCTTTGCTCCAGTCGCCAGGTTAGAATCTATCAGACTCTTAATCTCTTTTGATGTAAACAATGTCATTACTCTGTATCAGATCAATGTCAAAAGCACATTCTTAAATGGTTACATTGATGAAGAGGTATATGTACACCAACCTTCTGCGTTTGAAAATTCCAAACACCAAGAATATGTTTTTAAACTAAAGAAGTCACTTTATGGTCTGAAACAAGCTCCCAGAGCTTGGTATGAAAGACTAAGTAACTTTCTGTTAGAAAAGGAATTTACCAGAGGGAAAGTGGACACAACCCTGTTTTGTAAGACATTTAAGAATAACATTTTAGTTTATCAGATTTATGTAGATGATATTATATTTGGATCTACTAAACCTTCTATGGGAAGAGAATTTTCTATGTGCATGCATGCAGGCAGAGTGTGAGATGAGCTTAATTGGAGAACTTAAATTCTTTCTGGGCAATCAAATCAATCAGACTCCAGAAGGAACTTACATTCACCGGAGAAAATACATCAGAGAACTTTTGAAGAAATTTGACCTCTCAGAATGTAAGCCTTCAAAGACTCCAATGCATCCCACGTGCATTCTAGAAAAGGAAGAGGTAAGTAAAAAGGTAGAGCAGAAAATCTATAGAGGTATGATTGGTTCTCTCCTTTATCTGACAGCTTCAAGACTTGATATTTTATTCAGCGTCTGTTTATGTGCTAGATTCCAATCAGATCCTAGAGAATCTCATTTAACAACAGTTAAGCGAAATTTCAAGTATCTGAAAGGTACTACTAATCTGGGTTTGTTTTATAGAAAATCCAATGAATACAGCTTAGTAGGATATTGTGGTGCTAATTTTGATGGAGACAGAGTAGAACGTAAAAGCACTTCTGGAAGCTGTCAGTTTCTAGGAGACAATCTGATCTCATGGACCTGCAAGAGGCAGTCCACAATTGCATTGTCAACAGCTGAAGCTGAATACATTACAGCTGCTGGATGCAACACACATATGCTCTGGATGAAAAGTCAGCTTGAAGACTTCAACATATTTGAGAGTAACATCCCTATTTTCTGTGATAATACTTCTGCTATCTATTTATCCAGAAATCCTATTTTGCATTCTAGGGTTAAGCATATAGAAATAAAACATCATTTTATTAGGGACTATATTCAGAAGTGAATTCTCTCTTTAAAATTTATTGACACAGACCATTAATGGGCTGATGTGTTTACAAAACCCCTTTCTAAAGATAGATTTAATTTCATTCTGAAACATCTCAGCATGAAGTTATGTCTAGAATAAGAAGTTTTATTTGCATATCCTAACCCTCATAATTTTATTTTTTTTGTGAACATCTGATCAAGTGTCTTCAAAAGTTAGGAGTACAGTTGCTTCAGAATCTATATATGAAAATATGAACCTTACATTTCAAAGATAGAGGCATGCAATTCACACCATCAAACATCTGTCATCCTCTCACAAGCTACCTTCTGAGGCTGAACACGCGCTCAAATTTTGAAGGGTCTAAGACTCTGATTGGATGCATTGAGACACTTGTCAATGGTAACTGTTCAGTATCTACACGCTATCCCCTAATTTCAGGTTTCACAATTTCAGTATAATAATTACTTATTTTCTCTTTCTTACTGATTATGTCTTCAAAAGTGTTTATAAATTCAATTTCACTATTTCATTCACTTATTACTCCATCCACTATTTTCTCTCACTCCCGTTTTTGCAAAAACCCCTTTTCTCAGCTTTCTTCAACAAATCCGCATGAACATTGGCATCCTCATCAAGCATCAAAAATCTCAACAATGCTCCTGGTTCTTCTTCAACAAAATAGTATGAGGAGCCTATAAGAATGTTGCTCACACCGGTAGATAATCTTGAAGTTCTATGTGAGTTTATCATTGATTTTGAGAGTTTAAAGGAAAATGGGTATAATTTGTATGAAGATGTGATGGCTCAGGGATATAACATATACTTTGATCGTCTGTTGGGTCTAATATTTCCTATTCTTGTTAAGGAATCCAAGATTCATGCTACTTCATCCAACCATCAGGTTACGTCATATGTTATGGGGAAAAAGATAGTAATTACAGAAGACTTGATTGGGAAACTTATTGGGTACAATGACGGCGGAGTCAGATGCATTGATATGGCCTATAAGTGTTCTGACCTAAAATCTATTGCTAGGGTCACTTTCACTTCTAGACAGCCATCCAGCAAGATAAGAGACTTGAAAGATTATTACAGAATCTGGGCCAGGATCATTCTGGATTGCATAAATCACAGGAAGCCTACAAGCTCTCCTGATTACATCAACATTGATCAGCAGTTTCTGTTGTACTTCATTGCAAAGAAGACCAAAATAAACCTTCAACACCTGCCCTTCAATCATCTGAGAACAAGTCTGAAGGAAACAAGGGAAGAAGAAAGAACAAAGAGGGATTGGGTCCCTCTAGGAAGATTGATTTCAGACATTCTAACGAAAAACAGGTTAATAGAACAGAGGCTCAGGATATCAGCACTCTGGAAGCAAGTGCTGGGAAACCACTAAATGCCAAAAGTCTGAAGAAAATGAAGATTATTGAAATCATTAAGAAGGAACCAACAATTGCTTCTCATGAAGTCATCACGTCTAGGAGAATCCCTCTGAAGGATTTTCCACTACTTTCTGAGATAGATGCTTCTCCAGAGATTATGGTCAGATACCTTGAAGCTTGCAAGGAAGATTGAACTATTCCAGAACTCAACATCTGTGACCTACACAAACTAGCTCCAGATGTTGTGCTGAAGAAACCCAGAAAGAGGAATGCATCAGGAGAAGGATCCTCTCAGAGGATACCCAAAGCTGCGAAAAAGAAAGGTAACATATCTTTTGTTTCTGTTGTAGAATCTATAGTTTTCCAACATCTGAAACAATTCCCCCTCAACCAACAGAAAATCCCTCACCACAAACATTTGAGGATTTTGACATAGAGTTTGATCCATTTGTAACTCTTGGCAGTTTCTTAAATGAACCTCACTCCCCTAATCCAAATCTAGAATAAAATCAACCAGAACTTGCAAGAGTTTTATCTGATATTGAACTTTTTGACCAAGACATTCAATCACCAACCCCCGAAAATCCAAACCTCCACTCCCAACAACCAGAAAATCCATACCCTCATTCTCCAAAACCAGAACATTCAAATCCCAACTCTCTTCAACCAGAAAATGAAAACCCTCTCACTCCTCAAACTGAAAATCCAAATTATGAAACATATGAACCATAAAATCAACACGCTACCGCAAACCAATCAGAAGACTCTTTTACAGACTCTGTTACAGACTCTGATACCACTACCCTAATTCCTGGAATAATAGAACCTCTTATGGTTCATTTACCTCTCTCCATCCATGATATTCCAAAAATACATTGACCATATGCTTCCACACCACCAAACACCCCTCACTCACCAATCCTGATTTCTGATTCTCCTACTCCCTCACCAATTAACCGTCCAACTGATCATCTCAGAACTATAATTGATCTAGAAGCGCTGGACCATCTAGCTTCAACCACAAATAAATTTCCATTCCCAAACCCAAACCAACCTTAACCAAAACAGATGTTGGTAAGAACTTGTTGATTTTTAAAATAGAAATACAGGAATGGGTTACTTCTTTGAAGCAAGCAAGTAAAGAGAATTCTAATCCTGCTGCTTCTGATTCTCTTTGGGATAGATTCTTAAAATGGTTCAACTCTGAATCCCAGAGGCTGAAAGAATTGAGTTATGAGATGGCTCATCAGAACTTCAGTGATCAGCTGAAAGACTTCAAAGACCAAGTTATGAGTCACTGGGATAAGAAAGAAATTATTCTACTGGAAAATTCTCCTTGGAAAGAGCACCAACCTTCAGAAGCCAATGAACCAGGTTCTGATAGTCACCCTCTGACTACTGCTCCAGAAAAATAAATTGCAACAGAAGAAGTAGTTGAATCAGAAGATGCTGCAGAGTGTTCTGAACGACATGTAACGTCTAAAGAAACACCAGCTACGTCTCTAGTCATGCAAACTCTGGGAGAGTTGAAGAAGGAGAATGCTTTAATCCACGCAAGGTTGGATAAGCAAGAAGACACAAATAAAGAAATACAGGATATATTGGATAAACAAGAAGACACTACCAAAGAAATCAAGGACATACTGGGAAAACAGGAAGAATCAAGCACTTGGATTAAGAGCTTGTTGGAAGCGTTGTTCACACGACTTCCCCATCCATCTTAGATTTTATTTTACTTGTTTTCTGTATTCTTCATATTATCTTCTTTGTTTCTGAAAGATGTCATTGCAATCTGTTTTCAATACAAATCATCAATTTTTTACTCTGATAATTTCTGATTACATTGCTTTTTCATACATGACAAAAAGGGGGTTAACGTAAGATATTTTCAATAACAGTTTACCGGGACTAAGTCTCAAACATTCTGAATATCTTAACTTCTTATTTGTTTTCTGAAAGCCTAAACAGGAACAAAATCTGAAGAAGATGCATCAAAAGCTCTGGAACGAATGAACTTCGGGGAAGTATCTCATCTCTATCTGAGTACTCAACTCAGGGGGAGAATCTTTTAAGCTTTTGTTCTGTAATTTTTTATTGAAAAATACTAGTTTTTTTCATCATCAAAAAGGGGGAGATTGTTAGAACATAGTTTGGTTCTACAACCCTCATAAGAGTTTTGATGATAATAAACACAATGAACAAATATGCACTCTAAATTTATGTTTTATGTTGTACAGAAGTTCTGACTAAAACGGCATCAGAAGTTAAGCCATAGAAGCACTCAAGCTGAGTAATCAGATTGTTCTGAAGTATGATGATCAGAATCTGCGCTAAAGAGAAAGATATCTTGATTCTGAACGGAAGTCCAACACGTAAACATAACCTTATGTTTCTGACTTCCCAAGTTCTGAAGTAAAGCAGCATGCAATATTTCTAGTTTTGAAGCGTTACTTTTCCATTAAGGTAGTATCATGTACAACGGCTTCATTCAGACAATGATCTTCTCAGTATAGAAAGTGCATTAAGTGACCATTATCATATTTCCATTTGGACAAATTTGTCACGCCTATATAAACAATTTCAAAGGGTAAATCATTGACGATTTTGATATACTGCAACATACAATCTCAAAAAGCTGCAAAAAGACATATTCATACTATACTCAATTTGTGTAATACATCACAGTAGTGATACAATTTTTGTAATGAAAAACAAACAGTACACAGTAAACCTTTTCTTTTGGTTAATCATTTTCCTTGAGATAAACCGGGTTGTGGTTGTACTCAAGAAGACTTTGGCAGTTGTCAAAGTAGATTTGTAATCAGTTTGATTAGTGAATTAAGTCCACATTGGAGAGAGGCGAAATCACCTTGGCGAGTGGACTAGAGTAGTTTGAGATCAAGTGAACCAGGATAAAAATCTTGCATTTTTCACTTCTTCAGATCTTACCCTCACATTATCTTTTCTTGGGTCGTAGGTCATCCGTAGATCTTACCATCACTTTAATTTTTCTAGGGTCGTAGGTCGTCCGTAGACTTTACCCTCTGTTGTATCCCAAAATTTTACCTCCCATATTTCTCAAAATATTTCAAGAAAGATCCCCAAGTTGCTCAAGGTAGTCCAAGGGTTGGTCAGACAAGCTCTCTCCTAAGGCAGTCTACCTCAAATTAGGGTTTCACGTTGCATCAATATACTTGAGTCCAAGGGACCCGAAATGCTCAACATTGTCCTAATATGTTCTCAAGATCATCCATGTCAAGTTTCAAGCCTTATAGAGGAAGTTTTCTCAGTCAATTGCTCAAAGGCCTGAAAATCGACTGTGCTAGGGCAAAAGTCAACGGTGGCCCACATACAGTAAAACTTCAAGATTTTTGGTCAACATCCTCATTTTGAAGTATATTTCATCATTTGATCAACGATTGATCATGATTCATCAAGGATTTCTCATAATTCATCAAGACTCAAAAGTTGCTAAATTAGGGTTTTGTAGGAAAAGTCAACTCAACTTTGACCAAGCATAACTTCTAATACTTTATGATAAATGACCCATCCAAAGCTCATTTTGAAGAGGATGAAATTCCCTAAAATCCATCTTCAGCTCCCAAGATCAAAATATGCACTCACAAGAAGTTATGAATTTGGACATTATAGGTCATTTTGAAAAGTCAACAAAAACACCTTTTTTGTCAAAGCTTCATACATGGGAATGGAATATCAAAATGATATGAGACAAACATGGTTGATTAGAGGACATATCAAGCTTTCTAAAAAGTCAAAGAACACCTCCAAAGGTTCAAAATTGAGGAAATTATGCATTGGTGAAGTTGACCTTTTTTGCAAAATTGCCAAAAGTCAACTATCCCTAAAACTTCAAATTTTGCCAAATGGGCCCAATCTTTTTCACTTGTTTTGAGTTGGAAACATAGCCCATGAGCTCTAGCCTTTTCCACTTGTCCATATCTTATTTTTATTATTTATTTGGATTTTTATTTGAATTAATTTGATTTAAATCAAAATAAATCAAATAAAATCCAAAACATTGATAACAAGAGATTTTATGATTGTTTCAGGTCTTATTACACAGTTGGCATCATTCAAATTCGTGCAAGGCATTAGAGTGAACAAAAATATTGAAAAAGGCCATGTTTGGAAAGGTTTTAAAAGAAAATCAAATCAAATCCAAAATCATTGATGGAGAAGGATTTGAATGCAATTATCAACCCTAATGAATTCACTCATACATAGAGAATGAGGCCAGACCTAAAGAGTAGTTAGAAACAGGCGTGCGAGGAAGAACAAAATCTGAAAAAACCAAGAAAAAGTGTGAGATTGAAATCCCACTTAGAGGCATCCTTAAAGCTCGTTACTTATCCCAATCGCTTCCTGGGACTCTCTAGAAGCTAAAGCAATCAAGAACCAGTTCATTCCAGTCCCAAAACACACTGTAAGTTGTTCACAACTTCGCCCTGTTCTTGAATTCGAACCTCATATTTTAAGCATTGTTAGATTGAATTAATGGAATATTCTTGATCTATGAAGCATTTGCAAGCTTCCTGCATTATTCAATTTCATTTGTATGGCCTATATTGCAAATCACTATTGTTAGGTTTCGGAGCTTTGCTTTAGGGTTTTTGATTTCAGGAATAATTGGCCTTCATGAATGGTACCTTTAGGTTCACGAGGACGAGACGAACGCAACCATGGTGTTAGGTTTCATTTATATTGCCTATAGAAGATTTTGGAACGAACATGGCCTGTAGTGACGGACAAAACGTCCGTAGGTAAAAGTATTTTACTTTTACCCACAGAGAGAGAAAGGAGACGATTAGTTGTCATCCCTCCATTGGCTTGTTTGAAATTGCGCGTAAAATCCCATTACTGTGTTGTTTTCATATATTATATTATTTATTTATCTTATATGCAATGAAAATGCAATGGTGTAGTGGTGGCCACGTAGGTGCTTAAGGCTTTAGAGGCTGGAGGTCAGGGGTTCGATCCCTGCCTCCAGCATTTGCCATTTTCTTGTTTTATTTCAGGTGATTCAGTGCATGCGAAGCTAGGAGATCCACCATATGCCTTCATCATCAATCATGCCAAGTGGCTGGATGGCCAAATCTGATGGCCATCCAGGAAGGAACACCCTAGGCCAAGTCAAACGTGCCATACAGGATCAAGAAAGTCAAACGGACTACAACACTAATGGGCCCAGAAATTGCTATTGGCACATCCCATTATCAGGCCCAACCTCTATCTTTCTTTATATTTTATTTTATTCCATTTATTTATTTTATTAACCAAAATTAATTTTCTTTTTTTTATCAAAAAAATCACCTAAAATATTTTTATGTCCAATTAAAATTAGAATATTATTTTTAGCAATAAATTAATTAATTTAATTAGGTTTGATTAATTAGACAATTTTAATTTCCTTTTGTAAATAATTAAAATCAATTAGAATAAATAGGTTTTATTACTATTTTAATTTTCTATCTTTTTTCCTAAAATAACCAAAAAAACCAAAAAAATATGTCATTTAATTATTTTTCATTAATTAATTTAATTAACTAATTAATTGCATTTTTAATTTAGAAAAACTTATTTCTTTTATTTAAAAACAACAAAAAAGCAATTTTTCTTTTAATTAGGTTAGAAGGGTCAAAACCTTAAATTCTTGTCGATCTTAATTCTTCTCGCGCTCTTTATTTTTATTATTTACCATATTGATGTAACTGCCTACAGTTTATAATAGTTTAATTAGGACGTTTATTTACATTTATCGCTTTATTTTCAAAGGGTTTGTTTTTGGCGATGTAAATACCTGAAGCCTTGTAATAGCGTAGTTTAAATTCAGCACTTTATATTCCACAAATTATTAACTGTTAGATGTCTAATATAGGAATGTATGACAAGAATGTATGATTAATTTTAAAACAGTTAGATCACCCTAAATGTGCAAAGATAAATAAACTGAAATTGAATCATTCACACATGCGCACTCCTAGGGTACACTCCCACTTTGTTGCCTTCGAAAAATGGTCATTGAGTATAGGATGCTTTAGTGGTCGTCCTTTTGTCTAAACAAAGATCAAAGTCCCGATTCAGAAAAGTTGCCTCGGAATTGTTGCCTGAATAATTGATCTAAGACATTAGGGTTATTATTAAGACGTCCTAACATTGCTTTAGTGATCATACGTCCCTTTCGAATTCACCCTCCAAACTCCAACGACGGTGCTACCTACTCACTAATAGTGGGATAGCATTGTCTAAAGGAAATAAACATAGAATGATTCTTTTTTCGAGTAGGTAGATTAGTTCTTAAGTACTTTCTCAATCAAAACAAACTTTTTCACACTTACACTCCTTTACAAACAAAGTTTTCAAAAACACTTCATTACACTCTTGAAGACAGAAGCAAGAGTTAAATCGAAGTTAAAACAAAAAACTTTTCAAAGCCCACAAACACAAAGAAAAAAATTTTGAAAATGATGAGCAAGTACCTAAGATCCCGTGTAAAACCACGGATAGAAAGGGTGCTAATACCTTCCCTTTCTATAATCTCCCCCCTGTACTCAGAAATATCTCGAAAAAGGAATTTTTTTATGCTTTTTTCCTTTCCTTGTTGGATAAAATAAAAGTCGGTGGCGACTCTTGCTTACCGCGACATTTTGCAAACACAAACGCAAACCAGTAAAATTTCCCTAACGAAATAGGGAAACCACGTCCCGGTTCTGGCCACCATATGACACCCTCACACTATCTTTTCTAGGTTCGTAGGTCTTCTGTAGATCTTACTCTCACATTATCTTTTCCTAGGGTCGTAGGTCATCCGTAGATCTTACCCTCGTGTCATCTTTTCTTGGGTTGTATGTCGCTCACCGGTTTTACCCTCGTGACATCCTTTCTGTCGAGTCATAGCTCATACGTAAATCTTTACTCGTTGTATTTATTTTTCTTTTGGGTCGTGAATCCCACAAGATAGATTCTCTGCCGTCGTCGAGTTCTACCTATCGTCCTTAAGTTATCATTTTGTCAGTAATCCTGCTTTCAGTCACCACGACATCGTCAACCATATCTTTTCAGTCATTTTAACACCCACTTCCATGAGGACCTTGTATTAGGCACCGCTACCCCAATACTAGCTATCATTATTCAACCCCATTTATGCATCATGACCAGTTCACCTGTAAATTCATTTTCTTCTCATCCCCAACAGACGTCACAAACAAGTAGCACTCACGTTGTCTCTCCAGGACAAATTTCAGGTCCTGGTATTTAATCATCTTCTACCTTGAACTTTTGAAAGGCTGACGCCAATTTCACCTTCAGGTTTAAGAATATTAAATAGGGGCAGTTGTCGTACCCCAAATTTGTCCTACCTTTTACTTTTGTATGGCTTAGAATTTGCATCTCATTTACATCATTTTCACTAAGTCATTTTCATATCATGCATCCCATGGAATCAGTCACTTTGGTTCAAAGCATTAGGGTTGTACCATCAGGTTAAGGGAAATTTCATTTGGTTCTTGAGCAGTGGGTTGTGGAATGAAGTTATGAGGTAACATGGGTCTCCTTCTTCGTCAGTTCACGAGGATATTCTTAAAGGTCCTGGATTAGGGTTTCGATTATCTTCAACACTTCGAGATCTTTCTTCATCAATGTGCATCGTCATGTTTGAGCCTGTTACATATTTCAAAATTATGGTCAAGGGTTTGTGACTAATATTGCAAGTGTTTGAGCCATGAAACAAGGGATGATGTTGCAAACTCGTATGATAATCAAGTCCTATTTTTGTTACTTCAATTACAAGTCACTTGTTGTTTGGACATCAAGGTTAAGGTTCTTATTAATAATGCAAGTTTAATTTGGACACGATATAAAGAATGAGGATTGGAAGACAACACACATGATTTACTTGAAATACAAGTTACAAAGGTCATCTGTGATTTCTTGAAGTTCAAGTTACAAACAAAAGATATGTCATTTAAACCATTCAAGTGGGAATTTCAAATTTTAACCATGTCTAAGACTTATCTAACTTCCATATAACAAGTTTATCATTCATGAGTTAAAAGAAATATCATTCAAGTTTCCTATTTCATTACATTTTTGTGGACAATTTACAAAGCAAGTTACAAATTTGTTTCACACAAGTTACAAATGTTTGTTTACAAAAAAGAAAGAAATAATGGTTCTTCAAGTTTATTTGCTTCATCTTCAAGCAACTCGTCCTCACTCCTTGCCATGACTTTTTCGTCACCTTTCAACCATGCTTTTGCCATCCAATTCTCATTTTTTCATGAAACAAGAAAGAGGGAAAAATTAGCAAACATCAATATGTGAATAAAATTCTAAACAAGAACTAATTGTTAAAAGAGAATTTTCACTTCATCAATAGGGTTTGTATTTGGAATCATAAATTAAAAGGCTTTATTTTCAATCATGGGTTATTTTCTCCTATTTGTAAAATCACAAAAAGTTTGGGGTTTTTTTTGGTTCACAAAAGGAAAAGAAATTTGCAAACATTTTTTACTACAAAAGGAAAGCACAAAACTACCAAAAACAAAGTCAAAAAATTGCCAAATAGGCAAACAGCTGCTGCAAGCAAAGCAACAAATACAAAACAACAAGGAGAAGTCTAAAGCAACAGAACAACAACCCACTGCAGTCAAACATGCAAGCAAAAATGCTAAGCAACAGAAGAACATCACAACACAACAAGCAAAGCAGCAGCCCAAATGGGCAAACAGCAGCTGCAAGCGCAACAAGCACATAAGCAAATATAAGACAAGTAAAGGGCAGACTTGCAGCTGCAAATAAAAATTGTGCAACAATAGCAAATATAAAAACAACAAGCGCAACCCAAAACTAACAAAAAACAACAACAATTCATAAAAACATCAAGCTAGTAATAGCTCAAAAAACCCTATGCATCATCATTTTCCTAAAATGCAAACTCTTCAGAAATTTAAGAAAGTAGAATAGCTTTACATCACAGATAGACAAGGAGGGAAAGAATAGGTTTGAAAAGATATCACCTAACCAAAACAGTCCAAAAGTACCTTCAAAAATCCATGCACTAGTTTCTATTTAGCCCTATTATGAACCACCAAATCCAGTCCAAAAAACCTGTTAAAACAGTCCACAACATGTCAAGAGTCAGCCCTGCACATTGCTTTCAAAACTTACCTCATCTCCATCTGCTGTCAACACAAACAAGCCAAGCATATCAATCCAAGATTTTCACCAAAAATGACAAAAAATAAAACCTGCATCCTAAAGCACAAAGTCAGCAGACCAAGAATGTTCAAACTTCACCACATTTCCCCCAATTTCCACCTTTGATCTGCTATAAAAACAGTAGAGAATGGGCAGGAAGAGATATAGGGAATTACCAAGGAAAAGACCAAGGCTTACTCACAGAAAATTCTCAAATCTAATACACAAATTACACTGGCAAAAATCAGCAAAACCCCTACACAAAACCATACCACCCTCCATTTTTCAAATATGGAAAAAGACAAGCAGAGAACAACCACAATCTTGTAGTTTCAAACTCTTATCAACATAAACTTAATATCCACCCTCAAGACTGAAACCTAGCCACCATAAATGTTCATACCAGTCTTTTAAAGAAGAAGAGTAGAGAAATTGGGGCAAAGCAGAAGGAGGCAAGGAGAAGGAGGAGTTACCTTAAGGATTCTTCTTTTCGAATAGCTTTCACATTGGTAACATTTTTCTTTCATAATACTCAGCTAATTTGTTGAATATAATTTCTTAAATGTTGTTTTCCCTGTTGTCATCTTGTAAAATATTCATGTGCACATTCCTGTTGTCATCGGTATACCCCTACACTAAGAGTTGGTTATCTATCAGTTCATTAGGAAAGGAAGAGACTTCGAATAAAAATTGTTTGAAAAGGAAACATAGGTATTACTTGCTTACCCTTCAGTAGTAATATGAGTGAACTATTTAGCATACGTAGGATGAATTCCAAACTGATATCAGATTAATTGAGAGACCAAGAGAACCAAGAGAGAAGACTATACCTGATAACCTGCAAAAAGCCTTTGACTTATGCTGCTCGAACAGTCCCCTTCTACCTCATTCCACTTACACGCATTCACTGCATTACCTTCAACTTTTACAAACCATGCAAAATCTCTCACTCTCTATAGACAACCTCTTTTAAAGCATCAAACCTATACTGAAAAAAACCGCACAAAACTTCCCTCAAACCTCTGCACAATCAATACACCAAGACCCTTGCTCAGAAACCCATCACAAACCCTTAACCATTCTTCAACAAACTTAGAAGAATCATAAAACTAAAAAAAACACCACGATTCATTTCAAAAACTCACCAGAAATTACATGAAACTCTCTCTCTCTCTCTCTCTCTCTCTCTCTAAAAATCCTTCAAGGTTCTGTTCAACCTTTGTCTTCTACAAATCATATCATTCAACTTCAACATTCTCTGTGTAACAACAGCGGATCTGCGACTTCAATCTATTCATCATCAACTCTGAAGCTTCTTCACAGAATTCATCACCACCAATTCACTCTTCAATCATCTTAATCTTCTCTATTTCACCATAGAAAACGCAGTAACAACATCCAATCCGCAGCAATAGTAACATTTCTAAAATCGTAGAAAGAGATTTGAGAAGAAAAAGATAATGAGTGGAGTTTAAAGCAGAAGTGCTCACCTAAAGATTATCCTCTAGTTTTTTGGATTAATTCCTTCGTGTTAAAAAGACACCAAATTTCTATGGTAGGTAAGTGTTTTTTCCATTTCTTCATAGCTCTTCTTCATTGTGCATTGTATATGTTTGTTTGTGTTGGAGTCGATTGGATCTATTTGAGAACTTAAAATTGAATCAAACAAGATGAAACTCAAGCAGAGATTGCAACGAAAACTATGATATGAGGACGAACTCGAATCGTGGTTTATCAAAGAAATAGCGAGAACGGCGCTAGAAATTGAGAGAGAAGAGAGAGTCTTTGTTAAGAAATACTTGAAAAACTATAGCTATTCAACCCTAGTTTCACGATTTCTATCCTTTTCCAATTTCTTTTTTATACATTTTTTTAATTCAATAATAATGGTTAAGTAAATCAAATAAATCTAGATAAATTTTGCTTGAACTGAAGTGAAATCAACTTTGACCGGGCCGTTTCCACCCTTGCCTATCCCATTGAGATTTTTGTGTATGCTGGAGCCTTGCTACAAAAAATAGATTATTGGGTTTCATTCAGTATGGGCTTTGCGCTTCACTATTGGCTTGCATTACTACTATAAGAATTGCACCCCCTTTTTCTGTTATGAATGCAGAAAGATGAACATCCAATGCCCAGGCCCCAACGCCTAGGCCCATTGATAAGTGAAATTTGTAGCTATTTTTGTATATACTTTTTGTTGTACTTATCTACTCTTTGTTGTTAATATTCTTGAATAATTCCCCGTTTTTTGTATAGATTGTATTTAATCTAGTTTTTTTTGTATTTGTATACCGTTTGATAGTTTTCCACTCATTTTATAAGTATTGATGCATATTTGGAGCATGAGCAATAAGTGTCGAAAACACGACTTCAAACGCACGATTTTGAGCAACTCATCAACGAAGAAGGCTCAAAATAAAAGAATAAAAATCATCAATTTGGTTGATATTTTTTAATTTTTAGATAGAGCATTGAATAATCTTTCCAACTCTTCAAACCGGACGCAAATTGGAGTTACGATTCTCAAGTTATGGCCGAAATAGTGTAGAATTTTCTGTTGTTGCTTCTGGTGTATTTCGCCCAGCGAGTCCAGTTTCGCCCGGTGAAACTGGTAGGACAAAATCACGTTAAAAGGGGTAAAAACACATTTTTCAGAATGTTTTGGGTATTTTTTGTCCCAATTCATCAAACCTCCATTTTTTGGTAGAGAAAGCTTAGAAAACAACATTGGAGTTTGCATCTTGATGATTCGGAGTCGGATTTCTCATCAATCGCCACTGACAATCTGTGAGATGTTTGGTTTTTCTCCATTTCTTCTCTATGTATTTTTCTACTTGTTGGGTATGTTTGTATATTTACCTTGAGCATATGTATATTTGTTGATCATGGTGTTGTATAAAGCTTACCTTATAAATCATTATTGATGTCTTCTTTGATCTTTTTACTTTATGTTTGGATTTGGGTTGTTATAGACATATACCTCACAAATCTTGATTAGGGATTTTCGGTATGTTTTTATATTTACTTTGAACATATGTATATTTGTTGATCATGGTGTTGTATAAAGCTTACCTTACAAATCATTATTGATGTCTTCTGTGATCTTTTTGCTTTATGTTTGGATTTGGGTTGTTATAGACATATACCTCACAAATCTTGATTA
The DNA here is from genome assembly GCA_948472305.1 of Vicia faba. Taxonomy (NCBI): domain Eukaryota; kingdom Viridiplantae; phylum Streptophyta; class Magnoliopsida; order Fabales; family Fabaceae; genus Vicia; species Vicia faba. The sequence continues at coordinate 767,121,057 of OX451736.1, forward strand.
GGGATGGATATCTATTATATTCTAGATTCTAGAGATAGATTTAGAGCTAATAGTCACTTTGGGTGCTAATTATTAATGCCTCTGTATTGTTGTAGCGTGCAAGACATTGCCGATAGAGTAATACGGTTGGTCTCATGACTTGGAGTTAGATATAACCTTCATTGTGGGTATATCTCGTAGTGCCCGTGATGATTTTAACGAGTAGAGTAGGTTAAGTTCAACTGGTCGATATATTTAAGTCTGTGATGAGTAGATTATATGCAGGCTTGATAAGTTTTTCCTTAGTTTTTACTTTTGTTTAAATTTATTTTCTATTGATAACATTTTCTTTACAAACCCATTTATCCCCAAACTCATTAATGAGAGATTTGTCAAATGACAATTCAATAACCAATCTCAGTGGACACGATAAATTCCCGAATAATATTTTCAAAACTTTTGTTTCTTTCCGCTACACTCTTCCAACAAAATGGAGTCGTTGCCAGGGATTGGTTCTATTGATTTTGCATTGTGATAATTTCTTTTTTTTTTGAGTTTTGTAATTAATGTATATGTTGTATAGAAATTGTACATTAACTTGTATATTATATTTGTGCATATATATATTTTCACGTATTGTTGTGAATACTCTTGTTTTCCTAACATTTGTTGTGTGATTTTTAGGACACTTTCTTTAGGTTTGCGCGGTGTAACAATATCATGGCATGATGAGAGGAGGTTACTAGCTCACACAATAAAGGCGTCGAGCTTATGATGTAAAATAAAGCATGTTTGTTTGTATCTGTTTATGTGTGTGGTGATTTGTGCTTTAACAAGTTGAAACAAGGAAATATTCTGAATTTTAAATCTTCACTTTTCAACTTGTTAATTCATTTTCACCCGGTTTTCATATTGTTATTTGTATTTGTTTTGTTATGTCAATTTGTGTTTTCCGAAAGCTTGTCGTGTTTAGGTTGAGGAGTTTTCTTCATTGTATATATCGTAAATTTTGTACGTTGAAATTTTGTAGGAGTATTATTTTTCTAATTCTTTTGTTGTTGTTTTGTCTCAAGTTTTTGTCCGGTAACTTGTAAAATATTGAGGTGATTTATCAAGTTTGATCGTTTCAACTTGCGAATGTGTGGTAATGATTTTGTTAAAGTTTTGACTTCCATAGTGTGATGCGGTGGGAGAACTGACTTGAGGTTTTGCGTTTGTGTTCGCAAATGTTTCGATTTATCAAGAGTCGCCACCGACTTTTTATTTTATCCAAAGGAAAGGTCAAAAATCACAGGAAAGACCTTTGAGATTTTTTTTTGGGTTCGGGGGGTAGATTATGAAAAGGGAAGGTGCTAGCACCCTTTTCATCCATGGTTTTCCATGGGCTCTTAGTTACTTGTTTTAGATCACTTTCTTTTGCTTTTCAATTGTTTGAAAGGTGCTTTTGTGTGTGGTTTTGAAAGTATTTTGAAAAGAGGCATTTGTCTAGGAAACCTTTGTAATGATTCTTGTTTGAATGTATACAAAGGTGTTTGTCTTTTGAAAAATATTTCATTGTTTGAAAGTTTGTTTTGGGAAATGTTTTGAAATTGTGTTGTGATGTGTTTTTGAAAATAGCAAGCATATTTGCAAGTTTGATCAAGTAACTAGGAGTTGTCTACCCTAACTCAAAGATCTTTCCTATACATTTTTAACCCTTTGACATTGTTGTTTTACCATTGCATTTGGTAAACAACCTTGTGTTCGGATGTTAAACGGGACAGGCGTGGGTCATCGTATGACCATGATAGCAATTGTGCCAAGTATCTTAGCAAGTTTTTGAGGGACTAGATCATTTTTGTATAGGCAAGCAAGATAGCATCATCGAGGGACTATGATCTTATGTTTTTTTGTTTTGTTTTGCCAAGATACCTAGCATGCATACCATGGCCATGTTTTTTAAGGCAACAAGTGGATGAAACCCTAGGGGTACTTGTGTGCATTGTGTTATCATTTTCATGCATTTTTGTCTTGTATTAGGTCTAGCTATTTGTTTTATTTTTGGTTATCATACAAACCCTAATCTTTCTATCATGGCATATTTGAAAGCAATAAATGCGTAAAAGTAAATCTACAAATATTACAACATTGATATGGAGAGGGGGATACAAGTTTGAATAGGGGAATATTTGTAAGAAATAAAGTCTAATTCAACTATTACAACCAAATTGAATTCAATTATACAAATAATAAATTGACAAATATTTAAATATGCAATATATTATAAATATGCAAAATGTTTTTTTTGTATTATTTTTATGTATGTAAAAATAAACTATTTAATGTCTTAGAAAAGAAAATAATATGATTATTTTTGGAAAGGGTAATAAACCCTAGTTTTTGTTTTAAAAGAAAATATATATATATTAATTGTTTATTTATGTGCAAGAAAATAAAACAAAATATATACAAAAATGTTTGAAAAATAAAAATATGTATGACAATATTATTTTTAAGTGTATAATATAATAAAATAAAATATGTAATATTTTTGTATTAATTATAAGTTTATTTAAGAAAATCAAAGTATATATTATTTAATAACTATTCTTATGCTAAAAAAAATGTGAAAATTTAAGAAAATATTTTTGGTGATTTTTATATTTAGAAAAATAAATAAAAGTCAGAAAATAAAAAAGAAATACAAAAATATGTAAAATAATGAAAATGGGCCAGGGGGTGCAAATAACAGAAATGGGGGTGTCAAAAGTAGAAGGCCCAAGGCGCCCAGGCCCAAGACAACTTCATCCCTGTCCTTCAGCGAAACGCGCGCGCCTGCAACTTCAACTCTGTTCTCTCTATTCTTTGGATGAAATCAAAAACTCAAAACATGAAACTTATAGAGCATTAAACTACGATTCTAACCATATAAAAAACTTAATCTAACTCTCAAAGATCAGGGAGAATTTCTTTGGCCCCAAATCTTGACCTAGTTTTTTCAGAAAGTTCAAACATCAAATACTCCTAGCTCAGTTAACATAAATGAATTCTAAGCATATGTACAGTTCAAGGGCAATGAAGACTATATTTTTTATTCACAAACCTAAGCCTAATGATTCCTAAATAGAGAGATAGAAGTTTGAAATTTACCTGTTTCAGTCAAGCTCGAGTATGGAAATGCATCAACTTTCAGTGAGGCCCGAGGTTCTTTTAAGCTTGCTTGATGTTCCCTGGACCTTCCCCAATGCTTAGTTTGCTTTGAGATGGCCTGGATGTCTCTATAGAACTCAACCTGCAAAGCTTCAAAGAAAAAATGGTGAAGTGTGTAAATGGAGTTACAGTGACTTGGGAGTGGTTGGGATAACTTAGGTATGTTGTATGGAGTGTGTTGGAACTGGTTGCAAGCAAAACGCACGAGGCAATGTGAAGATGGAAGTGAAACTGCAGAACTTGCCCTGTTTTTGCAAGAACTTAGGTTTTGGTGTTTTGGAGGGTTTGAGGACTTGCTAGCTCGTGTTTTTGGCTTAGTGTAATGTGAGAAACTTGTTTGAAATGTTTACAAAGCTTGGTTATATCAGATTGCAAAGTTATGTGGTTTTTGCAAGTTGACTTGTTTTTGAAGTAAAAGTGGGAAGTGACAAAGGCAAGGTTGTACAGGCCTGCATTCTAGCTGCACAAAGTTGGTATACTTTTCCCTATCTTTGTGGACGTGGTTTGCTGCAAAATATTAAGTCCAATGCTCAAGACAAACAAAATTGCAAAAGTTGTGCTTTATGTAAATGGCATTGTTGCCTTTTTGCCAAAAATGGATTAATTCAATGTGTAATCTTCTAAAGCTCAGAACAAAGCCTTAATACATTTTGTTTGCATTCAATTTTTGAGTGTGGAAGGGTTTAAGGACCTGTAAAGAAGTACAAGCAAGGCTGGACAAAATTTGCAACTTGTATCAATATGAAAAATGCCATGGACAAAAGTGAGAAATGGCCATTTTCTTTTCTTCAATTCTCCCTAACCATAAATGATTTTGAAGAGTTCTTGGACATTTTGGAAAGCTTGTAACATGCTCTACAATCCATCTTTGAAATAAATTTTTATATTCCACTTGGAACTATGTGAAAAATTTCCATGAAGATAGGTCAAAATCCTGCCTAAACTAGGGCAAAATTTCACTAAGTTAAAAGTTTCATGAACCCTTGTTCACAAAATCATAACTTGATATCCAAGCATATTTTGGGAAAACTTTGTGAATAAAAGTTGTAGATTTTGTGGAGTACTACAACATTCATGTTGGAAGTTTTGTTTGAATGCAATTTCATCATGGTGAAAAAGTTGGGAAAAGTTGGAAAAAAATAAGAAATTTTCATAACTTAGAAAAATTCTAAGTTATGAAAATTTTCCATTTTAAACCCTAATTTTCAATTTTAGGTTTCTTGGTGAACAAGTTTCATGTTTTGACACATCTTGATGAAAAATGTCCCTTGGCACTTGATTTTGACCAAAAAGTCAAAATTTGACTTTTCAGTGTACAATTGATTTTTGATCAGGTGACTGGAAAATTCATTTGTCAATCCAATGCTTTTGAGATCTTTTGAACCTTTTGATTAGGTCAAGATGATGCCATTGAGTCCTTGAATCCATGCTTGAACCCAATTTTCCATTGGCTAGGTGAAAAAAAATCAGAAATTGCCCTTCTGCAGTCAAAACCCTAAAAATGACAATTTTGCCCTTTTGATGATCTGATCAAATTTCTTGAGGAGTTGTGGTCCAAACTTGATCAAATGGTTCATATGAATCTATAATGTTGTTGTGGACCAAAAATTATGAGGTTTGATTGTAAATTGGCCACAGTTGACTTTATCCCCAATACAACTAATTTCTAGGTCAACTGTATTGACTGGGCAAAAATTTGATTCAAGGCTTGAAACTTCGTATGGGAAATCTTATAGGTCCAACATGAAGTAGGAAAGTCACATGAGGCATTGAAGTCCAAAAATCCTTGTGCAAGCTCAAACCCTAATTTCAGGTCATCAGTGCAAGATGAGGTTTTGAGCTGAGCAAACCCTAATCTGGTCTTGAGTCCAAGAAGTCTTGTGAGGAGAATCTTGATAAAATGAGAGGGAAAATTTTTGGGTACAACACATAGTTATTCCTTTCTATACTTTAGCATATTCATGATACTTAGACTTTTTACAATTTTTATGCCATTCATTCTTTTGTATACTTGTTCATTTATGAATCACTTTAGTTCCTATCCTTTTTGTGAGGTAGCTTTCCATTGTTCAATTATACTGGAGACCACAATTCTTGTTTTAACTGTACTTTATTATGCTTAATCTTTTATTTGTGTTGATTGTATTAAATCTTGAACATGATCAAGGCATTTTTTTTGTTCCATTTTGAGCACAACTATCCCTTAGCCAAATAGTCAATTCACCTTGTGAGTGTGTGATAATTTGTAACCCTTTGAGCTTTTTGTCAATATCCATGTTGTTTTTTCTAAATATTTTTCTAAGAGTGTTTAGTTTCCCTTTTTGCATGGATGTTGATTCTTTGTTTTCTTGAACTATTAACTATGATTTTTAGTTGAATTTTTACCTTGCCTTAGAAAGTAGGGAGTATTCACTTTAATGTATGGTTGAATTCAAGTTGGGGAGAAAAATGATTATGCATTTATTGGTTGATTGCTATGAGGTTGAAAAGAAAAAGAAAAAAAGTGAGAAAATAAATGAAAAACAAAGTGATAGAAAAAGAAAGGAAAAAATAGAAAAGCTTTGAAGAAGAAAAACAAAAAGAGTATGGAATAATATTGTGTTGAATAAGTGATATGCGTTGGTTTGAAATTTGGGATGAAGAAGAAGTTTGATTGAAATTCTATTGTTTGAAACTTTGTGGAAGTAATTACTCCGTTAGGTTTAGGCAAGTTTTTGTTTCAATTAGATTTAGGACTTATCACTTGTTTGTTAACCAAGCCATATTACAACCTTGAAAATCCCTTGAGATTCTTGCTTTTATATTTTTAATGTAAATTTTTGGATGAATGCATAATTTAGTCTATTGTTTGCAAGATTGTTGGATGAGTGAAAATACCCCATTTTTGTGTGTTTTTCATCTACCGATGATTATGTTTACTAGGTGTGATTCATTTGTGATAAAGTATTGTTTTAGAATGTTTGGCATATACTTCTTATTTAGCATTTGTTTCATGTTTATGTTATCATCGTAGTTTAGTGGTAAGTATGTTTCTTCGTGTGTACCATTTTTCATTTGAACCAGTGTATTTGTTTTTCGTTTTCAAAGCCTATTGATTCGTCATTATTTGATTTATAATTCTTTCTTCTTTATTTTATTTGACTTTGTTTGAGTACAAACAATAGTTCAAGTTGGGGAGAGTTTGATAAGTTCAATTTGTAGCTATTTTTGTATATGCTTTATGTTGCACTTATCGACTCTTTGTTGTTAATATCCTTGAATAATTCCTCGTTTTTTGTATAATTATGTATAAATTTTATTTAATCTAGTCTTTGTTTATTTGTTTACTGTTTGATAGTTTTCCATTCATTTTATAGGTATTGATGCGTATTTAGAGCATGAGCAATAAGTGTCGAAGACACGGCTTCAAACGTGCGATTTTGAGCAACTCATCAACGAAGAAGGCTCAAAATAAAAATAAAAAAAATCATCTATTTGGTTGATATTTTTTCATTTTTAGATAGATCATTGAATAAGATTTCTAACTCCTCAAACCGGGCGCAAATTGGAGTTACGGTTCTCAAGTTATGACTGAAACAATGCAAAATTTTCTGCTGTTGCTTCTGATGTATTTCGCCCAGCAAATCCAGTTTCGCCCGGCGAAACTGGCAGGACAGAAACACGTTAAAAGGGGTAAAAACACATTTTTTAGAATGTTTTGGGTATTTTTGGTCCCAATTCATCAAACCTCCATTTTTTGGTAGAGAGAGCTTAGAAAACAACATTGGAGCTTGCATCTTGATGATTCGGAGTCGGATTTCTCATCAATCGACGCTGATAATTCGTGAGATGTTTGGTTTTTCTCCATTTCTTCTCTATGTATTTCTCTATTTGTTGGGTATATCGGTATATTTACTTTGAACATATGTATATTTGTTGATCATGGTGTTGTATAAAGCTTGCCTTACAAATCATTATTGATGTCTTCTTTCATCTTTTTGCTTTATGTTTGGATTTGGGTTGTTATAGACATATACGTCACAAATCTTGATTAGGGATGGATATTTATTAAATTCTAGATTCTAGAGATAGATTTAGCTAATATTCACTTTGGGTGCTAAATCTTAATGCCTTTGTGTTGTTGTAGCGTGCAAGACATTGCCGATAGAGTAATACGGTTGGTCTCACGACTTGGAGTTAGCTATAACCTTCGTTGTGGGTGGTGTCTGTGATGATTTTGACTAGTAGAGTAGGTTGAGTTCAACTGGTCGATAGATTTAAGTTTGTGATGAGTAGATTCTATGCAGGCTTGATAGGTTATTCCTTAATTTTTACCTTTGTTTACATTTATTTTCTATTGATAACATTTTCTTTACATACCCATTTATCCCCAAACTCATTAATGAGAGATTGGTCGAACGATAATTCAATAACCAATCTCTGTGGACACGATAAATTCCCGGATAAATATTTCTAAAATTTTTGTTGCTTGCCGCTACACCGCTTCCAACACCCATCACTACAACCGCGAGCCCAACAATATTTAATTCCTCTCACCCCCTTTATTTTCTATTTACATATGTTATTTAGTCTAAATAATTTTCTTAGATTTGATTTAGATTTTAAGATTAAATTAATAATAACATAGGTTTTCTTAATAATTTCTTTTAATTAGTTTAGTTTCAATTTTAGAATTAGGACTTCATTTCCTTTTAACTTCTAATTTTGTTATATAAAATATATATATAAAAAATGGTAGATTAATATTTTATTTTGATTTAATTTTCTTAACATGATAAAAATACCCAAAAATATTTAGAATTAGGTTTTAATATTTTCACCAAAAAAATCATAAAAATATTATAGTACTATCTTCTTTTATTTAATTTAATAAAACCGTAAAAAAATATTTAGAATTTAAGTTTCTTTATTTGCTCGTTCAAACCTTGATACCATACTTCTTTAGATAGCTCCATGAGGCGATTAAATCCTGTTTCGATCGCTTTGTGTCGAGGTAGGCTTTTAGCTCACCATTGTATGTGACAACATTAGGGTTTTTTCTTGTCTCCCTCTTAAAACTTTTTCTTCTTTTGTAATTAAAACTTATCACCCACAAATCAAAAATCCAAAACATTTAATCATTACTTGAATTCATTTTAAAACTCACAACACACTCAACCAATCAAAACTTCCCCAAAGGGTATGTTATCTCTGTTCTACCGTGATACCGATCGTGCCTATTGCTAGAATGTGTGTGTTAACTTCGCCCACTAAAAAACACCAACAAACTAACCATTTTTTTAGAGGAACTACGGTTTTCTGATTCCTTCATTGGATACGTAGCAAAGGGTTGCGAGACCCTCACGAACACACTAATAAATAACCATTTATTTCCCTTAGCAAGTACAATTATAGATAAACACACCCTCAGAAGCAAACAAACAAAATGGATCCCGTTGGGTACAACGTATGTGAGGGCTGATAATACCTTCCCATTGCATAATCAACTCCCTTACCCTTTCTCTTGGTTGCAAGACCATCTTATACATCTTCTTGTGGTTTTCTCGATATTTCCTCTTCCTTCGGGATAAATAAACTTCAGTGACGGCTCTGTGTTTTTTGCCGGTAGCTTCATACCCTTAGACGAAGAAGTTTATGTTGCACAACCAGTTGGGTTTTTGAAACAAGGCATAAAGATAAAGGTATACATGCTGAATAAAGCCCCGTATGGACTCAAATAAGCTTCAAGAGCTTGGAAAAGATTGATAGTATTCTAAAGGGAGAAAGAATTTGTGAAGTGCACAACTGAGCATGGAGTATATGTAAGAAGAAGCAAGAGTGAGTTTCTTATACCATGTCTATATGTCGATGACTTGTTAATAACATGTAGTTGTGAGAAAGAGATCGAAGACTTCAAAGGTGGTATTAGTAAGGAATTAAAAAGGTCTGATCTGGGCGACATTTCATATTTCCCTTACATCAAATTCTACAAGAGAAGTAGAGGATTTATGATGTATTAAAGAAGATATACAAGTGAAATTCTCAAGATATTTGAGATGGACGAATGCAACTCAACTTCGACACCTGCTGAACCAAGACTGCAACTGTAGAAAGACTCAGATGAAGATAATTTCGTCCCAACCCAATACATAAGACTTATTGGGTCATTAAGTTACCTTTGTCACACAAGGCTTGATCTAGCATACAATGTAGGTATGGTGAGTAGATTCATGCAACAGCCAAAGGAATCACATTTAGCAGGAATGAAGAGGATACTAAGGTATCTAAAAGGAATTATGGCATTACGTTTCCTGCATTCGATAAAGGAAAACAATAAAAGTTAGTAGGATACACTGACACAAGTTGGTGTAGTGATGCTGAGGATCGAAAATCCACAGTTGGTTATGTATTTATGCTAGGTGGTGCACTAGTTGCTTAGAATTCGAGAAAAGAACCAGTAGTGACATGTACATAGCTGCTTTTCTTTGTTCATATCAAGAAACATGGATGGTGAATTTGGTCGAATAAATTATATGGAAGGATCATGAAGCAATTACCATGAAGATCAACAACATGTCAACTATCAATCTGGGGAAGAATTCGATAGTACATGGCATAAGCAAGCACATCAAAATGAGGTTCCATTATCTTCGAGAGAATGTAACAGAAGGAAAGATGAACTTGGAACACTGCAGAACTGAGAATTAGATTGCACACATCATGACGAAAGGTGTGCAAGTCGAAATGTTCAGAAGACTGAGAGTTATGATGAATGCATATAGCTTAGACACAATGAATTGAATGGAGTGTTGAGATTGTAATTTCTTGTGTCGAAGCAACATGTTGTTCGACAAAAGAAAGGTTGTGTCAAAATTGATGTGTGTGTGTGTGTCAAGTTGTTTAGCAGTCGAAGTGTCAAAGGAGGTAGCCTCGACATAAGATTTCGACTTAGGCCAAAATAGGTATTTTCTGCTTTCGTATTTTGGGATTTGGCTTAGGGAGCAAGCAAACTCATTTTAATTAGGGAGTAACCCTTATATTGTAAACATACAATATTCACAGATTTTTCAGTTGCGAGTGAATAATATTTTTTACAATTTGTGGGCAAAGAGTTACTTTGTAGAAATCACCATCTTTTTTCATATTTTGTCAAATCATAATTCTTGTTTTCATTGTTATTGTGTATCGATAAAAATATTGTTTATCAAGATTGACATAAATTCTCTATAAATTTTAGTGGATTTCCAACATAAATAACTCCACTTACAACTAAATTTTAATCTAATCAAATTTACATAGTTTAATTTGTTAATACTTACTTAAAACACAATTAAAAGTATCATAATAATTACTAACATGAATATATGTTGACAAATGGCATGATATATACTTTTTATTTATTTTTCTTTGTGTAATGCTCTTGTCAACTTAATAATATAGATTATAGTTATTTTGTCTTGGAAACTATTATTTCGAATCACACTGATATATTTAAATGGTACGGATTTATAATTTAATTATTATTTTGATAGTTAATAATTTTTTAGTTAATTAATTTTAACTCTATTATATTATATTATATTATATTATATTATATTATATTATATTATATTATATTATATTATATTATATTATATTATATTATATTATATTATATTATATTATATTATATTATATTATATTATATTATATTATATTATATTCTATTATATAGTAATTTAATGATTTTGAGTGTTTTAACTCAATTACATGCTTGTGCTAAGAACTATATGATGATTTTATTAAAAATGAGTTTTATCTTCCTAAACTTTGGTGTTTCTTTATCTTGCGATGAGCTTATTAACAGGTTTTGTTGTTATCATTTTTTGTATATGCTTGTAATGTTTGCAAGTATATGTAATATACATGGTTGAAATTTAAAAGTAAATTAATGGCGAAAGTTTAATTTTAGGCGAAGTTACTTCCTAACCAAATAATGTTTCAATTTTCTCGTCTTTTGGTTTGTTTTTCCACAAGTTTTGATTTAAACTACTTAAGAATTAGTTTAGTCACTACGTGCCTCCGATATTTGTTGGTATAGACATGAGTCCTTTTAATAAGCTTGAATTGAAGCACTTTAGTCGATCACTGTTGAGATTACAATTCTTTGTGTTAAAACAGGTTGTTCGACAAAAAATAAGGATGTGTTGAAATAGTCTAGTATTTGTCGAAGTTGTGTAGTTGTGAACTATCGAAAGAGGTAGTCTCGATAGGAATGTCGATATAGCCTTATTTTGAATTGTTAGCAGAATTAGTTATTTTGAACTTTTTTATTTTGGGTTTTGCTTAGGGAGCAAACAAACCTAAAATCTATAAATAAGGAGTAATCCTTAGTTGTTATATATGAATGCAATTGCATAGTTGCAAAATTCTAGTTTGAAAGCAGAGAGAAACTCTGTAGAAATATTCATCTTCTTCTCTTATTTCTTTCTTTCTTCCTAAATTTCATCTTTAATTTCTTCTTCTATTAACAATTGTGCAGTAGAATCATCTTGCCAACAAGGTTGGTTGATTCACTTGAGTGAAGAGTGAAGAACAAGAGAAAGTTTGGCCGATTGATTGAATCTTGTTTATCAAGATTGATTTAGAATTCTCCATAGTTTTGGTGCAATTCCAACATCTGGTATCTAGAGCATTTGTTGAGCGATTCGTGAGATGCAAAACTCGATGGAAATGAATCATTCGAATGAGAATTTTTCGGCGAGTCTCCCAATTCTGAAGGGTCGGAATTACAAGAATTGGTGTAAACAAAGAAGGTTGTTTTCTGTTATTAAGACCTTTAGGATTTCATGAAAGAAGGAGTAACACCGTATGAAAAAGACACAAATGATGAAGAAATGGTTGCACACAAAGAATTGAAGAAGAAGAAGAATTATAAATCTCTCTTTATAATTCATCAGTGTGTTGATCCATATATTTTCGAACAACTGAGTGATGTTGAATTAGCAAAAAAAGCATGGAAATTTTGGAAAATCATTTGTAGGCGCAAAAAAGGTAAAAGAGGCAAGGTTACAAACTCACAAAAGAACATATGAATTACTTCAGATGGAAGAAAGTGAAAGCATAACTGATTTCTTCACTAGGGTTACAAAACTAGTGAATTAAATCAAGGTATATGGAGAAGTGTTGACATCAAAATCAGTTGTCGTGAAGATCTTGAGGTCAATGACTCAAAGTTCGACCATGTGGTAGTAGTCATAGAAAAGTCAAAAGATTTGTCAACATTGACAAAGGAAGAACTTTAAGGAACACTTGAGTCTCATGAATAATGAATGGTTGAAAGAGCTACTGACAAATTAAAGAGGTATGTGGCTATGAAAGTGCAATTAGCAAGAGAAAATAAAGGTAAAGGAAAGTGGTTCGACAATAAAGATAGAGGAAGCTACAAGAATTAGATGGTCGAGGAAACCAACAAGAAGGAAATTCGTCGAACTAGAGAAGAACCTCGTACCAAAGCAACCAAAGAGGTAGTGTTGTAGTTCGAGGAATAGGTGGTGGTAAAAATTCCGACAAAAGTCACATTTAGTATTTCAATTGTCAGAAGTATGGTCTCTGCTCTAGTGATTGTCTAGAAAAACAAAAGAATCAAGAAAGTGATACAAAGTTTTCAAAACATAAAGAATAAGAGATGATGTTGATGGACACAATAAGAGATAAAGTAAAGAGATATTCAAGGATTATTGGTACTTGGACTTAGGATGATCATCACACATGTCTAGAAGAAAAATGGGTTTGTCAACATAAAGCCCTCGATGAAGAACATGGTGATATTTGCAAATGACAATACTCTAACAGCTGAAGGTATTGATGATGTTCTAATTATGAGGATTTATAGAAAAAGGTTAGTAATTTGAAATGTATTATGTATACCAAGCATGAAAAATAATCTACTAAGTATAGGTCAGTTGGTTGAAAAGAATTACAAGGTTTCGATTAAAGACAAGTTAATGAGAGTTCTCGACTAAAGAGGAAGGTTAATCTCAAATGCTTCCATATCTAAGAATAGAACCTTCAAGATTGAACTTAATATGATGGAGCACAAGTTCCTCGCAACTATATCTAGTAGGATGAAACAACCGGATGAACTATCATCTGATATAAAATCAATGAAGTCGCCACTGAACAACATCTTTTATCCCGTCAAGAGGGAAAGGTGAACATCGAGAAAACCTGAAGTGAGAGAAATCACGGTCTTACGACCAGGATATCGGGTAAAAGAGTCTGTTACGTGAGGGGAAGGTATTAGCACCCCACACTCCCGTAGTACTATACGGTATCCACTCTTGTTGTTCTATTCTAATTGGTATATAAAATTTATGTCTAAGGCTTAGATACTATAAGAAAATGCAAAGAGGGAATGCATGCAAAATAAAAGAGAAAATAATGTAGAGAAAAATAAAGTTGTGCTCGATCGGGCCCTACCCCAATGCCTACATATCCCTTTTAAGGAATCAGATCAGCCATAGTTCGGCTCATATATTTTGGTTGGTTTCTATTTTTTAGTTAAGAAGACAATAGAAACAATCAAGATGGAAAAACATCAGATAAAATAACAAAAACATTAACAACGATGATAAAGCAACAAAAAAAGGATGACAAGACATCACATGGTAGCACAAACTCAGATAAGATGATAAAATATCAACATGATAACAAAATATCAGACAAGACGATGAAAAATTACACCTAACAATAATATCAAAAATCAAAGTAGGATGGCAAACATACAAGATGGCAAAACATGGGCAATGAACATATGCAATGGCGAAACATCGGTAAAAAGATAACAAGATAGCATGTCAAATATGATAAGACATCAATAATTCAGATGATAAAACATCACACCTAACAATGATATTGAGAATCAAAGTAGGATAACAAACATATGTGATGGCGAAACATCAGCAACAAACATATGTGATGGCGAAACATCAGCAAAAAGATGGCAAGATAACATGGAAAAGATCGAAAGACTTCACGATTCAGATGATAAAACATCACACCTAACAATGATATTAAGAATCAAAGTAAGATAACAAACAAATGCGATGGCGAAACATCGACAACTCATAGCAATATATCATGAGAAAGATGGCGAAACATCAATTTGACAAGGTTTAAAACAAAGTCAAAAGGCGCACAAACAATTAAGATTGGTTTGTATTTTTTTTACTTTAAAGAAGGATTTAAGTTCATTAGATACATTTTTATGATTTGCCAAGAAGTTTTAGTTTTAAGATGCAATATGCAAAGAAAAGAAAATAACTAAGGGAGACTATCCTAATCTCTATTCCTAGTGTAATTATACAATGATGACCCTATGTCGAGAATGAAAGAGGAAAGTTTCTACCCTATGTTAGCATGCATGTATAAATATCCTAATGTCTAGTGTAACACCCCAATTCTACAAGGAAATTATAATTGTAAATCAGAGTTATAATCATTCATGCAAACGAATCAGGATGCCATAAATTCATATTTAAAACCACATTGCATTCAACGTGGATACATAACACTTTAAAACTTCAGATGAACTATCAGCACAACAATTTAATCTCTTAATTCAATAATTTAAACATCTACCCAGCGAAATTCATAATAATATCTTTATCCATCGCTACAGAAACTTAAAAATAACACATACTTAATAACAATTAAATTAAAGTTCAACAACTAAAATAATCAATAATTAAAAACAACAAGAGTTCACCCCCCCTCCCCCCCCCCCCCCCCCCCCCCCCGAGAGTTGCATATCAGAGCAATGACACTGACTCGAACTACTGAAGGTATACAACCTTCACTCTTGATTACTTGCACGTTACCAACGTAAGGGTAACATTCAAACAGAAGGGGTGACATATCTAACAATATAATAAAACGTATGATAATTAATATATTAAATTAGATCATATGACATCACCACTTCCTATCTTATAAACAACAATAATCGCAACAAAATGCCAACAATAATACACATTCATCGCATCAATACACAACTTCTTTATGCAATCATATAATGTGACTCAATACTATGCAAATGCATGTGGTACCATTGGAGCAGAACTTCCATCTCAAATAATTGCCAATAAATAGAGGCATCAACAAGGCATAAACCTTCATCTTAATATTCGCCAATACAAGCCATCTTAACGAGCATAAGCTCAATCTTGAAATGCAATGTATGCGACACAATCATGAATGTAATGACAACACCATAATTAACAACATCTCAACACAACATCATCGTTGGCCAGAAGCCTACATCTTAATAGTTGTCAATTATTAGAGGCATCTCAACATCTTTCATCAACATAATTTAATACATCATAATTCATCAAACATCATTTATCATCAATAACTCAGCCATACAACAATACAACAGTAAAACACCAAGCTTGCAACATTGGCCATAGGCCTACAACATGATATTTCCTATAATTAATTAATCTTCTATGGCTTACTTCTAAATTACGAAACCTCTACATATTAATATTCTATAATACTACATCATTATCATTATTAATCCTACTATTACAAACCAAGCAGTAATCTATAATCATCTCATCCTCATCATTCTTCACAAAAATCCACATAGCGATTAACGCGGGGATTAACTCTAATCCTAATTTGGATACTAGGATTATCCTTCCTATTCTTCCTTTTGATCCTTAAGAATGAAGTTCATCGCGTTAGCTAGCCAACGCTTCGAGCGGCACCTCAAACAGAGTCCGAAAACTCAAGTTACAGCCTTTGGAAAACAAATCTGTCCAAAAACCAGACAACATTGATCGACGCGTAATACCTTGGGTCAACGCTTATTGGGTTTAACACACTGCATGATTCGATGCATACTCTCTTCGTATCGACTCATACTGAGTCTGCAACACTGCATTTATCGACGCATGCTCCTACGTATCGACTCATCCTGAGTCTAAAAGCCTTCATGTATCGACGCATGTCTCTTTCGTATCGACTCATCCTGAGTCTAAAAGTCTTCATGTATCGACACATGGTTTTTGCGGTCGACACATACTATTCTGTCATGGATATTTTTTGTGATTTCATTGCGTTTTCACTATGGGTTCCATCCTTTAGAACCTAAAAATATCATCTAATCATAGATAATCATCAATTATACTTACCCTATAATTCTACATCATATATACAACATTAGGGCGTCGTTATTCATCCATAATTCAATGATTCTCATCATATAACATCATATACATTCCAATCATGAACAAGACAACATTTTCACATTTAATCCCTAAAACCAATCATCATAAATCCTATTATAGAGTCAGAATCTCACCCTTACCTTGGATTGAAGGTTGCTCTATAAATTTTTCCGGTTGATTTCCATTCTTCCTCTTTTCCTCCTTTCCAACAGCTTTCACGTTCTCTTGTTCCAACCCTTATTTCTTTCTCTCTTACTGCTTCTTCTTTTCTATTATTTATAACAATAATAAAATAACCCTATTATTCTCTTTATTACTTAATGGGCTCAAGACTACTGCACCCCCTTATTACTACTTATGTCCTTTAAAACAAGCCCACATCAAATAACATTATCATTCTTTTAATGTTATTTTACAACTTAATAAAATAATTAAATTCAACTAATCACAACACAACTTCACAAATATTCCAAAAACCAATTTAATTAAATAATTAATTAAATTACATGCGTTAAAATCCTCCCCGACTTAGAATATTTTTGTCCTCGAAAATTTACCTTAATCAAACAACTCAGGATAGGAGTCTCGCATCTTGCTCTCCAACTCCTAAGTCATGCTTTCTCCGGAACCTCCTAGAAAAACTACTTTAACCAAAGCAATCTCTTTTCCCCTCAGAGTCTTTATTTCACGATCTACGATCTGTACAGGCATCGTCTCCACAGTAAGATTATCCCATACTTACACATCGTCCATATGAGTCACATGAGATGGATCTGAAATATACTTCTGGAGTTGCGACACATGAAACACATCATGCAAATTTGAAATATTAGGCGGTAAATCCACTCTATAAGCAACATTCCTCACTCTCTCTGAAATCTGATATTGTCCAATAAAAACGAGAAGTGAGCTTCTTAGACTTCAATGCTCTCCCAACACCAGTCACAGGTGTAACTCTTAAAAACACATGGACACCCGCTTGAAATTATAAATCCTTCCTTCGCTTGCCATGGTAACTCTTCTGTCTACTTTGGGAAGCTTTCATCTTTTCTCCAATCAACTTCACCTTATTAGTAGTCTCAAGAACAAGTTCAGGCCCAAGTACTACACTTTCACCTGATTCATGCCAACATAAAGGAGTTCTACATCTTCGACCATACAACGCTTGAAAAGGTGCCATCCCAATACTAGAATGGTAACTATTATTATAGGTGAACTCTATCAACGGAAGATAAGTATCCTACGAACCTCCCTGCTCCAGAACACATGCCCTTAACAAGTCTTCCAATGATTGGATAGTTCGTTCAGTCTGACCATTTGTCTGAGGATGATACGCTGAACTTAACCTCAACTTAGAACCCAACGCTTCTTGCAAACTCTTCCAAAAATCAGAAGTAAATCTTGGATCTCTATCTGACACAATGCACAAAGGAACACCATGCAACTTCATAATCACACTTATGTAAATCTTAGCCAACTTCGTCACTGGAAAACTGATGTTAATAGGAATAAAATGAGCCGACTTTGTAAGCCTATTAACAATCACCCAAATCTAATCATGTCCTCTTAAAGTATTAGGTAACCCCATCACAAAGTCCATTGAAATGCTATCCCATTTCCATTCTGGAACTTCTCACGGTTGCATCAACCCTGCTGGCTTCTGATGTTCAACTTTCGACTTCTGACAAGTCAAACATGCATACAGAAACTGAGCCACATCACTCTTCATCCCAGGACACCAAAACAAACCTTTCAAATCTTGATACATCTTTGTAGCTCCTGGATGAATACTCAACTTACTTCTATGACTCTCTTCAAGTATCATTTTCTTCATCTCAGCATTATCAGGAATACAAATTCCGTTACGAAATCTCAACACACCCTGCGCATCTAGCTTAAAATCATTATTCTCACACTGATCGATTCCAACCATTAAATTTACCAGTTTCACATCCAACTTATGAGCTTCTCTGATACTGTCTAGAAATTCATTATTAATCTTCAACATACCCAACATAACACTCTGCGGCGTAACCTCACAAACTAAGCTCATATCTCTAAACTGTTCAATTAATTCCAACTCTTTAATCATCATTGCCGACATATGTAAAGTCTTTTGACTCAATGCATCAACTACCACATTCTCTTTTCCTGGATGATAATTCAAACCAAAATCATAATCCTTTAACAATTCCACCCATCTTCGTTGCCCCATATTCAACTCCTTCTGATTGAATAAATAATTTAAGCTCTTATGGTCACTAAACACTTCGAATCTAGAACCATAAAGATAATTCCTCCAAATCTTGAACACAAATACAACTGCAGCAAGCTCTAAATCATGCGTAGGATAGTTCTTCTCATGAGTCCTCAACTGCCTTGACGCACAAGCAACTACCTTATCATTCTGCATAAGCACACATCCTAAACCCATCTTATAAGCATCTTAATACACCACAAAAGACTCTCCTGGATTAGGCAACGTATAATCGGAGCCAACGTCAATCTCTTCTTCAATTCTGTAAAACTTTCTCTGCAATGAACATCCCACACAAAAGATCTACCTTTACAAGTCAACTTAGTCAACGGAAGTGCCAACTTAGAAAAACCTTCGATAAACCTTCTATAGTAACCAGCTAGTCCCAAGAAGCTTCTAATCTTGGTAGATGACCTCAGAGTTTCCCATTGAAACACAACATCAACCTTCGATGGATCTAGAGTAATGCCACTACCTGAGATCACATGACCAAGAAAACTAACCTCTTTTAACCAGAATTCACACTTGGACAGCTTTGCATACAACTTCTTCTCTTTCAAAACTTGCAATACTATTCTTAAGTGTTCTGCATGCTCTTCTCCTGACTTAGAGTAAATCAAAATATCATAAATGAACATCACTACAAACCGATCCAAATAAGTATGAAAGATGCGATTCATGTATTCCATGAATACTCCCAGTGCATTAGTAACACCGAAAGGCATCACTAATACTCATAATGTCCATAACACGTTCTGAAAGCCGTCTTCTGGATATCTTCACCCTTCACTTTAATCTGATGGTAACCTGACCTCAAATCAATATTACTAAACACACGAGCATCCACCAATTGGTCCATCAAGTAATCTATTCTAGGAAGCGGATACTTGTTCTTAATCGTCACTTTATTCAACTGTCTATAATCAACACAAAGCCTTATACTTTCATATTTCTTCTTTACTAACAATACTGGAGCTCCCCATGGCGATACACTTGGTCTTACAAACATCTTTTCAAGTAACTCTTCTAATTTCTTCTTTAACTATGACAATTCATATGCAGACATCCTGTATGGTGCCATAGACACAAGTCTGGTACCAAGTACAAGGTCAATAGCAAATTTAACTTCCCTCTCCGGCAGTACATCAGGAATTTCATCAGGGAAAACTTTAGGAAATTCACACACCACCAACAAGAACATTTGTGCTTCCTCTTGAATCAACATCCTCAACTGTTTAGCAGACAACAGACTACCTTCCTCTTCTTCAGGAGTAGACAACTTCATAGACTTGTCATAACAGTTAATATGAACATAGTTATGCTCTAACCAGTTGATACCCAAAATCACATCCAAACCTCTTAACGGTAAACAAACCAAATCAACAGCAAAGTCTCTGTCGAAGATCGACAAGGGACACTTTAAACACACAAAAGAAGTAGTCACCGACCCCTTGGCTGGAGTATCGATGACCATTTCTCCATTCATAGAAGATAACATAAGACCCAATATTTCAACATAATCAACAGAAATAAAACAATGAGTAGCACCGGTGTCAATAATAGTAATTAAAGGAGTACTATTAATGAAACATGTACCTCTGATAAGTCTGTCCTTAACAGTTGTCTGATCCTCAACCAAAGCGAACACTTTACCACTTGTCTGCGCCCTCTTTGGT
Organism: Vicia faba; assembly: GCA_948472305.1. Lineage (NCBI taxonomy): Eukaryota > Viridiplantae > Streptophyta > Magnoliopsida > Fabales > Fabaceae > Vicia > Vicia faba. The sequence continues at coordinate 767,141,354 of OX451736.1, forward strand.
TTCTTACACTGTCTACCAATGTGTCCTTCTTCACTACAATTGAAACAAATCACATCCTTATGCTTGCACTCAGATACAACATGTTCGTTCTTACCACAACGAAAATACCTCTTTACTTCAGTAGTACACACATCACTTTTATACCCAGGTTTCCCATATTTAAAACAAACCACACAAGCAGGAGCGTCTCCCCCACTAGTCCTTTGACCCTGAGCAATTTTCTGTTTACCTTTACCAATTGGGGTGTCATAAGGCTTACCACGATTCCATTAGTGCTTACCCCTCTTCTCATTGATAATCTTGTAATGAGCATTATTATCCTCTTTATAAATCCTGCAACTCTCAATCAAATCAGCAAAGACATAGATCTTCTGGTGTCCAACTGCCTTCTTGATCTCCGGGTGCAACCCGTTCTCAAATTGGATACACTTTGAAAACTCAGTATCTGCCTCAGCGTAGTGTGGATAAAACTTAGCCAACTCAGAAAACTTGGCAACATACCCAACAACTGACATATTCCCTTGCTTTAACTCAAGGAATTTAATTTCCTTCTTACCGCGGACATCTTCAGGAAAATACTTCCTCAAAAATTCCCTACGGAACACAACCCAAGTGACATTCTCACCTACAACTTCCAATCTCTAACAAGTCTCTAACCACCAGTCATTAGCCTCAACTGCTAGCATATGAGTATTATATCGAACCTTCCGCGCTAGAGTGTAATCCATCACACGGAAGATTCTCTCAATATCTTTCAACTAATCCAATGCTCCATCAAGATCATACTTTCCCTTGAAGATAGGCGGATTCTCTCTCTGGAAAGTCGCCAAACTATGAGATCTAGCATTCTCGTCAACATTCAGTTGATTCTCCATTGCATGAGCCATTGCTTCTAAAGCAGCAGCAAGAGCAACATCATTCCTTCTAGCCATCTAAACTTATCACTACAACATAAACAACAGTTAGAACTCGAATTAACAATACTCGATTGTTAGACAACTACGAGTCGACAATAAGGTCGAACCAACTTTTGCTCTGATACCAACTTTTGTAACACCCCAACTCTACCCGACAATTATAATTGTAAATCAGAGTTATAATCATTCATGAAAATGAATCAGGATGCCACAAGTTAATCTTTAAAAACACATTGAATTCAACGTGGATATATAACACTTTAAAATTTGGATGAACTATTAGCATAACAATTTAATCTCTTAATTCAACAATTTAAACATCTACGCAACGGAATTCTTAATAACATCTTTATCCATCGTTACAGAAACTTCAAAATAACACATAGTTAATAACAATTAAATTAAAGTTCAACAACTGAAATAATCAATAATTAAAAACAACAAGCGTTCATCCCCCCGAGTGTTACATATCAGAGCAATGACACCGACTCGAACTACTGAAGGTATACAGCCTTCACTCTTAATTACCTGTACGTTACCAACGTAAGGGTAACATTCAAACAGAAGGGGTGAGATATCTAACAATATAATAAAATGTATGATAATTAATATATTAAATTAGATCATATAACACCACTACTTCTCATCTTATAAATAACAATAATCGCAACAGAATATCAACAATAATACACATCCACCACATCAATACACAACTTCTTTATGCAATCATATAATGCGACTCAATACTATGCAAATTCATATGGTACCATTGGAGAAGAACTCCCATCTCAAATATCTGCCAATAAATAGAGGCATCAACAAGGCATAAGCCTTCATCTTAATATTCGCCAATACAGGCCATCTTAACGAGCATAAGCTCCATCTTGAAATGCAATGTATGCGACACAATCATGAATGTAATGACAACACCATAATTAACAACATCTCAACACAACATCATCGTTGGCCAGAAGCCTACATCTTAATAGCTACCAATTATTAGAGGCAGCTCAACTTCTTTCATCAACATCGTTCATCAACATCATTTAATACATCATAATTCATTAAACATCATTTATCATCAACAACTCATCCATACAATAATACAACAGTAAAACACCAAGCTTGCAACGTTGGCCATAGGCCTACAACATGATATTGCCTATAATTAATTAATCATCTAAGGCTTAATTCTAAATTACCAAACCTCTACATATTACTATTATGTAATACTACATCATTATCATCATTAATCCTACTGTTACAAACCAAGCAGTAATCTATAATCATCTCATCCTCATCATTCTTCACAAAATCCTCATATAGATTAACGCGGGGATTAACTCTAATCCTAATTTGGATGCTAGGATTATCATTCCTATTCCTCCTTTTGTTCCTTAAGAATGAAGGTCATCGCGTTAGCTATTCAACGCTTCAAACGGAGTCCAAAAACTCAAGTTACAGCCTTTGGAAAACGAATCTATCCAAAAACCAAACAACATGGATCGACGCGTAATGCCTTGGGTCGACGCTTACTGGGTTTAATACACTGCATGAGTCGATGAATACTATCTTTATATCGACTCATACTGGGTCTGAAACACTGCATATATCGACACATGTTCCTACGTATCGACTCATCCTGAGTCTAAAAGCCTTCATGTATCGACGCATGACTCCTTTGTATTGACTCATCCTGAGTCTAAAATCCTTCATGTATCGACGCATGGCTTTTGCAGTAGACACATAATGTTCTGTCATGGATATTTTCTGCGATTTCACTGCATTTTCACTACGGGTTCCATACTTTAGACCCTAAAAACATCATCTAATCATAGATAATCATCAATTATACTTACCCTATAATTCTACATCATATATACAACATTAGGGAGTCGTTATTCATCCACAATTCAACAATTCTCATCATATAACAACATATACATTCCAATCATGAACAAGACAACATTTTCACATCTAATCCCATAAACCAATTATCATAAACCCTATTATAGAGTAAGAACCCCACCCTTACCTTGGATTAAAGGTTTCTCTATAACTTTTTCCGATTGATTTTTGTTCTGCCTCTATTCCTCCTTTCCAACATCTTTAATGTTCTCTTCTTCCAACCCTTATTTCTTTCTCTGTTACTGCTTCTTCTTTTCTATTATTTCTAACAATAATAAAATAACCATATTATTCTCTTTATTTCTTAATGGCCTCAAGACTACTACACCCTATTACTACTACTTATATCCTTTAAAACAAGCCTACATCAAATAACATTATCATTCTTCTAATATTATTCCACAACTTAATAAAATAATTAAATTCAACTAATCAAAACACAACTTCAAAAATATTCCAAAAACATTTAAATTAAATGATTAATTAAATTACGGGCGTTACATCTAGCTCGAGGACTAACCCTACACGAGCAATCCTAAGTGAGCATGGTAAATACCAAACAAGTGAGCAAACAAGTGCTTTGGAAAAAGCATACAATCAGGGTATACTGACTCAGGGGATGAGGGTATAAAGATAAAATGCTTTAGCTAAGGGGAGCGGATCACCCGAAGCAAACAAGCGGGAGACAGATGAAATAAGAAAAATGTGGCATCCAAAGGGACTGAGCATCTAACTAAGACATGGAAAATCGAGGTAGACAACAGAAGATAATATGAACGATCACAGAGTGTCAGCATCGGCCAATGTGAACTCCAGACAAAGCGTGGGGGTTTGATTGCAAAACCCTTCCCCACTTGACGGAGTCGATACATATGATTTGCACGACTCTGAAGCATCGGTGTACCACGTGAGCTAAGGATGACATGGACTAGAATGTGCGGGGGTCGATTACAGACCCTTCCCGCTCGCCTCCTTTTGAGGAATTATCACCTGTAATATAATGTGGGCACAAATATAAACACACGTGCATAATACCTACTCCGAAGGTAGGATTATAAACAAACACAATAAGCACACTGACAAAATTACCTTAAATAGGTCTTTGAATAAACCAGAGGGACTTCTGACATATATCCGCAACGGAGGTCCCATCATGCAATAGAAAGTAATAAAGGACGGAAATAGTAAAAAGGAAGTAGTGCAATACCAAACAGATAAATATACATAGCAACTAAGCAAGAAAAAAGAAACCCATAGAACTTCGAGCAAGATAGCATCAGTAAAACAAATCAAGTCAGAAATCACTCCATCAAATATAAGCATCGAGGCTTCAAATCTGAATATAACCCACAGATGGTGTATAGCAGACACAACCACATAAATATCTTGCAAGGAAATAAAGTATATACAAATCACACAAATGGTGCATACATAGAAAATCGTGTCCGACAAATAAAGTGGAACACAAAGCCATCGAGTAAATATTGAAAACTTTCTCAGGGTACCTTTCTTACTTAACACACCAATTAGTAACTACAAGGAGAATTGATGAATCAATAAGGGATGGATGATAAAATATCAAAGCAATGATAAATGATGGAAAAAACATCAAGCGACAGATATAAGAGCCTTCAAGCAAACATAAACAATAACTAGGTCAAGACTAGTGAACTATTGCTCCTTTCTTGTAACCATGTTGAATTAACAATGAAATGTTAACCAAGGATCAAAGGAGCTTTGCATGATATCAAGCAATATTTAACAAGTCAGAATCACAATCAATTCAACTTAAAATGAACTCTATTTGTATTCAAAAGGTGATGCACAAAAAATTATTTCCTTAACCATATTCACAAGTGATTATCAAACAAAATTGACAAAATAAGCAAGTGGTGAGAACTTGAATGGTTCAATGATGAACTCAATTATCCAAAACATGGTAGAGGATGATAAAAAGAAAAGTAATTGATCCCTCATGGGTTGCACAAGTGCATTCCATTTACCTCTAAATCAAAAGATCATAAAAACATACATGAGAGATTATTGAATCCTAAAAATGGAAACAAAGCTTGTAAAAATTATACAAAATTATTCCAAGGTTCAAAAAACATCATGAGATCATAAACATCAAGCTCAAGGTAAAATTAGTAAGGTTCAAGTAGAAAACTAAATCAATACAAGGTAAAAACCATGGAAAAGCCTCTAAATGGGAACCCTAGTTTGATTAAATGGGAAAATAGCTAGGGGCATTAGAAAATCATGAAAAATAATACACAATCTAATGGAGTCAGTAGTGTCAAGTACTTAAGATGTTGGTTCCCAAACATGCACAAAACAAACAAGTAAAAGTAAAATTGTTGAGGCAAAGCTCAAAGACCTAACTTACAAACTCAAATTAAGCAAAAATAGAAAGAAGCTTTTTAAAAAATAAAATGAGAATTTTTCAAAGTTATCAAAACCTATGAAAGTCAGAAACAGTTAATTTGGCTCCTTGAATGTGTAGGGAAAGTGTGAAACAAAATTCATTTTTCACAACTAATTGAGATATAATTCAAGATAGACACCTTTAACCAAATATTTTGGGAAAATAGGATTTTAAAGTATAAATTCAAACAAAATTAATTTCCATAGACCTAACACACTCAAGAATCCAAATCAAAGATAATTTGACCTTTACAAGTTTTGAAAATTAGCAATTTAAGTAATAACTTGTGGTGTAAGAAACAAAAGTATCAAAAATGGTTTACCAACTCTACTAATTGTTAAATCAGAGACTCAAGCATGATAAAATCCTAAGAAAATCCTACAATCCACATTAAGTCATAAGGATGTCTAAAAATATTTTTTATCATTTTTTCATTTCCAAGGAAGATAGCAAATTGAGCCAAAGTGTGAAAATTATAATTAAAATAGGCAATATATTTACACAAATTTATAATGAATAAAAAATTTCAAAAACTATAAAATAAATCCTAGAATATGAAAATATATTATCAATATATGTGATATATTTTTGTGGAATTTTTCTATATTTTAAAAAAAGGTTAAAATAATTGAAAAAAAGCATAAGAAGCAATTAAATATTATTAATTATTTAATCAAATAAAAATATGAAAAATTCTAAAATAAAATTCAGAGACCTAAAATGGATCAATCAAAGTGTCAAAAATATTTTTCATATAATGTTTTTACAAAGGAAAGGTCAGAAACAAAATTTAACAAAAAAGTTATGCAAAAAATCAATTAAACAAAATTAATTAATGTATGATTTTTTTTACCGATCAAATTATTTTTTAAACTTCCTGAAAAATTATGACAAATACTAGTAATTAATATTAGGCTGTGATAATTTTTTGAGAATTTTCGAAAATGTTTTGATCAAGAAATAAAATCAGAGAAAACAAATAAATTCAAATAATATAAAATGCATTAAAAATTCAAACAATCCAATCAGGGCGTGCCACCTCACTTCATCTCCTACCTCCAGCATACTCCAAAACATGTTTCACAAACAGATCTGGAGCCTATATTTAGGTCCATCAAACGCGCTCATTTCTCAACCAAAATCCATGAATCAAGGCGCAAATTAAAGCTGACACTTTCATCTACCTCAAGATAATCATGGAATTCACAATGGATCAAGGATCTAAGAGAAATATGCACGCAAAGTTTTTGAAAACGTGAAATAAACAAGTTTTAGAAAATCACAACATAATTTAAGCTCCAATCAAGAAAACCAAGTATATCAGACCTATAGTCTGGCCAACTAATACATCATGAACATGAATTGATTCATCAAATCAAGTTGAAACAAGCAAATCGAAGTTCAAGAAACTCACCTCAATGTGAAATTTGAGATCTCGATTCCTTAGTTACATAAGCAAACAACCTTCTTAGTCTTGATCTACACACTTCAAGGGAGATGAATCCATAGAAAATTTGAAGAACGCATGGTTGAATTCAAAGAAATTGCATAAACTTCAAAGAAGAGTAGAAAAATTCAGATCTTGATTACTTACAATGGTGAGCATGTCCGAAGAAAATGAGACTTAGAGATCATTATATAGAGTGAGTAGAGAAGGTTAGAAGAGGAAATTGGTCCTCAAAACCATTAAAGGGCCTGATTGGAAAATTTGGCCAAAAATTGAGTGCACATGGGTTTCTGCGTTTTACTCGTGCATTCCTTGATATCTCTTGCGTTTTGTGTGCCAAATATAATCATAAGAAAACCCCAAAAGCTACAGGTTGTGACTCATTGAGTAGAGTGAGTGTTGGTGAATTGGCTTTTCTTGGCAAGTTTTGAGAATTTTGAGTGCAAGCAAGTACCATAGCCCATGGAGCACGAAATTGCTGGAATTATGGGCCTAAACAAGTCACAAATAAATCATGGGCTTGATTAGAAGCAAAGAGGATGGCTGGAAATGAAGTTTGCAAGAAAATGCATTTTGCTTGCTTGGCTAAAATTCAATCAAATGGCATGAAATTCAAAAGACCATAACTTGCTCATCCTTTAGAATTTGGACACAAATGAGTACAATTTAAAAAGGTATTGAAAATATCTACAACCTTATAGTTTTTAGTTTTTTCAATTGGATCCATTAGATTCTTAAAAATTTGGCACGAAAATCACTGAATTTTAAAAGTGACCTATAATTTTCACATGTGATCATGAGTCCTAATCTCTATAACTCTTCACCCTTGCATTCGTTTCTTTTGGTAAAAGAAGAAAAGTTGTAGAGCTCTCTCTTAGATTTCCAAGCATATAAGTCTTGCAGTTTTTGGATCAAAAATGAATAATTTATGAATTTTTGAAATTTAGTGCATATTTTCCATTTTTAGTAACTTTCCAAGTTTCTTCAGGAATTATTTACATCCCAATCTTCCACTTATCTTGACCTTGTGATGAAATTGACTTTGAAAAATGAAAAGAGGATGTTTGAGTGAATGGTTGACAAAAATTTCAATTGGTCAACCTCTGATTTTGACTGATTGTGACCAAAATGACCATTTGTCCCTTTCTAATCAATTGAACCATTTCCAATCCAAATTGAACCTCAATATTTCAGCCAAAGATGCTTAATAACATGTAGTGAAGCAGGGAAACAAGTTTGGGTGAAAAGCCAATGAAATCTTGATTAAATCTAAAATCATAATTTGCACCTTGTGTTAGGAGATAACCAATCAAGCTCCAAAACCCTAATTCCATTGGGCATCATGAGATGTTTCTTGAACAAATTTAATTCCAACGATGATGAGAAAATGATGCTTCAAAGCTTGATTCATCTAAACCCTAATTACTTCAATTTGGGCAAAACTCTAATTTTGACTGATGATTTAAGAGAATGTGATTCAACAAAATCTTCAACCTCCTGATGATCCAATGAGAAGGATGAAATGTCTTGAGACATTAGAAACCCTTGTGACTTGAGAAACCCAAAGTTTGAGAGAATGAGCTCCCTTCTTGCACTAATTGTCAATACCATCAACCATCACAACTTGTAGACAACTTGAGAACCAAAGTACCTTGATCCCATCATAAGAGGATGCATGCAATGCAATATGATGTTTATGATGAAACATAAGCTTGAATCAAGAGGGTAAATTTTGAGGTACAACAGCTGCCCCTATTCAATCGTCTTTAGCATGATAAGTGATAAAAGTGACAACTTTTGAGTGTTCAGAGTTGAAGATGATTGAATACGAAAGAACCCTGAAATTTTCACTATTGAAAAAGAAACAAGATCCCCCAAGGATAAAGGATTCCAGCAGACGCGAGATTTTGAAGGAGATGAATGAAAGTAAACCTCAGAACAAAGTGTCAGGATAAAACCGGACCATAAAAAGAGGGTAAGATAAGACTAAAACTACAGAGAATAGGCAAAACTAAACTCTGGAAAAGTACGTGGGACATAGTGGCTAGAGTGTGTGATTCTAGGAGCACCTACTATTCTCAAACCAAGGGAAGACATTAAGATGAATCTGAAAGACCCCAGAGGTTATAACAGAGACAAATTTCAACCCAAGATAGACAGTATGAAGGAACTGAAAGAATACCAGGAGTAAGAAACAAAACGAGACGAAACTCGACTCATTAGGACTAGTTAGAAAAAACTAAACTAGATGAGTACTAGCATGAAAAATGGATTACACACACGGATAACGAGGCAAAACTCGGCCCATAGAAAAAGTGATGAGAGTGCATGTTTCTCAAAGCACCTGCGGGTCTCTAACCAATGGAAGACAATGATATGGAACTGAAAGACCCCAAAGGTTATAAAAGAGACAAGTTTCAACCCAACATAAACAGTATGAAGGAACTGAAAGAATCCCAAGAGTAAGAAACAAATCGAGACGAAGCTCGACTGATTATAACCAGCTTGACAAAACTAAACTAGATGAGTACCAGAACAAAAACTGGATTTCATGCACAAGAGATGAGATCAAAACTCGACCCAAAGCAAAAGTGATGAGAGCGCATGTTTCTCAGAGCACTTACTGGTCTCAGATTAGTGGATAAATAGTAACGATAACTGATAGAAGAATCCAAAGAACAAAGGAGACAAATTTCAACCAGAGACGTAGTTATAAACCATGCAAAGAGACTTGGTAAATAAAAAACGATAAAGGATTCAATAATCAAACACTGATGGAAGTCCAAGGTATGAAAACAAAACGAGACGACACTCGACTCATTGTAACTAGGTAAGCAAAACTAAACTAGATGAGTACCAGAACGAAAACTGGATTTCATGCGCGGGTTAGGAGACGAAACTCAAAACTCGACCCAAAGGAAGGTGATTAGGGCGTACTACTTAAAACTTGCTGAAAGCGAATATAAGGACGAAAATGGTATTCAAAAAGGTACATCAATAGACACTGGAATGAAGCAACGAGGGTGGTAAAGACTAAACCCAAGAAAACTGCGTCAAGATAAAACTAAACTACAATCAAGAGTAGACACTCAACCATTCAAATGATTAACATCAAAAGGATATTTATATAGGGTGAAGCTGAGATATTGAGGATGAATACCTCGTTAGGGATATAATCTGAAGTTTTAGCAAATTCACTAGGGGAAATAGAAATAGTAATGGATTATGTTCTGATGCATGTTTGAATTTTTTATAGTGTAATGCTCCATATAATGGAAATGCTATGTGTTTTGGTAGATGCAATGTAATGATGCATGTTTAAATTCTTCACCGGGGAATGTCCAATCGAGAAGCCAACAACCAAGAAGTCAGAATCTGACAAGACTTGCAAAAATAAAATGCAAAATCTGCTGGAGGAGAGAAAATGTAAGGAACCGCTGGAAAGGAACCCTTAAAGAGTTGAAACATTGTCGTGAGTAAAAATTGAGCAACTGATACGAATAGGCTACAAACATTGAGAGGAGTTGCAAAAATAAATTGTGAACTCTGCTGGAAAAGATCAGATCGAAACTGTAATCTGTGAAAAGAGGTGCCAATGAAGATTGGACGTTTCCATAGAAGATCAGGGCAGGACTGTAATCTTTGGAAAAGACGGCGTGCAGCCATGTTGAGGATGACACCAAGATAATAAATCATATGTGAGAGGCAAAACCCTCGCTGGGGAATCAGATAAACTCTGTCAAGGCCAACCTTGTCGGGGATGAGATGTCCTTTGATAAGAAAAACTCGATCAAACATATTATTGTGGAGAGTACACAAATCCTTGAACAGAAAATATAGTCAGAAACACACTGATGGATACTGGCGATACTCTTCAAAAATGGCTAAACCTAATTGTGGAAACTTCCGTCGAAAAATCCTTTATCGATTACCGAAGATTAACAAAATCTCAATTAATCGACCAGTAGCGACTACACTGAGGACAATGGGAGATCCTTAAATAAGGATGCCCCAAGCAATCAATTAGTTGGGGAATGAGAGTCAGGACGAGGAATCTTTAATTGGCAACTCCGTTAGGGAATTGAAACTTCTTCCTACTGTGAATCCTCATCTAAGCAACTCCACCGGGGACATGAGACGTCTTTAAACCTGAAGTATCGGAACAAAGCCTTTTTCTTGAAAAATATTTATGGGAAATAAAACTCTACTGAGGAAACAAAACTTTGCTGAGGATATAAAACTCTATCGGGGAGCGTTTTGCTAGGGATTCCCGAACCTTTGGTATGCAACCATAAAATAAACCATGAAGGTAGTCCAACAATATCAACTTCACTACGGATATGGAAATCTCAGCCAACATCAAACCTGTTGGGGATGATAAAAGATTCTTTTGGTATTAAATGCCCCAAGTCAAAACCTAGATGGGAAAATGAGAACTTCTGAATGCGAACTTTAATGATGATTCAAATCGGTAATTAACCTCTACTGGGAATAGTCTTTATCAAGAATGAGACAATGCTCATCAAGACTTGGTTGAGGGATGAAGGCTTCCAAAAACCTTATCCTCCTCAAGAACCCCTCATATGACAATGTTGGAAAGAAGCAACCCTGTGAGGAATTCCCTATTCCAGTGTTCAACAGCTAGAGGTAAGACTCTCGCATGGGTGCTGACAAGCTGCATTCTTGTGAAATAGTTGGCCTTGTATTCAACAGAGTGATTAACTCTTTCTTCCTTGAAAAAATTTAAGCTTTTTACTGAGGTTCATTGTGTAAGCTCTTTTGATGTCAAGCAATTGTTTTGTATGCAGAAGAATATTTATTATGAGAATGCCACAACTCTATTATGAATAAATCACTAGCTAGAGTGCATCATTTGAAAAGCTTTTGAAATAAACACGATGCAGGCATAAGACACCAACACGGATGTGTAACACATGTTTGGGAGTCAGGAAACGCTATCCTGTTGTAGTATGCCTTCGAGTTGAATCCATGTTTCAGTTAGGACTTTTAAGGGTTGTAACGTAGATCGGTTCATGGTTTTATAAGAAAAAAAGATTTTAAGGCTCAAGTTATTTGGTGCCCACACCCTTCGTGATATTCTCCAGTTCTAAGTTCAGCCAACTTGACACGAGCATTCATTTCTCAAAAGAGTTTATGATAGTTGAGGAACCATAACGATATCTTGGACACGACAACCACCTAACCTTTGGTTTTTTGGTGTTCGATCACACGACTTTTTATTTTGATGAATATTTCTATTGGGTAATCCTTTTCTTCCTTTCGGGCTTTTCAAATTATTTTTTGCTTTCCCTAACTTCTGCCTGGACAAATTCTTTTGGAATTTCAATTTGGAAATCCAGCGGGATACCCTAAATTTTTCCTAAGCGACTTTGTTTTTCAAGTTTGACTTAGAAGGGCTTTTTGTTTATTTCCTGTTCATACTTTCCCTTTTGAAAAATTCATGTGATCCTAAATCTTTGAGCTTTTTTTTGTGTGAAGAAAGTGACTGCCTCATTCCTTGGTCGGCGAGGGATAACCATTGTTGTATCAATTCGATCGTGACCTTAGTTTTTTTGTGAGGAAGTAACCATTGTGATTTTGATATTTTCCCGAGCTCATAAGTCGAGGGATAAGGTGTGTTGATCCTCAGATAGGATAGCCCTTCTGAAATTTTAACACTCGATCAAATTAACTGAACATCTATCCTGCCCCTGGTTGAAAATAAGGGTTTTTTTCAAACAGAAAAGAAACTCCTACTTCAAAGGCTCAGAGGGGTTAACGAGGTTCTATCTTCCTTATATCTCCTGTGTTTGGGAATTTGAAACAAGGCCTGTACATCGTCAATAGGGTTATACTCAAAAGCATACAATCAGAGAAATTGCATTTAACTATCGTCATCCCTCCTACAATCTTTAACTAGGCAAAAGAGTTGGCACAATTGGTATCAAAATGCCAGAAAATCATTCAAAGAGTGATAACAAATGGATTAAGTAAAACGAAAGGATTACTTCAAGGCAAACATACTTATTTCATTAAGATTAACACTCAAAAAACAAACAAGTCCCTACATGCATACAATGTTTAAACAAAGAGCAATATACATATGAAAATGCTGTAAATAATCATTAAAAAAATGCCATTATATAGGGGAATTGACTCCATCTGGACTTATTGATCTTGAAGACACACTGTAATCTTGATGCTTATTCTGCGCATGACTTCTTTGTTATTGAGGGGAATTTGAAAATGAATTTGCTTTCATTTGTCCTCCCAGAGAAATGGGCATTCACTGGAGAGAAGTAAACTTTTTCTACCATCACGGGGCAATGAAATGATTCGGGGAAAAGCAAAATATTCACAAACAAGTAGATGAGTGTTCCATAAAGAGGAAGATTGAACATTCTCCTCGCATAGTATGACAGTTTTATTTAATATCCATATTTCAAGAAACTTTAAAAACCAATGAACTATAACTTTAATTATCATGTTTATGTAGGGCCAGAAAAATTTATATTCACATTTTATCAAAATATTGGACTTTTTTGTTTCAAACAAAACAATAAAAGGAAGTTATGTGCCCATATATAAAAGAGGATCCTTTATTGACTTGAAAAATCAGCCTATGAAAAAGGCATTTACATTTGGAAGCAATTCCTAGAAAGAGGTAATTGCAAAATCAAAACAAACGAGTGTTTATAAATGGCTGTATGAATACGAATATCCATTAAATTCCGACTCTGCCATAACTTTCATGGCCTTAACACTCCCATCTCCTTGATTTCTAACGAAGCATTCTTGGACTTGTTCCAAACCCCTTCCAAGTGCCCGAATGATAATAGATGCAAAAGACACGTGGGATCCAATGCTGAGCGCAGTCATTTTCTTTAAATCCCTAACTTTTCCTAAATTGCCCTTCCGGGTTTTCGATTCACTATGATACCCCTTTTTTTTGCCTAAGCTGCCCTTTCGGGTTTTCAACTTAGCGGGTCTGTTTCATGCAAAGTATTTTTTAACTAGGTCAGCATTCACAGGTAGTGGGAAGTATTCACCGTCCATGGTTGTGAGCATCATCGCTCCACCAGAGAAAACCTTTCTGACCATGAATGGTCCTTCATAAGTCAGAGCCCACTTGCCTTTGGGATCACCCTGAGGAAGAATTATCCTCTTTAGCACAAGGTCACCTGGTTTGTAACACTGAGCCGGACCCTCTTGTAAAAATCCTTCCTCATCCTTTGTTGATATACTTGACCATGACACACAACCGTCAACCTCTTCTCATCAATGAGTTCTAACTGATCCAGACGATTATGTAACCATTCACTTTCATCAAGCTCATCATCCTTCATGATCCTTAGAGAAGGAATTTCGACTTCCACAGACAACACTACTTTTGTGCCATAAACAAAATAAAACGGGGTTACCCCGGTCAAAGTACGCACAGTGGTACGATAACCATGCAAAGAGAAAGGAAGCACCTCATTCCAGTCTTTATAGGTTACTACCATTTTATGTACAATTTTCTTAATATTCTTATTGGTCGCTTTAACAACACCATTCATCTTCGGTTGATACAGAGAAGAGTTGTGATGCTTGATCTTAAAGGACTCACAAAGCTCCTTCATCATTTTTGTTCAAATTAGATCCATTGTTGGTAATAATCTTTTCAGGCACTTCGTAACGACATATAATATTTTGCTTAATAAAGCGAGTTACCACTTGCTTGGTACATTTGCATAGGATGCAGCTTCGACCAATTTAGTGAAATAATCAATGGCAAACTGAATGAAACGGTGTCCATTGGGCGCAATAGGTTCGATCTTTTTGATCATATCAATTCCCCACATCGTGAACGACCAAGGAGAAGTCAAAACATTCAGTGGCACCGACGACACATGCACTTTATCACCATAGACTTGACATTTGTGACAAATCTGTGCATGGTTATAACAATCAGTTTCCATGGTGGACCAATAATAGCAAGCTCTTAAAATCTTTTTAGCCATGGTATGTCCACTGGAGTGAGTCCCGAAGTCACCCTCATGTATCTCTTTAATGATTCTAACTACTTATCTCTTGTCAACACATCTGAGCAGTAAACCATCATGATGCCTCTTATACAACACACCACCACTAAGAAAGAATTTGGCCGAAAATCTTCTTAAGAACTTCTTGTCTATGACAGACGCCTCTTTGGGGTACTCTTGTGTTTCAAGATATCTATTAATATCATAAAACCACGGGTTACTGTCTAGTTCTAAATCGGCTTCAAAACAAAAAGCTGACTCCTCCAATCTTCTAATGGTGATGGAAGATACTTCGCTAGCCCACTTAACTTTAAACATGGAGGACAATGTTTCCAGTGCATCAACTAGATTGTTCTCTTCTCTAGAAATGTGTTCAAACATGATCTCTTCAAAGACGAAGTCAACTTCATAACATGCTCACGATAGGGAATCAGGTTTTGATGATGAATCTCCCAATGTCCATTAATTTGGCTGATAACAAGACTGGAATCTTTGTAAACTTTCAAGTATTTGATTCGCAAGTCGATTTCCGCTTCAATACCATAAATGCAAGCTTCATATTCGGCTATGTTGTTAGTACAATCGAAACAAATACGAGTTGTGAAAGGAATGTGGAATCCCTCAGGAGAGGTGATAATAACTCCAACACCATTGCCCATAGCATTGGAGGCACCGTCGAACACAAGCGTACAACGTGATCCTGGCTCGGGTCCTTCATCTGGACTTGGGATATTATAATCTCGAACATACATTATTTCCTCATCTAGAATTTCGAACTTCATTGGTTCATAATCATCCATGGGTTGAAGAACAAGATGATCAGCCAATATACTACCTTTGATTTCCTTTTGCGTTGTGTATTGGATATGATATTCAGTGAGTATCATTTGCCAATGGGTTACCCTGCCTGTGAGAGTTGGCTTCTTAAAAATTTACTTGATCGGATCTATTTTGGATATCAAGTAGGTGGTGTGGGTCAACATATATTGTTTTAAGCGTTTGACAGCCCAGACAAGTGCACAACAAAGTTTTTCCCTGCAGTGAGTACCTTGACTCGCACTCCGTAAACTTCTTACTTAAGTAATAAATGGCCTGTTCTTTCTTTCCCGTCTCATCATGCTGACCGAGGACACAACCCATGGAATTTTCCAATATAATTAAATACATGATTAATGGCTTTCCTTCCACCGGTGGCATGAGTATCGGAGGTTCCTACAAATACTCTTTTTTTTGTCGAATGCCTTTTGACAATCTTCATTCCACCTGAACGTCTGACTTTTCTTTAATAATTTGAACAAAGGTTCACACGTAGCTGTGAGATGAGAGATAAATCTAGAAATATAGTTTAACCTCCCCAAGAAACCATAAACTTCTTTTTCTGTTTTGGGCTCGGGCATTTCTTGTATCGCTTTCACTTTAGCAGGGTCAACCTCGATACATTTTTCACTTACAATAAAACCCAACAACTTTCCAGATCTCACCCCAAAGGTGCACTTATTTGGATTCATCCTCAACAGGAATTGCCTCAACCTTTCTAATAACTTCTCTAGATGAACAAGATACTCCTCTTCAGTGTCAGACTTAGCAATAATATCATCAACATAGACTTTAATCTCCTTGTGAATCATATCATAAAGAGATTAACCATGGCACGCCATACGTTTCCCCTTCATTTTTCAAACCAAATGGCATCACCTTATAGCAAAAGGTTCCCCAGGGCGTGACAAATGTTGTCTTCTCCATGTCTTCTGGCGCCATCTTAATTTGATTGTAACCCGAAAAACTTTCCATGAAGGAAAACACTTTAGAGTGGGTTGTATTATCGACTAACAAATCAATATGAGGAAGAGGAAAATCACCCTTAGGGCTTGCTCTTGTAAAATCCCTATAGTCCACACACATCCTAACCTTACCATCTTTCTTAGGCACAAGCACAATATTTGCAATCCACGGAGGATAATTGATGACTTTCAAGAAATTTTCATCCAACTGTTTCTGAACTTTTTCTTTAATCTTCTTGGACATCTCAGGATGAGTTTTTCGAAGCTTTTGCTTGTCAGGAGAGCATCCTTCCTTGAGCGATAGATGATGTACCACGATATCTGTATAGAACCCTGACATATCTTTATAAGACGAAGCGAAAATATCATAATATTCTCGAAGCAGCTCAATTAATCTGACCTTCATACTTTCTTCGAGATCTGCCCCTATCTTGACCTCTCTTCTTACCTCTTATGTGCTAATATTCACTACCTCGGTTGACTATTGGTTCGGCTGGATAACCTTCTCTTCTTGTTTCAATAACCTTGATAATTCCCCAGGAAGGTCACAATCCTCATATGCCTCCTCTCCAGCTTGGTAGATGGGATTATCAAAGTCATAGTGAGCGACAACAGAGTCGTTATCAATATGATCCGTGGTGGAATTGCATCTACATAAATGATATTTTTGGTGTTTTAGTGACAGTGTGTGGAAAGGAAACATTGCCATTTAAAGAAAAGTAAAATAAAGAAAGGGAATGAAAAATTTAAATGCAAAAATGTCCTTTATTCATGATAAATTTTTGAAAATAAACATGGTGGCCCTACACAAATGCTCCACCACGCCTTTGGACAGAGCGCAGGAATTATGACATGATAATAAAAGAAAAATAAGAAAATTACTCCTCAGCGCTTGAAACTTGGACATCATCCATAGAAGTCCAATTGTTGAGTTCTTGGCCCGGAATACTTGGACGAATCCAATCTTCAATATTGTAACCATCATCCCCATCATCACGAACCGCATTGGTGTATCCTTCTTGAGCAGCACTAGGACGAGAAAACTTCACAGGAGTGGATAGACCAGATGCTCTGGTAGTTGCACTCTGCTGTCCTAGACTGAAACCAAGGCCGAACTTGTTGAACTTAGGGATAACATCCAGCACCTGACCCCAACCTTTAGGGTTACCATTCTCCACCACCGCTCTAGCATCTTTGAGGGAAGACATAATAGTTTTCGGTTTTCTTTTCTGTACTGGAGGAGGAATATTAATCGTATGAACTGTCTCAAAGGCTTGGAAAGGAGTCTCATGTATCTCGCCTTCAAATTCAACATAGCGGAATGACGCCAAATGACTCACAATATATTCCTCTTCACCGCACACAGTTATCACTTTTCCATCTGTAGGATATTTGAGTTTCTGATGAAAAGTACAAGTGACTGCCCCTGCTGTATGAATCCACGACCGCCCCAACAAACAACAATATGTTGGCTGTATATCCATATAAAAAAATGTAGCAGTGAAGGTGCAAGGACCAACCTTAATAGGTAATTCCACCTCCCCAAACACGGATCTCCTTGAACCATCAAATGCTTTCGTCATTAAGACACTAGAATGTAGCTCAGGACCGAAATAATCATTTTTCATCAACGCTGATTTAGGTAATACATTCAAATATGACCCTGTGTCCACCAACACTCGGGATAAAGTAGTTCCTCTACACTCCATAGAAATATGTAATTCCTTATTATGGTCTCGTCCCTCAGGAGGAAGGTCAAAATCTGTAAAGCCCAGACCATTTCCCGCAGATATATTAGCACAAACATTTTCAAACTGATTGACTGTTATCTCATGGGAACGAACACATTCTTCAACAACTTCATCAAAGAATTTATGTGGGGCTCTGAATAAATAAACTTACCAGATCAATTATGTTGTGATCGCTGTTCCTGATAATTTGCATCAACTGTTCAACTTCATCAGGAACTGAAGAAGTTTCTGGCACTGGAATTGGTTGAGTCATATTGGCTGGTGTAACCCTCGAATTACCAAACATCACATGTTGTTTTACTTTTTTGCTCACATAGGCATCCACCGCATCTTGTATATTGGAAGGGCCAAACACTCTTCCGCTTCTAGTCATTCGACCCACACCAGAGAAGTTATGAACATCTCCTTCATTGTCTTCAATAAATTCTTCCTCAGAAGGACGGGGATTTGTCTCTTGCTTTACCCATGGTAATAAATGTCAGCAACATAACGCCATGGGATGGACTTCTCACTAGTATATGGCATGGGACTGGGTACTGTAATCATCAAAGAAGGTGCCCTAGATGGGTAGGAATATCCACAGGGGTGTAAGGAATATATATCATAGCAACATCTTCTTCAATAACTTTTCGGACTTTTGGTTTTCTATCAAACTGTAGGGAACCTTCATCCATCATAAACTGGATGCCAGATTTCAAATCATCACAACCCTCTGGATGTTCCTCACATTTGACACAGTCTGAAACACAACCCGGGAAAATAGAATTGTCGAGTAAATACCTTTTAACATACAACAACAAAGTAATCACATGTTCCACATCCATAAATAAATTCACCATTTCACCATCATCATCAATCATATTAACAACAACCCACCATGTTTAGGCATTGGGTTTTGGAAAACATTCGGACCAGTCACTGGAGTAAACTCAATTGCCTTGGAATCTAACAAGTCTTGTACTTTGCACTTTAACGCAAAACAATTGTCAGTAGAATGACCAATTCCTCCAGAATGGAATTCACATCTTGTGTTAACATCATAATTAGCAGGAAGCCTTCAGGTGGGTGTTTGCATATTTCTCAAACTAATCAACTTCAAATCGAGCAAATGGTGGAGCGCTTCAGTAAGAGATACTGGCAAGGGATTGAACCTTCTTGGCTGCCTTTGTTGTTGATTATTATACTGATGGGGAGCATCTGGCTGTCTTTGTTGCTGAGGAGCAAGATTTTATCTCCGTTGTGGAGGAGAATTAATAGTAATAAAGACATCATTAACTTATTGGTGTTGACGATCTTGCCCTCTTCCTCTACGAGAGTATACCGCCCTTGTATGGCCTTCCCTTTTCTTAGGGTACGCATTGAACAGTTTCTTACCACCCCCTTATGAGCCACTGGTATTACCAACTTGAATCTTTCCTAATTTCAAACCCACCTCAATTCTCTCACCGGCCATAACCAAATCCGTAAATACTGCTGAAGCACTTCCTATCATGTGATTATAATAAGGCCCTTACAAGGTACTCATAAACATATCAATGAGTTCTCACTCCATGAGTGGAGGTCTATCCCTGGCAGCCAATTCATGCCATTTCTGGGCGTACTCTTTGAAAGATTCTTTTGGCCCCTGTAACAAATTTTGTAATTGAGTGCAATTAGGCGCCATGTCCATATTGTACTGATAATGTTTGACAAAAGTACGGGCAAGATCATTCCAGCATCGAATATGAGTTTTTTCCAGTTTCATGTACCACTCCAAGGATGCCCTAGATAGGATGTCCTAGAAGAAATGAATCAAAAGCCCCTGATCCTCGGTATGTATAGATATATTTCAAAAATAAGTAGTTACATGAGTAACAGGACATGACGAACCGTTATACTTTTCAAATATTGATGGTTTGAACTTTGGGGGAACCTTCACCCCAGATACTAGCCCAAGATCATTAGCATCCATGACAAGGACTCCTTGCCCCTCTACAGCCTTCAATCGTTCCTCCAATATCTGATACCTTTTATCCTCAATCTGAACCTCTGGCTCAGAACTCCGCACAAAAATTTGATCTTCATCCTAGTCATAATCATAATCTTGCTCTTATTAGTTCCTTACACCACCCTGATTATCTCTTCGGTTCCCCACAATACGAGGTCCCGGAGATGGGGGAAATGTCACATGTTAATGTTGTGCATAAAATGATTTCCATGTGGCCCATGAAGATTCCCGATGGGCAGGTCTTGCACATCCCCCAGTCCCACAGAGATGTCTTGATAAAGCCCTTGATTTCCATCATCCACCATACAGAGGTGCTGATTATTGAGAATGGAATCTAACTCCTCTTATCAGCGATTCATGTTAGTGATCACCTCCATGAACTGGGTCATCTGAGTTACCATCTGAGCCCTCATTTCAGCTTGGATCTGTTCCATCTTCCTTGGAAAAAATTTTCTGGTGGAGTGCCGATGAGTAGTCGTCTTTAACTATGGATAAGAAAATAAGAATTAAGATAAGAATATTGTCCTACGATGACTTGTAATGTATGAGGTGCATGACATGCATGATATTTTTTTGTTATTTCCAGGAAAATCATACGGTCTTTCATTAAGCATCAACTAAGATAAACAATGAGATAAAGCATATTGAAAACAAAGCAATTAGAATAAAAACTGCTCATGTTATAAAGCCAAATAAGCATACATACAGTAAAGATTTAATTCAAATAAATTCAATTAACAAACAGATCCCGTCCAACAAGACTGGCGATGATCTTGTCAATAAAAAGATAAAAAGAAAGTGTTGTACAAACTTCCCCCTAAGCACAAACATTTGGCTAAGCATCCCTTGGGAACGGGTCTCCATTAAAAAATCCCTCTTCTTTGCCAAAGCCAACAAACAATGGTACGTGAGCTCCCAATCCTCAGAATCTCAATTTCCCATCTCAGTCTCCTCCACTAGAATCTTAGCTTTATTGGCTATCTGGGCCTTAACGACTGTCAATTATTTCACCACTTGATTCAAGCGTACGTCTTTCTTTCATAGCTTCTTCTTCAATGTATTAACCTATTCACGGTGCTCAACTTCCCGTTTTTCCTTAGCTGACTAAATATTTTCTATCTCTTTATGGCAAGCCCATAGTTCTTTATCTTGTCGACTAGTTATACCAGAAACCCCGACTTTGAGTCTCTTTGACTGCTCAAGTAAACCATATTTTTCTAACAATTGGTCCTTCACTCTTACTTCTTTCATGAGACTTTATTATCTTGCAATGCGGAAGACAGATCCATGTCTAAATCCTTAGGTTTATCCTGAAGTATGATATTCTCCTCCTTGACATTCTTGAAACATACCAAGGGAACAACATCCTTCCCTCCTACCACAGACCTCCTAGAAAATGACCATTCATGAGATAAACGATCAATCACCTGTCCATCAGTTAATGGATCAAAGTAGGGATGAGGATATAATCTTCCCTTTTATAAGGTAATAAAATATTCTTCACACAGTCTTGGATCCAACTTGTATAAGTATCATGAGTCACGTGTTCATTCTGGCTAAAGAAAAGTTTTCCCTTTTGGCGAACGTGTTCCCACGCCCTCTTCACCTTCTCAAGCAAAGCCACATTCTCTCCCTTACCAAAATAAACAGTTTCTGACACTTCTTGATTATTAGGCCAATCCATCATCAAGAATCCTAATTGATGGCGTGCCAAGATAGGATTATAATTAATGCAGCCTCTTGTTCCCACGAGCGAAACATTAGGGAATTCGCCACATCCTACAGTGATTTCTTTTACACCCAACACAGTTCTCCAAGTAATGTCATATGAGGTTAATCCCATGATACGTTGAGACCACAAAGATGACTTAGGATTCTGAATAAAAGGTCTTTTTGAAGGCATGTGTGACATCAACCACTTGTAAAACACAACCACACAACAAGTAACTTCCCCCTTGAGGCTACCGGAAGAAAACACAGAGCTGCCACCAAACATTATTTATCCCGAAGGAAGGGGAAATATCGAGAAACCCACAAGATGATGGATAAGATGGTCTTACGACCAAGAGAAAGGGTAAGGGAGTCGATTATGCGAGGGGAAGGTATTAGAACCCCTCATATCCATTGTACTCAACGAGATCCATTTTGTTTGTTTTCTTCTAAGGGTGTGTTTATCTACAACTATACTTACTTTAGGGGAAAGAAAATGGTTTTTTTATTAGTGCGTTCGTGAAGGTCTCACAACCCATTGCCTACGTATCCAGTGAAGGAATCAGAACACCATAGTTCCTCTAAAAAATGTT
This sequence comes from Vicia faba, assembly GCA_948472305.1. NCBI lineage: Eukaryota > Viridiplantae > Streptophyta > Magnoliopsida > Fabales > Fabaceae > Vicia > Vicia faba. The sequence goes on from OX451736.1 coordinate 767,163,897, forward strand.
GATTTGTTAGTGTTTTTTTAGTGGGTGACATTAATGCACGCATTCTACCAATAGGCACGGCCGGTATCGCGGTAGAACGGATATAACATGCCCTTTTGGAGGAAGTTTTGATTTGTTGAGTGTTTTTGGATTTTTAAATGAATTCGAATAATGATTAAATTTTTTTGGATTTTTTTATTTGTGAATGATGAGTTTTAATTAAAAAAGAAGAAAAGGGTTAAGAGGGAGACTAAGAAATATACTAATATTTTCATGTACAGTGGTGAGCTAAAAGTCTACCTCGATATAAAACAATTGAAACGGGATTTAATCGCCTCATGGAGCTACCTAAGGGGGTATGGTATCAAGGTTTGAATGGGCAAATAAAGAAACTCAAATTCTAGATGTTTTTTCATGGTTTATTATTAAGTTAAATAAATAACAATAGCACTATAATATTTTTATAACTTTATTTTGAAAATAAATATTTAAAACCTAATTCTAAATTATTCTGTTTTTTATTATTATTAGCAAGTAAAGAAAATTAAACCTTAATTATAATATTTTGGTATTTTTAACGAGTAGAGAAATTAAATTAAACAAAACAACTAATAAAAAAGAAGGAAAATAAAAATATAAGAGCTGTGGGGGTGCAAATTGATTTTAGGTGGCATGGTGTAGCAAACAGAACCCTAAATCCCAATCTGAAATCACTTATCCAAAAACCCACATTCAAATCCAAAAATAAGAAAATTGGGCTCGGGGGGGGGGGGGGGGGTGTAATAGCGAATACCGTTCATGCCCAAACACTAAATCTAATTCAAACTTAACTTAAACATTCTCTTTTCCTTCTTATAATTTTCTGTTTTATGAAGAAATTAAAAGAAAAAAACAATAATAATAAAAAAGGAAAATGCAAATTCCAAGCAGCGTTCATTTTTTGTTTTATGAACCATTCTTTCTTCTTCTCTTTAGGAAATGATGCATGAACCCAAACCTTCATCACCTTCACCGCTCCCTTCCGCCGCCCATCTTCCTCACCGCAATCACCTCAGAAACAATGATCCTTCTCCCCAAATCTCCTTCACTATCTCTCGATCTCCTTCTTAGTCCCTCATGAAAGAAACGCGCCCATCATTGACAACCGAACCCTATTACCCTCCTTCTCAAATCGCCTTTCCACTATCCCAATTCTTTACTTAGAAAGCCCAAACAAACAAACTTAAACAGAGATACATCAATTACGCATCTTGTTTCCTAAACCGTAACCCTAAGTTTGCGAGGAAGGATATTCAATGCCTAACGTTAGAGTTATCAATCAATAGTTATGGGGTTTATGCTTAGCAAGTCATGTTAGTCATAGTGGTACAAAAAAATACGAAGAAAGAATAAGTTATAAGGTCGGAGCCAGTCCGACGAGTTTGCGGTTTTGGATAATGGAGGAAATGACTCAAGTCGGTGTTTAATTGTTATTGCTCATGTATTTAATTTTTCTTCCTTATCTCATCTGCCGCTAATGACTTGGTGCCTTGTGGTTGTAGGTCTGAAACATGGGTGTAGGATATTGATACGACACGGTTGTTGTCGTGAGGCAGAAAGGCAGTGATGTTGAAGTTTGGCGGTGGTTTAATGAGGGTTATGGTGGAGGTGTGTTGAAGAGGAGGAAGGGATGCGATTTAATCCAGAAATGGTGTTAGGATATCCGATAAGCTTGCTATGCACTTGTACATAGTATGATGGAATCTGGTTATGGAAGCATTATTACTTTGAACATCTGAAATATTTCTATGGGAATTTTTGTGGATGATTTATGTTATGATTGTTCTATGCAGTATTGTTGGTTCATTGAGGAGTTTGACATGTTTTTTTTTTGAAACTTTGGTGTTGAGTTGGAATATCAGCAAATGGATATACTGGGCATTTTGAAATGTTAGCTTTTGAATGATAGTGATGGTGGTGATTTAGTAGTGAAGGTTATTGATGATGGAGGTTGAGTTACAGGTGAATTGTGTATGGGAGTTATGGTAAAAAAATGAGAGTTCTCCCTCTCTGTGTTCAATGAAACGTTGGTTTTATAGTGAGATGAGGGTAGGAATTGGAGGGAAGAGTTACATGGTTCAAACATAATTGGTTTGCTGTCTTGGTGGCTTTTTATTGCAGGTTTTATGTGGCCTTATTTGATGTTATTTTCAAGCTGTTTGGAGCAGGTGTGGCACAGATTTACAAGGCTTACTTTTGACATGTTGTGGACTGTTTTAACAGGTTTTGTTGGACTAGTTTTGGTGGTTCATAATAGGGATAAACCCTATTCTTTTTCTCTTTGTCTTTCTATGATGTAAAGCTTATTCTGCTTTTCCTATAATTTCTGAAGGGTTTGCATTTTTAGGAACATGATGATGTATAGGGTTTTGTGAGCTATTGCTAGTTTGCTGCTTTTATGAACCACTGTCTATTTTCATTTGATGCAAACCTGCCCTTTGCTTGTCTTAAATTTGTTGTTGTTCTACTGTTATCCTGCTGTTGTTCTGCTGTGTTACTGCTTTGCTGTTTTTAGCTTTTGTGATGTTGTTGGACATTTTTACTGCTGCTGTTTGTTTTGCTTGTGCTTCATTTTTTCTTCTTTGGGCTGCAATTCTGTTGTTTTGTTTAGGCTGTGTGCTGTTTTACATATGCTTCTTTATTTGGAAGCTATGCTTGTTGTTTGTATTTGCTGCCTGTTTTGCTGCCTGCTTGCTCGTATATTTGTTGTTTTGGGCTTGTGATTGCAATGGGATGCTGCGACTATTTTTGATGTTGTTGTTTGTATATTTGGTAGTTTTGACTTTGATTTTGCAGTAAGAAAATGTTTGCAAACTTCTTTTTCTTTTGTGAACCAAAACCCGAGCTTTTGTGATTTGCAAAATAGGAGAAGATAGCCCATGATTAAAAACAAACCCTTTTAATTTTTAATTTGGAATACAAATCCTAATTATGAAATGCAAATTTTATTTCTTAACAATTAGTTCTTGCTTGGAATCTGTTGTACCCCAAAATTTGCCCTCTCATTTTATCAAAGATTTCCCCTCACAAGACTCTTTGGACCCAAGACCAAGCTAGGGTTTGCACTGCTCAAGACATCTCCTTGCATTGTTAACCTAAATTAGGGTTTAAGTTTGCACATAGATTTTTGGACTTTCAATACTCAAAGTGACTTTCATACTTCATGTTGGACTCATAAGTTTGTCCATACCAAGTTTCAAGCCTTGAATCAATTTTTTACCCAGTCAATTGGACAGTTGACCTAGAAATCAGTTGTATTGGGGAAAAAGTCAACTATGGCCAATATATAGTCAAACCTCATATAATTTGATCCACATCAATATTCTAGGCTCCCATGAACCATTTGATCAAGTTTAGACCACAACTGAAAAAGAAATTTGATCAGATCACCAAAAGGGCAAAATGGTCATTTTTAGGGTTTTGACTGCACAAGGGCAATTTCTGACTTTTGACCTAGCCAATGGAAAAATGGGTTCAAGCATGGATTCAAGGACTCAATGGCATCATCATGACCTATTCACAAGGTTCAAAAGATCTCAAATGCATTGGATTGGTAGATGAATTTTTCAGTCAATTGATCAAAATTTGACTGTACACTAAAAAGTCAAACTTTGACTTTTTGGTCAAAATCAAGTGCCAAGGGTCATTTTTCATCAAGATGTGTCAAAACATGAAACCTGTTCATCAAGAAACCTAATTTTGAAAATTAGGGTTTAAGATTGAAAAATTTCATAACTTAGAATTTTTCTAAGTTATGAAATTTTCTTATTTTTTCCCAACTTTGCCCAACATTTTCACCATGATGCAATTGGATTCAAACAAAACTTCCAAGATTAAAGTTGTAGTCCTCCACAAAATCTACGACTTTGATTCACAAAGTTTTCCCAAAAGAAGCTTGGATCTCAAGTTATTATTTTTGGAACAAGGGTCCATGGAACTTTTAACTTAGTGAAATTTTGCCCTAGTTTAGGCAGGATTTTGACCTATCTTCATGTCCATTTTCACATAGTTCCACTTGGAATCTTAAATTTCATTTCAAATATGGATTTTATAGCATGTTGCAAGATTTACAAAATGTCCAAGAACTCTCCAAACTCATTTGTGGTTAGGGAGAATCGAAGACTTGAAGTTGGCAAAAACTTACTTTTCATCCATGGCATGTTCATAGTGATACAAGTTTCCAATTCTAATCAACTTGCTTTGCACTAGATTACAGGCCTCAAAACCATTCCAAACTCAATAATTAAATGCAAATCCATTGGTCTAAGGAATTGTTTTGGTCATTAGAGCATTACACACAAGATTAATCTCTAAGTAGAAAAAGCAACATTGCCATTTTACTTAAATCTTGCTTTATGTCAAAACAGCATCCTAGAGCATTGAGCCATATCTTGTGCAGCAAAGCATATCCACCAACTTGAGGGGCCAAGATCAGAAGAAATAGGCTGATAGATAGCCTGTACAGGCTTGTATTACATCATTGTTCATTTTGGCTTAAAAGACAAGAAACATGTCCAGTACACTAGAACTTGAACATCTGTGAAAACCAAGTTGTGCAAGCTTTTGAGACAACTTTCTCACATCCACTTGATCCAGAAATACGACCCTTTGAGCCCTCAAACCTCCCATAGTACAAAATCACCTTCCATTGGCAAAACAGGGCAACATTTGCAGTTTGATTTCCATAACACAATTTGCTCGTGCGTTTTGCCCCAAACATGTTCAAACACTTTCCATACAACCTATCCAAGCTATCCCAACCCTTAAACACTGACTGTAACTCAATTTATAGGGTTTGCCATTTTTGATTTCAGCTTGTGCAGGTTGAGTTTTGTAGGCTTGTTCAAGCACATTCAAGGCAAGCTAGACATTGGATAAGGTCAGTGGAAGTTCAAGAAAGCTCCCAAACATCTTAGGCCTTGTTAAAAAGCTCCACATTGCCATACACGAAGTCAGCTGAAACAAGTTTTTATCAACTTCCTATCTCTCTATTTAGGAACATTTAGACTTAGGTTTGTGAATAAGAAATATAGTATTCATAGCAATGAAGCTGTACATATGCTCAATTTTCATTTTAGTTAAGCATTCTAAGAGAATTTGATCCATGAACTTCCTGAAAAAATTAGGTTAGATTTTAGGGCCAGAGAAATTCTCTCTGGTCTTTGAGAGTTATGACAAGTTTTTTATATGGTTGAATTCGTCTTGGAAAGCTCTACAATTTTGATGTTATGTGTTTTTGCATTAGGGCACGTATGCAGGTTGTTCGTGTTTGAATCCAGACACGTGCGTTTTTGAGAACATAGGTTGAAGATGAAGTGTGGTGGGCTGGGCTTGGTCCTGGCTCACTATTGACACCCCTTTTTACTGAATGCACCCCCTGACCCAATTTCTTTATATTTTATATTTTTGTATTTTATTTACATTTCTGATTTTATTTTATTATTTCGAAATAAAATAAAATACCCAAAAATATTTTTTTAAATTTTCACATTTATTCTGTTTTTTTTTTTTTTTCTAACATAAAAAACAATTTAATTAGTATATACTTTATTTATTGAAAACATGAAAATAAATATATAATAACCATTATACTTTTGTTTTTTATTCTTTATTGTATTTACACTAAAAAAAAAATATTTTTTTAAATATATTTTTATTTTGTATATTTTATTTTATTATACATACTTAATATCATATATATATATATATATATATATATATATATATATATATATATATATATATATATATATATATATATATATATATATATATATATATATATATATATATATATATATATATATATATATATATATATATATATATATATATATATATATATATATATATATATATATATATATATATATATATATATATATACATACTTTTATTTTATTAGATACTTTAGAATAAAAACATAAAAAATATTATACTTTTATTTTTATTAATATTTATATTTAAATAATACTTTTTCTAAATATATTTTATTTTTGTATATACACTATTTTATTTTATTGTATATAAATAATATAGTCAATATATTTACATTCTTAAAAATTAGGGTTTTACCCTTAATAAAAAAATGATAATCTTTTTATTTATTTCTTTCTTTTTACATTAAATATTTTTACATACATAAAAATAAACAAAACCGTTTTTGCATATTCATATTATTTTGTATATTTGTTTAATTTGTTTATTTAAATATTATTCATTTGTTATTTATGCCATTTGTTTCAATTTGGATGTAATAGTAAAACTAGGGTTTTAATTTCTTGTCAAATAATCCCCATTCAAAATTGTATCCCCCTTCCCATAATCAAATGTTGTAATAGTATAGATTATGTTTACGCATTTACGCTTTCAATTATGCCATGATTAGAGATTAGGGTTTGTATGCAAAAATCCAAAATTAACAAGTAGCTTGACCTAATACAAAGACAAAAATGCATGAAAATCAATACACAATACACACTTGTACCCCTAGGGTTACATCCACTTGTTGCCTTAAAAACGGGCCATGTTATGCATGTTGGGTACTTTGGAAAAACAAAAACAAAATAAAAGATCATAGTCCCTCGATGACGCTATCTTGGTTGCCTAAACAAAATGATCAAGTCCCTCAAAAATTTGCTAAAGATACTTAACACAATTGCTATCATGGTCTATACGATGACTCATGCCTGTCCCGTTTAACATCCTAATACAAGGTTGTTTACCAAATGCAATGGTAAAACAACACTGTCAAAAGGGTTAAAAACGTACTGGAAAGATCTTTGAGTAAAATAGGGTAGACAACTCTTAGTTACTTGATCAAAACTTGCAAAATCATCCTTGCTATTTTCAAACACACTTCACAACACAATTTTAAAACATTTCCCAAATCAAACTTTCAAACATTGAAATCTTTTCAAAATACAATACACCTTTGTATATATTTAAAAAAGAATCATTACAAAGGTTGCCACAACGATGGCCTATTTTTCAAAGCATTTTCAAAACCACACACACAAAGCACCATTTCAAACAATTGAAAAGTAAAAGCAAGTGATCTAAACAAGTAACTAAGAGCCCATGGATAACCATGGATGAAAAGGGTGCTTGTACCTTCCCTTTTCATAATCTACTCCCCGAACCCAAGAAAACATCTCAAAGGTCTTTCCCGTGCTTTTTGACCTTTCCTTAGGATAAAATAAAAAGTAGGTGGTGACTCTTGCTAAACCGAAACATTTGAGAACACAAACGCAAAACCTCAAGTCAGTTCTCCCACCGTATCACAGAACTGGCGACTCTGCTGGGGAATAAATTTTAAAAGTGGAGTAACCTTAGGGATTAGATCACCTTTACATGCTTATATTGTTTGCTTTGATTGCTTTACATTTGGTTCTCTTGTTTGGGTTTGAATCCTCCACCCGAATTTTTGGGAAACATTCATAGTAAATAGCAATACGTTGTGGAAACTGTGCGGGGTATACCGACATGGTTGAAGCAATAACTATATTAGTGCGACATATTTGTTGGTACCGGTAGCCTTTGAATCAATCAAAGAGAATACGGGGTCACTGAGTGATGTCATGAAGCACTAATGAACTCTTAGAACCTTTACTTGACCATCTTGGCCTTATTAGAGGTAGTGAGATGACCGGCTTTGGTGCAATCCGAAGTTGGTAGATACTCGATACTACACTCATTAAGGGTTGTTTTCTTGGAATATTTCGGTCGCCAGTTAAGTGGCTAAACTGAAACAATGAACACAGAAAATAATCCAGTGATATTGAGCTCCTTAGAACCCGATTACTATTTATAGGACAGGTTAAGCCAACTAACTTCAAGAGGGTACTTACCTATGAAACCCCGTGCAAGCCTTAAACTAGGAACTTGTGTGACTTTCTTGTACATATACTTGTGCATACATCATGGACATCATAAAACATCATATGCATCCACTAACCATTTCAAGGGTTTGGATCTTCATCTTTGTTCTTGTTTTGTAGGTCATGGAATCTCTTCGCAGGAAAATAATTCAGGTCAACCTTATAAGGATCCCTCCTCAACTCAAGGAGCTTACTTCCAAGATTCCAGAGAATTCTCTCTTCAGTGAAAGACATGGTAGACTTCTCAACTTGGTCAACTTCAACATTGAAGAAGACATGGTGAAAGTTCTCTTCCAATTCTTTGACCCCCTACACCACTGTTTCACATTCCCTGATTACCAACTAGTACCTACTTTGGAGGAATTTTCTCAACTCCTGAGGATTCCTATTCTTCATCAACTACCCTACAACGGTACGGAAAAAGAACCAAAGCCTGAAGATGTTGCTCAAGCCTTACACTTGCAACCATCTGATATCAAAGGTCATTGGGAAACCAGAAGTGGTGTCAAGGGTTTCTTGGAAAAGTTTCTGTTTGAGAAGGCACAAGACTGCTGGAATTCTCTAGATCTGCAAGCTTTTGAATAGATTGTGGCACTCCTCATCTATGGGTTGGTCTTGTTCCCAAACCCTGATCAGCTTATAGATGTGAATGCTGTCAAGATTTTCATATCTCGGAATCCTGTGCCTACATTGCTTGGGGACATCCTACACTCATTTCACACACGAACAATGAGGAAAAGAGGTGTTCTCATGTGTTGTACTCCTCTTCTAGCAAGGTGGTTTATTACTCACCTTCCCCAATCAGTTCTGAAGAATGAGCAGGGTTTAAGGTGGTCACAACGGTTGATGACCCTCACACATTCTGATGTTCATTAGTGTTCTCGATCCAGAGAAAATGTCATCATCATTGATCGTTGCGGAGAATTCCCTAATGTCCCACTACTTGGCATTAGGGGAGGCATTACTTATAACCCATGTTTAGCTCTGAGGCAATTTGGGTATGCCCGAAGGGATGGCCCTCATAATATGCTGATTCCTGACTTGGTTTTTGACTTCGACAATAACACTCAAGGACTTCGACAAAGGTTTATCCGAGCCTGGAGGATGCCCAACAAAGTGGATAATAAGACACTAGAGCACAAGAATTCCACCCCCTTGAGCCTTATCTCAAGTGGGTATGAACCCGCGCCCAGAGTCTTATGATGCCTTACCCCTATATTCTCCCCGTAATCAAAGAGCCTGTTATGGAAGGAGAGGTTCCATACACCCTCCTACATCCAGACATGCCAATATCATTGGAAGAATTGCAAAAGAGTTGGATACAACTCAAGGAAGAGCGGGACACTTTTGAAGCCAGCTTCTATGCCAGTGAGAAGAAGGTTTTGGAATTTACCCACCGACTTCACGAAGAGGAGACTTTTAACACTTACATGGCACCAAAAAGGATGCGTAACATCTTTTTACATTAAGAAGCTTTGTAATATTTTGCCCATAGGGCTTTTTTATGTACTAACAAATTTCTTCTTATTAATATCACGTGTGTTATTTTTGTTTGCAACAAACTTGAATTTATAAATCCTTGAATGCATTACATGAATACACATCATTCATCATATGCATTAACAGGTCTTCACACTAGGTTTCCTTATCTTTCTGCTATTTATTTAATCAAGATGGATATAGAGCAGACGGTCAAAGATTTGGAAGCATAAAATTCGCAATTCCAACAACTCCTCATGCTGGGATCGTCATTCCTCCCAAGTTCAAAGTGCCTACATTTGCTAAATATGATGGTTTGTCCTGTCCGAAGATGCATCTGCGGTCCTACGTCAGAAAGATCCAACCTCACTCTTCTGATAAGGATCTGTGGATCCACTTTTTTCAAGATAGTTTGTCGGGTACGCAATTGGACTGGTTCTATCAACTTGAGAGATCTGATGTCCATAATTGGGTGGATTTGGCTGCTGCTTTCTACCGACAATACCAATATAACGCAAATTTAGCGCCTACTCATACTCAACTATAGAGTATGGGTATGGCCTCTAATGAAGGATTTAAGGAGTATGCCCAGAAGTGGCGGGATTTGGATGGAAGAGTGCAGCCACCATTGTTGGATAGAGAGCTGGTTGACATGTTTTTGGGGACCCTGTCAGGTCCATTCTTTAATCACTTGATCGGGAGCTCATCTGCAGGGTTCACCGAATTAATTCTGACCGGTGAAAGGGTCGAAGCTGTCATTAAGAGTGGTAAAATTCAGAAGGATGCCTCCGCTTCCACTTTTATCTAGAAGACCTTCCCAGCCAAGAAGGAAGTTTCTGCTGTTCACACCCAGAGAAATCAAGGGAGAATGGAGCGCCGACCAGCGGTGGGGGCTGTGATGATTCAGAACTCCTCAGTCGATAAACCTCGAAGAAGTCAACCCAGAGCTAACCAGCAAAGGGTAGAAAGGCCACAATGGCAATTCACTCGGATCAATATGACACCGGCTCAGGTCCTCCCTCATCTGTTAAAGTTAAACCTTACCAACTTGAAAGAAGCACTGAAAAACCCAAATACCTCTTCTCCCTATTATCATTCCAATGCAAAATGTGCATATCATTCGGACAATGTGGGGCACGACACCAACAACTGTTGGGCCCTTAAAAACAAGATCCAAGATTTGATAGATGCCAAGGAGGTGGAGTTTGATGCCCCCGAAAAACCTAATGTGATATCCGCTCCTATGCCAAAACACGGTCATAATGTCCATGCTATTATAGAAGATCTTCATGTTACCGTTGTTGATGACTTAATGACTCTGTTGCCAATGATCAAGATGAATTTGTTGAAAGTCAGGATTTTCCCAGGCTGTGAAAAAGATTGTTACCTTTGTTTGACCTTGCAATCCGGCTGTCTGCTGTTGAAGTCTGGCATCCAACGCTTGATGGATACTCAAGAGATCCTCTTTTAGAAAAATCCTATTACTCATGTTACTCATGTTACTCCAATCAATGATGTTGCTATAATCACCATTTCTGACAATCTTTCCAAGACCTACAAAAGGCCTGTTAAGATTACACCCGATCTAAAGTTTGTACCGCTGAAGATTACCATGTCGGGGCCTATCCCATATAAGTCCAATAAGACAATACCGTGGAATTATGGAGGAGAGATCTTCTATCACGGTGTGAAACAGATCGAATCAGTTGAAGAAAATTCTAATGAAGAGACTCCTGATGTGGGGAATATTGTTGGGACAAGTAAGATCACTCGTAGCGGAAGAATCTTCTCTCCGGAGATTGCTCCTCCACGAGCAGACTTCGGACCCTCAAGTTCTCCTGTGCCTGTCAAGATATCTGTGCGAATTCCAGTGATCGAAGAAATTGTTACTCCTGAAGTTGTACCCTCTGCTGTTACTGCTGATAAAGGTAAGGGGATCCAAGAAGCGCCCGTTAGGACGAGGGCTCAGACTTTGGTTATCCCCGAGACCACCCAAAAGGAGATGAAGGATATTTTAAAGATAATTAAGAAAAGTGACTACGATGTCGTAGAGCAGCTGGGGCAAACCCCTTCAAAAATCTCTATGTTGGCTCTATTGCTCTGCTCCGAGGCTCATGCTAAAGCCTTGATTAAATTTCTGAAGACGGCGCACGTGCCTCAAGAAACTTATGCGGATCAGTTTCAAGAGTGTGTAGCCAACCTTACAGCCGACAATGGTCTTGGCTTCTATGATGTCGATCTGACGTCTAAGGGAAGAAAGCATAATGATGCGCTGCATGTCTCGGTAGAGTGCAGAGGAACTACACTTGCTCATGTTCTGGTTGATACCGGTTCATCTTTAAATGTTCTACCAAAGAAAGCATTGGACAGATTGGACTATGAAGGTTTGACCCTAAAGCCCAGTAATATCATTGTTAGAGTCTTCGAAGGTTCTAAGCAGAGGGTTCACGGAGAAGTGGACATCCCAATTAAGGTGGGAACGGAAATTTTCAACTCTACCTTTTATGTGATGGACATCCGTCCTTCATATTCATGCTTGTTGGGAAGGCCATGGATTCACAACGCTGGGGCAGTCACTTCTTCTCTACACCAGATGCTCAAATACCCAGTCCAGGGTAAGATCATAACAGTTCATGGTGAGGAGGAGTATATGATAAGCCACCTTAACTATTTCCGCTACGTGGAGTTAGATGGTGAATTCATAGAAACACATTTCCAACACTTTGAAGAGGTTTCTCCTGAAGTTGCGGTAGCCAAGACAATGACTGATGTGCCCATCATTACCAAGCCTATGTCCCGGATGTCATCCCTTAAAGATGCAAAGGCTGTAGTCAAGAAAGGAGGAAGCACAGTATGGGGTCAACTTCCAGATTTTCCTTACAAGACAGATAAGTTCAGATTGGGTTTCACTACTGCTATCCAGAAAGTTGTGCGTCGCTCCCGGGCTGGAGGACCGCCACTGGAAATCACTCATCACGAAGTTCATGCTTTAGAGGATGATGAAGAAGGAAGCAATTTTGAAGACTGGATCTTTCCAACTATTAAAGGAGGACTGAACAACTGGGAGGCGAAAGACTTCGTTCCCATTACTTTCATCAATCAGTAATTTATCTTTTGAACATTTCCTGTTTGGTCTGTAATAATTATTAAACAATTCGTACACTATTTTCGCCTCATGCCTTACCCGGGGCATATAGGTCCATTTGTAAGGGTTTTGATTCTTCATTTTCATATGCCATTTTTAATGAATCATGGACGTTTTCATATATAAACTTTTGTGTTCATTTTCTTTCTTTTTACATTTTATTTTGTTTAAAGGTGGCTATCCCTTACACACACCCACACTCACAAAATGTAGGTATCTATCCACTCCGGATTTCATGGGTAACAATTCTGCTATGACCTTCAGTGACTCTGAAGATCTGGTCAATCATGCTGAATACGAAGGTGATGAATACTGTGAAGTGCCTGGAGAGTTGGCTAGAATTTTTCAACAAGAAGAAAGGGCTATTATGCCCCATGAAGAGTTGTTAGAGACTATCAATTTGGGTACTGTCAAAGACAGAAAAGAGGTTAAAGTGGGTGCCAACCTAGAGCCAAGTATCAAAGAGCGCTTAGTTCAGCTGTTGAATGAATATGTTGAGATCTTTGCCTGGTCCTATGAGGACATGCTGGGACTGGATACAAATATTGTGGTTCACTGTCTCCCTATAAGAGAAGATTGTCCACCAACCAAACAGAAAGTCCACCGAATGAGGCCCGATATGTCTGAAAAGATCAAAGCTGAAGTGATGAAACAGTTCAATGTTGGCTTTCTTGCTATTACTTCCTATCCACAATGGGTTTCTAACATTGTGCCCGTGCCTAAGAAGGACGACAAAGTCAGAATGTGTGTGGACTACAGAGATTTAAACAGGGCTAGCCCTAAAGATGATTTTCCACTACCACACATTGACATCTTGGTTGACAACACAACTCAACACAAGGTATTCTCTTTCATGGACGGATTTTCAGGGTACAACCAGATCAAAATGGCCCCCGAAGACATCGAGAAGACTACTTTTATTACACAATGGGGTACCTTCTACTATAAAGTGATGCCATTCGGACTGAAGAATGTCGGGGCAACCTATCAGTGAGCCATGGTAGCTTTGTTTCATGACATGATACATCATGAGATTGAAGTCTACGTAGACGACATGATAGTCTGTTCACAAACAGAAGAAGAACACCTCGACCATCTGCAAAAGTTGTTTGTCAGGTTAAAAGAATACAAGCTCAGACTGAACCCTAGCAAGTGAACTTTCGGAGTCAGGTCCGGTAAACTCTTGGGATTCATCGTCAGCAACAAAGGCATTAAGGTCGATCCTGCTAAAGTCAAGGCTATACGAGAAATGCCTGCCCCCCGCACCGAAAAGGAGGTCAGAGGTTTCTTGGGACGCCTAAACTACATTGCAAGGTTCATTTCTCAACTAACATCTACCTGTGAACCAATCTTCAAGCTATTGAAGAAAGATCAGGTGGTTGAATGGAATGATGATTGTCAAGTTGCTTTCGATAAGATCAAGGAGTATTTTCTGGAACCTCATACCTTGATGCCACCCATCGAAGGAAGGCCGTTAATCATCTATCTGACTATTTTGGATAATTCAATGGGGTGTGTACTAGGCCAACATGACGAGTCTGGCCGAAAAGAGGATGACATTTATTACCTTAGCAAAAAGTTTATCGACTGTGAGACTCGCTACTCACTGCTCGAGAAAACTTGTTGCGCTTTGGTATGGGCTGCTCGCCGGCTAAGGCAGTATATGTTGCACATACCACTTTACTGATTTCCAAAATGGATGCGATCAAGTACATCTTCGAGAAGCCTGCTTTATCCGAAAGAATCGCTAGATGGCATATGATCTTGACTGAGTATGATATCCAGTACACAACCCAAAAAGCTATAAAGGGGAGTGTACTAGCTGACCATCTAGCTCATCAAGCCATCGAAGATTACCAATCCATGAGGTTCGACTTCCCCGACGAGGATATTATGACATTGGACAACATTAAAGGTAACGGATCGTATGACAGACCTGAACAAGGATCCCGATGGACCCTGTACTTTGATGGTGCTTCAAATGCACTTGGCAACGGTATCAGCGCGGTACTTATCTCTCTAGAAGGTTGCCATACACCTTTCACTGCTAGACTCTGCATCAGCTGCACCAACAACATGGCCGAGTATGAAGCTTGTATCTTTGGTCTCAAGGCTGCTATTGACTTGGGAATCAAATCTCTGGTTGTATTTGGGGACTCAGCTTTGGTTACCAGTCAAATCAAAGGAGAGTGGGATACTAAACACCCTAACCTCATCCCTTACAAAGAACATGTCCTGACACTGTTACCACATTTCGAGCGGATTACCTTCGAGCACTTCCCGCGAGAAGAGAATCAGCTAGCAGATGCACTAGCTACAATGTCATCCATGTTTAAACTTAACTGGGATAATGAGGCACCTCAAATCACCATTGAACGAATGGACGAGCCTGCACATTGTCACGAGATTAATACCGAAGAAGTGGTGGATCGACCTTGGTTTCATGACGTCAAAAGGCATCTCGAAGCACAAGAATACCCTGAAGGAGCTTCAGTCAACGACAAAAAGTTCTTAAGGAGGTTCGCGGCCAAGTTCTTTCTGAGCAATGGTATCCTATACAAGCGCAATCTTGACTGTGTCCTACTCCATTGTGTGGACAAGATTGAAGCTAAGAAGATCATGGCTGAACTACATAATGGCACCTTTGGCACCCACTCGAGCGGTCATACGATGGCTAAGAAGATTCTACGGGCAGGCTATTATTGGTCTACCATAGAAGCTGATTATCATCAACATTCTCGTACTTGTCACAAATGCCAAATCTATGCTGACAAGGTACATATTCCCCCAGTCCCTCTCAATGTCTTAACATCTCCTTGGCCGTTCGCGATGTGGGGAATCGATATGATTGGAGAGATCAAGCCTACAACATCCAATGGACACCGTTTCATCCTGGTGGCCATTGATTACTTTACCAAGTGGGTCGAAGCAGCCTCTTTCGCTTCCTTTACAAAGAATATGGTTGCCCGCTTCATCAAGCAGAACCTCATATGCCGGTATGGTATCCCCGACAGGATCATTACGGACAATGATACAAATTTGAACAATACTATGATCACCGCTCTGTGCGAGCAGTTCAAGATTCAACATCACAATTCATCTCCCTATCGGTCAAAGATGAACGGTGTTGTTGAAGCTGCGAATAAAAATATCAAGAAAATCATTCAAAAGATGACAGTCACCTACAAGAACTGGCATGAGATGTCACTGTTTTCTCTGCACGGGCACCGTACCACGGCACACACTTCAACTAGGGCAACACCCTTTTCTTTGGTATACGACATGGAGGCTGTTTTACCTATGGAAGTTCATATTCCTTCCCTGAGAATCATGAAGGACGCCGGTTTGAGTGAAGACGATTGGATTCAGACCCGACTTGATCAACTTAACTTGATTGACGAAAAGTGCCTTACTGCTATTTGCCATGGTCAGACGTATCAAAAACGTATGGTCAAGGCCTTCAACAAGAAAGTCAAGAGACAAGTATATCAAGTCGGGGATCTTGTAATCAAGCGGATCATCTTGCCGCAAAGTAATCCCAGGGGCAAATGGACTCCTACTTACGAAGGACCATTTGTGATCAAAAACATCTTTTCTGGTGGGGCAATGATTCTGACCACCATGGACAGCGATGACCTGCCGAACCCTGCGAACGCAGACATAGTTAAAAGATACTACGCATAAACGACCCGACAAGTTGAAAACCCGAAAGGGAGACATGGGCAAAAATGGGTATCCCGATGAATCGAAAACCCGAAAGGGCGGTTCAGGAAAAAATTAGGGATAAATAAAAAATCTGTACACCCGGCAAGTTGAAAACCCGAAAGGGCGACTTGGGCAAAAAAGGGTTTCCCGGTGGATCGAAAACCCGAAAGGGCGATCCAGGAAAAAGTTAGGGAATTAAAGCGTATGACTATGTCTCGTCGGATCACTTTAAGAACAATCTCTTCACAGACAAGCTTCAAGCTTCAGATCAATCCAATCATCTGCGGACGAAGCAACGAATGGACAAGATACTCAGAGTTGTGAAGACTATAGCAGAATGGGAACCCCATGGAATTGTTACACATAGCCATCTTTTTGTGTATAATTTTTTCTCATTTTTATAACAACATTCTCTTACTAGGATGTCTGTCTCCTTTGTACAAAATACTTACACAAAGTTAATACAAAGATATTTTAAAGTGCAGAAACTTGTTTGTTTTTCTTTCTTTTTTATACTTGTGTTTTATTTGAAAACGTCCAATGATTTATTAAATGAGCATATGCATTTGAATATAATCACTGCTTACAAATAAAAAAGAATGAGAAAGGATAATTACTGATAGGTTGAAAGTATAGGAAGACGTCTTTATGCTATTCCGGAGGAAATTCCCTGCAGTATGTCATCCAGATTCTCAATAGAGCTAAAATCTTGAAATACACATCCCCGACGGAGTTAAGTTTCAAAATTCCCATCAGAGTTAAGTTTCTAAACTCCCGATCCCCAGCGGAGCCAGAAGACTTTGAACTACAAATCCCCAGTGAAGATGAAACTTTCTTCCCCAACGTAGTCCAAAACTTCCACCTTTAAACCACAGTGGAAATCATCCAGTTTCTCTAAATCCCCCAGCAGGTTATCTTAAAACCTGAAAATCAACCAGATAACAGTTAACTTTCATCCCCAACCAAGGATAAAACCCCAGAAGATTGGCATACTCCCAAGCTCCTTACACCCTTAACAGAATGAAGATTCTCGTTCTTAAAACCCCAGAAGATTGGCATACATCTAACCTCCTGACCCAAACGCCTGAATGAAGATTCTCATTCTTGCTTCCTCAATAGATTGGCATACAACCCAAGCTTTTGAAAACTCTCCAACAGGATAAACATTCTCCCCACGTAGTTATTTCCCAACAAAACAAAGATGTTTGTTCTCATTTCTCCAATTGAAGCCTCCCAGGTTTTAATTCCCCAGTAAAAATCGTCAGAGTTTCCCTTATCCGCCAGGAAAGTCATGAAGGATTCTCAATTCCCCGCAGAAGTTTTCAAAGCTCTTATTAATCCCCACAAGTCACCAAGGATTTTCAATCCCCAGCATTAGTCCAAAGGATTCCTCAGTCTCAACAATCAAAGGTTTTGAATCTTCAGCAAGCAGTCAAGGGTTTATTTTCCCCGGCAGCAGTCAACGATTTCATTATCTCCAGCTATCAAGGATTTATTTTCCTCAGCAAGACAGCTAATCGGCTTACATGCGCATCCATTACATCCATATATCATAAACATTGATAGAACGCATTTTATTGCATCATACATGTCATGCAACATAACTTTGTGTTTTAGCTAACATTTTACCCTTTTCAGGATAAGATTAAAAGCTACCTTTAACAAATGTTAAAAGATTTCAGATACAATACAGATACACCCCAGACACGGCGGTAATTCTACTACTCATTCAGACTTCAGCAATCAGATACAGACTAGATACGCTCCAAACACGGAAGCTGTTCTATTTCTCATTCAGATTCAACTGTCAACTTCAGGTTCAGATACACTCCAGCTACGGAAGTCATTCTGTTACTTGTCCAGATCCCAATTACAGTACGAATACATTCCAGACATGAAAGTCATTCTACTACTCATACAGATATCAACTTCAGATATAGTTCAGATACGCTCTAGACACGGTAGCCATTCTGTCACTTATTCAAACCTATTCCCCAGCCCAGAGATACTCCAGACACGGGTGTCTTTCTGTCGCTTATTCAGATTTCAGATTTCGGATACAATACAGATACACTTCAGACACTGCAGTCAATCTGATATTCATTCAAGAATCAGATACAATTACAGCTTGGATACACTCCAGACACGGACGCCATTCTTTTGCTCATACAAATCCAATCTCCAGATACAACTCAGATACGGATACCATTATGATATTCATTCTCCCATTTCTCAACAAACAAGTCTTGGATGGCATCTTTAAGCCCATCTCCAGCAAGATTCTACCATCTCCGAATGGCATCTTTAAGCCTATTCCCTCAGATACATTTTGACGAATGCAAATTTACGGACACTCTAGTGTCCAATCATCTTTTACCTTCGAGTCACGAAAGGCAAACTCGCCAATCTAACTCTTCAAGTTCAAGAAGATTGAACAGGGGCAGCTGTTGTACCCCAAAATTTTCCCTCTCATTTTATCAAAGATTTCCCCTTACAAGACTCTTTGGACCCAAGACCAAGCTAGGGTTTGCACTGCTCAAGACATCTCCTTGCACTGTTGACCTAAATTAGGGTTTGAGTTTGCACAAAGATTTTTGGACTTTCAATACTCAAAGTGACTTTCATACTTCATGTTGGACTCATAAGTTTATCCATACCAAGTTTCAAGCCTTGAATCAAATTTTTACCCAGACAATTGGACAGTTGACCTAGAAATCAACTATATTGGGGAAAAAGTCAACTATGGCCAATATATAGTCAAACCTCATATAATTTGATCCAAATAAATATTCTAGGCTCCCATGAACCATTTGATCAAGTTTGGACCACAACTCCAAAAGAAATTTGATCAGATCACCAAAAGGGCAAAATGGTCATTTTTAGGGTTTTGACTGCACACGGGCAATTTCTGACTTTTGACCTAGCCAATGGAAAAATAGGTTCAAGCATGGATTCAAGGACTAAATGGAATCATCTTTACCTATTCACAAGGTTCAAAAGATTTCAAATGTATTGGATTGACAGATGAATTTTTCAATCAACTGATCAAAATTTGACTATACACTGAAAAGTCAAACTTTGAATTTTTGGTCAAAATCAAGTGCCAAGGGTCATTTTTCATCAAGATGTGTCAAAACATGAAAATTGTTCATCAAGAAACCTAATTTTGCAAATTAAGGTTTAAGATTGAATATTTTCATAACTTAGAATTTTTCTTAGGTTATGAAATTTTCTTATTTTTCCCAACTTTGCCCAACATTTTCACCATGATGCAATTGGATTCAAACAAAACTTCCGACATGAAAGTTGTAGTCCTCCACAAAATCTACAACTTTGATTCACAAAGTTTTCCCAAAAGAAGCTTGGATCTCAATTTATTATTTTTGGAACAAGGGTCCATGGAACTTTTAACTTAGTTAAATTTTGCCCTAGTTTAGGCAGGATTTGACCTATCTTCATGTCCATTTTTCACATAGTTCCACTTGGAATATCAAATTTCATTTCAAATATGGATTGTATAGAATGTTGCAAGATTTCCAAAATATCCAAGAACTCTCCAACTCATTTGTGGTTAGGGAGAATCGAAGGCTTGAAGTTGGCAAAAATTCACTTTTCATCCATGGCATGTTCATAGTGATACAAGTTACCAATTCTAATCAGCTTGCTTTGCACTAGATTACAGACCTCAAAACCATTCCACACTCAATAATTAAATGCAAATACATTGGTATAAGGCATTGTTTTGGTCATTAGAGCATTGCACACAAGATTAATCCTAAAGTAGAAAAATCAACATTGCCATTTTTGCTTAAATCTTGCTTTATATCAAAACAACATCCTAGAGCATTGAGCCATATCTTGTGCAGAAAAGCATATCCACCAACTTGAGGGGCCAAGATCATAAGAATCAGGCTGATAGATAGCCTGTATAGGCTTGTATTACATCATTGTTCATTTTGGCTTAAAAGACAAGAAACATGTCCAATACACTAGAACTTGAACATCTGTGAAAACCAACTTGTGCAAGCTTTTGAGACAAACTTCTCACATCCCCTTAAGCCAGAAACACAACCCTTTGAGCCCTCAAACCTCCCATAGTACAAAATCACCTTCCATTGGCAAAACAAGGCAACATCTCCAATTTGATTTCCATAACACAAATTGCTCGTGCGTTTTTCCCCAAACATGTTCAAACACTTTCCATACAACCCATCCAAGCTATTCCAACCCTTAAACACTGACTGTAGCTCCATTTATAGGGTTTGCCATTATTGATTTCAGCTTGTGCAGGTTGAGTTCTATAGGCTTGTTCAAGCACATTCAAGGCAAGCTAGACATTGGAGAAGGTCAACGGAAGTTCAAGCAAGCTCCCAAACATCTCAGACCTTGTTAAAAAGCTCCACATTGCCATACACGAAGTCAGCTGAAACAGGTTTTTATCAACTTCCTATCTCTCTATTTAGGAACATTTAGACTTAGGTTTGTGAATAAGAAATGTAGTATTTATAGCCATGAAGTTGTACATATGCTCAGTTTTAATTTTAGTTAAGCATGCTAAGAGAATTTGATCCATGAACTTCCTGAAAAAATTAGGTTAGATTTTAGGGCCAGAGAAATTCTCTCTGGTCTTTGAGAGTTAGGACAAGTTTTTTATATGGTTGAATTCGTGTTGGAAAGCTCTACAACTTTGATGTTATGTGTTTTTGCATTAGAGCACGTATGCAGGTCGTTCGTGTTTGAATCCAGACGCACGCGTTTTTGAGAATAGAGGTTGAAGATGAAGTGTGGTGGGCTGGGCTTGGTCCTGACTCACTTTTGACACCCCCTTTTTATTGAATGCACCCCTGGCCCAATGTCTTTATATTTTATATTTTTGTGTTTTATTTTCATTTCTGATTTTATTTTATTATTTCCAAATATAAAAAATACCCAAAAATATTTTTTTAAATTTTCACATTTATTTTGTTTTTTTTATTTTTATTTTTTCTAACATAAAAAACAATTTAATTAGTATATACTTTATTTATTGAAAACTTGAAAATAAATATATAATAACCATTATAGTTTTATTTTTTATTCTTTATTTTATTTACACTAAAAAAAATATTGTTTTAAATATATTTTTATTTTGTATATATTTTATTTTATTATACATACTTAATATCATTAATATATATATATATATACATACTTTTATTTTATTAGATACTTTCGAATAAAAACATAAAAAATATTATACTTTTATTTTTATTATTATTTATATTTAAATAATACTTTTTATAAATATATTTTATTTTTGTATATACACTATTTTATTTTATTGTATATAAATAATATAGTCAATATATTTACATTCTTAAAAATTAGGGTTTTACCCTTAATAAAAAAAATGATAATATTTTTATTTATTTCTTTCTTTTTACATTAAATATTTTTACATACATAAAAATAAACAAAACCTTTTTTGCATATTCATATTATTTTGTATATTTATTTAATTTGTTTATTTAAATATTATTCATTTGTTATTTATGTCATTTGATTCAATTTGGATGTAATAGTAAAACTAGGGTGTTAATTTCTTATCAAATAATCCCCATTCAAAATTGTATCCCCCTTCCCATAATCAAATGTTGTAATAGTATAGATTATGTTTACGCATTTACGCTTTCAATTATGCCATGATTAGAGATTAGGGTTTGTATGCAAAAATCCAAAATTAACAAGTAGCTTGACCTAATACAAAGACAAAAATGCATGAAAATCAATACACAATACACACTTGCACCCCTAGGGTTACATCCACTTGTTGCCTTAAAAATGGGTCATGTTATGCATGTTGGGTACTTTGGAAAAACAAAAACAAAACAAAAGATCATAGTCCCTCGATGATGCTATCTTGGTTGCCTAAACAAAATGATCAAGTCCCTCAAAAATTTGCTAAAGATACTTAACACAATTGCTATCATGGTCTATACGATGACCCGCGCCTGTCCCATTTAACATCCTAATACAAGGTTGTTTACCAAATGCAATGGTAAAACAACACTGTCAAAAGGGTTAAAAACGTACAGGAAATATCTTTGAGTAAAATAGGGTAGACAACTCTTAGTTACTTGATCAAAACTTGCAAAATCATCCTTGCTATTTTCAAACACACTTCACAACACAATTTCAAAACATTTCCCAAATCAAACTTTCAAACATTGAAATCTTTTCAAAAGACAATACACCTTTGTATATATTCAAACAAGAATCATTACAAAGGTTGCCACAACAATGGCCTCTTTTTCAAAGCATTTTCAAAACCACACACACAAAGCACCATTTCAAACAATTGAAAAGCAAAAGCAAGTGATCTAAACAAGTAACTAAGAGCCCATGGATTACCATGGATGAAAAGGGTGCTTGTACCTTCCCTTTTCATAATCTACTCCCCGAACCCAAGAAAACATCTCAAAGGTCTTTCCTATGCTTTTTGACCTTTCCTTAGGATAAAATAAAAAGTCGGTGGCGACTCTTGCTAAACCGAAACATTTGTGAACACAAACGCAAAACCTCAAGTCAGTTCTCCCACTGTATCACAGAATCTTATTCACATATTGATGTTTGCTAACTTTTTCTCTTTCTTGTCTCATGATCAATGAGGATTGGACGGCCAAGGAGAGGTTGAAAGATGAAAAGGCCATGGCTAGAAAGGAGTGTGGACAAATTGCTTGAAGATGAAGCAAATAAAACTTGAAGAACAAACATTTTCTTTCTTTGTAAACAAACAATTGTAACTTGTATTTCAACTTGAAATCCGTTTTGTAAATTTCCCCAAATAATGTAACTTGAATACAAAACTTGAATGATATTTATTTGAACTTCAAGAATGATGAATTTGTGGTATGGAAATTAAGTAAGTCTTGGGCTTGGTAAAAATTTGAAATTCCCACTTGAAAGGTTTGAATGACATATCTTGCCTTTGTAACTTAACCTTCAAGAAATCACAGATGACCTTTGTAACTTGTATCTCAAGTAAACCATGTGCCTTGTCTTTTAACCTCACTCTTCATATCGTGTCCAAATCGAACTCGCACCCTCAATGAGAACCATAACCTTGCTGTCCAAACCACAAGTAACTTGTAACTGAAGCAACAAAAACATGCCTTGATTATCATGAACCTCCAACCTTATTTCTTGTGCCCGGATTCCATGTTCATCAATTTAAACTTCAAACTCTTGACATTATGACTTAGAGATTCTTGACAAACAATAGGGAAATAAATCCTAATCCAGGCTCTAAGGAATTTGAGTGAGAAACAGCCTTGTAAATTGATGACAAAGAACTAAATGATAACCCTACTCTAAAAACTTAATTCCACAGCCCACTACTCGAGAACCAGATGAATTTGCCTTTAACATGATGAGGAAACTTCAAAACAAAATTAAACATAAAGATGGCATAACCCTAATGCTCTAAACCAAAGTGCCTAATTCCATGAGATGCATGATATGCAAATTACTTAGTGAAAATGATACAAATGCGATGCAAAGTTCATGTCAGACAAAAGTAATAAGTAGGGAAAATTTGGGGTACGACAATTGCCCCTATTTAATCGTCTTAAACCTGAAGGTGAGATTGTCATCAGCCTTTCGAAAGTTCAAGGTGGAAGATGATTAAATACCAGGACCTGAAATTTGTCCTGGAGAGATGGTGTGAGTGTTATTTGTTTGTGACGTCTGTTTGGAATGAGAAAATTTTGTTTTCTGGTGAACTGGTCATGACGGATAAATGGGGTTGAATAATGATAACTCGTACTGTGGAAAGGGTGCAAATACAAGGTCCTCATGGAAGTAGGCATTAAAGTGATTGAAAGGATATGGTTGACGATGTCGTGGTGACTAAAAATAGGATTAATAATAACATGATAACTCAAAGTAATTGAAGAGATCAATCTAAAACTCTGGTAGGTCGGAACTTTAGATGTCCCATGACATGTTGGGACATATGATCTGACTTAAACAACACATGGAAGGAATAAACAATAAAAATAGTATTGAAAAGCATAAACAACACATAGAAATTGTTAACCCATTTTGGAGCAACTCTCATACTCTGGGGGTATACCAAGCCAGAGACAAGTCCACTATGATAATATCAATTCATAGACCCTACAACAAACATACCAGTTTACGATCTAATCACTTAATCACTACCCGTGCTATACTTATATCTAAGAATCTCCTAGATATGAGACCCTCCTCAATCCCTCATCAATCACAAGCATCGATTGGAGAACAAATAGGAAAACACACTTCTATGACAGAAAAACAGAAGACACACTTCCATGACAGCAAAACAGAAGGCACACTTCCATGACAATACTCAGTCAAGACCTAAAGCTAAACTCCACAATTTACAACTTTAATCCTAACTAAGAACACAACTTGGAGTTTTAAAATCTTCCCCTAAGAACAATAATCCACTTTCTGCTTAAAAGCTTAAGAGTGATAACAGAACCTTGCATATCAAGGAACACAATCCAACTCACATGTCGAGTGGATTAAACAACCAACTCTCCTAGAGAGTAGTACATACTCAGCCCTAATGATTACATCTTTTCAATTCTCGGATGGTACTATTACCTAGGTTACAATGATTCTATTTATAACCTATATTCCGACTAGATTTGCGCTTCAAATCACAACTTTTTAGCTGTTACAAATCTGCAGAAGATTCTGCTAAAAAATAGGTCTTCAATCAAATATTTCCTAAAAAGTCTCCTTATTTAGAAAGTCAATATTCTTCAATATTATTATTGATTCTTATTGACCTACAAATCAACGCTACATAATATTGCATAATATTCCCAGAATAATTTGCATCTGTTAAATCATAATAGAGTCTAACTGTTCAACTCAACTCAGGCGCGATGTCATATGATCCGGCATAGGATATGTTATCCGACATGTTATTCCAGATGTTATAAAACACTTCAACTCAACATGTCCTAACATAAAATAGGACTTCTTTCTCAACTTGTTCCTATTTAGCAAGTTAACACATCTTATCTAACATATGGCTGCTATATTTGTTTTACTAAAATTAATGTCAATCTTAAAAATAGAGAATTAACAATCTCCCCTTTGGAAAATTTTGTCTAAAACAAATAATAAAAATTACAACCCAGATTACAACTATAAACAAAAATACAATCCTTCAACAATAGTAACTACTGAATAAAACAACATAGTGATAAGGAGTCAGTCATCACAAGCCCAATGATGTTAGGACATCATATTCGACATCGTCTTCATAGAAACTCCACTGCAGCAAGAACATCAACACCAAAGAACAACAACCTCAGTAGAAAGTCTTGAAGTCATTTGGTGCACATGAGGAAGAGAATATGTGTAACGCTCGTTGATTTCATTAATTATTTAATTAAGTATTTTCGATTAATTGCGAATTGTTTGTTGAAATCGTTGACATGTTGTGTTATGTTATGAGTTGTTGACATAAGTTGTGGTGTTATTATTAGCCAGTTAAATTATTTGATTAATAATATTAGTAATAATATTATAATTGTAGAATATTAATAATATTAGTTGTTGGACTTTTTTTGGTGATAGACGTAGTATTAAGGGGGTGTGAAAATTAGGCCCAATAGAAATAATAATATTATTATGTTAAGTTAAATAATAGTAATTAGGTTAATTAAAAAGGGTTAAGAGAAAGAGTAGAAAAAGTGTTGTACGTGAGAAGTTACAAGAAAAGAGGCAAAGCTAGGTTCGACCAGAAATTGTAGAGAGACCTTCAATCCAAGGTAAGGGTGGGGTTCTGACTCTATAATTGGGTATATACTTAATATTATATGGGAATTTTTCTGTAAAATTGTGTAATAGCTTTGATTAATATGATTAATGGATGGTAAATGATTAATATATATGGTTAATTGTGAAAAATTTCCATCTCTGTAAAGTTGTTGTTTCGGTGAAAATTGATGTTGCTGCAAATATATATTGTTTTGGTATGAGACCTGTAATCGGAGGAAAATTTGGATAATTCTATCTTCATATCAGTAACAGACTGAAATCTGGGGCTGGAGAACCCGTTGTGCCGAGGGGCACAGCGTGTGTGTTGGGCGGAAGGAAGGGATGCCGATTGGCACCAGGTGAAAGAGAGGCACAACCTGTTGGGCGGAAGGAAGGGATGCCGAGTGGCACAACCTGTATGCCGAGGGGCACATCGTGTGCCTGCTACTTTTTTTGTTTGTTTCGTGTGTCTTCTACTTATTTTATTGATTACTAATTGTCATCACATAGTTAATGAATTATGGATAGCAGAGAACCATTAATAAGGTTACCAGGAGAAGTAATTCAGTAGAATTTTCAGTATCAGTATTGGTGATAAATTAATAGGAGAATAAATTAGTAGCTAGTAGCATAGGTGATATAATTAATAAGTGACTAACGGTAAACTGTGTGGAATTGGAAATATGAGTAAAGAACCAAAAACATTAGTATTTTAGCAGAAAATTAAATACCGAAAATAGTCATAATAGTCCGAATAATTACACAGTTTATTTGTAGTAAATCTTGGTTGAATCGTTGTATTGTATTCCTTGTTAAAAATGTGAATTTGCAGGTGATGTTATATCTTGTTAAATTGCCTCTATTTAGGGGCAAAATATTAAGTTGAAGGCTTATGGCCAAGGTTTCTTTGTTGTTGCGTTGCTATGGAATTTTGTTGTTGTCATTCTAACATTCATATTGTGACGCATACATAGAATATCAAGTTGGAGCTGATGAATGGTAAGTTGGCATGTATTGGAAAATATAAAGTTGAAGGCTTATGCCTTGTTGCTGCCTCTATTAATTGGCAAGATTATCAAGTTGAAAGTTTTGCTCCGTTGGTACCACATGCATGTGCATCGTAACAAGTCACATTTCATGTTGCATCTTGAATTTATGTGATGATGAATTAGTTATATTATTATGTTGATGGCTTAGTCGTAATGGATGTTGTTTAAAAGTTATGAAGTGGTGATTTTGCATGAATTAGTTCTAATATATTATTTATCATACATCCAATTATATTGTTTGACATCTCACCCCTTCTGTTTGAATGTTACCTCTATGTTGGTAACACGCAGGTAATCTAGAGTGAAGGAGGTCTACCTCCAGTAGTTCGAGTTGGTGTCATTGCTCTGATATGTAACACTCGGGGTGTGAATGCTTGTGGATTTATTGTCGTTATTATTTCAGTTGTTGAAATTTAAGTTGTTTTTCGTTGAATGCTTGTTATTTGAAGTTGTTTCAGTTGGTTAAAGATGTTACATTCTTATATGTTGAACATTATGATTCCACTGCATGGTTATGAAAATTGTTAGTTTTTAAGAGATTAATTTTTGTTGTTATTGGTTCATCCATATTTAATGTGTTATGTATCTGTATGATGCTGTTGTTTTAAGTTGAAATTGTAGCATCCTAATTTGGTTGTTGAATTTTTATAACTCTGATTTCATAATAATTGTTGGGTAGAATTATGGTGTTACAAGTTGGTCTCAGAGCAAGTCGGTCCGTCCGACCAAGTTGTCGAGTCGTAGTCCTATCTAATAATCGAGTATTGTTAACTTGAGTTCTAACCGTTTTTTATGTTATAGCGGTAAGTTGAGATGGCTGGAAGGAATGACGCAGCACTTGCTGCTGCATTGGAAGCAACGGCGCATGCTATGGAGAATCAGCCAAATGCTGACAAGAATGATGGATCTCGTAGCTTGGTGACCTTCCAGAGGGAGAATCCGCCTACCTTCAAGGGTAAGTATGATCCCAACGGAGCGTTATAATGGTTGAAAGAGATTGATAGAATCTTCCGTGTGATGGACTGCACTCCAGTGCAGAAGGTTCGATATGGTACTCACATGCTAACAGTCGAAGCCGATGACTGGTGGCTAGAGACATGTCAGAAGTTGGAAGCTGTAGGTGAAAATGTCAATTGGGCTGTGTTTTGTAGGGAATTTCCGAGGAAGTATTTCCTTGAATATGTTCGTGGTAAGAAGGAAATTTAGTTTCTTGAGCTAAAGCAAAGGGTATGTTGGTTGTTGAATATGTTGCGAAGTTTGTTGAGTTGGCTAAATTTTATCCCCACTATAGCGAGGCAAATGCTGAATTTTCAAAGTGCATCAAGTTTGAGAACGGGTTGCACCCGGAGATCAAGAAGGAAATTAGATACGAGAAGATTCGTGTCTTTGCTGATTTGATTGATAGTTGAAAGATCTGTGAAGAGGATAATAATTCTCACTATAAGATTATTAATGGGAACAGGTGTAAGCACCAAAAGAACCATGGTAAGCCTTACGATGCCCCAGCTGGTAAAGGTAAACAGAAAGTTGTTCAGGTCAGAGAACTAGTGGGGGAGATGCTCCTGCTAGTGTGGTTTGTTTCAAATATGGAAAACCTGGGCATAAGAGCAATGTGTGTACTAATGAGGTGAAGAGGTATTTCTTTTGTTGTAAGACTAGACATGCTATATCTGAGTGCAAGCATAAAGAGATGATTTGTTTCAATTATGGTGAAGAAGGACACGTTGGTAGTCATTGTCAGAAACCAAAGAAGGCGTAAACTAGTAGAAAGGTGTTCACGTTGGCTGAGAATCAGACGGCTAATGAGGAGAGACTCATCAGAGGTATATGTTTCATTAATAGTACTCCTTTAATTACTATTATTGATACTGATGCTACTCATTTCTTTATTGATGTTGATTGTGTTAAAATATTTGGTCTTACGTTGTCTTCTTTGATTGGAGAGATGGTTGTCGACACCCCAGCCAAGGAATCGGTGACTACTTCTTTTGTGTGTTTAAAGTGTCCTTTTTCGATCTTCGATATAGACTTTGTTGTTGATCTAGTTTGTTTGCCTTTAAGTAGGTTAGACGTGATCTTAGGTATGAACTAGTTAGAGCATAACTATGTTCATATTAACTGTTATAATAAGCCAGTGAGGTTTTCTACTTCTGAAGAAGTGGAAGCTGGTCTGTTGTCTGCTAAACAGTTGAAGCAGTTGATGCAAGAAGAGGCTCATATGTTCTCGTTGATGGCGTCGCTATCTATCGAGAATCAAGATATAATTGAGGAATTGCAAGTGATGCGTGAATTTCTTGAAGTTCTCCATGATGAAATTCCTAATTTACCGCCAGAGAGAGAAGTCAAATTTGCTATTGATCTTGTACCTGATACCAGACCTATTTCTATGGCACCATACATGATGTCTGCATCTGAATTGTCAGAATTAAATAAGCAATTGGAAGAGTTACATGAAAATAAATTTGTAAGGCCAAGTGTATCACCATGGGGAGCTCCAGTGTTGCTAGTAAATAAGAAAGATGGAATTATCAGACTTTGTGTTGATTATAGACAATTTAATAAAGTAACAATTAAGAACAAGTATCCGCTTCCGAGAATAGACGACTTGATGGATTAATTGGTGGGTGCTCGTGTGTTTAGCAAGATTAATTTGAGGCCAGGTTATCATCAGATTAAAGTGAAGAATGGAGATATTCAGAAGACGGCTTTCAGAACGTGTTATAGACATTATGAGTATTCGGTGATGCCTTTCGGTGTTACTAATGCACTGGGAGTATTCATGGAGTACATGAACTCTATCTTTCATACTTATTTGGATCAGTTTGTAGTGGTGTTCATTGATGACATTTTGATTTACTCTAAATCATAAGAAGAGCATGAAGTACACTTAAGAATAATATTGCACGTATTGAAAGAGAAGAAGTTGTATGCCAAGCTGTCTAAGTGTGAATTTTAGTTTAAGGAGGTTAGCTTTCTTGGTCATATGATCTCAGGTAGTGACATTGTTGTAGATCCATCTAAAGTAGATGTTGTGTTGCAGTGGGAAACTCCAAAGTCAGTTACTGAGATTAGAAGGTTTTTGGGATTAGATGGTTATTATAGAAGGTTTATCGAAGATTTTTCTAAGTTGGCACTTCCGTTAACTAAGTTGACCTGTAAATGTAGAGCTTATGTGTGGGATGTTCAGTGTGAAGAAAGTTTTATGAAATTGAAGAAAAGATTAATGTCGGCTCCGATTTTGACATTACCTAATTCACGAGTACCTTTTATGGTATATTTTGATGCTTCTAAGATGGGTTTAAGACGTGTGCATATGCATAGTGAAAAGGTAGTTGCTTATGCGTCAAGGAAGTTGAGGACTCATGATAAGAACTATCCTATGCATGATTTAGAGCTTGTGCAATGGTTTTTGAAGTATTATCTTTATGGTTCGAGATTTGATGTATTTAGTAACCATAAGAGTCTAAAATATCTATTTGATCAGAAGGAATTGAACATGAGACAACGAAGATGGTTGGAGGTGTTAAAGGATTACGATTTTGATTTGAATTATCATCCAGGAAAAGCAAATGCGGTGGCTGATGCGTTAAGTCGAAATACTTTACATATGTCAGCAATGAGGGTTAAAGAGTTGCAATTAATTGAACAGTTCAGAGATATTAGCTTAGTTTGCAAGGTGACACCGTAGAGTGTTATGTTGGGCATGTTGAAAATTAATAATGATTTTCTGGATAATATCAGAGACGCTCAGAATTTAGATGCGAAGTTGGTAGATTTAATGGTTGGGGTCGATCAATATAAGCATAACGATTTCAAGTTAGATGCGCAAGGTGTGTTAAGATTCCATAATCGAATTTGTATTCCCGGTGATGCAGAGATGAAGAAAGTTATTCTCGAGGAAAGTCATAGAAGCAAGTTGAGAATTCATCCGGGAGCTAGAAAAATGTATCAACATTTGAAGAATATGTTTTGGTGGCATGGGAAGAAGATTGATGTGGCTAGGTTTGTGTATGCATGTTTAACTTGTCAAAAGTCGAAAGTTGAACATCAGAAGCCTGCAGGGTTGAACAACCATTAGAAGTTCCATAATGGAAATGGATAGCATTTCGATGGACTTCGTGACGGGGTTACCTAATACTTCAAAAGGACATGATACAATTTGGGTGATTGTTGATAGGATTACGAAGTCGGCTCATTTTATTCTTATTAACATCAGTTTTCCAGTATCAAAGTTGGCGGAGATTTACACTAGTGTAATTGTGAAGCTGCATAGTGTTCCTTTTTGTATTGTGTCAGATAGAGATATGGGGTTTACTTCATATTTTTGGAAGAGTTTGCAAGAGGCGATGGGCTCTAAGTTGAGGTTGAGTTCGGTGTATCATCCTCAGACGAATGGTCAGACAGAGAGGACTATTCAGTCATTGGAAGATTTGTTGAGAGCATGTGTTCTTGAGCAAGGAGGTTTGTGGGATACATATCTTCCATTAATAGAGTTCACTTATAATAAAAATTACCATTCTAGTATTGGGATGGCACCTTTTGAAGTGTTGTATGGTCGAAGATGTAGAACTCCTTTATGTTGGCATAAATATGGAGAAAGTGTAGTACTTGGACTTGAAATTGTTCGAGAAACTACTGAGAAGGTGACGTTGATTTGAGAGAAGATGAAAACTTCCCAGAGTAGACAGAAGAGTTATCATGACAAACGAAGGAAAGATTTAGAATTTCAAACAGGTAACCATTTGTTTCTGAGAGTTACACCCGTGACTGGTGTTGGGTGAGCATTGAAGTCTAAAAAGTTCACTTCTTGTTTTTTTGGTCTGAATCAGATTTCAGACACATTGGGGAATGTTGCTTATAGAGTGGCTTTACCGCTTAATCTTTCGAATTTGCATGATGTGTTCCATGTATCGCAACTCCGGAAGTATATTTCAGATCCATCTTATGTGATTCATATGGATGATGTGCAAGTACGAGATAATCTTACTGTGGATATGATGCTTGTACGGATCGCGGATCGTGAAAGGAAGACTCTAAGATGCAAGGATATTGCTTTGGTGAAATCAGTCTGGTTAGGAGCTTCCAGAGAAAGCATGATGCGGGAGTTGGAAAGTAAGATGCGGAACTCCTATCCTGAGTATTTCGAATAAGGTAAATTTTTGAGACCGAAAATATTCTAAGTGGGAGAGAGTTGTAACACCTGTTGATTTAATTAATTATTTAATTAAGTATTTTCAATTAATTGCGAATTATTTGTTGAAATCGTTGACATGTTGTATTATGTTGTGAGTTGTTAACATAAGTTGCAGTGTTGTTATTAGTTGGTTAAATTAGTTAATTAATAATATTAGTAATAATATTATAACTGTAGAATATTAATAATATTAGTTGTTGGGCTTGTTTTGGTGATAGACGTAGTATTAAGGGGTGTGAAAATCAGGCCTAATAGAAATAATAATATTATTATGTTAAGTTAAATAATAGAAATCAGGTTAATTAAAAAGGGTTAAGAGAAAGAGTAGAAAAAGTGTTGTACGTGAGAAGTTACAGGAAAAGAGGCAAAGCTAGGTCCGATCTCAAATTATAGAGCGACCTTCAATCCAAGGTAAGAGTGGGTTCTGACTCTATAATTGTATATATGATTAATATTATATGGGAATTTTCTGTAAAGTTGTGTAATAGCTTTGATTAATATGATTAATGGAGGGTATATGATTAATATATATGGTTAATTGTGAGAAATTGTCATCTCTGTAAAGTTGTTGTTTCGATGAAAATTGATGTTGCTGCAAATATATATTGTTTTGGTATGAGACCTGTAATCGGAGGAAAATTTGGATAATTATGTGTCTGTATCAGTAACAGACTAAAATCTGGGGCTGGAGAACCCATTGTTCCGAACGGCACAGAGGCATTAGGAGAGTGTGTTGGGCGAAAGGAAGGGGTGCTGATGGTCACCAGGTGAAAGAAAGGTATGTGCCGAGTGGCATAACTTGTGTGCCGAGGGGCACATCGTGTGTCTGCTACTTTGTTTTGTCTGTTTCGTGTGTCTGCTACTTTGTTTTGTCTGTTTCGTTTGTCTGCTACTTTGTTTTGTCTGTTTCGTGTGTCTGCTACTTATTTAATTGATTACTAATTGTCATCACAGAGTAAATGAATTATGGATAGCAGAGAACCATTAATAAGGTTACCAGGAGAAGTAATTTAGTAGAATTTTCAGTAGCAGTATTGGTGATAAATTAATAGGAGAATAAATTAGTAGCTAGTAGCAGAGGTGAAATAATTAATAAGTGACTAACAATAAACTGTATGAAATTGGAAATAGGAGTACAAAACCAAAAACATTAGTATTTTAGCAGAAAATTAATTAACCGAAAATAGTCATAATAGTTCGAACAATTAAGCAGTTTATTTGTAGTAAATTTTTGTTGACTCATTGTATTGTGTTCCTTGTTGAAAAATGTGAATTTGCAGGTGATGTTGTATCTTGTTGAATTGCATCTGTTTATGGAAAAATATTAAGTTGTAGGCTTATGGCCAAGGTTGGTTTGTTGTGTGTTGTACCCCAAAATTTTCCCTCTCATACTATCAAGATTTTCCTCACAAGACTTCTTGGACTCAAGACAGGATTAGGGTTTGCTCAGCTCACGACCTCATCTTGCACTGATGACCTGAAATTAGGGTTTGAATTTGCACAAGGATTTTTGGACCATCAATGCTTCATGTGACTTTCATATACCATCTTGGACCCCTAAGATTTCTCATACCAAGTTTCAAGCCTTGAATCACATTTTTGCCCAGTCAATTAGACAGTTGACCTAAAAATCAGTTGTATTGGGGAAAAAGTCAACCATGGCCAATTTACAGTCAAACTTCATAATTTTTTACCCACAACAACATTTTAGACTCCTATGTACCATTTGATCAAGTTTGGATCACAACTCCTCAAAAAAATTTGATCAAATCATCAAAAGGGAAAAATGGTCAAAATTAGGGTTTTGACTGAGAAAGAGCAATTTCTAATTTTTAACCTAGCCAATGACCAATTGGGTTCAAGCATGATTTCAAGGACTCAATAGCATCATCTTGACTTAATCACACAGTTCAAAAGATCTCAAATGCATAGAATTTACAGATGAATTTTGCAGTCAACTGATCAAAAGTTAACTGTGCACTAAAAAGTCAAACTTTGACTTTTTGGTCAAAATCAAGTGACAAGGGTTATAATTCATCAAGATATGTCAAAATGTGAAACTTTTTTTACCAAGAAACCTAAAATTTCAAATTAGGGTTTTAATTTGAAATATTTCATAACTTAGAATTTTTTTAAGTATGGAAAATTTCTTATTTTTTCCTAACATTCCACAACTTTTTCACCATGATGCAATTGGATTCAAAGAAAACTTCCAACATTAAAGTTTTAGTCCTCCATGAAATATAAAACTTTGATTCACAAAGTTTTCCCAAAATATTTTTGGATCTCAAGTTATAAATTTGTGAATAGGGGTCCATAAACTAAATAACTTAGTGAAATTTTGCCTTAGTTTAGGCAAGTTTTTTACCTAACTTCATGGAAACTTTTCACCTAGGTCCAAGAAGTATCTAAAGTTTCATTTCAAAGATGTATTGTAGATAATGTTGCAAGCTTTCCAAAATGTCCAAGAACTCTCCAAGATCGTTTGTGGTTAGGGAGAATCGAAGAAGAGAAAATGGCAATTTTTCACTTTTGTTCAAGCCATGTTTACAATGCTTCAAGTTGAAAATCAGTTCCTAGCATGCTTGTACCTTGCATTACAGGTCCTAATCCCTTCTACACTCTATAATTAAATTCTAGCTCAATGGATAATGGCTTTATTTTGATCTTTGGAGCATTGTACAAAAGATTAATCCATAAATGGCATAAAGTTCACAATACCACTTTGATAAAGCAAACTTTTCCAACTTTACAATTCTTGAGCTATGGACCTGATATTTTGTTGCAAGCAAGATCCACAAATATCAGGAAATGTTTACCAACTCTCATAAGCCCTAGAACTAGCAAGTACAGCACCTTGGCATAGTCACTTCAACCTTTCTTCAAAAGCAAGAAAAGAGGCAAAAGGGATCAGAACTTGTACATTTGATAAAGGGAAGGCTTGACATCATTCAGAGAACTTCACAAACTTGTTGCAAGCAGAAACACGAGTGCATAAGATCCAAAACCTGCCCAAATAGGGCAGCTTCTGCAAAACACTAGTCATCTCAATATTTGCTCATGCGTTTTGATTTGTAACATATCAAACATCTTCCATACATCCTACTTAAAATATCCAAGCCATTGCACTGCAACTGGGTGCCCTGTTTCAGCCATCACCATTTTCATTTTTGAAGGTTGCAGGTTGACTTCTACGAGGAGTTTCAAGCATCCTCAAGACAAGCTAAACATTGGAATAGCTTGAGGGAACTTCAAGGAAGCTCACACGATCCCCAGGCCTCACTCAAAGTGCCCACATTACCATATCCAAACTCAACTGAACAAGGTATTTTTCAAATCTCTATCGCTTTATTTAGGCATCCTTAAGTCACGATTTGTGAAGCAAAAATGTAGTCCTTAACTTGATGAAGCTGTACATATGCATAGTTATCATTTATATTAACTGAGTAGTGAGAATTTGAAGCTTGAAGTTCATGAAAAAATTAGGTCAGGAATTAGGGCCACTGATATTCTCCATGGACTTTTAGAGTTAGGTCACAAACTTTATATCACTGGAATCGTGAGTTCATAAGCTACATTTTTTGTGTTATAAGTTTTTGTTTTTGTGCAAAGAATAGAGAGTTACAAGTTGAAGCAAAAACTTCCGCAAATGTTTGGCTGGAGGACAGGGACGAAGCTGGCTTAGGCCTGGCGCGCTTGGGCTTGCTGTTTTACTTCCCATACCCCCTGATCCATTATTTTCACCCCCCTGACTTATCATTTTATATTTTTGTATTTTCTTGCATATTTTTATTTTTTGTGCTTGCATTCATTTTTTCTAATGATAAAAAATACCCAAAAATATTTTCTTAATTTTTTGTATTTTTATTTTATTTTTTTATCTTATTTTTTGCATAAAATATTGATTATTTTAAATAGAATAGAAATTATTTTCTTAAAATAAAGAGTAAACACATTTAAAAATATCATACATTTTTATTTTTATTATTCATACACATACAATATTATTTCCACATATATTTTAATTTTTAATATTTGTAAATATTTTTATTTATTTATTTCTTATACATAAATGAATAAAATAAATGATATAGAACATATTTTCTTTTAAATCAAAATTAGGGTTTCCCCTTTCAAAAATAATAATATTATTTTTTCTTATTTCTAGGACTTAAATAATTTTATTGTTCTCATACATAAAACATAATACAAAAACATTTTGCATAATTACATTTTATTTGCATATTTAAATACTTGTTTATATATTTATTTGCATAATAATTCAATTGGGTTGTAATAGTAAATTAGGGTTTTATTTTGTGAAAATATCCCCATTCAAAAACTTGTATCACCCTTCCCATAATAATTGTTGTAATAGCTTAGATTTGTTTTACGCAATTTATCGCATTATATACATGTTTAGTAATATTAGGGTTTGCATGATAAGACAAAAATCAAACAAATAGAATGACCTAATACAAGACAAACAAAAGCATGTAAAATGACAACACGTTGCACACAAGCACCCCTAGGGTTTCACCCACTTGGTTGCCTTAAAACATGGCCATGGTATGCATGCAAAGTATGTTGGTAAAACAAAACAAAACAAAAGATCATAGTCCCTCGATGACGCTATCAAAAGGTTGCCTAAAAAACAAAATGATCTTGGTCCCTTAAGTATGCTAAGATACTTGGCACCATTGCTATCATGGTTATACGATGACCCACGCCCGTCCGTTTAAACATCCAAAGATAGGGTTGTTTACCAAAACAATGGTAAATCAACAATGTCAAAGGAATAAAAATGTACAAGAAAGACTTTTGAGTAGGTAGATAAGCTTCTAGTTACTTGATCAATTTGCAAACAATCCTTGCTATTTTCAAAACATTTCCAAACAACTTTCAAAACATTGAAATATTTTTCAAAAGACAAACGTCTTTGTATACATTCTTACAAACGAGAATCATTACAAAGATTGCCTGAACGATGGGCTCTTTTCAAAATACTTTAAAAACCACACAAAGCACCATTTCAAACAATTGCAAAAGCAAAGCAAGTGATCTAAACAAGTAACTAAGAGCCCATGGAAAACCATGGATGAAAAGGATGCTAATACCTTCCCTTTTCATAATCTACCCCCTGAACTCAAGAAAACATCTCAAAGGTC
Organism: Vicia faba; assembly: GCA_948472305.1. Classification (NCBI taxonomy): domain Eukaryota; kingdom Viridiplantae; phylum Streptophyta; class Magnoliopsida; order Fabales; family Fabaceae; genus Vicia; species Vicia faba. Next base: position 767,201,336 of record OX451736.1, read on the forward strand.
TTTCCTGTGCTTTTTTACCTTTCCTTTTGGATAAAATAAAAGTCGGTGGCGACTCTTGCTAAATCGCAACATTTACGAACATAAACGCAAAACCTCAAGTCAGTTCTCCCACCGCATCACAGAATTGGCGACTCTGCTGGGGAATTATAAAAGGGGGGTTACCTTAGGGTTTTAGATCACCTTTACATGCTTATGTTGCTTGACTTGTTTTCTTTACACTTTGGTTCTATTGTTTGGGTTTGAATCCTCTACCCGAATTTGGGAAACATTCATAGGTAAATAGCAATACATTGCAGAAACTGTGCGGGGTATACCGACGTGGTCTAAGCAATAGCTATATTAGTGCGACATATTTGTGGGTACCGGTAGCCTTTGAGTCAATCAAAGAGAATACGGGGCCACTGAGTGATGTCATGAAGCACTAATGGACTTTTAGAACCTTTACTTGACCAACATGGCCTTTTCGGATGTAGTGAGATGACCGGCTTTAGTGCAGTCCGAAGTTGGTAGATACTCGATACTACACTCATTGAGGGTTGGTTCCTTGGAATATTTCGGTTGCCAGTAAAGAGGCTGAATTGAAACAATGAACAAGGAAACAATCCAGTGATATTGAGCTCCTTAGAACCCGGTTACTATTTCTAGGACAGGTTGAGCCAACTAAACTTCAAGAGGGTACTTACCTATAAAACCCCATGCAAGCCTAAACTGGGAACTTGTTTGATTTGCTTGTACATATATACTTGTGCATAACATCATGGACATCATGAAGCATCATATGCATCCACTAACCATTTCAAGGATTTTGGAGATTCATCTTTGTTCCTGTTTTGTAGGTTATGGATTTACTTCGCAGGAAAACTGTCCAAATCAACCCTGTGAGAATTCCTCCACAAATCAAGGAGCTAGCTTCAAGGATTCCTGAGAATTCTCCATTCACCGAGAGACATGGTCATCTACTCAACCTAGTCACTTCCGACACAGAGGAGGATATGGTGAAAGTTCTCTTCCAGTTCTTTGACCCTTTGCATCATTGCTTCACATTTCCTGACTACCAACTTGTGCCCACTTTGGAGGAATTTTCTCAACTCTTGAGGATTCCTATTCTCAATCAACTACCCTTAAATGGTACAGAAAGATATCCAAATCCAGAAGAGATTGCTCAAGCCTTGCACTTGCACTCATCTGATGTCACAACACATTGGGAAACTAGAAGTGGTGTCAAAGGCTTCTTGTCAAAGTTTCTATTCGAGAAGGCCTAAAGTTGCTGGAATTACTTGGACTTACAAGATTTTGAGGAGATTGTAGCTCTTCTCATCTATGGGATGGTCTTGTTCCCTAATCTTGACCAACTTATAGATGTAAGCGCTTTCAAAATCTTCATGACTCGCAACCCGGTGCCTACATTGCTTGAGGATATCCTCCACTCTTTTCACACTCGTACAATGAGAAAAAGAGGTGTTCTCATGTGTTGCACTCCTCTAATGGAAAGATGGTTTATTTCTCATCTTCCCCAATCAGTCTTGAAGAATGAGTAGGGTTTTAGGTGGTCACAACGATTGATGACTCTTACACATTCAGATGTTCATTGGTGTTCTTGATCCAAAGAGAATGTCATCATCATTGACCGTTATGGGGAATTCCCTAATGTCCCTCTACTTGGCATTAGGGGGGGCATCACTTAAAACCCTTGCTTGGCTCTGAGAAAAATTGGTTATGCTTGAAGGGATAGCCCACATGATATGCTGATTCAAGGCTTGGTTTTCGACTTTGATAACGGAAATCAAGGACTCCAACAAAGGTTCATCCGAGCTTGGAGGATGCCCAACAAGGTAGACAGTAAGACCTTGGGACACAAGAATTCTATCCCTCTCGAGCCTTACCTAAAGTGGGTACGAACCCGCGCCCAAAGCCTTATGATGCCTTACCCCTCTATTCTCCCAGTGATTATAGAGCCTGTTATGGAAGGAGAGGTTCCATACACCCTCCTACATCCTGACATGCCGACATCACTCGAAGATCTGCAAAGGAGTTGGATACAGCTCAAGGGAGAGCGCGATACTTTTGAAGCCCAATTCTACGCAAGCGAGAAGAAGGTTTTGGAACTCACTCGACTACTTCACGAAGAGCAAACTCTCAACACCTACATTGCACCAAAGAGGATGAGCAACGTCTTTTTACCTTGGAATTTTGTATTATTTTTCCCAACGGGAATTGATTTACTAACAAATTCTATCTTATTAATATAACGTGTGTTTCTTTTTTGTTTAAAACAAATTTGAATTTCTGAATCCTTCAAAGCATTACATGAATACATATCATTCATCATATGCATAAACAGGTCTTCACACCAAGTTTCCTCATCTCTCTGCTGTTTATTTCAGCAACATGGATATTAAACAAACGGTCAAAGATTTGCAAGCTCAGAATTCACAATTTCAACAGCTACTCTTGACCTTGGCCAAGGGGAAGGAGGAGCTCAAGACTCTGCTAGAGAAAGATAAAGAGAAAAAGAAGAAGAAGTGAGCCGGTGTGGTTGTCATGGGCAGAAGGTTTGAAGGACAAGCAAGACAGACTTTTGAATTCCCATCAACATCTGAAGAGGGGGAAGGAAAAGGAAAGGGAACTGCAGTGCCCTCGGGTTTTGAAGCAGAAAAAGAAGAGGAAGAGGACTACTCCGAAAAACAGTACCCTCCGACCGATTACAAATACAAGAACTTGAAAGAGCGTCCAGCTGCTATGGAGATACAGAGAGTACCTGGGCTGGACTTTGAAGAGTTAGGGTTGGTATCTGTAATAGTAATCCCTCCTAAATTTAAAGTTCCACTATTTGCTAAGTATGATGGGGTGTCTTGCCCAAAAATGCACCTCATATCCTATGTTAGGAAGATTCAACCACATTCTTCTGACAAAGACCTGTGGGTCCACTTTTTCCAGGACAATCTATCAGGAACGTAGATGGATTGGTTCTACCAGTTGGAGAGAGAAGATGTCCATAATTGGGAAGTGTTGTACCCCAAAATTTGCCCTCCCATATTCTTCAAGATTTGTCAAGATCAATCTCCAAATGGTTCAAAATCTCTCAAGGGTTCCACAGCCCAATTGCCTCCTAATACAGTCAAAATTAGGGTTTTGGTTCTTGCAAGGAAGTTGAGGTTTTCAAGGGTCTAATCAAGTCCCATATGCCTATATACATTGTCAAGCATCTACAGGTCAAGTTTCAAGGCTCACAACATCAAGTTGCACAGTCAAAAGCCCTTAATGCTTCACAGTCAACTGCAGGGGCAAAATGGTCATTTGACAGTCAAAAGTCAAAAAATTTGGTCAACATCTTATTTTGAAGCCACAATCATCATTTGATCAATTCTTGATCATGATTCCACAAGCATGGCTCACAAAGTCTCAAGATGTCAAAAGTTTCTATTTTTGGACAGTTGAAAAGTCAACTGCAAATTGACCAAGGCATAACTTTTTCATGGTTCATCCGAAAAATCCCATCCAATGCTCATTTTGAAGGGGATGACATTTCCTACAACTCATCTTCACATTCCAAGTCCAAGAAATGCTCTCACAAAAAGTTATCAATTTCAACATTATAGGTCATTTCCAAAAGTCAACAAAAAGGAACTTTAAGTCAAAGACCATTACTTGATATTGGAAAATCAAAATGACATGGGACCAAAGGCATTGGTTAGAGGACTTCAAGACCTTTCCAAAATGTCCAAGAACATGCTCATAGCTTCAAAATTGAGCAAGATATGCATTGGAGAAGTTGGGAAATTTTTGGGAACTTTCAAAAGTCAACTTTGCCTAAAACACTTCATTTTTGCTAATGGGCCTCAAATTCTTTCTTGAATCTTTACCCAAGACCTATGCACGACCCATTAAGCTTAAATTTATTTATTTTCTTATTTTTAATTAATTAATTGAATTTTTATTAATATTAATTCATTTAATTGATTTTAATTGTAGGAAAATGTCAAAACATGGTTGTCAAATCTTTTTATGAAGCAAATACATTCCACACATGCTGAAGATCTCGTGCATCACTCAAGGGGACAAGATCTCCCAATTTGGCAAAGTTTTCCATTCAAAAGATTGAAAAAATATTTGATTGGAAATCAAAGATGCAAACTTGAATACAATGGATTTATGGGCTTAATTTTAACCTAATTCTCTTCACATAAAGAGGCTGAAGCAAACCCTATTCCTGGACACGTGAAATTGCTGCTAAAACTCCATAACCAAATTGCAAAAATTCAAGAAATACTTGAAAACTGAAATCAATATTGCAGGTGAATTCAAAGCCTAAAAGTGGTTCCAACGTGTTGCTGACATTGCCAGGAATCCATTGCCATCAAGAACGAGTCCAAATACGCAAAGAATCAAAGAACACATGTCACTCGGTTTGCATTATTTTCCAAATCTGCATATCATAATTCATGCGTTTTTAATCCATTTTCTTGATTGGTTTGTGTTGTTAGGAACATTCTAAAGCTAATGGGATAGTTTAATTGTGTTGAAACTTCCTGAATCGAAATCCACCATGGGAGATATCTAGGGTTTCGAAGCTTGGAAATTAGGGCTTTGCGCATAAGGAAAAATTGGACCTTGAGACAAGCATGGTTGAATTCGTCAAGGCCAGACGAATTCAACCCAATCCTCGCGCTCAATTTATATCAACCCTAACCGTAATCGTTATTATTCGTGGTTGTAGTTAGTGGGGGTTAAAAACCCCCGCTACTTGTTCTTTATTTTTGCAGGAAAAGCTGAAGAAGACAATACGTGTATGAACGTGACTGGGTGATTCAAATGAGTGGCGCGCATTTTTGTTTTGTGGCATAATTATTTGGTTCCTTAATATAATATTTGTTTATCAATATGTTTACAAACATACGCAGATGATGGAGTGGTTAGTGACGTGTTTGTTCACCACTGGGACCTGGGTTCGATTCCCAGGTCCCCCAAACTCTTATTTCCACTTTTCATAATGTTATCTCATGCCGTACATGTCCAATGTTCTACCATGCACGCCCAGCAATAGCTTGCCATGTGTCTCTCAGCATCAATCCAGTGGCCAGGAGATGAAGTCCATAATACTCCCCAGTCAAACAGCATGCACGCGATCATGAAAGTCAACGAGGCTTAGATTTCTCTTAGGCCAGAATTGCTTCAGTACACCTCCACATGGGCCATCACACCCCCTTTGGGTTTGCATTTTTAATTTTATTTTCTTTTGTTTTAAATACTTTTAATTGTTTTAATTATAATTATTAATTCACCACAAATTAATTTTTCCTAATAAAAATCAGAAAATCAAAATTGTAAATATATTTTAATTATTTATTAATTTCACCATTAACTTATTTTTGTAAATAAATACTAAATAATTAACTTAGCTTAATTTAGGTTTAAATTTTAATCCTTTTTCTTAATAAATAAAAGTACATAGAATTAGGTTTTTGACATTTTTTATTCTCCTATTATCATCATTATTAATTATTATTATTTTTTAAATAACATGTAAATTAATTAATTAGCTTAAATTAGGTTAACTTTAACATTTTCTTAATAATTAAAATAAACTTAGAACTAGGGTTTTCTTTTGATTTTACTTTCTTTATTTTCATTAAATACAAAAAAACATAAAAAATATCTTTCTTTAATTAAATTAGTATTAGGTTTAATTTTAATTTAATTTCAAGCAAAGGACAAAAACTCATAATTTCTCAAAAGGGTCCAAAACCCTCGGACGTTCCAATTTAATTCTTTCGCGCGTTATTTTCTTATTGGATTATTATGTAACTGATTCCGGAATGTAATAGTAATTAGGTTTACCGCTTTTTTACTTTCCGCACTTTATCAAAAATGGGTCTTTGTTTTTTGGCGATGTATAGACCCGCGCCTTGTAATAGCGTAGCTTTTTACCTTTCCGTATTTTATTTTCCGCACTCCTAACTGCTAAATTGCATGAAAGAATGTATGATAATTAAAAACGACTCGTAGCTCACAATTGCATGATCAAAGATAAAAGTTAACCTTAAAACAACACACAAAGCACATGCCACTTCTAGGGTACGCCTCACTCGTTGCCTCGAAAGTGGTCGTCAAATATATGGTGTTTTAGCGGTCGCCCTTATGTCTAAGATCCAGTTGCCTCGAAACTGTTACCCGGATAAAAAGGATCTAGGACATTAGGGTTACTTCTAAGGTGTCCTACTATTGCTTCGGTGACCACACTGTCCCTACGATCGAATTGACCCAAACACCTCCAACGGTGGTGCTACCTACCTCTCAATGGTGGGATGGCACTACCTTAAGGACTTTTACACAGCCTAATTCCTTAGGGTAGGTAGATGACTCATGGGTACTTGCTCTCTAAAAAAACAAACAAAACAATCTTTTCACACTGACACTTTCAAAAGTTTTCAAAACAAATTTTTCAAACACTCTTGAGGACAGATACAAGAGTCACTTAGAAATCTTTCAAAAACGAAACTTTTTTCAAAACCCACACACATTTGAAAAGCAAACATTTTGAAAACATAAGAGCAAGTACCTAAGAGCCCGTGGATAACCACTGATAGAAAGGGTGCTAACACCTTCCCTTTCTATAAATCTACCTCCTGAACCGAGAAACATTCTCGAAAAGGAATTTTGCTGTGCTTTTGTCCTTTCCATGTTGGAGAACATAAAAGACGGTGGCGACTCTTGCTTACCGCGACATTTCACGAACCATCTTTAAACAGTCAGTTCTATTTCCACCGATCACAGAACTGGCGACTCTGCTGGGGACTTTTATAAGTGAGGTGTACCTTAGGATTAGATCATACTTATGTTTTCAATTGCTTGTTTTGTTTGCTTTATATTTGTGGGCATTGCATCGTAGTTTCATAGATCCTAACCCGGATCTGGGGATACCCTTTTAGGTAGCATAAGCTGTGAGGGACCTGTCCGGTATAGACCGACACGGGTGAAGCAGTGGCTACGTTGGTGTGGCACCTTGGTGTGTACCGATATCCCTTGTGTTGCAACGAGGAGAATATGGGTCTTCTGAGGAGTCATTAAGCATCAACCGACCTTAGAACCCTAATTTGACCCAACTTGGCCATAGAACAGTAGCAGTATGCTACACCCATTGAGGCTAAACTCTCGCGATGGTTCTGGCTGCAAGAAAAGATTGCGACGCTGGGGTTATGACCGGTTGAGAGTAGTCAGTGATATTGGGATCCTCTAGAACCCGGTTACTTTTGATAGGACATGTCTTAACCAACAAACTGAAAGAGGGTAGTACCTGAACTTCATGTTGGCCTAAACTCTAACGGCTGTCTTGTGTGACTTGTGTGCCTTATCATGTTTGCCTTTGTGAATATTTGTGATGTGCTTTATCATGACATCATACCATCATAGACATTGCATGCATCCTGCATAAGGACTGACCGATTTCAAAGACAAAAGGGTTTCATCTTTGCTCTATTTTGTAGGACATCATGATGCCTGTGCGAAGGAACACCATCCGGCTTAATTTTGTTCACCCACCTGAGTTGCTTGAAGAATTGGTTAGCAGAATTCCAAACACCACTTCCTTCATCCAGAGGCATGGTTCTCTTCTCGGTTTAGTCACTGCAAAGTGGGACCAACAATTGATGAGTGTCTTGACCCATTTTTATGATCCCTTGTATAATTGCTTCACCTTTCAAGACTTCCAGCTGGTCCCTACCCTGGAAGAATTCTCTGATTTGCTTGGTATCCCTATATTGGATCAGACTCCCTTCACTGGTTGGGAAAGGACTCTTAGGCTTGAGGAGATTGCTGCAGCCCTTCCCTTGACCAACAAGGAGGTAATGAACAACTGGGTGACTAGAAGCAGAGTTAAAGGTTTCTTGGCCAAGTTTCTGATTGGTAAGGCTAACAGTTTCTGGAATGACTTAGACTTCAGGGCGTATAAAGACATTCTGGCTCTCTTAATCTATGGTCTAGTTTTGTTTCCAAATCCTGATAACTTTGTCAACATCAATACCATAAGGATCTTCATGTCTCGGAACCCTATGCCCACTCTCTTGGGTGATATCCTGCAACAACTCTATGCTCGTACTGCCCGAAGACGAGGAACTCTGTGGTGTTGTACTCCTTTGTTAGTGAGGTGGTTTATTTCTCACCTCCCTAAGTTCGTGCTGAAGAACAAAGAAGGAAGAGGCTGGGCTCATAGGTTAATGTCTCTCACTGATAATGATATCATTTGGACTCTCAGAGGTTTGGATGAGGTAGCTGTTATTGATCGTTGTGGAGAATATCCTAATGTTCCTTTGATTGGTACCCAAGGAGGAATCTCTTATAATCCATGTATAGCTCTCCATCAGTTTGGAAGAGCCAGAAGAGCAGGGCCTCATGAGATGTTGGTGCCTCACATCAGTTTTGAGTTTCAGGTAGATAGTGACGAGCTGCGTCGTAGATTCATCAAGGCTTGGGACAGAATTCACAAAGCTGACCCACATGAGTTGGGACCAAAGACTTCTCTGCCTATGGAATCCTACTACAGATGGGTCCGCATCCGCGCTCAGAGGTTAGGTATGCCATACAAAGCTGTCAGACCCATCATCCTTGAGTTCCCTGATAGAGACGGGGCTCCTCCAACTGTTCTCCCTCCTCAGATACCTACTGATGTTGATACACTAAAGAGGTCTTGGGTGCAACTACAAGAAGAACGGGATTCTTATCGGGAAAAGTTCAACCAGCAGGAATTGAAGATCCAGAAGCTGACAAAGCAATTGGAGAACGAGCGGACCTTGAATGACTACATCTGTACTGAGAAGAAGAGACCCTAGGATCACTGATGAGCTTTGGATGATCTTTTGCAGTTTTTATTTCCCTTTTCAGTATTTCTATTTTATGTAACGCCTAAGGGAAATCTGTTGAACAATTTCAATTTCAAAGTTGAATCTAATAAAGTGCGCTTCCTTTTTGTTTACAAAGTTGAATCCCGATTGTCTTTGAAAACATAAATCACACGCATTCCATTCATCATGTGCATCACAGGTACTCTTCTTTTCAGGTTGCTTAATGTTCTTCGCTGTTTGTTTCAGCAATCATCATGAATCCTAAATCATCTACTGAGCAATCCATCAAGGCCCTCCAGGCCCAGAACACCCAGTTCCAAGAGTTGATCATGAGTTTAGCCCAAGGTCAAGAGGAATTGAAGGCTCTGCTGGTAAAGAAGAAGAAGAAGAGAACTGTACTATTCAACACTGGACGGAGGTTTGGCAATACACTACAAAATGAGGTTGATCAAGCTGCTTCTTCTGTAGGGAAAGGCAGTCCCCAAGGGGGAAGGGTTCCTAGTCCTGTGGTCTCTGACAACGAGACGGATTTCAATGATGAGCAGTACCCTCCCACTGAAGACAGGTACAAGCAGTTAGAGGATCGTCTGAGTGCCATGGAAATTCAACAGGTGCCTGGGTTGGATTTTGGAGATCTGGGTTTATCTTCTGGGGTGGTGATCCCACACAAGTTCAAGGCACCCTCTTTCGCGAAGTATGATGGGGCTTCCTGCCCTAAGCTACATCTCAGATCTTATGTGCAGAAGATCCAACCGTATACTGTGGACAAGAACTTATGGATCCATTTCTTCCAGGATAGCCTTTCAGGGGCTCAACTCGAGTGGTTCTATCAGCTGGATGGAGCCAGTATTCGAAACTGGGAGGACTTGGCTACTGCTTTTTATAAGAAGTATCAGTATAATGCCGACCTCGCTCCTACACGTACCCAACTCCAGGGTATGTCGCTAGGATCGGGAGAAGGTTTTAAAGAGTACGCACAAAAGTGGAGGGATCTGGCTGGCAGGGTGCAGCCACCGTTGACTGACCGTGAACTCGTAGACATGTTCTTGGGGACCCTTTCTGGGCCGTTCTTCAACCACCTGATTGGTAATTCTTCTGCAGGGTTTACAGACCTCATTCTGACTGGTGAGAGGATAGAAGCTGGTATGAAATCGGGGAAGATACAGAAAGGTGCGTCCTCAAATTCTGAAAAGAAGCCTTTCAAGAAGGAAGCCAGTGCTGTGTATGGTCCCAGAAGGCAAAATAAACCGGAACACCGCCAAGCTGTCAATGTGGTGGTAATTTCAAAGCCTGCTGCCGCTCCTCGGCAACCTAACCAACCAAGGGGTGAGAGACCTAGAAGATAATACACTCGGCCTAGTATGACCTTGTCTCAGATCTTGCCGCAACTGCTGTCAACCAACCTGGTCACTATCAGAGAAGCCCCGAAGGTGGTAAACACCACATCTCCGAAGTATAATCCCAACGCCCGCTGTGCTTATCACTCGGATAGTTCGGGGCATTCTACTGATGATTGCTGGGCCCTGAGGAATAAGGTTCAGGACCTTATTGATGCTAAAGAGGTACAGTTCGAGGCGTCCGAGAAGCCTAATGTGGTGATAGCTCCCATGCCCAATCATGGGGTGAATGCTATCAGGGATGGTGACAAAGTGGAGGAATCTGAGTTCAACAGCTGGATCTACCCAACGGCCGAGAGTGGACCAAGCAACTGGACTGCAAAAGACTGTGTACCTATTACTTTTGTTACTCAGTAATGAACTCCTTTGTTTTTAAATTTTTAACGAACAATGATTTGAAACTTTATGGCCCGGTGTCTTACCCGGGGCACCGTTGGCTTCATTTGTGAGGGCTTATTACTTGTCATTTCCATATATCATGAATAAAAACATTGGACGTTTTTCGAATTTCAAATCTTGTGCTCCCTTTCTTTCTTTCTTTATTGCAAAACAACTATATTTACACACACTCACCTATACAGGTTTCAATCCACTCTGGATATCACTGGTAACGACTCTGCTACTGCCAGTTATGACTTCGAAAATCCGATCAACTTAGCCGAAGACGAGGGTGAAGATGATTGCGAAGTGCCTGGTGAGCTTGCAAGACTGCTACTTCAGGAAGAGAGGGCCATTCATCCATATGAAGAGCCAGTGGAAACGGTAAATCTGGGTACTGAGACAGACAAAAAGGAAGTCAAGATCGGTGCCAATCTAGAGCTCGGCGTGAAACAACGGTTGATTCAGATGTTGCATAATTATGTGGAAATCTTTGCCTGGTATTACGAAGACATGCCTGGGTTGGATACTGACATTGTGGTTCATCACCTGCCTACCAAGGAAGAATGCCCTCCGATTAAATAGAAGGTCCGCCGTATGCGTCCAGAGATGTCCGAGAAAATCAAAGCTGAGGTTATGAAGCAATTTGACGCCGGTTTTCTTGCAGTAACTTCTTACCCTCAGTGGGTTGCCAACGTGGTTCCAGTGCCGAAGAAGGATGGTAAGGTCCGAATGTGTGTTGACTACAGGGAGTTGAACAGGGCGAGCCCCAAGGATGACTTCCCCCTGCCTCATATCGATGTTCTGGTTGATAATACTGCTCAGCACAAGGTGTTCTCCTTCATGGATGGTTTTTCAGGTTATAATCAGATCAAGATGGCTCCTGAAGATATGGAAAAGACTACCTTTGTTACTCAGTGTGGCACCTTCTGCTACAAGGTTATGCCGTTCGGGTTGAAAAATGCTGGGGCAACCTACCAACGTGCCATGGTCGCTTTATTTCATGACATGATCCATCATGAGATAGAAGTATATGTCGACGATATGATTGCAAGGTCCCAAACTGAGGAAGAACACCTTGACCATCTGTAGAAGTTGTACAAGCTGAGGTTGAACCCGAACAAGTGCACCTTCGGGGTGAGATCTGGAAAACTGTTAAGCTTCGTCGTGAGCGACAAAGGTATTCAAGTGGACCCTGCCAAGGTTAAAGCCATACAAGAGATGCCAGTTCCCAAGACAGAGAAAGAAGTCAGAGGCTTTCTAGGACGGCTGAACTACATTGCCCGATTCATCTCGCACCTAACTGCTACCTGTGAACCAATCTTCAAGCTGCTGAAGAAAGATCAAGTAGTACGTTGGAACGATGAATTCCAGGCCACTTTCGACAGAATCAAAGAGTATCTCCAAGAACCACCCATTCTTATGCCACCGGTTGTAGGGAGACCTCTAATCTTATACTTAACGGTACTTGACAACTCAATGGGGTATGTGCTGGGGCAGCATGACGAGTCTGGCCGAAAAGAGCACGCCATTTATTACCTTAGCAAAAAGTTTACCGACTGTGAGACCCGATACTCACTGCTCGAGAAAACTTGCTGCGCTTTGGTATGGGCTGCTCGCCGGCTGAGACAATATATGTTGACTCACACTACTCTATTGATTTCAAAAATGGATCCGATCAAGTACATATTCGAAAAGCCCGCCTTGTCCGGAAGAATAGCAAGATGGCAGATGATCTTGACAGAATACGACATCTAGTACACGACTCAGAAAGCAATCAAAGGAAGTTTATTGGCAGACCATTTGGCACACCAGGCAGTGGACGACTACTAGTCAATGAACTTTGAGTTTCCTGACGAGAACATCATGGTAGTGACTGATTGTGAAGTACCTGGACCGGATGAAGGACCTGAGGAAGGATCCCGATGGTCTATGCACTTTGACGGAGCCTCTAACGCTTTGGGTAACAGTATCGGCGCTGTGATCATATCCCCAAGAGGCACTCATACTCCACTCACTGCCCGGCTATGTTTCAACTGCACCAACAACATGGCGGAGTATGAGGCGTGTATCATGGGTCTTCAAGCTGCAATTGACCTAAGGATCAAGTTTCTGAGTGTCTTTGGAGATTCCGCTCTCGTGATCAATAATATCAAAGGCGAGTGGGATACGAAACATCCAAATCTCATTCCTTACAACGAGTGTGTGTTGACGTTGATCCCCCATTTCACGGAGATAACTTTTGAACACTTCCCAAGAGAGGAGAATCAGTTGGCGGACGCACTGGCTACGATGTCTTCTATGTTCAAAGTCAAATGGGATAACGAAGCTCCCCAATTCATTATTTGGAAATTGGACGAACCTGCACATTGCTGTGATCTTGAGGTTGAAGAGGTAACTGAAAAACCTTGGTATCATGAAGTGAAGAGGTACTTAGAAGCCCAAGAATGCCCCGAGGGTGCATCTGTCAATGACAAGAAGTTTCTGAGAAGGTTCGCAGCAAAGTTCTTCCTCAGCAACGACATTCTCTACAAGCGAAACCATGATTCAACCTTACTGCGTTGTATGGATAAGACTGAAGCAGAAAGAATCATGGCAGAGCTGCATGAAGGTACCTTCGGAACACATTCCAGTGGACACACCATGGCAAAGAAAATCCTTCGAGCAGGATATTTCTGGTCCACAATGGAAGTCGACTGTTACCAACATTCTCGGACATGTCACAAGTGTCAGATCTATGCGGATAAGGTGCACGTTCCTCCAGTCCCTCTGAATGTCTTGACTGCACCTTGGCCTTATACAATGTGGGGCATTGATATGATCGGCGAGATTAAACCTACGGCATCCAACGGGCATCGCTTCATCCTGGTGGCGATCGATTACTTTACAAAGTGGGTTGAAGAAGCTTCCTACGCTACCGTAACCAAGAACGTCGTGGCACGGTTCATTCGACACAACCTGATCTGTTGATACGGCGTCCCGGAAAGGATCATTACGGACAATGGTACCAATCTTAATAACAAGATGATCACTGAGCTCTGCGAGCAGTTCAAGATACAACACCACAACTCTTCTCCCTACCGGCCGAAGATGAATGGAGCTGTCGAAGTAGCAAATAAGAATATCAAAAAGATTGTGCAGAAGATAACAGTGACCTATAAAGATTGGCACGAGATGTTACCGTTTGCTCTTCATGGGTACCGTACCTCAGCAAGAACGTCAACCGGGGCAACCCCCTTTTCCTTGGTCTATGGCATGGAGGCAGTCTTGCCGATCGAAGTTCAGATACCCTCTCTCCGGATAATGAAGGATGCAGGCTTGAGCGAAGATGACTGGATGCAGACTCGACTTAATCAATTAAACCTAATTGACAAAAAGAGACTCACTGCTATTTGTGATGGTCAAACGTATCAAAAACGGATGATCAAGGCATTTAACAAGAAAGTCAGACCACAAGAGTATCAAGTTGGGGACCTGGTAATCAAGCGCATCATTCTTCCTCAAAGTGATCCCAGGGGCAAATGGACCCCCACATACGAAGGGCCATTTGTGGTTAAACATTTTTTCTCAGGAGGAGCTATGATTCTAACTACCATGGATGGTGACGACCTTCCTCACCCCGCCAATGCAGACATAGTAAAAAGATACTACGCATGAATTAAAGACCCGCTAGGTTGACACACCTAGGCAAAAGTAAGGGCTTCCCGGCGAACCAAAAGGGTTCGGGCAAAAATAAGGGATGAAATGAAAAAAATCTGTACACCCGGCAAGTCGAAAACCTGAAAAGGAGGCTTGGGAAAAAATGGGTATCCCGGTGGACCGAAAACCCGAAAGGGCGGTCCAGGAAAAAGTTAGGGATAAGCGTAATACTATGTCTCATTGGATCACCTTGCATCCAGAATTCGGTATCAACTATCAGGTTCAGACGGCATCGATCAATCAGCTTCATCTTCAACTAAGCAGCAAAGTGATGAGACGCTTGAAGACATAAAGGCGATAGCAGAGTTGGAACCCAGTGGGATTTTTCACATAGCTGTTTTGTTTTCCTTTTCAAAATTATATAAACTTTATGTTGTTCGGCGGCGTTCTCTTACTAGGACGTCAACCTCTTGTACATAAAACGCCTATTTACAGACAAACTCAAAAATCAATACAAATTCACGTTTCAGATAAATTGCCAATTATTTTCCTTTTTCTGTTTTGTTTTGCAAATAACGTCCAATGTTCATTTTTGATATATGCATTTGACACTAATTGCTAACTCATAAATATTTGCATGCGAAACAAAGGACTAATTACAGGTGACATCAGAAACAGGGGCAATAATGAGTCGTCTAAGCGATCTAGTTGCTCTTTCCACCAAGGTACCAAGGTAAGTTCGGCTGAAGAATGTAACCCAGATACCTCCACTCCCCGCCGAGTAAGATGAGACTCAACAATACTCTCCCAAGCAGTTGGTCTCCAATCAGCCCTAAAAAAGCACAGTATCTCTAGCAAGTTGGCAGCACTCTCCCCGAGCAGAGTTAGTCTACTGTCAGCCTTAAGGAAGTTGGATTATCCCCAAAAAGATCTCAATATTCCCCAATGGAGTATGCAAACATTCCTAACAAGCATCCCCGACAATCTTGATCTAAGATTGTTCCCCGGCGGAATACCGGACATCCAGTGGAGCCATTCCCTAATACAGTTCAAAAGATCCCCCCAGGAGAGTTGAATCAATCTCCCCAGTAGGAAGCTTATCCCCAGTAGATTCTGGAAGCTTATCCTCCGTAGAGTACATATCTCTCCCCGACTTTATTTCAAGGTTATTTCCCCACCAGAGCTTATAACTGGGTTATCCTCAGCTAATTACCACGGAAAGATCGTCCTCGACGAAGTTCTTCCTATCCCCAGCGGAGTTCATCAAATCTTCCAACAGAGCTTATCAACGGTATCCCCAGCGGAGTTATCATCAAATCTCAGCGAAGTATCTCTCCCCACAGAGTAATTCCCCGCAGAATAATCTCTTCAACAAGTTTATTCCTCAACGGAGTCATCTTCTCCTACAGGTTTATTCTCACAATCGTTATCCCCAGCAGAAACAAAGAGCTCTACTCTTCAACATCGGCCCAGGATTTAACAAACTCCCGGCATTCGTCAAGGATTTATTTTCCTAGACAAAAATACATTCATAAACATCACATCTTCATACATTATAGCATGCATATACGTATCATGAACATACAATCTCATTTATTTTGAGAACATCACACATTTCATACATCATGACATTGCATACAACTAATGTTTCGCCTTTTCAGGAAAAAGGTCAATACAAAGATGATTACTATCAACTGTCACAATTCCAGATTCGATTCCTGTATCTAGCCAGGGCATATCTGTGAGCGATTACTTGTAGATTTGACACCTGTATCTAGCCAGGGCATATCTGCATTAAGAAATTCCAGACTCAATTCCTGTATCCAGCCAGGGCACGTCTGAGGAGTTTGAAGATTCGATTCCTGTATCCAGCCAGGGCATATCTGTTGACGACTAATTCCAGACTCGATTCCTGTATCCAGCCAGGGCATATCTGTTGATGACTAATTCCGGACTCGATTCCTGTATCTAGCCAGGGCACGTCTGAAGAGTTTGAAGATTCGACTCCTGTATCCAGCTAGGGCATATCTGTTGACGACTAATTCCATATTCGATTACTGTATCTAGCCAGGGCACATCTGTGAGTAACTGATTGTAGACTCGATACCTGTATCCAGCCAGGGCATATCTACATGAAGAGTTTAGAGATTCGATACCTGTATCCAGCCAGGGCATATCTACATAAAGAGTTTGAATATCAACCCCTGTATCAGGCCAGGTAATCATCTTTCTTTCTCAGGTACGCAAGTTCTCGCTAAGGAATCTCTTACGCGATCGACACCTAGATGGCATCTATAAGCCCATCCACATACCATCTCTCCAAAATGGCATCTATAAGCCCATTCCCGACAAGGCTCCGTCACAGCTCCAGATGGCATCTATAAGCCCATCCTCCTGTCCATCATCTCTCCAAATGGCATCTGTAAGCCCATTCCCGCCATCACACTGCTAACATTCTACTATGTGAGTGCAAATTTCTGGGCACTTTAGTGTTCAATCATCTTCCACCATCGGATCACGAAAGGCACGCAAGCCAATCTACATCCTCAGGTCTAAGAAGATTGAACAGGGGAAACTGTTGTACCCCAAAATTTTCCCTCCCATATTCTTCAAGATTTGTCAAGATCAATCTCCAAATGGTTCAAAATCTCTCAAGGGTTCCACAGCCCAATTGCCTCCTAACACAGTCAAAATTAGGGTTTTGGTTTTTGCAAGGAAGTTGAGGTTTTCAAGGGTCTAATCAAGTCCCATATGCCTATATACATTGTCAAGCATCTACAGGTCAAGTTTCAAGGCTCACATCATCAAGTTGCACAGTCAAAAGCCCTTAATGCTTCACAGTCAACTGCAGGGGCAAAATGGTCATTTGACAGTCAAAAGTCAAAAATTTTGGTCAACATCTTATTTTGAAGCCACAATCATCATTTGATCAATTCTTGATCATGATTCCACAAGCATGGCTCACAAAGTCTCAAGATGTCAAAAGTTTATATTTTTGGACAGTTGAAAAGTCAACTGCAAATTGACCAAGGCATAACTTTTTCATGGTTCATCAGAAAAATCCCAAACAATGCTCATTTTGAAGGGGATGACATTTCCTACAACTTATCTTCACATTCCAAGTCCAAGAAATGCTCTCGCAAAAAGTTATCAATTTCAACATTATAGGTCATTTTCAAAAGTAAACAAAAAGGCACTTTAAGTCAAAGACCATAACTTGAGATTGGTAAATAAAAATGACATGGGACCAAAGGCATTGGTTAGAGGACTTCAAGACCTTTCCAAAATGTCCAAGAACATGCTTATAGCTTCAAAATTGAGCAAGATATGCATTGGAGAAGTTGGGAAATTTTTGGGAACTTTCAAAAGTCAACTTTGCCTAAAACACTTCATTTTTGCTAATGGGCCTCAAATTCTTTCTTGAATCTTTACCCAAGACCTATGCACGACCCATTAAGCTTAAATTTATTTATTTTCTTATTTTTAATTAATTAATTGAATTTTTATTAATATTAATTCATTTAATTGATTTTAATTGTAGGAAAATGTCAAAACATGGTTGTCAAATCTTTTTATGAAGCAAATACATTCCACACATGCTGAAGATCTCGTGCATCACTCAAGGGGATAAGATCTCCCAATTTGGCAAAGTTTTCCATTCAAAAGATTGAAAAAATATTTGATTGGAAATCAAAGATGCAAACTTGAATACAATGGATTTATGGGCTTAATTTTAACCTAATTCTCTTCACGTAAAAAGGCTGAAGCAAACCCTATTCCTGGACACGTGAAATTGCTGCTAAAACTCCATAACCAAATTGCAAAAATTCAAGAAATACTTGAAAACTGAAATCAATATTGCAGGTGAATTCAAAGCCTAAAAGTGGTTCTAACGTATTGCTGACATTGCTAGGAATCCATTGCCATCAAGAACGAGTCCAAATACGCAAAGAATCAAAGAACACAAGTCACTCGGTTTGCATTAATTTCCAAATCTGCATATCATAATTCATGCGTTTTTAATCCATTTTCTTGATTGGTTTGTGTTGTTAGGAACATTCTAAAGCTAATGGGATAGTTTAATTGTGTTGAAACTTCCTGAATCGAAATCCACCATGGGAGATATCTAGGGTTTCGAAGCTTGGAAATTAGGGCTTTGCGCATAAGGAAAAATTGGACCTTGAGACAAGCATGGTTGAATTCGTCAAGGCCAGACGAATTCAACCCAATCCTCGCGCTCGATTTATATCAACCCTAACCCTAATCGTTATTATTCGTGGTTGTAGTTAGTGGGGATTAAAAACTCCCGCTACTTGTTCTTTATTTTTGCAGGAAAAGCTGAAGAAGACAATACGTGTATGAACGTGAGTGGGTGATTCAAATGAGTGGCGCGCGTTTTTGTTTTGTGGCATAATTATTTGGTTCCTTAATATAATATTTGTTTATCAATATGTTTAAAAACATACGCAGATGGTGGAGTGGTTAGTGACGTGTTTGTTCACCACTGGGACCTGGGTTCGATTCCCAGGTCCCCCAAACTCTTATTTCCACTTTTCATAACGTTATCTCATGCAGTACATGTCCAATGTTCTACCATGCACGCCCAGCAATAGCTTGCCATGTGTCTCTCAGCATCAATCCAGTGGCCAGGAGATGAAGTCCATAATACTCCCCAGTCAAACAGCATGCACGCGATCATGAAAGTCAACGAGGCTTAGATTTCTCTTGGGCCAGAATTGCTTCAGTACACCTCCACATGGGCCATCACACCCCCTTTGGGTTTGCATTTTTAATTTTATTTTCTTTTCTTTTAAATACTTTTAATTGTTTTAATTATAATTATTAATTCACCACAAATTAATTTTTCCTAATAAAAATCAGAAAATCAAAATTGTAAATATATTTTAATTATTTATTAATTTCACCATTAACTTATTTTTGTAAAAAAATACTAAATAATTAACTTAGCTTAATTTAGGTTTAAATTTTAATCCTTTTTCTTAATAAATAAACATTTTTTATTCTCCTATTATCATCATTATTAATTATTATTATTTTTTAAATAACATGTAAATTAATTAATTAGCTTAAATTAGGTTAACTTTAACATTTTCTTAATAATTAAAATAAACTTAGAACTAGGGTTTTCTTTTGATTTTACTTTCTTTATTTTCATTAAATACAAAAAAAAACATAAAAAATATATTTCTTTAATTAAATTAGTATTAGGTTTAATTTTAATTTAATTTCAAGCAAAGGACAAAAACTCATAATTTCTCAAAAGGGTCCAAAACCCTCGGACGTTCTAATTTAATTCTTTCGCGCGTTATTTTCTTATTGGATTATTATGTAACTGATTCCGGAATGTAATAGTAATTAGGTTTACCGCTTTTTTTACTTTCCGCACTTTATCAAAAACGGGTCTTTGTTTTTTGGCGATGTATAGACCCGCGCCTTGTAATAGCGTAGCTTTTTACCTTTCCGTATTTTATTTTCCGCACTCCTAACTGCTAAATTGCATGAAAGAATGTATGATAATTAAAAACGACTCGTAGCTCACAATTGCATGATCAAAGATAAAAGTTAACATGAAAACAACACACAAAGCACATGCCACTTCTAGGATACGCCTCACTCGTTGCCTCGAAAGTGGTCGTCAAGTATAGGGTGTTTTAGCGGTCGCCCTTATGTCTAAGATCCAGTTGCCTCGAAACGGTTGCCCGGATAAAAAGGATATAGGACATTAGGGTTACTTCTAAGGTGTCCTACTATTGCTTCGGTGACCACACTGTCCCTACGGTCGAATTGACCCAAACACCTCCAACGGTGGTGCTACCTACCTCTCAATGGTGGGATGGCACTACCTTAAGGACTTTTACACAGCCTAATTCCTTAGGGTAGGTAGATGACTCATGGGTACTTGCTCTCTAAAAAAACAAACAAAACAATCTTTTCACACTGACACTTTCAAAAGTTTTCAAAACAAATTTTTCAAACACTCTTGAGGACAGATACAAGAGTCACTTAGAAATCTTTCAAAAACGAAACTTTTTTCAAAACCCACACACATTTGAAAAGCAAACATTTTGAAAACATAAGAGCAAGTACCTAAGAGCCCGTGGATAACCACGGATAGAAAGGGTGCTAACACCTTCCCTTTCTATAAATCTACCTCCCGAACCGAGAAACATTCTCGAAAAGGAATTTTGTTGTGCTTTTGTCCTTTCCATGTTGGAGAACATAAAAGACGGTGGCGACTCTTGCTTACCGCGACATTTCGCGAACCAGCTTTAAATAGTCAGTTCTATTTCCACCGATCACAGGAAGACTTGGCATCCACCTTCTATAAACAAGATCAATACAACGCTGACTTGGCGCCAACCCGTACTCAGCTACAGAGTATGGCTATGGCTGCCAATGAGGGCTTCAAATACTACGTCCAAAAGTGGAGGGACTTAGGCGGAAGGGTGCAACCAACTTTATCTAAAAGAGAGCTAGTGGACATGTTCTTGGGGACTCTGTCAGGTCCTTTCTTTAATCACCTGATTTGAAGCTCCTCTGCAGGTTTCACTGAGTTGACTCTAACTGGCGAGAGGGTGGAAGCTGATATTAGATGTGGGAAAATTCAGAAAGACGCGTCTACCCCTGCAGTTGCAAAAAGCCCTTCATCGGAAAGAAGGAAGTGTCTGCTATATATGCCCAGAGAAATCGGGGAAGAACCGAATGATGACCAACAGTAGGGGCCGTTATGATTCAAAAGTCTACATCAGACCAGTCGCGAAACAACCAGCCGAGAAATGATCAGCCGAGAAATAACCAGCAAAGGGTGGAAAGGCCTGTAAGGAAATTCACCAAGATAAACATGACTCCTGCTCAAGTCATACCCCCATCTCTTGAAGTTGAACCTGGCCATGCTGAAAGAGGCCCCTAAAAATCCTAACACTGCTTCTCCATATTACCATCCCAACGCCAGATGTGCTTACCATTCAGAAAGCCCAGGGCACAACACCAACAATTGTTGGGCCCTGAAGAACAAGATTCAAGATTTGATTAACGCAAAGGAAGTTGAATTTGAAGCTCCTGAAAAGCCGAATGTTATCTCCGCTCCAATGCCGAGGCATGGTTACAATGCCAATGCTGTGGAAGAAGATTTGTTTGTTTCTACTGTGGATGAATTGTTAACTCCTCTCCTAACCATCAAGTTGAATTTGTTAAAAGTTGGGGTGTTCCCAGGTTGTGACCAAGATTTCCATGCTTTCCTGTCCTCCCCATTTGACTGTCCTCTATTGAAGAAAGGGATCCAACAATTGATTAATAACCAGGAAATCTTATTTGAGAAATCTCTTATCTCACCCATTCCAGTTCTAGAAGTTTCAATAATAACCATATCGCCAATCCTTCCAGGGTTCCTAAAAAACCCGTTAGGATTACATCTACTCCGGTGACTACTCCGTTGAAGATAACAATGCTCGGACCAGCCACATACAAAACTGATAAAATGGTACCATGGAACTATGGTGGAGAAATCTACTACCATGGTGTCAAACAGATTGAACAGACCATGGAAGAAGAAAGCTCTGAAGAGGATAATCCTGACATCAGTAACATTGTCGAAACAAGCAAAATTACTCGTAGTGGGAGAATCTTTTCTCCAGAGATTTCTCCTCCAACAACAGTCTTTGGACCCGCGGCCATTCCGAAGATTACACCTATACCAGTAATTGTACCTGCAAGTGTACCCGCCAACAAAAACAATGCAATTCCTATCCCTATTTCTGCTGCTGAGAAAAAAGGAAAGAATGTTGAAGAGGAGCCTGTCTTGATGAAGGCTCAATCACTAGTCATTCCTGAAACATCCCAGAAAGAGATGGAAGAAATTCTGAGGATCATTAAGAAAAGCGATTATGATGTGGTGGAACAACTGGGGAAGACCCCCTCCAAAATATATATGTTAGCCCTGTTGCTGTGCTATGAGGTACATGCTAAAGCTTTGGTCAAGCTTTTGAAGACGGCCCACGTGCCGCAAGAAACCTCTGTTGATCAGTTCCAGGAATGTGTGGCTAGTGTAACAGTTGACAATGGTCTAGGATTCTCTGATGCAGATTTAACTTCAAAAGGGAGAAAACATAATGATGCTTTGCATGACTCGGTGGAATGGAGAGGGACAACCCTAGCACACGTATTGGTAGACACTGGTTCGTCTTTAAACATCTTGCCGAAGAAAGCCTCGGATAGACTGGATTATGAAGGCTTAACCCTGAAACCCAACAATATAATTGTCAGAGCCTTTGATGGTTCTAAGAGGATGGTCCATGGAGAGGTGGACATCCAGATCAAGGTGGTTACCCAGACGTTCAATTCAACATTCTACGTGATGGACATCCGTCCTTCCTATTCTTGCCTGTTGGGAAGACCTTGGATCCACCATGGTGGAGTTGTCACTTCTACTCTGCATCAAATGCTCAAGTACCCTATCCAGGGGAAAATCATAACTGTTCCTGGTGAAGAGGAATACATGATCAGTCATCTGAATTCTTTCCGTTATGTAGAATTGGATTGCGAATTCATCGAAACTCCTTTCCAGCATTTTGAAGAGGTAGATCAGAAGATAGCGGCGACCAAGACAGTGTCCTCTGTACCCACGATTACCAGACCTCCGCCTCGGATGTCATCTCTCAAGGATGCTAGGGATGTAGTGGAAGAAGGCGGAAGCACAATCTGGGGGAAGCTTCTAGACTTTCCTTTCAAATCAGACA
Organism: Vicia faba; assembly: GCA_948472305.1. Classification (NCBI taxonomy): domain Eukaryota; kingdom Viridiplantae; phylum Streptophyta; class Magnoliopsida; order Fabales; family Fabaceae; genus Vicia; species Vicia faba. The sequence goes on from OX451736.1 coordinate 767,224,343, forward strand.
AATCCAGCTTGGGATTTACTTTGACTGGTCAGAAGGACGTGCGCCGCTCCCGTGCCGGAGGGCCACCTGTGAAGATCATCCACCGAGGGGTTAATGCACTAGAGGACAGTGAAGAAGAGGGCAGCCTGGAAGATTGGATTTTTCCTACTGTTGGCGGAGGACTGTGCAACTGGGAAGCATAAGACTTTGTTCCGATTACTTTCATACCGCAATAATTTATCTTTTCCATTTCTGTTGGATCTGTAATAATTCACAAACAATTTGTACTTTTTCAACCTTGTGTCTTACCCGAGGCACATAGGTCCATTTGTAAGGGTTCTTATTTCATTTTCATATGTCATTTTAATGAATCATGGACGCTTTTCATACTTAAACCTTTTGAGCTCATTGTCTTTCTTTTACATTTTGTTGTTTTAAGATGGATATCCCTTACACACACCCACACTCACAAATGCAGGTACCCTTCCATTCCGGAACCCATGGGTAACGATACTGCTATAGCATTCAGTGACTCTGAAGATCTGGTCTACCAAGCCGAATACGAAGGTGAGGAAGATTGTGAGGTGCCGGGGGAATTGGCCAAATTACTACAGCAAGAGGAAAGAGCAATTCATCCTCATGAAGAGCAGTTGGATACAATCAACTTGGGAACTGAGGATGACAAAAAGGAAATCAAGATAGGTGCCAATCTAGAGCCAAGTGTCAAGGAGCGCCTAATTCAGCTACTACATGATTATGTTGAAATCTTTGCCTGGTCATACGAAGACATGTCGGGACTCGATACAGACATTGTGGTACACCGTCTACCCACAAGAGAAGACTGTCCACCAGTGAAACAAAAGGTCCGCCGCATGAGATCTGACATGTCAGAGAAGATCAAAGCAGAAGTTATGAAGCAGTTCAATGCTGGATTTCTGGCTGTTACTTCCTATCCACAATGGGTTGCTAATATTGTTCCCATGCCTAAAAAGGACGGAAAAGTCAGAATGTGTGTGGATTATAGAGATTTAAACAGGGCCAGCCCTAAAGATGATTTTCCACTTCCGCACATCGACATCCTGGTCGACAACACAACTCAGCACAAAGTATTTTCTTTCATGGACGGATTCTCAGGCTATAACCAGATCAAAATGGCACCTGAGTACATGGAGAAAACTACTTTTGTCACACAATGGGGTACGTTCTGCTACAAAGTGATTCCATTCGGACTGAAGAATGTCGGGGCAACCTATGAACGTGCCATGGTAGCTTTATTTCATGATATGATACATCATGAGATAGAGGTCTACGTAGATGACATGATAGCCCGATCACAAACTGAAGAAGAACACCTTGATCACTTGCAAAAGCTGTTTGTCAGGTTGAAAGAGTACAAGCTCAGATTGAACCCAAACAAGTGTACATTCGGAGTCCGGTCCGGTCCGGTAAACTCTTAGGTTTCATTGTCAGCAATAAAGGCATCGAGGTTGATCCTGCCAAAGTCAAAGCTATACAAGAAATGCTTGCTCCTCGCACTGAGAAGGAGGTCAGGGGTTTCTTGGGACGCCTAAACTACATTGCTAGGTTCATTTCTCACCTAACATCTACTTGTGAACCAATCTTCAACCTGTTGAAGAAAGATCAGGTAGTTCGATGGAATGATGACTGTCAAATTCCTTTCGATAAAATCAAGGAGTATTTGCTAGAACCTCCTATCTTGATGCCACCTGTCGAGGGAAGACCGCTAATCATGTATCTGACCGTCCTAGAGAATTTAATGGGGTGCGTATTGGGGCAGCATGACGAGTCTGGCCAAAAAGAGCATGCCATTTATTACCTTAGCAAAAAGTTTACCGACTGTGAGACCCGATACTCACTGCTCGAGAAAACTTGTTTCGCTTTGGTATGGGCTGCTCACTGGCTAAGGCAATATATGTTGACTCATACCACTTTGCTGATATCTAAGATGGATCTGATCAAGTACATCTTTGAGAAGCCTGCTTTGTCTGGAAGAATAGCTAGATGGCAGATGATCCGAACGGAATACGATATATAGTACAAGACCCAAAAAGCTATAAAGGGGAGTGTGCTAGCCGATCATTTGGCCCATCAAGCTGTCGAAGATTACCAATCCATGAAGTTCGACTTCCCTGACGAAGACATCATGACATTGGACAACGTTGAAGTTTTCAGACCATATGACGGACCTGAACAAGGATCCCGATGGACCCTGTACTTTGATGGGGCCTCTAATGCACTTGGAAACGGTATCGGCGTGGTAATCATTTCCCCAGAAGGTTGCCATACTCCTTTCACCGCCAGACTTTGCTTCAACTATACGAACAACATGGCAGAGTATGAAGCATGCATCTTTGGACTCAAGGCTACCATAGACTTGGGAATCGAATCTTTGATTGTGTTTGGGGACTCAGCTTTGGTCATCAGTCAGATCAAAGGAGAGTGGGATACTAAACATCCAAACCTCATCCCTTACAAAGAACATGTCTTGACATTGTTACCACATTTCGAGCAGATTACCTTCGAGCACTTCCCGCGAGAAGAAAATCAGTTAGCAGATGCTCTAGCTACAATGTCATCCATGTTTAAACTTAACTGGGATAATGAGGCTCCCCAAATCACCATTGAACGGATGGATGAACCTGCACATTGTCACGAGATTAATACCGAAGAAGTAGTTGACCAGCCATGGTTTCATGAAGTCAAAACGTATCTCGAGGCTGAATAATATCCCGAAGGAGCTTCAGTCAACGACAAAAAGTTCTTAAGGAGATTCTCAGCTAAGTTCTTCCTAAGCAATGGCATCCTATACAAGCGCAATCACGATTCTATTCTGCTCCGTTGTATGGACAAAGCTGAAGCTGAAAAGATCTTGGCTGAATTACATGAAGGTACCTTTGGCACTCACTCTAGCGGGCATACGATGGCTAAGAAGATTCTACGGACAGGCTATTATTGGTCTACCATGGAAGCTGACTGCTATCAACACTCCTGGACCTGCCATAAATGTCAAATCTATGCGGATAAGGTACACGTGCCTCTAGTTCCTCTAAATGTCTTAACAACTCCTTGGCCCTTCGCAATGTGGGGAATTGACATGATTGGAGAGATCAAGCCTACAGCTTCCAATGGACACCGCTTCATTCTGGTTGCCATTGATTACTTCACCAAGTGGGTCGAAGCAGTCTCCTTTGCATCCGTTACTAAGAATGTTGTTTCCCGCTTCATCAAGTAGAATCTTATTTGCCGGTACGGTATCCCCGAAAGGATCATCACTGACAACGGTACAAACCTTAACAATACTATGATCACTGCCTTGTGCAAGCAGTTCAGGATTCAACATCACAATCCATCCCCCTATCAGCCAAAGATGAATGGTGCGGTTGAAGCTGCTAACAAAAATATCAAGAAGATTATACAAAAGATGACAGTCACCTACAAGGACTGACATGAAATGTTACCGTTTGCTCTCCACGGGTACCGTACCACGGCGCGCACATCAACTGGGGCGACACCTTATTCCTTGGTATATGGCATGGAGGCTGTTTTACCTATCGAGGTTCAGATTCCCTCTTTGAGAATCATGAAGGATGCTGGTTTGAGTGAAGATGATTGGATTCAGACCAGACTTGATCAACTTAACTTGATTGACGAAAAGCGACTTAATGGTGTTTTCCATGGTTAGACGTATCAAAAGCGGATGATCAAGGCTTTCAACAAGAAAGTCAGACGCCAGACATATCAAGTCGGGGATCTTGTAATCAAGTGCATCATCTTGCCAGAGTGATCCCAGGGGCAAATGGACTCCTACTTACGAAGGACCATTTGTAATCAACAACATCTTCTCTGGTGGGGCAATGATCTTAACCACCATGGACGACGACGACCTGCCGCACCCTGTAAATGCAAACATAGTCAAAAGATACTACGCATAAATGACCCTCTAGGTTGACACACCTAGGCAAAAAAAAGGGCATCCCGGTGAATCGAAAACTCGAAAGGGAGGTTCAGGAAAAAATTAGGGATATATAAAAAAAATTGTACACCTGGAATGTTGAAAATCCGAAAGGGCGGCTTGGGCAAAAAAGGGTTTCCTGGTGGACTGAAAACCCGAAAGGGTGGTCCAGGAAAAATTTAGGGAATTAAAGCGTATGACTATGTCTCGTCAGATCACTTTAAGGATAATCTCTTCACATACAAACTCTGAGCTACTGATCGACCCAATCATCTTCGGACGAAGCAGCGAATGGACAAGATATTCAGAGATACGAAGGCTATAGCAGAATGGGAACCCCATGGGATTTTTTACACATAACCATCTTTCTTTGTATAAAATTTTCTCATTTTTATGACACCATCCTCTTACTAGGATGTTTGTCTCCCTTGTATAAAACACTTACTCAGAGTTAAAACAAAGATATCTCTTTAAAGTACAGAAAACTATTTGCCTTTTTCTTTACACTTGTGTTTTTATTTGCAAAAACTTCCAATGATTCATTGATGAACATATGCATTTGAACATAATTACTGTTTACAAATAAACAGGATGGAAAAGAACAATTACTGACAAACTGAAAGAATTGGAAAACATCTTTAGGCTATTCCAGGAGCAATCCCTACAGTACATCATCTAGATCCCCAGCGGAGCTAAAACCTTGATATATAGATCCCCAGCGGAGTTATAATTTCAAATTTACAAATCCCCACCAGAGTTAAAACTTCAAACTCCCAATCCTCAGCGGAGCAAAAACTTTGAGTTACGGATCCCCAGCGGAGCTGAAACCTTCTTCCCCAGTCGAGTTAAGATTTCTAACTATCAATCCCCAGCGAAAACCCTCTACTTTCTCTAAATTCCCCAGCAAGTTATTTTGAAGCCAGGAAATCAACTAGATAACAGTTAACTTTTGTCTCTCCCCAACCTAGGATAATTCCCCAGTAGAGTGGCAGACAACCGAAAACCCCTGAACTTACTCTCCAGCAGTAAGCCTTCTTCCCTACAGAGTTTTCATTGCTTTTCAACAGAATGAAGATTCTCATTCTTAATTCTCTAGTGAAGTCACCGAAGTTTTATTGCTCCCCAATAGAATGAAGATTCTCATTCTTAATTCCCCGCAGAAGTCATCAGAGTGTTCCTTATTCTCCAGCAGATCAAGTATTTCCTTTGAGTAACCCCCAGTAGAAGTCATCAAATTCTCTGGATTTCCCAAGCAGATTTCTCAAGCAGTCTGGCATGGCTCGCAACAGAATTCTTGTCAATACTCCAACTTCAAGACATGAAGGATCCTCATATCCCCACATAAGTTTTCAAGGATTTCAATCCCCAACAGTCGCCTAGGATACCTTATCCCCAGCTGTCAAGGATTTATTTTCCTCAGCAATACAGCACGTCATCTTACATGCACATACATTACATTCATATATCATAAACATTGATAAAGCACATTTATTGTATCATACATTTCATGCAACATAACTTTGTGTTTCAGCTAACATTTTACCCTTTTCAGGATAAGATTAATAGCTATCATTAACAATGTTAAAAGATTGCAGAAATAGTTCAGATACGCTCCAGATACGAATGCCATCCTGATACTTATTCAGATTTCAACTATCAGATACAGATTAGATACGCTCCAGACACGGAAGCCATTCTATTTCTCATTCAGATCAAATCTTCATAATACAGTAAAGATACACTCCAGACACTGAAGTCATTTTTCTACTTATTCAGATTCCAGTCCAGATACACTCCAGACACGGAAGTCATTATGTCACTTATTCAGATTCTAGATACAATTCATATACGCTCCAGATATGGATTCCATCCTGATACTTATGCATATTTCAACTATCAGATATAGATTAGATACGCTCCAGACACGGAAGCCATTCTATTTCTCATTCAGATTCAAAGTTCAGATTTCAGTTAAGATACTCTCTGGACGCGAATGCTATTCTATTACTCTTTCAGATTCAAACTTCGGATACAATCCAGATACGCTCCAGACACGGTTGCCATTTTGTCACTTATTCTGATTTCCCCCAGTTTAGAGACGCTCCAGACACGGACGCCATTCCATTGCTCATACAGATCAAGTCTCCAAATACAGTTCAGATACGTTCCAGACACGGACACCATTCTGAATACTCATTCTTCTGACTTACAACTTACAACTCAGCAAACATTTTTGGATGGAATCTTTAAGCCCATCTCCAACAAGATTCTATCATCTCCAAATGGCATCTTTAAGCCCATTTCCTCAACTACATTTTGACGAGTGAAAATTTACAGGCACTCTAGTGTCCAATCATCTTTTACCTTCGAGTCACGAACGGCAAAGCTCGCCAATCTATCTCTTCGGGTTCAAGAAGATTGAACAGGGGCAGCTGTTGTACCCCAAAATTTTCCCTCTCATATTATCAATATTTTCCTCACAGGACTTCTTTGACTCAAGACAGGATTAGGGTTTCCTTAGCTCAAGACCTCATCTTGCACTGATGACCTGAAATTAGGGTTTGAGTTTGCACAAGGATTTTTGGACCATCAATGCTTCATGTGACTTTCATATACCATCTTGGACCCCTAAGATTGCTCATACCAAGTTTCAAGCGTTGAATCACATTTTTGCCCAGTCAATTGGACAGTTGACCTAAAAATCAATTGTATTGGGGGGAAAAGTCAACCATGGCCAATTTACAGTCAAACTTCATAATTTTTGACCCACAACAACATTTTAGACTCCTATGTACCATTTGATCAAGTTTGGATCAAAACTCCTCAAAACAATTTGATCAAATCATCAAAAGGGCAAAATGGTCAAAATTAGGGTTTTGACTGAGAAAGGGCAATTTCTGATTTTTAACCTAGCCAATGACCAAATTGGTTCAAGCATGATTTCAAGGACTCAATAGCATCATCTTTACTTAATCACACAGTTCAAAAGATCTCAAATGCATAGGATTGACAGATGAATTTTGCAGTCAACTGATCAAAAGTCAATTGTGCAATGAAAAGTCAAACTTTGACTTTTTGGTCAAAATCAAATGCCAAGGGTCATAATTCATCAAGATATGTCAAAATGTGAAACTTGTTGACCAAGAAACCTAAAATTGCAAATTAGGGTTTTAATTTGAAATTTTTCATAACTTAGAATTTTTCGAAGTATGGAAAATTTCTTATTTTTTCCTAATTTTCCACAACTTTTTCACCATGATGCAATTGGATTCAAATAAAACTTCCAACATGAAAGTTGTAGTCCTCCATGAAATCTAAAACTTTTATTCACAACGTTTACCCAAAAGATGCTTGTATCTCAAGTTATGAATTTGTGAATAGGGGTCCATAAACTAAATAACTTAGTGAAATTTTGCCCTAGTTTAGGCAGGTTTTTGACCTAACTTCATGGAATATTTTCACCGAGTTCCAAGAAGTATCTCAAGTTGCATTTTAAATATGGATTATAGAGCATGTTGCAAGCTTTCCAAAATGTCCAAGAACTCTCCAAGATCATTTGTGGTTGGGGAGAATCGAAGAAGAGAAAATGGCAATTTGTCACTTTTGTTCAAGCCATGTTTACAATGTTTCAAGTTGAAAATCAGTTCCTAGCATGCTTGTACCTTGCATTACTGGTCATAATCCCTTCTACACTCCATAATTAAATGCTAGCTCAGTGGATAATGGCTTTATTTTGATCTTTGGAGCATTGTACAAAAGATTAATCCATAAATGGCATAAAGTTCACAATACCACTTTGATAAAGCAAGCTTTTCCAACTTTACAATTCTTGAGCCATGGACCTGATCTTTTTTTGTAAGCAAGATCCACAAATAGGAGGAAATGTTTACCAACTCTCATCAGCCCTAGAACTAGCAAGTACAGCCCCTTGGCATAGTCACTTAAACCTTTCTTCCAAAGCAAGAAAAGAGGCAAAAGGGATCAGAACTTGTACATTTGATAAAGGGGAGGCTTGGCATCATTCAGAGAACTTCACAAACTTATTGCAAGAATAAACACGAGCGCATAAGATCCTAAACCTTCCCAAACACAAAAAACACATTTTTCTTCTCAAACAGGGAAGCTTCTGCAAAACACGAGCCATATCAATATTTGCTCGTGCGTTTTGCTTTGTAACACATCAAACATCTTCCATACATCCTACCTAAACTATCTAAGCCCTTGCACTACAACTGGGTGCCCTGTTTCAGCCATCACCATTTTCATTTTTGAAGGTTGCAGGTTGACTTCTACGAGGAGTTTCAAGCATCCTCAAGACAAGCTAAGCATTGGAATAGCTTGAGGGAACTTCAGGGAAGCTCACACGATCCTCAGGCCTCACTCAAAGTCCCCATATTGCCATATCCAAACTCAACTGAACAAGGTATTTTTCAAATCTCTATCTCTTTATTTAGGCATCTTTAAGTCACGATTTGTGAAGCAAAAATGTAGTCATTAACTTGTTGAAGTTGTACATATGCATAGTTGTCATTTATATTAACTGAGTAGTGAGAATTTGAAGCTTGAAGTTCATGAAAAAATTAGGTCAGGAATTAGGGCCACTGAAATTCTCCCTGGTCTTTTAGAGTTAGGTCACAAACTTTATATCACTGGAATCGTGAGTTCATAAGCTACATTTGTTGTGTTATAAGTTTTTGTTTTTGTGCAAAGAATAGAGAGTTACAGGTTGAAGCAAAAACGCGCGCAAATGTTTGGCTGGAGGACAGGGACGAAGCTGGCTTGGGCCTGACGCGCTTGGGCTTGTTGTTTTACTTCCCATACCCCCGGATCCACTATTTGCACCCCCTGACTTATCATTTTATATTTTTGTATTTTCTTGCATATTTTTATTTTTTGTGCTTGCATTCATTTTTTCTAATGATAAAAAATACCCAAAAATATTTTCTTAATTTTTTGCATTTTTATTTTATTTTATTTATCTTATTTTTTGCATAAAACATTGATTATTTTAAATAGAATAGAAATTATTTTCTTAAAATAAATATGAAACACATTTAAAAATATCATACATTTTTATTTTTATTATTCATACACATAAAATATTATTTCCACATATATTTTAATTTTTAATATTTGTAAATATTTTTATTTATTTATTTCTTGTACATAAATGGATAAAATATATGATATAGAACATATTTTCTTTTAAATCAAAATTAGGGGTTCCCCTTTCAAAAATAATAATATTATTTTTTCTTATTTCTAGGACTTAAATAATTTTATTGTTCTCATACATAAAACAAAATACAAAAACATTTTGCATAATTACATTTTATTTGCATATTTAAATACTTGTTTATTTATTTATTTGCATAATAATTCAATTGGGTTGTAATAGTAAATTAGGGTTTTATTTTGTGAAAATATCCCCATTCAAAAACTTGTATCCCCCTTCCCATAATAATTGTTGTAATAGCTTAGATTTATTTTACGCAACTTATCGCATTATATACATGTTTAGTAATATAAGGGTTTGCATGATAAGACAAAAATAAAATAAATAGAATGACCTAATACAAGGCAAACAAAAGCATGTAAAATGACAACACATTGCACACAAGCACCCCTAGGGTTTCACCCACTTGGTTGCCTTAAAACATGGCCATGGTATGCATGCAAAGTATCTTGGCAAAACAAAACAAAACAAAAGATCATAGTCCCTCGATGACGCTATCAAAAGGTTGCCTAAAAAACAAAATGATCTTGGTCCCTTAAGTATGCTAAGATACTTGGCACCATTTCTATCATGGTCATACGATGACCCACGCCCGTCCCATTTAAACATACAAAGATAGGGTTGTTTACCAAAACAATGGTAAATCAACAATGTCAAAGGAATAAAAATGTACAAGAAAGACTTTTGAGTAGGTAGATAAGCTTCTAGTTACTTGATCAATTTGCAAACAATCCTTGCTATTTTCAAACAATCACACACACATTTTAGAAATATTTCCAAACAACTTTCAAAACATTGAAACATTTTCAAAAGACAAACGTCTTTGTATACATTCTTACGAACGAGAATCATTACAAAGATTGCCTAAAGGACGGCCTCTTTTCAAAATACTTTCAAAACCACACAAAGAACAATTTCAAACAATTGCAAAAGCAAAGCAAGTGATCTAAACAAGTAACTAAGAGCCCATGGAAAACCATGAATGAAAAGGGTGCTAATACCTTCCCTTTTCATAATCTACCCCCCGAACTCAAGCAGACATCTCAAAGGTCTTTCCTCTGCTTTTTTACCTTTCCTTTTGGATAAAATAAAATTTGATGGTGACTCTTGCTAAACCGCAACATTTGCAAACACAAACGCAAAACCTCAAGTCAGTTCTCCCACCGCATCACATTGTGTTTCTATGGAATTTTGTTGTTGTCATTCTGACATTCATATTGTGTCTCATACATAGCATATCAAGTTGGAGCTGATGCTCGACAAGTTGGCATGGATTGACAAATATAAAGTTGAAGGCTTATGCCTTGTTGTTGCCTCTATAAATTGGCAAGATTATTAAGTTCGGAGTTTTGCTCTGTTGGTACCACATGCATGTGATCGTAACAAGTCGCATTTCATGTTGCATCTTGAATTGTTGTGATGATAAATTAGTTATATTATTATGTTGATGGCTTAGTCGTAATGGATGTTTTTTAAAAGTTATGAAGTGGTGATTTTGCATGAATTAATTCTAATATATTATTTATTATACATCCGATTATATTTTTTGATATCTCAACCCTTCCATTTGAATGTTTACCTTATATTGGTAATGTGTAGGTAATTCAGAGTGAAACAGGTTTACCTTCAGTAGTTCGAGTCAGTGTCATTGCTCTGATACGTAACACTCGGGGGGATGAATGCTTGTGGCTTTATTCTCGTTATTATTTCATTTGTTGAACTTTAAGTTGTTTTTCGTTGAATGCTTGTTATTAGAAGTTGTTTCAGTTAGATAAAGATATGACATTATTATATGTTGACCATTATGATTCCACTGCGTGGTTATAAAAGTTGTTAGTTTTTAAAAGATTAATTTATGTTATTGTTGGTTCATCCAAGTTTAATGTGTTATGTATCTGTAATGATGTCGTTGTTTTAAGTTGAAATTGTAGCATCCTAATTTGGTTGTTGAATTTTTATAACTCTGATTTAATAATAATTGTCGGGTAGAATTGGGGTGTTACAATAGGTAACACTCCCCCTCAACTCATAAACATATTCTTGTCATAGATGAATAAGTCTTCCTCTCAAATGGTATTATAAGAACCATGAAGCAACCACCAATCAACCTGTGGCATAAGAGGAAACTTAAGAAGTATCCAACCACCACCCTGGGTAACTCTGAACACAAGTAATAAATGTGTTCATAAATCGGATCACAAGTCACAAAACAAACCCAACCAAACATAGGATCAAACATCCTATTCGACATGTTTGTAACATATATTGAAGAAAAAACTCCAGATCCATCTAAAAAAATACCTTTCTCACCCTTTTTTGGAAAAAAAATTAACAAAGAAGGCCCTCAAAAAACCAAACCCAAACACAGCTCACCCATACTCGAACAAAACACATCGTGATTGTGAAAACTCAGAAGACTCTTAAGGTGGAAGAGGAAAGGAGAAACCTCTATAAATAGCTGAGAATTTGCTTAGAAAATAATGATCCTTTATTGTAGCAATGGTCTTGGTCAAAAGGAAACATTATTTGAGGAGAAAACTTCCACTAAAAACAATGTGCAACGTCCAAAACTACTTTGAATGCCTTTATTAACTATGGATTGTTTCAGCTAAAAAGAAAAAGGTCCAATACATGCACATGCGCATTCAAACACACTTTATGCACTCATTTGAGACACGTGTTTGATCACACCGTCCACAAAATTCCTTTGTTGATCACACAGGAAACATGTACTGAATAATGTCCTGACATCCAATCAGACATTGTCTTCTTTCTCTTGAATGCACAAACCTGTGACTAACACATCTTCAACCATCAATCGAAAAATGCTTCACAAGATTATCTAAATAGGTCCTGAAGCATAGATACATGTCTTCCATTAAACTCTAAGTGTACTACTTTCACTTAGACTTAGTGACACAAATCAAACTATCAAAATATCACATATGTGACATCTCTCCACAACATAGACCCTTAGAGAGTCCCTTCAAAATTTGCAGAGAAAAATAAATTCTCCCATACACAACTATTAACCACTAGAGAGATATGTGTACTTCTAATTAAATCACCCAGCTTCACATGACTTAAATCAAACATGTCCTTCCAACAAAAATCTGCACCATTTTATCAATAATCCATAAATAAGTACTTCACTCCCCCTGTCATGGATAACTAATGCTTCAGCTGAAGATGAAAACTTGAGCACTAGATGAAGACTCATGAAGGACTTCATTCTTTCACAGTGGAGGGAAACCACTTCACACACTTGGATGAACACACTTGCTGAACATTTTCACATAAGAAACACTTGATTTAGAATTTCTCACATATTCCAAAATAAATGCTCTTAGCTTGCTTGCTACACAAGTCCCAGATTGCCACCATCTTTTACTTGTAGTAGAAGAAACCACTTTAAAAAATCCTAATCAAATCAGACCTAAGTATCTGATAACATTCTTCTTCCATCACATCCACTAGTAGTGCTGATACTAGTGAAGTCTTCAAAAATAGTATTTATGCATTGCTACTATAGAAAATATCAGAATCTCTAGATTTTGATGCACATAGTAAGAAGCGCCTCTTCTGATATAATGCTTGAGCATCCAACTCCATATGCCCAACCTCAAGCATCTTCCAAGAACACCTACAAACCATGATGTCACAACATCACTTCGGGACAACAGCCTCACACTCCAATCAAAGAACACATGATGCATATAAGTCCTTGACACCATAGGATCTCTGTTGACACACCTTTGCAGCCAATTCAAGTTGTCACACCAGAGCACCACAAAGAGAAATAAACTCTCAGTAGTTAGTAACTTCCTATCCCAAGCTACTGAACACAACCATATAGATAAAAATAAATTCTCTATACTCCTTCTAAATCATAAGGTTCAAACTGCAGACTTGCATCAACACTTCAGATAAATACTTAGCTCTCGTTAAAGCATTCACCATCAGTCACATGCAGAACCTCAACAGAGGACATACAAACACTCAGCTCCCGTGTGAGTTTTTGCAATAGTGAGATGATACTACCTTATCACACTAAGTAGGACATTTGGTCTGACGCCATTCTTCTTCACACCTGTGAAACCAGCTGATTTATCTTCATGACAGACAATCATGACACCCATTCACACCATTGAATTTTACCAAATTAGGCTAGTGGCTTGACCTTACACCTCACCATGAACAAATCCAAAAACTTCTTTGGCTGGAGAAGCAAAGAATAAAGATAATGTTCCACCATCAATTCCGACATCAGTCTAAAACACCCGGATTGATCATTTACTATGGCTTTGAAGACAATACCCATAGTAATCCATACACCACTCTTGAAAGGGATACAAAAGGATCAATCAATATTAGCTAATCAACCTCCAAACTTATAACAAAAAACAAGAAGAGCATGCACACCTCAAGAAAAACTTCTTCTAATTAACACAGACCTCATGTATGACTTTGAGGTGTTAGATGCCATTCTTTTGAACCTAAAGAGTGGATTCCCTATAACTGGTATCTGGAGAAGACTTCAACAACCATGGCATATACGTCACAAGCAGACTGTTCAGACTAAGTCTGCTTCTCCCAATCTTCCAAAACACAAGGATGCCCTTAAATCCTTGCAAAAATAAATATTCCATTATGTGAGGACACCACATAACTGAACTCCAGATTAAGGAGAACCTTCTCATGTAGATACCCGGAAATCATACTCCTTTGGTTCCAAGACAAACTCCTTCTCCTTACTCTAGACACAAATCTGAAATGCTCACCCTGGGTGATTCAGATGACCCTCCAATAGTGCAGGCACCAATCAACCATAAAATTCCTATTGATACATCTCCAATGAACACAACCCTTGAAATACCTTTCCACAACAACAGAACAAGAGGTCCATGCTATCATAGAATTGATAAGTGATATCAAGTTTGAGTAAACAACCTTTATTTTGTTAATGAGAAATACCACAAGTCATATTGATAAAAATAAATTCTCAATACAAGGATGTCAAGACATTAAATCTAACATATCTTCAAGAATCTCTAACTCCATATTAGGGATTCTTTTACAACAACTTCTAGGAACACCTTGGGATTTAAAATTCTCCTCCTTTAATAGCAGTACATCATGTGGTTTGTGCACACCACCATTACTCCCCTTAAGCAGAATCTATTTTATGGCCACAAATAAGATTCCATAAATCTGGCTTTTTTGACTAGAAGAATAAACCAGATGTCAAAGAGAATGTCCTTGACATTTGACCTTTATGTACAAGGAACCTCGATGAGATAACACAGCTCTACTGGGCACTATAGATTAGTCTCCTCACTTCTACTAACTTGGATAAAAAATAAACTGAACCAATAAGTAATTAATTGGTTGATGAACATTCAACCAGTCCACCAATCTAAGACATGTTTTCTGGATAAAACATATTAGATACACAACCCATATGCCTCCTCTTCCAAATCAAGAGTAGGTTCCAAACATGTGTGATCATCACACATTTGTTTAGCACCCATCGCATTTGTTATTCAATAGGAAGTTGCACACCTGCTGACATCATGTCCCAACATCTGGTAGGACATCAGTTCCCTTCTTCTAGAACACAAAACTGAACTTCGTTATGAATCCATCACTGCTTTCGGAAAATCAAAACATCACTTGATCACCTTCAAGGTCTTCAAAAATAGTCCAAGCTCCAGCTACACCAACAACAACAAGACTCATAATCACTTTCCTAATTAGGTCAAGAATTAGGAAGACTCTTTTAGAAACCAAAATAAATGGCTATATCCTTTCTTCAATAGACTGTTAAATAAATGTCTGGTTTCTTGAAAAAATATACATCAACCCACACTAAAGTGCCTTTGTGAGTGGACTTAAGAAATGAAAATTAACTATCGTTGGAAATCAGAACCACACACATACGATATTCCATCCAAGAGTTATGAACTTTTTTAGTGCATACAAAATAACGATTCAGCCCACTTTTCCTCTGTATTTTTTCACTGTATAACTCCCAAAAGAATGGCGTATTCGGAGACCTTCCTTCGAGATTTAGCTTTTGGTCCGAACATGAAATTTTAAGAGAATGTCGAGACGGTTGCAAAACCTCAAGAATTAATCCAAAATACCATTCCAAACGGGAGATATGAATTTCCAAACTCAAATCAGCTAAAAAACTGTTACTTATCCGCAATGCTTAAAATTCAACGAAAACACCTAAATTTTCCACAACTCGACATGCGTTGATCAAATAGGAGATCTTTCTTGTGTTAAAAAAATACCTTGATCCCATGAGCATGGATCCAATGATAGGCATGTATGTATATGATAATGAAATATAAGCCAATTAGGATCACAATGAAGAGGGCAAATTTAGGGGTATAACAGTTGCCCCTATTCAATATTATTTGACCAAAGAGTAAGATTGGAAGAAGCCTTTCAAACAATCAAAGTGAACGAGGATTGAATACTTAATAGAACCATAAAAGTTTCACTCTGAAGCCAGTCGGGTATCATTGCACTTTTGGTTGTTTTCTGTATTTCTGTTATCAGGAAATGTATGTCAGGCCGAAGGAAGACATGTGAAAGTAAGGAGACCAACTAGAGGAGATTCTTAACAAAGGATACTAACTGAAGGTGAATTTAAAGGGAAATAATGTCGATCAAGGGAAAACTTACAAAGAAAAAAGATCCCAGACGAAGGGGACTCTTAATAAACGATATCAGTCGAACGTGGATTTAAGGGGTGCCAGCCGAAGGTCGACTTAAGATAAAGAAACCATATGAAGGGGAAACTTTAATAAGGAATAATATTCCAAAGGTAGATTCCTAGAGAAAGAACGCCAATCAAAGGCGGACTTACAAATGAAAAGAAACCAGCTGAAGGGGAATCTTAACAATAAAAGTACCAACCGAAGGTGGATTTAAGGGTAAAGAAACCAGCCGAAGGGGAATCTTTAATAAGGAATATTATGCCAAAGGTAGATTCCTAGAGAAAGAACGCCAATCAAACGCGAACTTAAAAATGAAAAGAGACCAGTCAAAGGGGAATCTTAACAAATGATACCAGCCAAAGGTGGATTTAAGGGTAAAGAGACGAGCCAAAGGGGAATCTTTAACAAGGAATACTATGTCGAAGGTAGATTCCTAGGGAAAGAAAGTCAATCAAAGGCGAACTTACAATTAAAAGAGATCAAATGAAGGGGACTCTTAATAAAGGATACCAGCCAAAGGTGGATTTAAAGGGTGCCAACCGAAGGTGGACTTCAAGATAAAGAAACCAGTCGAAGGAGAATCATCATCAAGGAATATTATGCCGAAGGTAGATTCCTAAGGAAAGAACGCCGATAAAAAGTGAACTCATAGGTGATGAAGATGTGAACGTCTGGTCAGGATTAGACACACAAAAGAGAAATTGGGCATCAAGAAACAAATGTTCAGAGTCGGCATGGAACACAAGAAAAGGACTAATCGAAGAAAGCACCAACAATAAAGGATTCATTCACCTAACTTGGGATGCCGGACAACTGGACTTTGAAGAGACACTGAAGGAATCTGAACAAGGAATTTTAGATAATCTAATAGAAGGAGAACCCAACTAGCGCGGATACCAAAAGGAAGGAAGTGACTAAGAAGAACCTTTAGAGAGCACCGAGCGAAGGTGAACTTTACAAGAGAAAGAGACCATTCGAAGGGGACTCTAAAAAGGATTGCCAAAACACATTGGGGTTTTGATAGGTTGTTGATGCGCAAGAACTACAAAATCCCTTAGGCTAAAGGAGGGGTGTAATTCTTCAAGAGTGGCAATTATTTGAATTACCATACACCAAGTATGGATATTTAAATACTTGAGAAATAAGAAAGGTTATACACCAACTCTTATTTTCGCTCTGATGGCAAAGCAAACACAGGTAAAATAACAAATGACTTGCAAGGGTAAGGGAAAACCACAACTCACCAGGGAAATCGAAAGTACCAAAGACCTGACTAAAGGTAAACCAAACTGACTCTAATGGGGAAACATGATAGTATAACCCTAAGCCTGTTGTAGAGATAATTCAAATTTGAACGTATAAAAATTTGATTAGTGCAAGTAAACATAATTGTCTTATACCTTAATGAATGTTTGAATTTTTTTTATAGTGTAATGCTCCATTTAATGGAAATGCTATGCGTTTTGGTAGATGCAATATAATGATGCATGTTTAGCAATGCACTGGGGAAAAAACATCAATAATCGGCTTCTGAGAAGACCAGGAGCTTCTGAATGATTACTCTTTACACATTTGAACTTCTGTATAGAAAAATCCCTCTGAACTTCAATGGGGAAACGAGATTCGGAACCACCGAACTCTAAAGATTAGGGAAGTAACTTCCTGGGGAAAATAATGCAAAAATAAAATGCAGTTCAGAGAAAATCTAGAACTCTAATCCAACCCTTAACTTCCTAGGGAACAAATCCAACATCTCTTTCCACGGATAAAGGGAACCTTGTTGTAGAAATTCTTAAATAAAATAATTCTACCTAGACCACCCTAGGGATACTACCATTGGGGGAAACAAAATCTACACTTGGGGAAGAGAATGGCATCTTTGAACCATAACTTGAGGTTCAGAACTCTACTGAAGAAATCTTTCAGCAATACTCTATCGCTAGGGATAAAATATCCCTAAACAGAATTCGTCTATGCACACTGTTCCGGAAAAATAGGAGATTTGCTCCACTGGGGCATAAAAAGCTTGCTGGTCAAAACATCTCTTCAAGAAAACATGACAGGAACAAACTTCACTGGATACAAAAGATATGAACTTCATGGGAATGATGAATAACAACCTCACTAGGGAGATAAATACCAATCACGCAGGGCATCGACTTCAAGGGGATATAACAAAGATATCTAGTCCAATGAAATGTTCCTTTCCAGATTCTTCAAAAACAGTAGACGGCGCTGAAGGAGAAGGTTATACAAGACCATGATGAAATGCATTTTTTTGGAGATCAGTCTACTAGAAAGGATAAACTCCTAAACAAACTCTTATCAAGAGTTCTGACTTCAGTGGGGATTACGCAGGGATGTTCAAACCTCACTAAGGAGATACAAGAGACTTCACGGGGAATAAATGGTCTCCATTTGATGGGAGCTCTCCACTGGGAATAAAAGGATTCTTTCTAGGCAAGATTGTGCCTTCACTGGGCATATGGGATTCTGTCTTGAGAAGAAGTGAGCATTAACTAGGGAAAATTGGATTCCGTTGTGCAGAAATCCTCATGTTGGTTATATGAAAACCCTCTTTAGTTCATTTGTTGATATGCTTTTTGTCATGAAAGACCAATAGTACTTGTAAAAAGAGAAATTGTGGCAATATACCCCATGTGTGGAATGACAACCTCTGTTGAGCAATAAACAATTTGAACTACCAACCACTGGGTTAAAAACTACGATGCAAGATTGCAACATCAATGGGTCAACTCCGAGGAGAAATTCCACTAAAAAGTGGACTTTAGTGAAGATGCTGCAAAAATAAATTTTAGTCCACTGAAAAGAAATCATCTTGACTTCAAACAGCTTCTAAATTTCCAGGGAGAAGAACCATTCTCCTCTTGCAAAGAAATGAGGATGCTTCGCTGGGGAATAAAGTTCACTAAAGAGAAACCCCTTGGTAGACAACCTTTTGTCAATTAGCAACAGATACTTTACTGGGGAAAGGAACTCCTTCTAGGAACCAACATTTCCGGCACGAACCTTGTATGGGAAACATCCTCGCATGCTCTCTAAGTTCTTACTTGTATCCTGATGATTATATCAATCCAAACTTCATTTGGAGATAACGGTCCTGACTTCTGATGAAGGAACCCCAATAAATAGACCTAAGTGTCTGATGAGTCGAGGATAACGATCCTGAATTCCCGACATGCTTTTCAAATTCACAAGTTGTTTAGCATGTGCATGGAATTTATCTAATCAACCCTTGAAGATGAGGAAATTCCCATGCATAATTTCTTGCCCCAGTCTGTAGAGCCTTTGAAGATAATTGCCTCGATAGGAATTCGAGAGATCTGTATAATAAAGATAATCTGCCTCAGTGTTATGAACTTCGGAGCATGGCTCCTGGTTAGCCAAAGTTAGATATGGTTTCAACCATGCTTGAGAGAATGCCCATGCATCTTCATATTCTAAAAATATTCTCCTCTAATCAACGAATTCTTGGAGAGATTTGTTAAATCTCGACATAACTTCCCCAGTTTGATTGTACTTTGAGGGATCAAATCCTGACTTGAATGCCTCAAATTGGTTGAACACTTACTCAATAGAGTACTCTATATGCTATATTTGCCCCTTAGGGTAATCAAACTTGATATATCTCTATATTTTCTCGATAGAGTATTACCATTGAAAATAACTTGCCCCTGCTCAACAGAGTCTCGACAAACCAATTCTTCATCTCATGCTCATGGAGAAAAGAGAAGCTGGTAGAGTTTTGAAGACAACATAACCTCAGGGTGGATGGCTTGCATCTTAAAAGTAGGCTACTTAATAAACGTACTTCTCAACTTGAACTGCCTCATGTTTAAGCAAATAGTTGAAGCAATATGCCCTTCGGGACCAACTGAAAGTAATGCATCACTGCCTAACAGAGACTATGGGCAATCAAATTTTGCAATCTCCTTCAGATAATTTCTCAAACTAGTATTATTTTATTCAACAGAGTCAATAGAAGGTCTTCACCAGATTAAGATCGTCTTCAAAAAAATGATTTGTGCTTCAACACATCCTTGAAGCAATTTTCCCCTTGGCATAATCAAATTTTCATCTGATGCTCATTATGCAAGCTTACTTAATGTTTAAGCACTTATTCACATTCAAAGAATGTTTATTCTAAGAATAATAACTCTAATGCAAGGCTCATGTTTGTGTTGGAGTTTAAAAATTTTATTGAAAAGATGTCAAAACATCTAGTTTTTTCTTGTGCGAAAGAAAGTATAAATATGGAGTGATACCAACTCGAAAGTTTTAGCAAGCCTCCTAGGAGTCAGATTACTGTACTCTCATTATAGTGAATTTGTGAATTAACCCATGCTTCAGTTACGACTTTTCAAGGTTGTAACGTGGTCCGATTCATGGTTTTAGAAAAAAGGGTTTAAGGCTCAAAATATTTGATGCCCACCCGTTCTGCATGATGTTCTCCAATCCTACGTCAGTTAACCCAATACGAGCACTCATCTCATGAGAGAAGTTTGGAATGGTTGAGGAGTCAAACGTGGTTTTATGGACATGCAGTCACTCACCTCTTTCATTCTTGGTGTTTGATCACACGACTTTGTTCTTTGCTGAGGATTTTCATTTGGTAATCCCATTTCACTTTTCGTGTTTTCCTCTTTCCCTGAACTTTGCCTTGACTTTTGACTAAGCGACTCGTTTTTCAAGTTTCTACTTAGCGGGGATTTTTGTTTCTTTCTTTCATCACTTCCTTTTCTTTTCTTTTGAACAAGTCGTTGATCTTCATGTCGTCTTCGATTTGTTGGAAGTGATTGTGACTGCTTGAGTCCTTGGTAGATGAAGGATAACCATCATTGTATCATCATCTTTGACCTCCTGTTGTGCAAGAGATAACCATTGTGGTATCATCCTTTTTTATGCACACTGCTGATAGGCGAAGATTGGCCATTAAGGTTTTGACTTTCCTCAGCCTTTTAATGGATAACCATTGTTGTATCCTTAGATGCACACTCCTGATGAGTTTTGAACGCTCGATCGGATTAACTGAAATCTACCCTGCCCCAAGTTAAATGAGAGGGTTTTTTATGACAAGAAATGAAACTCATACTTCATGGCTCAAAGGGGTTAACGAGGGTTTATCTCCCTTATATCTCCATTGTTTGGGAATTGAAATAATGCATATACATCATCAGTAGGGTTTTACTCAAAAGCATACCATTTTAGATTATAGGTATATTTCTCATCATCCTCCCTCCATAAGTTTTTGCTTTATTTAACAATATTTAAGTATCAAAAAGAAAAAAAAATCATTTAAGAGTGAATACGACATGAATAATTCAAGACAGACATATTCAATGCATTATGATTAGTATTCAAAAATAAGAAAGTTTTTCATACAAGAAAGTACTGAATCAAACAAGAAAGATTACAAATGAGAATGAAAATGTAATTTGAAATTTACATGTTGAGGAGACTAGTCTATGTATGGACTTGTTGCTTCAAAAGATGCGCTTTGTAATCTTGACCATCAAGCAAGTCTTTCACTTCATATCTGACTGGTTTACAATCTTCAGTCGAATGGTCAGGTGCCCCAACATGGTAACCACATCAGACTCCCTTAACATATGTGACAAATGCTTTATCAAGCTAACTTGCACAAATTACATCACAAAGTATTTTCTACTACAGAGAAGAAATACCAAACATCTTCTACTACATAGAAGAGGACACCATCCGCTGAATTCTGGAGCATCTCCTACTACACAAAAGAAGCACCGTGATATATTACATAGAAGCAAAATTCAGAAATTATAGAATAGGATCTTCTACTACACAGAAGAAAGTAAACTTCATCTCATACTTCACAAAAGAGAAGTTTTAGCAACTGAATTCCGAGGAATCTCCTTCTTCATAAAAGAATCTACGTCTTCTACTACATGAAAGCAAAAATCCAAAAATTGTAACAAGATCTTCTACTACACAGAAGAAAATAAACTCTAAATATAGAAATCGACCTTTGAGGTATTTTTATTCTACACAACAGCAGATGTCCAAGACCTTGATATTTTATACTTCTTCATCATAAAATCATCACACAATCTTCTACTACACAGAAGAAGCATTCACCTGAGGAGAAAGAGTCTAAAATGGTTTGTCGACCATGGGCTGAACCTTGGAAAAAGAAGCCAGACAAGTGTGGAACTTCATACTTCAACCTCTTGTGGTTTTCAATATCATAACCATGTGCCCCAGAATGGGAGATACATCTAGCATTTGTATCAAAATCAGGAGAGAAATTTGTGGGATGATGACCCAAAACATGAAGCTTAATTAATTGAGCTTCCAACACATGAGGAAGTAATTAGATGCAAGTTATAGAGATTGTATCAACATGATTATTTGGTTTATTCTGTCTTTGTTAATAAGCTTTTATCCATGAGTTTACTTGGAGACCATAAATTAGTTGTTGATGAGAAAATCCGGGAACACGAAGTTCTGGGTGAGACCCACAAAGTATCTAATGATTTGAAAAAAGTCCCATAGGCTGGGGATGAATGACAACTTCTGTTGCAACAACATATATAGGATCATTTTCCTTTGTTGACACTGTCTTCAGAACTTTCATACCTGACTCAATAGAGACTGTAACTGGTTGTCTTTTCCCCTTAAGGGTTTTTGAACATGGACCATTGCCGGCATGTCCATAATAAATAACTTAATCTTTTTTTATCTCATCATATCCTCCAATTCCCCATTAAGTCGTTTCATGATTCAGTTTTGATCACAAAGTGACGAGAATTCAAAATTCACAGTTCTAAAAAGAATATCGGGCTTGAATAAGAATTCCCCCACTTGTAGTACCTGTTATGGATACATGAAGATGCATAAGGTGAATGAGTGGATGCAATGCCATGTTCAATCATTTTCAAGGAAACCATATGCTTTTAGTTTCGATCTCGATCCAGTAAGATGGAAAAACACAACATAAGGCTCACAAGCATGAATTCCTTGGAAATGGAAAGAACATGTGTGTTAACTTTTTTTAATGCATACATTTTTTACACATTTATATTATTTTGTGAAAATAAATATGCTTATGATGCAAGTGAAACAAACATGGGATTAAAATAATGTTGATTAATTGTTGTGCCCTTTTTGAACATGCTGGGTGCATTAGGATCAAAAGACCAGAACATAAACCCAAATAAACCTCTTGGTCAACGGATCAGGAACTCAGAAAATAAATATGAGAATCGTCAGAACAAAACGGTCACCAACAGAACATAGTCACCATCTGAACATAGTCACCATTGGAACATAGTCACCAATTGTACATGTATTAATTAAGTCCCTCCCTACTCATGGGTGAAAACTAGGTCAGTGTAAGGTCGGGTAACCCATAATTGAGGGTACTCCTGAAAAACTATTGTCGTATCACCAACGTGAAAATGATATCCCATCATTTGTACCTCATCTGAGCATGGACGACATGACGGTGTAATACGGTGGGAGAACTGACTTATTTTGCATTTTATCGTAAATGTTGCAGATAACAAGAGTCATCATCGACTTTTCTTTTATCCAATAAGGAAAGGGTGAAAAGAATAGGAAAGACCTTCGAGATTTTCTTGAGTTCGGGGGGTAGGTTATGAAAAGGGAAGGTGTTAACACCCTTTTCATCAGTAGTTATCTTCGGGCTCTTAATCACTAGCTCACTATAAAAATGCTTTTGTTTATGTGTTTGAAAATATTTTGAAAAAATGCCTAAGTGCGAAAACTTTGTTATGATTCTTGAACCAGTTAAGAATGCATATAAAGTGTTTGCTTTTGAAAATATTTCAGAATAAGTGTTTGTGAAAAATGATGTTTTGGAAAGTGTGAGCAAGCGATTACGAGCTATCTACCTACTCAAAAGTCTTTCGTGTTTTTTTCCTCTTCCTTTTAGATAGTGCTACCCTACCATTAGTTAGTAGGAATCCTTATCGTTGGATGTAAAGGGACATGCGCAGGTCATTGCACAGTCATAAAGGCAACTCGTAGGGATACCTTAGCAATTCGAAGGGACTATCATCATATCTTTATAGGCAACATCGAGGGAAAAATTATTTATCATAAGTAACTCGAGGGACATCACAGGACTATGATCTTTATGTTTATTTTAACCGAGGGTCTTTGCTAAGGGTATCCCTATGTTCGAGGGACATGACCATTTTTATTCGAAGGCAACAAGTGGGGTTTCCCTAGAGGTGAGTGTCTCAAGAATGATTCAATTCAGTTATTTTATCTTGATTAGGGTTATCTATGTTCAATTTTATGTCTTGCCATATGTGCCTAGTTACTATACAGTAATAAGGAAAGCAGTAAAATGCAGAGAGTAAAGGCAAAAATTAAAAGGTCCTACGCTATTAAAAGGCTTCAGAGTGGGGGTACAAACCATAAAATCGGGGATAAAGTGGTAAACCCTAATTAAAACTATTACAAACCATAGCAGTTACATAATCGGAAAAAATAATGAAAATAATAAAGTACGCGAAGATTATGAAATAAAGGGAAGAAGAAAATTGTATTATGATTTTGATAGAAAAAAATTTGATGATTAACCTAAAAAACCTAATTGATTTTAATTGATTAAAAAAGTTAGGTAATTAAATTAAACAAACCCTAAAATCTAGATTGATTTTAATTTAATCGAGAAAAACCTAAAAAAACAAATTTGGGTTGATTAAAAAAAACCTAAAATTAAATTAAATTGATTAAATTTAAAAATAAACCTAAAATTAAATTAAAATCCTACAATTAAATTAACATTTGTTAAAACAGTTTTTTTGAAAAAAAGGTTTTAAAGAAAAAGGGTGAAAAAGAGTGAGAAACATAGAAAATGACCAAAAGAGTAGGGGTGGGTATTGAACCCACACCCTCAAGCATTCCCCACACATATATTACCACCAGGTCAAATTGATGTTGGTGTCAAGATAACAGGTTCAACGCGTTATATGATAACCCTGCAAAAATAATGAAAATATGAAAATTTTGGCAAAACCGGGGATCGAACCCGTGACCTGGGAGAGAAGTGACTTAGTGCAGGTGTTTCTGTCATTGGGGTGGCTATACATCCGTTTGTATAATTGAATTAATTAATATATATATATATATATATATATATATATATATATATATATATATATATATATATATATATATATATATATATATATATATATATATATATATATATATATATATATATATATATATATATATATATATATATATATATATATATATATATATATATATATATATTAATCGGAGAGGCGTCGGAGCCCTACCTCTGGTTGTCTTCTCATGTAGCGTCCTTTCATCCATCCTGCAAAACACAAAGTGTTTATGATCCAAACACATCCTACCGCCCTAAATCAAGGGTTGCGAATCCAATGGGATAATTATTTTGGGCTAAAACTCAATGATTTGGCCGCTACAATGCAAATAGTGCAAATCAGAGCAAACATGGTGATTTAAGATTTAGCAAGCATGAGGCTCCCACGATGGTGCAGACCTGTATAAATGAGCCTTATAAACACATATCAAGCGTTAGTGAGTGTTAGAATGCAGCAAAAAAAATATGAAACTCAAACAAGAATGATTTTGTGATGCATGCATAAGTGTTTTTTGACCATTTGGATCATTGAGAACTATCCAATCTTACCCTGGGAGTGAATAAAGTTGATTGGGATTGCAAGATTGTGGTGAAAGGCAATGTGATAAGGGTTTGAAAATATTAGGGTTCTTTGAAAATGTTTGGAAATTTTGACCAGTTTGAGAGGCAAGGTTTTTCGTGTGTCTTTGTATGAGAAGTCCTAAGATTATATAGTGGAAATTAGTCCAAAGTCATGTGGGCTTGGACCTTGTAGAAGAAGATATAATTTTATCTTATTTATTTTCCATTATTTAATGAATAAATAAAAAATAATTAAAATAATTAAAATAAAAATAGTTCATGGGGTGGAAGAACAATATTTGAGGTGTATGAAGAGTTTAATACATGTTTGGACTCTTAAACCATGGCCCAATGGTCCAAAATATCAAGCTTGCTCAATTTGAACTTCATGCATTTGCTCAAAATTTCCCAACTTGCAATGGTCATAACCCTCTAATTTTTCATCTTTTGAAGGTGATCTTTGACTTTTTGTAAATCTCAAGATGTCCTCTAAAATCTCTATGTTGATCATTTTTTCTTTTGAGGAATTTATCTTGATGTAATTTGCCTTGACAAAAAGTGTCTTTTTGTTGACTTTTAAAATGACCTGTAACGTATTGGCTTATATATCTCAAATGATTCATTTTTTGGACTTGAGCTTAGAGATAAAAAATTGTAGAGAACTTAATTCCCTTCAAAATGAGATTTGGTTGGGAAAAAGATGATGAAGCATGTGAATGTTATGTTTGGTCAAAGTTCAGTTGACTTCTCCTAAGGAAACCCTAATTTGGAAACTTTTGACTTTTGATGATCTGAGAGATTTTCTTGAGGAATCATGATTAACCCTTGATCAAATGATGAATGTGACTTTAAAATATTGATTTAGACCAAAAATCATGAAGTTTAATTGTATGTTGACCACAATTAACTTTTTACCTAATATAGTTAATTTTCAGTCATCTGAGCTATTGAATGAGTAAACTTGTGATGCAAGACTTGAAACTTGATATGAGCTATCATAGGGACATATGAGGAACTCATGAAAACAACTTGAGACATCAGAAGCCCAATCATTCTTTATAAATACAAAACCATAGTTGTAGGTCACTACTTAGGAGGGGGTTTGTCTGGTCAACCCTTGAGTAGTCTTGGGTGTTTGAGACCTTCATGAGAATAAGGAAGTATCTTGAATCAATTTGTATTGAAAATGGAAGGGAAAAATTTGGGGTACAATAGCTGCCCCTGTTCAATCTTCTTAAACCTAAAGAGTTAGATTGGCATGCCCATCATTCGTGACTTGAAGGTAGAAGATGATTGAACACTTAAGTGCCCAAAAATTTGCACTCGCCGGTGCATGAAGTAACACTATTGGTTGATAATATTGCTTGAATGGGCTTAACGATGTCATTTAGAGAGATGACAGAATGTCGTTGGAGATGATCTTATAGATTCCATCCAAAGTAAATGTTGATAGAAGTATCATAAGGAATCTACGCTTGACTTCATCTGAAGAATGCTTTCCAGAATGAACCTCCAGAGAAGATGCTTGAGCAACTTCTTGTCAGATTTAGTCTCTGCGTGAAATGCTTGTCAGAATGAACTTCTGAAGGAAGATGCTTTTCAGAATGATGCTCTGAAGGAAGATGCTTTTCAAAATGATGCTCTGAAGGAAAGTGTTTGTCATGTAGATAGTTTCCCCCATCCTGTTTCGGGAATCGATCTACAGTATATTTTTGTTGGTAAACTCGTCCTGTTTTGGGAATTCACATCGCCTAGTCATAAAGATAGTTGCTCTGTCCTGTTTCAGGAATAGATCTTCACCTGGTCATAAAGATAGAAAGATAGTTTCCCCATCCTATTTTGGGATTTAATCTTTGCTCGGTTGTATAGATAGTTTCCCCATCCTTTTTTAGGAGTTAATCTTCAACCTGTTCATGTAGATAGTCATCTCGTCCTATTTCGAGAATTGATCTACAATTTGCTTTCACAGATAGTTGCCCTATCTTGTTTTAGGAATTAATATATGTCTGGTCATCTAGATAGTTGCCCTGTCCTATTTCGGAAATTAACCTGGGACCTGCTTTCTGTTGGTCATAGAGATAGTTTCCCCATATTGTTTCGGGAATTAATCTCTGACCTAGTCACATAGATAGTTTCTTTGTCTTGTTTCAGGAATTAATCTGCAACCTGTTTGAAAATTAATGATGATATTCGTCTATTTTTAGATTTTACCTGAAAAGATAAAGAGTTATCTATATGTAATGTCATGATGTATGGAATGCATTGCTTAATAATGTTCTCAAAGTAAATGAGAGTGTTTTATATGCGTTTCGTATGCATATGCTATGACATGTATGAATGTCAGATGTCATTGAAGCGTATTGGTAGCTCCATATAACTTTTCTTGACTAAGGAAAATAAATCGTTGACTGCTGTTGGGGTGTAGAATATGTGTAATCCTTAATCTTGTTTGGAATGTTTTTGCCGGGAATCCCTGCTTTCTGTTTGAGGAAACTCTGCTGGGGAATGTGATTTCTGGATAAGAGTTCAGGAACATTGATCATTCACTTCTCTACTGGGGAATTTAATTCTTACATACCCTGACTGGGGATAAAAGAGATGCATAACCTTTCGAGGTGCTGTTTGACTGAGTTTTTGATATGGATGCTGACTCGTCTGGGGAGGATAAGATTAACTGGTATCAAGTATGGTTTTAGATTCAATAGCAACTCTCTAGGGATAGTGGTCTGGACTTCCCTTTGCTGGAGAGTGGAACTTTGTCAGTGATTTGCAGTAGTCAAAGCTGGGAAGACTGTATCCTATTGGGGAAATAAACCATGCTGGGGAAATAAACCCTGTTGAAGAAATATGCTCTTCTGAGGAATACTCTACTGAGGAGATGAGCCTTATCAGAGAAACACTTTGTTGCGTAAATAAACCTGCTGGAGGAATATATTCTACTGAGGAAATAAATCTGGCTGGAGAAGAGAACAGTGTTGGAGAAATAAACTCAATTGAGGAAGAAAATTCATGTGAACTATGCTGGTGACATACTCCCTAACGAGGATCAGGACTCCGTAGGTTAGAGACATTGCCAAGGGAAAGATCATACTCCTTTGTCCACTAGGGGGATCTGCTGGTGAGTATGATTAGGATATTCCAGACTTATGGGGGATGTGTCGAGTTTGTGAAGATGATTATGCGGGGGATAATCTTATAGAAACTGCTCTGTGGGGATTATTCTATGGAGGTTTCTTTGTGGGGATTTATGGATGACTTAAACGTTATCCCACCTCCGAGGATCTTGAGAAAATGCTTATTCCTATTTTGATGCATATATTTGTTAACAGTAATCATGTTCACATGCATATGTTCATTCAATTTAGTCATTTGACGTTTTTGCAAACAAAACAAAAAAAGTAAAAATTTGAATTTTGAAATTGTGTTTATATTGATAGTTTGCCTATAAACACATGATTGTTGTACAAAGAGACAAAAATACTAGTAAGAGGAAATCGTCGTGAAAAAATGAAGAGAGTACAAAGTAAAAACAAAATATATAGCTATTTGTAAATAATCTCGTCGGGCTCCAATTCTGTTATTGCCTCTATGTCTTCGAGCATATCATCCTTTGTTGTCGGAAGAAGTTGATTTAATTGATCTGAATCATTCGAACTTGACATTGGTAATAAAGTTGCATATAAGTGATCTTAAGGGATATAGT
This sequence comes from Vicia faba, assembly GCA_948472305.1. NCBI lineage: Eukaryota > Viridiplantae > Streptophyta > Magnoliopsida > Fabales > Fabaceae > Vicia > Vicia faba. The sequence continues at coordinate 767,253,689 of OX451736.1, forward strand.
CGTACGATTTAATCCCTCACTTTTGCCTGGATCGTTCTTTTGGGTTTTTAGTCCACCGGGAGACCCTTTTTTGCCCAAGCAGCCTTTTCAGGTTTTCGACTTGTCGGATGTACATTATTTTATATATATCCATACATTTGCTCGAAGCCATTTGGTTCGTTAGGATGCCCTAATTTTTTCCTAGGCCTGTAAACATAGCGGTTCTTTTTCACGCGTAATATCTTTTGACTATGTTCGCATTCACAGGGTGCGGAAAATATTCACCATCCATGGTGGTAAGTATCAAAGCATTGCCCGAAAATATCTTGTTGATTATAAATGGCCCTTCGTAAGTAGGAGCCCATTTCCCCCTAGGATCACCTTGCGATTGGATGATGCGCTTTATTACCAAGTCACCATTATGATACACCTGAAGCTTGATCTTCTTATTAAAGGCTTTGATCATACGCTTCTGATACATCTGACCATGACAAACAGCCGCAAGCCTCTTCTCTTCAATCAAATTCAGCTGGTCCAACCTAGTTTGAATCCATTCATCTTCATCTAAGTCTGCATCTTTCATGATCCTTAGAGAAGGAATCTGAACTTCGACCGATAGGATAACCTCCATACCATAGACCAGAGAGAATGAGATTTCCCCAGTTGATGTTCACGCCGAGGTCCGATAGCCATGAAGAGAAAATGGAAACATCTCATGCCAATCTTTATATGTCACCGTCATCTTCTGTATAATCTTCTTAATGTTCTTATTGGAGTCTTCCACTACGCCATTTACCTTTGGTCGATACGGAGAAGAACTGTGGTTCTTGATCTTGAACTGCAGGCATAGTTTCGTGATCATAGTGTTGTTGAGATTGGTACCATTGCCTGTGATAATCCTTTCGAGGATTCCATACCGACATATAAGATTATGCTTAATGAACTAGGAGACCACATTCTTAGTAACAGAGGCAAATGAGGTTGCTTCAACCCATTTTGTGAAGTAATCAATGGGGACGAGGATGAAGAGATGTCCGTTAGAGGCGGTAGGCTTGATTTCTCCAATAATATCAATGACCCACATTGCAAATGGCCAAGGAGCAGTCAAGACATTCAAAGGTACATGAGGCTCATGTACTTTTTCAGCATAGATCTGGCACTTGTGATAAGTTCTCGAGTGGTGATGGCAGTCAGTTTCCATAGTCGACCAGTAGTAACCTGCTCTTAGAATCTTCTTAGCCATAGTATACCCACTGGAATGAGTACCAAATATACCTTCATGCATATCTTCTATAATCTTCTCTGCCTCTTTCTTGTCCATACAACAAAGCAGAGTCCAATCATGGTTGCGCCTCTACAAAATTTTGTTACTCATGAGGTATTTAGAAGAGAACCTTTGTAGGAATTTCTTGTCATGTATAGATGCTTCCTCAAAGTACTCTTGAGCCTCAAGATATCTCTTCACTTTATAGAATGAAGGCCTCTCTTACACTCCATCAGTGTCAACCTCATAGAAATGTGGTGGGTCATCTAGTCTCTCAATAGTAATTAGAGGAGCCTCGTTATCCCATCTGACTTTAAATATAGACGACATGGTTTCTAATGCGCATGCCAACTGATTCTATTCTCGTGGGATATGCTCAAAAGTGATCTCCTCTAAGTACGGGATTAAGGTCAACACATTCTCTCAGTATGGAATGAGATTCTGATGCTTTGTATCCCATTCTCCCTTAATCTGGCTGATCACCAGAGTTGAGTCCCCATATACACTCAAGAACTTGACTCTTAAGTCAATAGCAGCTTTAATACCCATGATGCATGCTTTGTATTCAGCCATGTTGTTGGTACAGTCAAAGCATAATTTGGTGGTGAAGGGCGTATGGAAACCCTGAGGAGAGATAATCACAACATCGATTCTGTTACCAAGTGCGTTAGAAGCTCCATCGAAAACCATAATCCATCGGGATCCTGGCGTAGGTCCTTCATACGCTCTAGGTTCTTCATAATTTGTAACTAGCATAATATTATCATCCGGGAACTCGAAATTCATAGATTAATATTTCTAATACGGTGAGAGAACTGAATTGGTTTTGCGTTTTATCGTAAATATTTCCGTTAGCAAGAGTCACCACAGAATTTTCTTATATCCAATAACGAAAGGGTGAAAAGAACAGGAAAGACCTTCGAGATTTTTATTGAGTTTGGGGGGTAGGTTATGAAAACGGAAGGTGTTAACACCCTTTTCATCTGTAGTTATCTACGGGCTCTTAATCGCTAGCTCATTTTGAAAATGCTTTGTGTATGTGTTTGTTTGAAAATATTTTGAAAATGCCTAAGTACGACAACTTTGTAATGATTCTTGTATAAGTTAAGAATGCCTACAAAGTATTTGTTTTTGAAAATATTTCAAAGAAATGTGTTTTGTGTAAAAGATATTTCGAAAAGTGTGAGCAAAAGATTACGAGCTATCTACCTACTCAAGAGTCTTTTGTGTTATTTTCCTCGTCCTTAGATAGTGTTATCCTACCATTAGTTAGTAGGAATCCCTATCGTTGGATGTGAAGGGACAGGAGAGGGTCTTCATACAGTCATAGAGGTAACTTGTAGGGGAGCTTTAGCAATTTATTGTAAGGGACTAAGATCGTTTACCGAAGGCAGCATCGTAAGGGTCATCGAGGGACTACGATCTTTTTAACCGAGGGTCTTTGCTAAAACATCCCTACGTTCGAGGGACATGACTGTTTTTATTCGAAGGCAACAAGTGAGGTTACTCTAAAGGTGAGTGTGTGAAAAGTGATTCAATTCAGTTATTTTATCTTGATTATGGTTAGCTATGATTACTTTTAAATCTTTCCATACAAACCCTAGTTACTATACAGTTATAAGGAAAGTAGTAAATTGTGAAAATTAAAGTTGTGGAAAGTAAACCTAAACTATTAAAAGGCTTCAAGGAAGGGGGTACAAAACCATAAAATCGGGGAAAACAAAAAGTAAACCCTAATTAACTATTACATACTGTAGCAGATACATAATTGGGAAAAACTAATGCGAAAGTAATAAATTGTGCGAAGATTGTAAAACAAAGGGAAAAATAAAATTGAGAATCATTTTGTAATGTTTGATTATTAATCTAAAAAACCTAATTGATTTTAATTTAGAAAAAAAGAATTAATTGATTAAGAAAAAATTGATTAATCAAGCAAAAACCCTAAATTCTAGATCGATTTTAAGTTAATTGAGAAAACCTAAATATCAAATTAGGGTTGATTAATTAAAACCTAGAATTAATTAAAATCTAAAATTAAATTAAAACCTAAAATCAAATTAAAACCTAAAATTAAATTAAAACCTAAAATTAAATTAGCGTTTGCTTAAAAAGGTTTTGAAAAAAGTTTTGTAAAAAGAAACATAGAATTGGAAAAAAGAAATAACCAAATGAGTAGGGGTGGGTGTTGAATCCACGCACTCAAGCAATTTCAGCAGCAAGCACATCACCAGACCAACGTGTTGGTTGTGTCAAGGTAACAGGTCCAATGCGTCATATGATAAACCTGAAAAGATAATGGAAATATGAAGAAAAAATGGCAAAACCGGGGATCGAACCCGTGACCTGAGAGAGGAGTGACCTAGCGTGTGTTTCTACCACGGGGGCGGCTATACATTTGTTCATATAATTGCATCAATTGATATATAATATAAAATAAATCCTAAAAGTCAGACAACTCAAAACACAAGCATTAGTGGGATCCCTATATTTAGAATGATCCAATTATTTTATCTCATTTTGCGCCTCAACCACCAGTGAAACAACCCTGGATGGTGGTTTCCAGTTATCTTCTCTGATTGGACAAAAACCAAAAAACCTGCAAAATCAATCAAAATGAAAAAGAAAACAACCCTAGTTTACTAATTAAGGCCATATGATTTCAGTGGTATGGTTAGCTTGGTCGAAAAATGTCTGCATCGTGAGATCTGAAGCTTCAAAAGCTTCGTTCCCTATCAATGTCATGATTATGTTTCTGCGTCAAAGCTCACATGTAAGACGTTATAACAATCCTAATAATGCATATGAATCATGCTAGCATGTTAAAAACGATTAAAATAATGCTAAACCTTAAAAATTAAAACTCACCAACTTACCAAACCAGAGTTCACGCAAGGAAGGGTTCTGAGGTTGATTTGCGATAAATAGGGACCGGTATCAACTCCTGGAAGCTTCTGGAAGATGATGTGAAGCTCAAAATTACTTGAGAGCAGCTGGAGAGTAGGGTTTGTCTTTTCCCTAATTCTTTTAAAAAATTGAGAATTTGCTAGAGGTTTTTGAGGCAGCTTGCACGTATCTTTTTGGTCTGAATGCAATGTGTATTTATAGGATAATGATTTAGATCAAGAAAATAGGATCATATCTTTGTCACTCATGGTGAAAATATTTGATTGAAAATTTGTATGAAAAGCTTCTATATTTTCTCAATCTTGTGCCAATCAACCTTGCAAGTTTTCTTGGTCTTCAAGACACATCCTTGGGCCTCCAATCTGATCATAATAAAGGTCTATGCGCCTAAATTCAATGGTTTCATATTTTATTTTATTCAATTTTATTTTAAATGAATAAATTCCTAATATAAGAAATGAATATCATAAAAATATGTGAATGGACTAAGGGGTCTTTAGACATGTCACGAACGCGTTTGGATCTGAAAACTTAGGCCCAATATCTCAAAATTACAAATTTGCTCAATTTGGAATTCATGCATTTGCCCAAAATTTGCCAACTTGCAATGGTCATAACTCACACAATTTTTATCTTTTGATGGTGATCTTGTACTTTTTGGAAATCTCAAGATGTCCTCTAAAACCTCTATGTTGATATTATTTTCTTCTGAAGATTTAATCGTAATGTAAGTTGCCTTGACAAAAAGTGTCTTTTTGTTGACTTTTGAAATGGCCTGTAATGTATTGGCTTATATCTCTCAAATGATGCATTTTTTGGACTTGAGCTTAGAGAATCAAAGTTGTAGAGAATTGAATTTCCTTCAAAATTGGCTTTTGTTGAGGAAAAGCTGATGAAGCATGTGAAAGTTATGTCTGGTCAAACTTTAGTTGAGTTCTCCTTAGGAAACCCTAATTTGGAAACTCTTGACTTTTGATGATTTGAGGGCTTTTCTTGAGGAAACATGATCAAACCTTGATCAAATTATGAATGTGACTTAAAATGGTGATGTTTACAAAAAATATTGAGGTTTGACCGTATGTTGACCACAATTGACTTTTTACCCAATAGAGTTGATTTTTAGTCATCTGAGCAATTAATTGAGAAAACTTGTGATACACGGCTTGAAACTTGGTATGAGCATTATTTGAAGCATATTAGGAATCCTGAAAACCGCTTGAGGCCTTTAAAACCCAATCTTCCTTGAGAAATACAAAACCCTAGTTGTGTATCCATTGCCTAGGAGGAGAATTTGTCTGATCAATTCTTAGGCAACCTTGATCAAATGAGGACCTTTTGAGAATGTCTTGAGGAAAAATGGGAGGGAAAATTTTGGGGTAAAAAAGCTTCCACTATTCAATCTTCTTAAACCTGAAGAGTTAGATTAGCATGTTCTTCGTTCGTGACTTGAAGGTAGAATATGATTGAACACTTAAGTGCCTAGAAATTTGCATCGCCTGTGCACGAAGTAACACTGTTGGTTGATTATACCGAGAATGGGCTTAAAGATGCCATTTAGAGACGTGATGGAGATTCGTTGGGGATGGGCTTATAGATGCCATCCAGAGTAATTGATGATAGGAATATCAGAATAAGTATACGCCTGACTTTGTCTTAGAAGATGTATTTGGAATGAGTCTACGTCCGACTTTGTCCAAAAGAATATCAGAGTGAATCTATGCTTGATTTTATCTTAATGATGTACTAGAATGAGTCTATGCTCGACTTTGTCTAGAATTTACATTTGGAATGAGTCTACCCCCGACTTTGTCCAAAAAGAATATCAGAATAAATCTACGCTTGATTTTATCCGAATGATATACTAGAATGAGTCTACACCTGACTTTGTCTATAAGAGATATTGGAAGGAGTCTACGCCAGAATTTTTTCCAAAAATATTATCAGAAGGAAATCTGCACCTGACTTCATCTGAATTATGCACTAGAAGGTGTCTACGCCCGACTTCATCTAGAAGAGATATTGGAAGGAGTCTACGCATGACTTTTTCCAAAAAGAGTATCAGAAGGAAATCTACGTCTGACTTCATATGAATTATGCACTAGAAGATGTCTACGTCCGGCTTCATCTAGAAGATATATTGGAAGGAGTCTACGCCTGACTTTTTCCAAATAGAGTATCATTAGAAAATCTACGCCTGACTTCATCTGAATTATGCACTAGAAGATGTCTACGCCTAACTTCATCTAGAAGAGATATTGGAAGGATTCTACACCTGAATTTTCCAAAAAGAGTATCAGAAGGAAATCTACGCCCGACTTCATCTGAATTATGCACTAGAAGATGTCTACGCCCGACTTTACCTAGAACAGATATTTTTCTGAATGACTCTCTGGGGAAAGTGCTTATGTAGCTACTTGTCAGATTTAGTCTCTAAGGGAAATGCTTGTCAGAATTTAGTTTCTGAAGGAAATTTTCTGGTCATGTAGATAGCCGCCCTTGTCCTATTTCGGGAATTGATCTACAAAATGTCTGACAAATTGCTGATAACATTTGTCTGCTTGCGAACTTAACCTGAAAATACAAAGTTAGTATTTATGCAATGTCATGATGTATGTAGTGCATTGTGTAACGATGTTCTTAAAGCAAATGAGAGTGTGCTATATTCATTTCGTATGCATATACTATGATACATGACGTATGAATGTGAGATGTCGTTGAAGTGTATTGGTAGCTTTGCATAACATTTTGATCGGGAAAATAAATCTCAGACTACTGCTAGGGATGGCGACAGTAATTCTTTAATATTGTTTAGAATGTCTCTGCTGGGGAATTTTGCTTGCTGTTTGAGGAAACTCCGTTGGGGAATTTGATTTCTGCTTGGGGAGAAGAGTTCAAGAGCATTGGTCGTTCATCGCTCTATTGGGGAGTTTAATTCTTATATACCCTAACTGGGGATAAAAGAGATGGATAACCTTCTGAGGTGCTCTTTGACCGAGTTTCCAACATGAATGTTGACTCGTCTAGGGAGGATAAGATTAACTAATATATGGTTTGATTTCAGATTATGTAGCAACTCTCTGGGGATGGAAATATGGACTACCCTTTGCTGGAGAGAGAAGTTTTTCCGGTGATTTGCAGTAGTCAAAGTGATAGACTCAAGCTTGGGAGATTGTATCTTGTTGGGGAAATAAACCTTGTTGGTGAAATAAACCTTGTTGGGGAAATAAACCCTACTAGAGAAACACTCCGTTAAGGAATATACTCTGATGAAGGATAAACCTGCTGAAGAATATGCTCTGCTGAGGAATTTTACTGTGTTGGAGAAATAAGCTCAATTGGGGAAGAGAATTTCTACAAAGCGTACTGGTGACATATTCTCTGACGAGGATTAGAACCCTGTAGGTTGGCGACATTGCCTGGGGAAAGATCAACTCCTTTGTCCGCTAGGGGGATATGCTGGTGAGTATGATTAGGATATTTCAGACTTGCAGGGAATATATCTTTGTTGAAGATGAGCTAGTGAGGATGACTCTGTGAGGGATAATATTATGGGAACTTCTCTGTGGGGCTACTTTAATAGGGATTATTCTGTGGACGACTTGAACGTTATCCCATCTCCTGGAATCTTGAGTAAATGTTTATTCTAGTTTTTATGCATATAATCATATGCATATGTTTATTCAATTAAGTTATTGGACGTTTTTGAAAACAAAACAGAAAAAGTAAAACAAAATTTGAATTTTGAAATTGTGTTTATATTGATAATTTGCCTATAAACAGGAAATTGTTGTACAAAGAGACATAAATCCTAGTAAGAAGAAATCATCGTGAAATGAAGAGAGTACAAAGTGAAAACAAAATATGAAGCTATGTGTAAATGATATCATCAGGTTTCAACTCTGCTATTGCCCCTATCTCTTTGAGCATCTCATCCCTCGCTGTCGAAAGAAGTTGATTGAATTGATTTGCACCATTTGAACTTGATGTTGGTAATAAAGCTGGTTGTAAGTGATCCAACGGGACATAGTCGTACGCTTTAATCCCTAATTTTTTCCTAGACCTCCCTTCCGGGTTTTCAGTCCATCGGGTTACCCTTTTTTGCCCAAGCCTCCTTTTCAGGTTTTCGACTTGCCGGGTGTACAATCTTTTATATATCCCTAATTTTTGCCCGAACCTTTTTGGTTCGCTGGGATGCCATTGTTTTTTCCTAGGCCAGTCAACCTAGCAGGTCTCTTTCATGCGTAGTATCTTTTGACTATGTCTGCATTCATAAGGTTTGGAAGATCTTCATCGTCCATGGTGGTAAGTATCATGGCACCACCCGAAAATATATCCTTGGTCACAAATGTCCCTTTGTAGGTGGGAGTCCATTTTCCCTTGGGATCAATATGCGGTAGGATGATGCACTTTATTACCAAGTCACCAGCCTGCTATGCTTGATGTTTGATTTTCTTATTGAAGGATTTGATCATATGCTTCTGATACATCTGACCGTTACAAACAGCTGCAAGCCTCTTCTCGTCAATTAAATTCAACTAGTCTAGCCTAGTCTGAATCCATTTATCTTTGTCCAAGTCTACATCTTTTATAATTCTCAAGGAAGGAATCTGAACTTCGACAGGTAAGACAACCTCCATACCATAGACCAGAGAGAATGGGGTTGCCCCAGTTGATGTTTGAGCTGAAGTGCGATAGCCATGGAGAGAAAATGGTAACATCTCGTGCCAGTCTTTATATGTCACTGTCATCTTTTGTATAATCTTCTTAATGTTCTTATTGGCGGCTTCCACTATGCCATTAATCTTCGGTCGATACGAAGAAAAATTGTGGTGCTTGATCTTAAACTGCATGCAGAGTTCAGTGATTATAGTATTGTTCAGATTAGTACCATTGTCTGTGATAATCCTTTCAGGGATGCCATACCGACAGATAAGATTATGCTTAATGAATCGAGTGACAAAATTCTTGGATTATCTTACCGACGTTGATTGCCCTGTTGTTGTTGTTGAACATGCGTAGGATTAGAAATCAATACCTCTCCAACATACTAATTTTGGTCAATCTTAACACGACTCTTCTATCCATAAATAGAATTGGTCTCCTTCTTACCACTGAATTTCTTCTTTACTGCACTCGAAGACACAGCCACTTGAATTTTTCCGCTCTTGATACCACCTTCAACATTTTCTCCAATCAGAATCAACTCAGTGAAACCAGATGAAGAACTCCCAATCAGATGATTAAAGAATGGACCTGTCAGAGTGCCCATGAACATATCAACTAGCTCCCGATCAGACAAGGGAAGTTGCACCCTTCCAGCTAAGTCTCTCCACTTTTGGGCCTATTCTTTGAACCCTTCATTCAAGCCATAGTCATGTTTTGTAATTGCACGCGAGTTGGTGCAAGGTCAGCATTGTATTGATAATGCTTGTAAAAAGTAGCATCCAAGTCTTCCCAAGTATGGGTGTTGGTTCCCTCCAACTGATAGAACCACTCGAGTTGTATACCAGACAAACTTTCCTGAAAGAAATAACCTATAAGTTTCTGTCAGTAGTATAAGGTTGGATCTTTCGAACATAAGATCTCATATGAAGTTTCAGACAAGACACACCATCATATTTAACAAAAATGGGGACCTTGAAAAGTCCAATCCAAGAACTTTCTGGATTTTCATGGCCTTTAGGCGATCTTCCAACTATTTATATCTATCATCCGCAGGAGGATACTGTTCATCAGAATAATCCTCGTCCTCAGGGATCTTACCAAAACCAAGGTTGCTTCCACCTTCATCCCTGACACTTCTACCATCTTCCTCTTGATTGTCATCTTCATCAGAGGAGATATCAGCAGTTTGAACCAGTTTAGCGGGACCATTGAACTTTCTCCCTATATTGAGGATATCAATTGGCTTCCGAGTATTCCTTTTTGGAGATGATCTCTATCATATCTTTCTACCCCTGACCTAAGTTCAAGAGCGTTTCCTGGAATTGGGCATTCTGTGTTTTGAGTTCCTTGACAGTTTTTTCTAGAGCCATCTTTTACTGAAATAAACAACAAGATGAGAAAACGTGTACGAGAATACCTATTTTGTGATGATGCATGATATGTAGATGCAATGTTTTCAAGGATCTCGCGGGATAAACAAAAAATAAGTGTTAGAAGTTGATTTTGGCTGCAGATTTAACTGAAGAACTTCACGTTGTTGAACATCCTTTTATGAGCATCAAGCTCACCATGTCAAGTCAGGCCTAGCATTTGACTCAAGAAACATACTTCGGTCTTCGATGACATTGGTTTAGAGGAAAATAAATCCCTTGGCCCCTTTCTAGTCATTAGTTCATGATACTTTGACGGTGTTTGGTTAGAGGAAAATAAATCCTCTTTCCCCTTGCTTGGCATCTGATTCATGATAACCTGCATCACAGGCCATTGAGATCCTTGAAATGGTCAGTGAAATGATATGGAATGATGTCATGATGTTATGATGTCATGTTCGAACAAATAATCAAATACAAGCAAAGAACACAAGGCCTTAGGTTCAAGCATGCATGGAGTTTATAGGTAAGTAACCTTTTTAAGTTTAGTTGGCTCAACCTGTCCTAATAAAAGTAACTGGGTTCTAGGAGTCTTAATATCATTGATCTTTCTCCCAGGCATTGTTTCAGCACAACATCTGATTTGCAACTGAAATATCCCGAGAGTCCAATCTTAATGAGTGTAGTATCGAGTATAAACCAGCTTCGAACTGCACAAAGTCGGCCATCTCACTACCTTCTAATGGCTAAGTTGGGTTAATTAAGGTTCTATGGTCAGTTAGTCCATATGACACCATGCGACAGCCTAGTATTCTCCCCGGATGACTCGAGGGGCACCAGTACAACCAATGTGTTGCACTAACTTAGTCATCACTTCAACCATATCGGTTTATGCCGTAAATTTTCCATGATCTATAGCTACTTACCTAAAATGTCTTTAGATCCGGGTATAGGATCTTTGCAACAAATAAACCCAAACAACCCTTTAAAAATAAAGCAGAAAAATCACACAAGGAAAGCATTTAAAAGTGATCTAACTCTAAGGTAACCCCACTTTTAGTTCTCCCCAGCAGAGTCTCCAGTTCTGAAATACGGTGGGAGAACTGACTTATTTTGTATTTTATCTCAAATATTTAGGATAACAAGAGTCGCCATCGACTTTTCTTTTATCCAATAAGGAAAGGGTGAAAAGAATAGGAAAGACCTTCGAGATTTTCTTGAGTTCAATGGGTAGGTTATGAAAAGGGAAGGTGTTACCACCCTTTTCATCCGTAGTTATCTACTGGCCCTTAATCACTAGCTCACTTTGAAAAATCTTTTGTGTATGTATTTGAAAATATTTTGAAAAAATGCTTAAGTGCGGCATCTTTGTAATGATTCTTGTATCAGTTAAGAATGCATACAAAGTGTTTTCTTTTGAAATTATTTCAGAAGAAGTGTTTGAAAAAAGATATTTTGGAAAGTGTGAGCAAGCATTTACGAGCTATCTACCTACTCAAAAGTCTGTCGTGTTCTTTTCCTCTTCCTTTTAGATAGTGCTACCCTACCATTAGTTAGTAGGAAGCCCTATCGTTGGATGTGAAGTGACAGGCGTGAGTCATCGTACAGTCATAAAGGTAACTCGTAGGGATACCTTAGCAATTCGAAGGGACTGTCATCATATATTTGTAGGAAACATTGTGGGACAAGATCATTTATCATAAGTAACTCGAGGGACATCGCGCGACTATGATCTTTATGATGATTTTAACCGAGGGTCTTTGCTAAGGGTATCCCTATGTTCGAGGGACATGATCATTTTTATTTGAAGGAAACAAGTGGGGTTACCCTAGAGGTGAGTGTGTGAAGAATGATTCAATTCAGTTATTTTATCTTGATTGAGGTTAGCTATGTTTGTTTTTATGTCTTGCCATACATGCCTAGTTACTATACAGTAATAAGGAAAGCAGTAAAACGCAGAAAGTAAACGCAGAAATTAAAAAGGTCCTATGCTATTACAAGGCTTCGGGAGTGGGGGTACAAACCATAAAATCGGGGATAAAGTAGTAAACCCTAATTAAAACTATTACAAACTGTAGCAGTTATATAATCGGAAAAATAATGAAAATAATAAAGTACGCATAGATTAGGAAATAAAGGGAAGAAGAAAATTGTTTTATGATTTTGATAGAAAAGAAATTTGATGATTAACCTAAAAAACCTAATTGATTTTAATTGATTAAAGAAGTTAGGTAATTAAAATGAACAAACCCTAAAATCTAGATTGATTTTAATTTAATCGAGAAAAACCTAAAAAATCAAATTAGGGTTGATTAAATAAAAGCTAAAATTAAATTAAATTGATTAAATTAAAAAAAACCTAAAATCAAATTAAAAGCCTAAAATTAAATTAGGGTTTGTTAAAAATGTTTTTTTGAAAAAAAGGTTTTAAAGAAAAAGGGTGAAAAAGAGTGAGAAACATAGAAAATGACCAAAAGAGTAGGGGTTCATGTTGAACCCACACCCTCAAGCATTCCCCACGCATAGCTTACGACCAGGCCAAGCTGTTGTTGGTGTCAAGATAACAGGTTCGGTGCATTATATAATAACCCTTCAAAAATAATGACTTAGTGCGCGCGTTTCTGCCACTTGGGTGGATATACATCTGTTTATATAATTGAATCAATTAATATATAATATATTGACCGGAGAGGCGCCGGAGCCCTAGCTCCGTCGTCTTCTTCGGTAGCGTCCTTTCATCCAACCTGCAAAACACAAAGTGTTAATGATCCAAACACATCCTACCCCCCTAAATCAAGGGTTGCGAATCCAATGGGATAATTATTTTAGGCTAAAACTCAATGATTTGGACGCTACAGTGCAAATAGTGCAAATTAGAGCAAACATGCTGATTTAAGATTTAGCATGCATGAGGCTCCCACGATGGTCTAGACCTGCATAGTTGAGCCTCATAAACACATATCAAGCATTAGAAAGTGTTAGAATGCAGTAAAACAAAAAAAAAAGTGAAACTCAAACAAGAATGATATCGTGATGCATACTTAAGCGTTTTCTAACCATTTGGATCGTTGTGAATGATCCAATCTTACCCTGGGAGTGAATAGAGTTTATTGGGATTGCAAGTTTGTGGTGAAAGGCAATATGATAAGGGTTTGAAAATTTTAGGGTTCTTTGAAAAAGTTTGGAAATTTTAACCAGTTTGAGAGGCATGGTTTTTTGTGTGTGTTTGTATGAGAAGTACTAAGATCATATATTGGAAGTTAGGTCAAAGTCATGTGGACTTGGACCTTTTAGAAGAAGATATAATTTTATCTTTTTTTCTTTCCATAATTTAATGAATAAATCAAAAAATAATTAAAATAATAAAAAAAAAGGTCACGGGGTGGAAGAACAATATTTGAGGTGTATGAAGAGTGTAATACACGTTTGGACTCTTAAACCATGGCCCAATGGTCCAAAATATCAAGCTTGCTCAATTTGACCTTCATGCATTTGCTCAAAATTTCCAAACTTGAAATGGTCATAACTCTCTCAATATTTATGTTTTGAAGGTGATCTTGGACTTTTTGGAAATATCAAGATGCCCTCTACAATCTCTATGTTGATCATTTTTGCTTTTGAAGACTTTATATTGATGTAAGTAGCGTTGACAAAAAGTGTCTTTTTGTTGACTTTTGAAATGACCTATAATGTATTGGCTTATATCTCTCAAATGATGCATTTTGTGGACTTGATCTTAGAGTTCCAAATTTGTACAGAATTGAATTTCCTTCAAAATGAGCTTTGGTTGGGGAAAATCTGATGAAGCATGTGAAATTTATGCTTGGCCAAAGTTTAGTTGACTTCTCTTAAGGAAGCCCTAATTTGGCAACTTTTGACTTTTGATGACCTGAGGGCTTTTCTTGAGGAATCATGATCAACCATTGATCAAATGATGAATGTGAATTCAAAATATTGATGTTGACCAAAAATCTTGAATTTTAACTATATGTTGACCATAATTGACTTTTTACCCAATACAATTGATTTCCAGTCATCTGAGCTATTGACTGAGCAAACTTGTGATGCAAGTCTTAAAACTTGATATGAGAATTCATAGGAACATATGAAGAACTATAAAAACAAATTAAAAGCTCAGAAACCAAGACTTTCTTGAGAAATACAAAACCCTAGTTGTAGGTCACTTCTTCGGATGAGGGTTTGTCTGGTCAACCCTTGAGTGGTCTGGAGTGTTTGAGACCTTCATGAGCATGAGGAAGTATCTTAAATCAATTTGTCTTGAAAATGGGAGGGAAAATTTTGGGGTACAACAGAAGGCAATAATGAAACCTAAGTCAACTAGCCGACATGTTCCACTTTATTCCTAATGTTCCTTTGGTTGTCACTTGGCCTGGGTATTGGGCCTTTTACCTCATAGTAACACCCACCCAATCATGAAAACAGATCCAGCATATCAGTATCACCAATATATGGAAATAAATAAAATTTAATGCAAACATATGCTCATATAAACATGTACAAATGAGTAAACCTAAAGCATAAAAATAAACACCCAAAGAAAAGAAAACAAGAGCTAGGAGCGACTTCGGGATGGACCAGTAATTGGTCAACTTGTCCCAGTGAAGTCACCAACTGAAACAATCGGCTAAACAAATCATCGAGATGAAATCAATGGAGTCTACATCGAACATTTTGTATCCCACAGGAAAGGAAAGGTAAACATCGAGTAAACCTGAGAAGGGTGAAATCACAATCAAACAACCGAGAGATCAGGTAAGAGTGTCTGTTACACGGGGGGAAGGTATTAGCACCCCATACGCCCGTAGTAATCTATGGTATCCACTCTTGTTATTCTAATCAAAGGGTGTGTCTAAATCTAATGCTTAAGAGCTAAAAAATGCAAAGAGGGAAATGCATGCAAAATAATAGAGTAAATAATGTAGGGAAAATAAAGTGGTGCTCGCTTGGACTCTACCCCAATGCCTACGTATCCTTTTTGAGGAATCAGACTTACCATAGTTCGGCTCATTTGTTTTAGTGGGTTTATGTTTTTTAGTTGAGCAATGTTAAATTCAATCATTCCATCGCTGCTCGATCGTTGGAGACTTACGAACTTTAGTGGAAAGGAACTAACGTGCTTTTAGGAGAGAAAAGCCGATTGGAAAAAAGAAAGGGGTTGGTTAGTGCTTTTTAAATTAAGAAAGGGTTTAAGTTGTTAGAGAGTGTTTTTGTTAGTTTAAGGAAAAATAAAATTTTAGTTTTAAATGCAAGGATGTAAAATGAAATAAAAACATCTAAGGGAGACTATCCTAAAATCTAATCCCTAGTGTTATCATAAAATGATGGTCCTATGTCAAGGATAAATGGGAAATATTTATCTATATTAGCATGCATGGATACCTATCCTAAGATCTAGCTTGAATAGGGAAAGAAAAAAGCACGTCCTAAGGGAGCATGGTATGTACAAAGCAAGTGCTTTGGAAAAAGCACACAATCGGGGTATACTGACTCAGGGGATGGGGGTATGAAGAGAATATGCTTTATCTAAGGCGCTCAGATCACCCGAAGCAAACAAAGGGAGAATAAGATGAAATAAAAAAGAAAAGCATTACTTTAGCTAAGGGGAGCGGATCACCAGAAGCAAACAAACGGGTAGCAAAGTGTCAGCAATGGCCATTGCGAACTCCTGACAAAGTGTGGGAGTTTGATTTCAAAACCATTTTCTACATGACCGACTCGATACACATGAGCACAAATCCAAAGCGTCAACGTACAACGTGAGCTAAGGATATCACGGACGAAATACAGGGGTTGATTGCGAACCCTTTCCTCTCGCCTTCTTTTGAGGACTTATTGGGGTGGAGGGATATGCGAGCATAAATATAAACACACCTACAGAATACCTATTCAAAGGTAGGATTTTAAACAAGCACGAGTAGCACATATAATGCACATAATGTGGAATTTCCTTAAACGGGCCTTAAAATAAACCAGAGGGATTCCTGACATGATCAGCAACAGAAATCCCCGTCACACGTCTCTACCCTACTTCTAATGGCAAGGAAAGTGGTAAAGTGCGGAATTAGTAAAAAAGAAGAGATGAAATATCAAACGGATAACAATCCGTAGCAAGCAAGCAAGAAAATATAAGAAGCTCGGAAAACTTCGAGTGAGCTAGCATCAACAAATAAAGAAAGTCAGAAATCAGACGTCCAATATAAGCTTCGAAGCAATGGTGTGAAAATAAATCACAAATAGTATGCATCGGACACCATCACAAAAGTTATTCTGCATGAAAGTATAGTCCAGACGAAAAACACAACAAACATGTATACTCCTCAAATCATGAGGATCAAAGCATAACTCGCCTGAATCGCATCTGTATCTCACAAATAAAGCAAAACACGTATCACGAATAATATTAGATTCATGTTCCCCCAAATAAAGTGGAGCACGAATTAATATCATCATGAGAATCCCTTAGTATGAGTCCTAGCATAATCAACACACATGTCAAAAATAACAAGGAAAAACTAAGTCGAAAGAGAAACCACAATGAAAAAGGAAACAAAATAAAAAATGGAAGTTGTTGATTTTAGGCCTGGGAACCCGGTTACCAGAATTTGGGTAATCGGTTTCTCTAACTTAAAATCTGAGAAAATAGCTACTGACTTGAGGTAACCGGTTATCATAACTGGGTAACCGTTTACCCAAGCCAAAAAAACTGGGAAATCTTACTGTAAATGGGGTAACCGGTTAACAAAACTGAGTAATCAGTTACCTTCATGCAGAAAATAGTTTTTTAACTGTTTTTTGATATTTGGCTCATGGTTTGGGCATTTGATCAAACATAAAATCTTCACACATTCAACACATGATTTTGCATAATTCAAGATCTAGATTCAATCTTTGCATGATGAATTAATATCAACAATTAAACTTTATACAACCTCGTCAATTTGTTCATTAATTAAGCACTTTCAAGTAAATCGACTTAATTTAATAAGCAATTAATTCAACTATCTGATTCCGGATTTACACATGATTATAAAATCAAATCACAATTCTAGGCTTAGATCTATATTCTCAATTCAAAATTCAACCTAGATTCAATTCATACTTGGTAAAAAAAGCGCTTCTCAAATAATCACTTATTTTAAAAGTGCTTAATTCAAGAAAAATCATTGATAGAAATGAAGATGAATGTTAGGTATAGAGATCTCAACAAACGGATCAACGATCGGAGAAGAATTTCTCTTGATCTTTGACTTTCATTGATGAAATTGTTGTTGTGTTCTTGATGAAAAAAGTTGTAGAACTTTAATTTGATCTTTGAGAGAATTGAGAGAAAATACTTTAGTGTTTGTGTTGATTTCAGAATTATCAGAGCCCTCCTTACAAAAAATAAGATTTGAGATTATATACATGGGCATTGGGTGTGCAATTGAATTGAGCCTTGACTTGAAAGCGTAAGCCCGACACGACCATAAAGTGCCTCATCATCATCCGTATGAAATCTCGATACGGCCGTCAAACCGGAAATGAAGAGAATAAAATTTGTGACGTGTTTCTGAAAGAACGGGCTCAATCAGATAAAGGGTGATTTAGTTATGATTTTTTGAAGTTTCGTCTCAGATGAAAATATTTCTCGGTTTAGGATTTTCAATGTGTTGCCCATGGTTTGACCAAAAACGAAGTACTTCGAGATACCGTTTGCTTTTATCATCAGAAGATAAGTTGTAGTAGACAAAATTTGTGAACCAATGCCACCGGACCAAACTCAATACAATAACAATCGACTAAGTTGTGATTTTACCGTACCAAACAGTAATACAAATGAATTTCGATTCAGCAGAAACACGTCTTCTGAAACTGAAAACTCACGGGACCTTCCTTTAGGAATTAGATTTTAGCCTCTAAAGACGACATCAAGATGACATCGAGACAAAATTTTGACAATCAGAACCGCGTGCACACGATATTCCATCCCAGAGTTGTAAATTTTTTAGTGCACACAAAATAACGGTTCAACCCACTTTTCCTTTGTATTTTTTCACTGTATAACTCCTAAAAGAATGGCGTATTCGGAGACCTTCCTTTGAGATTTAGCTTTTGGTCCGAACACGAAATTTAAAGAGAACATCGAGATGGTTTTAAAATCTCAAGAATCAATACAAAATACCGTTCCAAACGGGAGATGTGAATTTCTAAACTCAAACCAGCTGAAAAACTGTCACTACAAAAAAAACACAATTTGCTAGGGGATAAGCCCCTCACAAATGCAAAATTTGCGAGGGGACTGCTCCCCTAGGAAAACAGGGAGCCATAAATTATTTTGCGAGGGGCTTTCCACGTCGCCTATTTGCAGGGGGCTAACCCCCTCTCAAAATGCAATCACAATTTTCAAGTCTGCAGCATGCAGACGTAGGCGCGGGCTAGTAGTGTAACTAAGGTTCAGTGCGTCAGAAATTTTGCTAGAGAATAAGCCCCTGGAAAAATGTATGCCTTTTTTATTTGTTTTGGATTAAGCCCCTGACAAAATGTATTCGTTTACCATTTGTTTGGGGTTAAGCCTCAGAAAAAATGTATAATTAATATAAAATAAATAAAATTAAAATAAAATTAATAGAATAAATATAATTATAATATAATTAAACTTCATACATAATTAATACAATCAATATAAAAATACTACACATACTGTTTTTAATATTTATATTTTAAAAATCCTAAAAATACTAAACATAGAATCCTAAATATATTGTTTTTAAAAATCCTATACTACTTTTAAAAGTTTCTAATACTAAACATACTATTTTTATAAAAATATATATTTCTTAGAGTATATATATATATATATATATATATATATATATATATATATATATATATATATATATATATATATATATATATATATATATATATATATATATATATATATATATATATATATATATATATATATATATATATATATATATATATATATATATATATATATATATATATATATATATATATATATATATATATATATATATATATATATATATATATATATATATATATATATATATATATATATATAACATAAAACAAAAAATAATCTAATAACAATAAAAATAAAAATTAGATTATAAATTAAATCAGAAAATAAAATAGATACATAAATCAACTATTTAGTAAAATACCTGAGATTAAATGTGTTTGAGTTGAGAAAATGAGTTGATTTATATGATTGTTGTTGAGAAAAAGAAGAGAAAAAATGGAAGTATTGAGAGAAAAGTAATGAGAATAGAGTTATGAAAATATAAAGAGAGAAAAATGATGAAAATGGAGAAACATTGAGAGAGAGAAAAAAGAGTTAAAGAAGTTGTAAAAATTAAAGTGAGAAGAGGAAAGGTGTTGTGGATATAAATGGTGGAAATATGTGAGGGGGTTAACCCCTGGAAAATTTTCAATTAATAAATGTATGCTTTGACATATTAAAGAGATTCTCTTTTTATCTAGGGGAATCCCCTGGAAAATTGTCATGTAGTTTTGCGATGGAGTTAGCCCTTGGCGAATTGTCAAGTACTATGACGCGCTTTTTCTTAGCCCCTCGCAATGCATAATTTTGAATTTTGAAATTCTCCCCAATGCATTTGCGAGGGGACTCCCCACGCCAAAGTGCTATTAAATATTTTTTTGTGCGTCGTGAGGGGTTCACCAACTGGCAACATAATAAATTCAGTGAGGAGTTTATCCCCCGACAAAAAGCCTGGCTAAATAAGATTTTTCTTGTAGTATGTTTCTTATATGCACTGCTTAAAATTCAATGAAAACGCCCAAATTTTCCATAACTCGACATGCGTTGACTAAATACGAGAGCTTTATTGTGTTGACAAAAATACCTTGATCTCATGAGCATGAATCCAATGATATGCATGTATGTATATGATAATGAAATATAAGCCAATTAGGATCACAATGAAGAGGGTAAATTTTGGGGTACAACAGTAACTCTTGGTACATTTCCCTACAGTTTTAAACTATGACTGTAGAAAAATATCTTTTAGTAAATACCAAAAAAAGTTCCCAAAAACGAGTTATTACCATGGTTAACATGGAGGCCGTTGTAATATTATTTTACGAAAGGTCTTTTCTGTTGTAGTGAAGCTGGAAATTTCGGGAAATACTCTGTCTAACAAGGATTGTATTAACAAAGTGTTAATATCTATGTGTAGGTGTGATCGGTGGATCTGGAACTGACTGTTTAACGCTGGTTCGCGAAATGTCGCGGAAGCAAGAGTCGCCACCGTCTTTTATTTTCTCCAATATGGAAAGGACAAAAGCACAGAAAAATTCCTTATTGAGATTACTTCTCGGTTCGGGAGGTAGATTTATAGAAAGGGAAGGTGTTAGCATCCTTTCTATTCATGGTTATCCATGGGCTCTTAGATACTTGCTCATTTGTGTTTTCAAAATGTTTGTTTGCTTTTCAAGTGTGAGTGGGTTTGAAAAAGTTTCGTTTAAAATTTCAGTTCGACTCTTGTTTCAGTCCTCAAGAGTGTTTGAAAAATTGTTTTTGAAAGCTTTTTGAAAAGTGTCGGTGTGAAAAGAGTTTTTTGGATTTGTTTTGAATTAGAGCAAGTATCTACGAGTCATCTACCTACCCTAAGGAATTATGCTGTGTAAATGTCCTTAAGGTGGTACCATCCCACCATTGAGAGATAGGTAGTACCACCGTCGGAGATGTTCGGGTCAATTCGAATTTAGGGACAGTGTGATCACCAGAGCAATAGTAGGACACCTTAGAAGCTACCCCCACGCCATGTTCATGGACATGAGGACTTACTAAAACGTCCTCTACTCGACGACCACGTTTCGAGGGGCAAGGCAACAGTGAGGCGTACCCTAGGAGTGGTGTGTGATTTGTGTGTCATTTTCAGTTATATTTGTTTTGTCATGTATTGGGTGATCTACGCTTGTTTTTATTTGGGCCATTCATTCTTTCATGTGATTAGCAGTTTAAAGGGTGCGGAAACTAAAAATGCGGAAAAATAAAGGTCCTACGCTATTACAAGGCGCGGGTCTACATCGCCAAATTAACAAAGACCCGATTTGAATAAAAGTGCGGAAAGTAAATGTCCTAATTACTATTACAAGGCTTTGGGGCAATTATATGATATTTAAAATGAAAAATGAAAATAAATGCGCGAAAAAGGAATTATAATCGAAGGTGTGAGGGCGTTGGACCCTTTAAAGAAGTTAAATTGGAATTACAAATTAATTAATGATTAAATGAAGAAAAGAAATTTTTTTTTTGGTTTTTTGGTATTTTATGAAAGTAAAGAAAATTAAAAGGAAAAGAAACCCTAATTCTACGTGTTTTTAATTATTAAAAAATTGTTTAAGCTTAACCCTAATTTACTCAAATTATTTAATTACATAAGTATTTACAAAAATAATTAATAATTAATAATGATAAGAAAAAAACAAGAATAAAAATACTAAAACCCTAATTTCTATATTTTTAGTTATTAAGAAAATATTAAAATTGAAAGCCTAAATTAAACTAATTGGATCATTAAAATTTATTTACAAAAACTATTAATGGATTAAATTAAATATATATTTTTATTTTTGACTTTTCTGATTTTTTGTATTTTTGTATTATTAAAATTAATTTGAGGAATTAAAAGAAAATAATTAAATTAAAACAAATAAATAAAAAAAAGAGAAAAAGAATGAGAGAAAGAAATACAAACAAGAGGGGGGGTTTCTGCCCAATTAGGAGGTATGTGCAAGGAATTAGGCCCAACAGATTCAAGGCCTTTGTGGACTTTTCTGGCGCGTGTGAGGAGTGGTTGACTGGTGTCCATGGTGGACTGCCCATCCTGGCCTTTGGATTGATTCCTGGGGACATGTGGCAGGCCCAGGCGTTGGGGTGTTTGATGGACCACTGAAGAGCATGCTGCATAGGAACAAGTTAGAGGAAAAAATATGAAATATACAAGGGGACCTAGGAATCGAACCCAGGTCCCAATACCTGTAGTACACGTCTGCCACTAATTGAACTAGCGCGTTTGTTTGTAAGGTTAATAGAATATGATTAATATGAGAGAGAAACAAGTATTATGCTGGACAATAAAAAAACGCGCCAATGTTTAAACTGTCCAGTCACCGTTCAACACCTCATCGTCTCTTTCCTGGCTTCTTTGTTTTTGCCTGAAAATACAGATGGATAGCGGGGGTTTTAAACCCCCACTAAATGGTACCTACAAAAATAGTGAATAGAGCATAGTGAAAAAGAAAAAGGGCGCGAGGTATGAGAACGAATCGTCTGGACATCCTGGTTTCAATGGTGTAGGTTTCATGGCCTAATTTTTCCAAGTGAGGAAAGCCCCAAATCAAAGCTTCTGCAACCCTAGCCATCGTTAATGGTGATTTTGGATACAGGCAATATCAGTTCAATCAAAGCATGCCATTAGCTTCAGAACAATCAGCTTAGTGTAAATCAATCATTAGAATGCATTAATATGGCATGGAAATGTAAATACGAATATGCAAAATTGTATGAACAGGGTGACTCGGTTATACCCACTCTTTGAGTATGGGATGCCGGTTTCGATTGCAAAAGCTTCCTGGTAGTCTTGGCAAGCTTATGGAATAGTTTTGAGGCCTTGAATCACCTTGTATCTATGAAAACAGTTTTCAAACTTTTGGTCAAAAATGCAAGTTTTGTTTTGAGGTTTCAGCGCAACATTCTTGTCTCTGAGCATTAGGGTTTCTTTGTATATGTATGAGGAATGATTTAGGTTAGAAAAACTGGCCCAAAATCCATGTATTCAATGATTTTGAATTTGTGATTTTCAAGCATCTTTTTCAATCTTTTTCATACCTTTCTTATGCCAATCATTGAAGATTCTTTCCTTTTGAGGGATGCACGAAATATTGAGGTCATGATGAGTGGATATGCTGCACAAAAAGGTTTGGAAAACATGATTTGCTATTTTTGTCATATTTAATTTTAATTAAGTGAATTAATAATAATAAAAATTCAAATAATTAATAAAAAATGATGAAATAACTCCCTTGGATGTCAATGGGTCGTGCATAGCTTTTGGATAAGGATTCATGGAAGAAATTGAGGCCCATTAGCAATTTTGAGGCTTTTGAAGCAAAGTTGACTTTTCAAAATTCCCAAAAATTTCCCAACTTCCACAAGGCATATCTTTCTCAATTTTGAAGCTTTGATCATGTTCTTGGACATTTTGGAAAGGGCTTGAAGTCCTATAACCAATGTCTTTGGTCCCATGTCATTTTGATTTACCAATCTCAAGTTATGGTCCTTGACTTAAAGTGCCTTTTTGTTGACTTTTGAAAATGACCTATAATGTTGAGATTGATAACTTTTTGTGAGAGCATTTCTTGGACTTAGAGTGTGAAGATGAGTTGTAGGAAATGTTATTCCCTTCAAAATGAGCTTTGGATGGGATTTTTCTGATGAACCATGAAAAAGTTATGCCTTGGTCAAGTTACAGTTGACTTTTCAACTGTCCAAAAATAGAAACTTTTGACACCTTGATGATTTTTGAGCCATTCTTGTGAAATCATGGTCAAGATTTGACCAAATGATGATTGTGGCTTCAAAATAAGATGTTGACCAAAATTTTTGACTTTTGACTGCCAAATGACCATTTTGCCCCTACAGTTGACTGTGGAGCAATTAGGGTTTTTGACTGTGCAACTTGACCTTGTGAGCCTTGAAACTTGACATGTAGGTGCTTGACAATGTGTATGAGCATGTGGGGCTTGATTGAGCCCTTGAAAACTTCAACTTCCTTGCAGGAACCAAAACCCTAATTTGACTGGCTTAGGAGGATATTGGATTGTGCAACCTTTGGGAGATTTTGAAGCATGCTATTAGCAAATCTTAAAGAAAATGGGAGGGAATATTTTGGGGTACAACAGTTACCCCTGTTCAATCTTCTTAGACCTGAGGATGTAGATTGGCTAGCGTGCCTTTCGTGATCCGAAGGTGGAAGATGATTGAACACTAGAGTGCCCAGAAATTTGCGCTCACATGTTTGCAGTGTGATGGTGGGAATGGGCTTACAGATGCCATTTGGAGATTGATGGACAGGAAGATGGTCTTATAGATGCCATGTTGAGAGGTGATGGATAGGTGGATGGGCTTATAGATGCCATCTGAGTGTCGATCGCGTAAGAGATTCCTTAGCGAGAACTTGCGTACCTGAAAAAGAAAGATAATTACCTGGCCTGTTACAGGAGTTGACCTTCAAACTTCTTTATATAGACGCGCCCTGGCTGGATACAGGTATCGAATCTTTGAACTCTTCGGACGTTCCCTGGCGAGATACAGGAATCGAGTCGGGAGCTTCAAAAGGTTATGAATGAATCAGGGATGGTTACTACCTCAACGGGACGGTGAGAGAACCTCGGATGATTACTACCTCAACAGTAACGATGAGAGAACCTTAGGCGATTACTACCTCAACAGTAACGATGAGAGAACCTTGGTCGATTACTACCTCAACGGTGACGATGAGAGAACCTTGGGCGATTACTACCTCAATAGTAACGACGAGAGAATCTTGGATATCTTCTACTGAGTCTTCATTAGGAAAATCTTAAGGAATCGATTTAACTGGACCAGAGAAGGCCTTTGACTGGATCGGCATCAGAAAAATCTTTAGGAGTCGATTTAACTGAACTAGGCAAGGTCTTGGAATCTTTGACTGGATAAGAATCAGAAAAATCTTAGGGTCGATTTAACTGGACCAGAGAAGGCCTTTGACTGGATCGGCATCAGAAAAATCTTTAGGAGCCGATTTAACGGAACCAGGCAAGGTCTTGGAATCTTTGACTGGATAAGAATCAGAAAAATCTTAGGGTCGATTTAACTGAACCAGGCTAAAGTCTTGGAATATCTTCAACTGGAATAAGAATCAGGGAGATCTTAGGGTCGATCTGACTGAACCAGAGAAGGCCTTTGACTGGATCGGCATCAGAAAAATCTTTAGGAGTCGATTTAACTGAACCAGGCAAGGTCTTGGAATCTTTGACTGGATAAGAATCAGAAAAATCTTAGGGTCGATTTAACTGAACCAGGCAAGGTCTTGGAATCTTTGACTGGATAAGAATCAGAAAAATCTTAGGGTCGATTTAACTGAACCAGGCTAAAGTCTTGGAATATCTTCAACTGGAATAAGAATCAGGGAGATCTTAGGGTCGATCTGACTGAGCCAGAGAAGGCCTTTGACTGGATCGGCATCAGAAAAATCTTTAGGAGTCGATTTAACTGAACCAGGCAAGGTCTTGGAATATTTGACTGGATAAGAATCAGAAAAATCTTAGGGTTGATTTAACTGAACCAGGCTAAAGTCTTGGAATCTTTGACTGGATAAGAATCAGAAAAATCTTAGGGTCGATTTAACTGAACCAGGCTAAAGTCTTGGAATATCTTCAACTGGAATAAGAATCAGGGAGATCTTAGGGTCGATCTGGCTGAACCAGAGAAGGCCTTTGACTGGATCGGCATCAGAAAAATCTTTAGGAGTCGATTTAACTGAACCAGGCAAGGTCTCGAATTAACTTTGACTGGATAAGAATCAGAAAAATCTTAGGGTCGATTTAACTGAACCAGACGAAAGTCTTGGATTAACTTCAACTGGATCGGCATCAGAAAAATCTTTAGGAATCGATTTAACTGAACCAGAGGAGGTCTTGGACATAGCTGAGAACTTAACTGGATCTTTCCTGAAAGGTAAAGGTCAGTCATATGCAATGCATGATATGGATCAAGCAATGATGTTCTCGACATAAATGAGATTGTAAGATATGATGTGTTTATGCATGTATCATGATGTATGTGATGTTTTTGAATGCATTTTTGTCTAGGAAAATATATCCTTGACGAATTCCGGGAGTTAAAATCCTGGGCTGATGGAGAGCTTCTGTTTCCACTGGGGAGTGATGGTTGCGAGAATACCGATAGGAGAAGATAAATCTGTTGGGGGATAAACTTGACGAATAGATTACTCTGCGGGGGGAAAATTATTCTAGCGATCTTGCTGGGGAACAATACTCTGTGGGGAGAGAGGTACATTGTTGGGATGTTGATGATAACTCCGCTGGGGATACCATTGTTAGGTTGGAAGTGTTAATAGACTCTGTTGGGGATAAGAAGACTTCGCCGAGGATGATCCTTCTGTGGCTTTTGGCTGAGGATAACCCAGTTATATCCTGGTAGGGAAATAACCTTTGAATAAAGCCGGGGGACGCGTTCGTGCTTTGTAGGGGGGGAGCTTCCAGAATCTACTGGGGATAAGCTTCCTGCCGGGGAGATGGATTTAAAATTTCCTGGGGAAATCTGGATTGGACTCTCCTGGGGAAATTTTGGGATACATCTGGGGAAGTGGCTCCGCTGAATGTTTGGTATACCGCCGGGGAACAATCTTAGATCAAGACTGTCGGGGATGCTTGTTAAGAATATCTGTATACTGCGCTGAGGAATGTTGAGATCTGCTGGGGATACCCAACTTCCTTAAGGCTGATAGCCTTGCTTGGGGAGAGTGCATTGACTTGCTGACTTACTCTCTGGGGGAATTAAGATATACCGGTTATGTTCTTCAGCTGAACCTCCTTGATACCTTGGCGGACAGAACAATTAGATCGCTTAGACCACTCATTATTGCCCCTGTTTCTGCTGGAGAAGAATGTAACTGTGGAGGTCTTGATAACTGCCGGTTGAGAAATCTTTTTCTGGTAGGCAAATGACGAGATGACGGGACATAGTCGTACGCTTTGATCCCTAACTTTTGCCTGGACCGCCCTTTCGGGTTTTTAGTCCATCGGGATACCCATTTTTGCCCAAGCCGCCTTTTCAGGTTTTTGACTTGCCGGGTGTACAGATTTTTTTCATTTCATCCCTTATTTTTGCCCGAACCCTTTTGGTTCGCCGGGAAGCCCTTATTTTTGCCTAGGTGTGTCAACCTAGCGGGTCTTTGATTATGCGTAGTATTTTTTTTCCGACTATGTCCACGCTCTCAGAATGTAGGGAGTTGCCCTTGTTAGAAGTGTTTTGCCATGCCACCAGAAGATGTTTGATCAGGCAAGATTCGTTGCTGGAATTCCCCAAGTGACCCAGGCGGAGATTTGCCCCAGGCTATTTGGCCTTTGAGAGATTCTCCGAATCTTGATTGGACTGCCCCAGATAATAGACCATGATCATGTCTGCCCCTTGATTGGGAGTGCTTCTTCCCTTTGAGCTTTTGTTGAGAAGATTTTGTTCACTGGATATTCGTCGTGCGAATTTCTCTGCTGTTCAAACAAGAAGTCATATGCAAACAGGGTTATGTTAAAAATGCAACGCTTATGTCTGTCTTGGAGTTTTTTGAAAATGCATTTTTAGTAAAACAAGCAAGTTTTGTAAATAGTGATGTCAACTCGTTATTTTACCGCAAGCCTTAGGGGGTCAGGACACCTTTCGTAACAGTATGCTTTCGAACTAACCCATGCTTCAGCTAGGACTTTTGAGGGTTGTAGTGTGGCCTGGTTCATGGTTTAAGAAACAAAAGATAAAGGCTCAAATTATTTGTACTCACCCGCTCTTCGTGACGTTCTTCCAACCTAAGCTCAGTTGATCGTGCGTTAGACCTTGTTTGAGTCTTTGTCCTGACGTTCCAATGATGGTTCAGATATTGATGATTTATTCTGAATAGGCAGTCATTTTTTGTTTTTGTTGAGGGTCTGTATGACCTCTTTCCTTTTGATTTTGATTTTGTTATCCCTATTTTTTGCCTGAACTGTTTCTTTTGTGATTACAGTCAGCGGGATGCCCCAGTTTTATAAGTCTCCTTCATAGGTTTTGACTTAACGGGTTTTTATTTTGAGAAGTAATGACTTCCTGTCTTTATGATTGTTCGGAACCATCACTGTCTTTCTTTGTTTTGTAAGGACTTCTTTTGATGTCATTCGTTGTGCACTTGGATCAACTGAGAGAACTACCCTGCCCCAGGTTATGATTAAAGGTTTTAATTTTCGAAAAGAAAAACTCCTACTTCTTTGGCTCGAAGGGGTTGACGAGGGATTATCTTCCTTATAACTCCAGTGTTTAGGATTGAAATAATGCATGTACCTCATCAGCGGGGTCCGTTTAAAAGCATACTGTAAATGTCGTGGTATCGTTTTCGTCATCCTCCCTCAAGAGGCTTAGAATTATTAATTGAGAGTTAATCATCACAGAAAAATGAAAGCAATTTGCGATATAGTGAATACGAAATAATTACTTCAAAACAGACATATGTGATGCGTTAATGAAATAACAGTGTTTAACATGAATAAATGTTTGAACAATCAAAAGAAAATTACAACTTGAAATTTCTAATAAACAAAAGTTTTTCAACCTTAGCCATATTTTGGCAGGGGAGCAGTGATCACATTCGGAGTCTCTGGTGAGTCGAACTGGACTTCCTTCGCGTCAATCAGATCCTGAACCTTATTTCTCAAAGTCTAACAGTCATCGGTAGCATGTCCCAGGCTGTCAGAATGATAGGCGCAGCGAACGTTGGGGTTGTACCTTGAAGGTGTCCTGTTAGGATTCCTCGGAGGGTCCATGAGAGTTACCAACTTGGTTTCCAGCAGCTGTGGAAATATCTGTGACAAGGTCATGCCGAGGGGAGTGAATTGCCTTTTGGGTCTCTCTTCCCTTTGCTGATTGTGACGCTGAGGAGCGCCGGCCGGTTTTGCAATAGCTACCGCGTTGACAGCACTAGATTCCCTCTTGGATGGTTTCTTCTCAGTGTTCGAGGAGTCACCATTCTGTATTTTCCCTGACTTGATGCCAGCTTCTATTCTTTCCCCGGTCAAGACCAAATCTGTAAACCCAGCAGCAGAATTCCCAATCAGGTGGTTGAAGAATGGACCGGACAGGGTCCCCAGAAACATGTCCACAAGCTCACGGTCAGTTAGAGGTGGTTGTACCCTTCCAGCAAGGTCCCTCCATTTTTGAGCATACTCTTTAAAGCCCTCGCCTGTACCCATAGACATTCCCTGGAGCTGAGTGCGCGTGGGAGCAAGGTCGGCATTATACTGATATTGCTTATAAAAAGCAGTAGCCAAGTCCTCCCAGTTACGAATAGTGGTTCCATCCAGCTGATAGAACCATTCGAGCTGAGTCCCTGAAAGACTCTCCTGGAAGAAATGGATCCATAAATTCTTGTCTGCCGTGCAGGGCTGGATCTTCCTTGCGTAGGAACGGAGGTGCAACTTAGGACAGGAAGCCCCGTCGTATTTTGCAAAGGCAGGTGCCTTGAACTTGTGAGGGATCACCACCCCAGAAGATAAGCCTAGGTCTCCGAAGTCCAACCCGGGCACCCGTTGAATCTCCATGTCATTTAACCTGTCCTCCAGCTGTTTGTACCGGTCCTCAGCAGGAGGGTACTGTTCATCGTTGAAGTCTGTCTCGGTGTCAGAGACCATAGGACTAGGAACCCTTCTCTCTTGGTGACTGCCTTCCCCAACAGATGGAGTAGTCCGCTCAGCTTCATTCTGCAGTGTATTCCTAGACCTGCGTCTAGGGTTGAACAAAACAATCCTCTTCTTCTTTTTCTTCAAAAGCAAAGTCTTCAATTCCTGTTGTCCTTGGGCTAAGCTCATGACCAGCTTCTAGAACTGGGCGTTCTGGGCCTGGAGGGCCTTGATAGCTTTCTCATTGGATGATTTAGGATTCATGATGACTGCTGAAATAAACAGCGAAGAAGGTAAGCAACCTGTAACAAGGGTACCTGTAATGCAATGATATGTATGATATGTATGCAATGTTTTCAAGGATCTCGTGAGGTAAACAGAGAAACTTGTTAGAATTTGAATTTGGGTAGCTTGATTGAAGGAACTTCATGTTGTTGAGAGTCCTTCTTCAAGAGTCAAGGCTCACCATATCGAGTGGGTCATAGCCCCTGACTCAAGTCATTAACCTTGGCTAGAGGAAAATAAATCCCCTTTGCCCTTTGCTAGACATTTGATTCATCATGACCTGCATCACAAGCCCTTGAGATCCTTGAAATGGATTAGTCCTTATGCGGGATGTATGCAATGGTACGATGTTATGCTATGCATGGGGTAATGTAGGCAAACCCTGTTATGAGTCCCAGTTAAGGACTATAAACAAAACCTGCAAGAAACTCAAGTGTCAGATAACAAGCATGCAAATAGTAATGTTGGAAGGCACACAAGTCACACAAGAGAAGCCCTTAGAGTTTAGGCCAGCATGGGGTCTAGGTATTACCCTCTTTCAGTTTGTTGGTTAAGACCTATCTTATCAGAAGTAACCGGGTTCTAGAGGATCCCAATATCACTGACTACCCTCAATCGGTCATAACTCCAGCATCGCAACCTTTTCTTGCGGCCAAACCATCACGAGAGTTTAGCCTCAATGGGCGTAGCATACTGCTACTGTTCTATTGGCCAAGTTGGGTCATTTAAGGTTCTAAGGTCGGTTGGTGCTTAATGACTCCTCAGAAGACCCATATTCTCCTCGTTGCAACACAAGGGATATCGGTACAGACCAAGGCGCCACACCAACGTAGCCACTGCTTCACCCATGTCGGTCTACGCCGGACAGGTCCCTCACAGCTTATGCTACCTAAACAGGGTAT
Source organism: Vicia faba (assembly GCA_948472305.1). Taxonomy (NCBI): domain Eukaryota; kingdom Viridiplantae; phylum Streptophyta; class Magnoliopsida; order Fabales; family Fabaceae; genus Vicia; species Vicia faba. The sequence continues at coordinate 767,284,540 of OX451736.1, forward strand.
CCCCCAGATCCGGGTTAGGATCTATGTAACTCCGATGCAACCCACAATAATAAAGCAAACAGGCACAACAATTGAAAAACACAAGTGATCTTAGTCCTAAGGTACACCTCACTTTATAAGAGTCCCCAGCAGAGTCGCCAGTTCTGTGATCGGTGGATCTGGAACTGACTGTTTAACGCTGGTTCACGAAATGTCGCGGAAGCAAGAGTCGCCATCGTCTTTTATTTTCTCCAATATGGAAAGGACAAAAGCACAGAAAAATTCCTTATTGAGATTAGTTCTCGGTTCGGGAGGTAGATTTATAGAAAGGGAAGGTGTTAGCACCCTTTTTATCCATGGTTATCCATGGGCTCTTAGATACTTGCTCATTTGTGTTTTCAAAATGTTTGTTTGCTTTTCAAGTGTGAATGGGTTTGAAAAAGTTTCGTTTAAAATTTCAGTTCGACTCTTGTTTCAGTCCTCAAGAGTGTTTGAAAAATTGTTTTTGAAAGCTTTTTGAAAAGTGTCGGTGTGAAAAGAGTTTTTTGGATTTGTTTTGAATTAGAGCAAGTATCTACGAGTCATCTACCTACCCTAAGGAATTATGTTGTGTAAATGTCCTTAAGGTGGTACCATCCCACCATTGAGAGATAGGTAGTACCATCGTCGGAGATGTTCGGGTCAATTCGAATTTAGGGACAGTGTGGTCACCAGAGCAATAGTAGGACACCTTATAAGCTACCCCCACGCCATGTTCATGGACATGAGGACTTACTAAAACGTCCTCTACTCGACGACCACGTTTCGAGGGGCAAGGCAACAGTAAGGCGTACCCTAGGAATGGTGTGTGATTTGTGTGTCATTTTCAGTTATATTTGTTTTGTCATGTATTGGGTGATCTACGCTTGTTTTTATTTGGGCCATCCATTCTTTCATGTGATTAGCAGTTTAAAGGGTGCGGAAACTAAAAATGCAGAAAAATAAAGGTCCTACGCTATTACAAGGCGCGGGTCTACATCGCCAAATTAACAAAGACCCGATTTGAATAAAAGTGCGGAAAGTAAATGTCCTAATTACTATTACAAGGCTTTGGGGCAATTATATGATATTTAAAATGAAAAATGAAAATAAATGCGCGAAAAAGGAATTATAATCGAAGGTGCGAGGGCGTTGGACCCTTTAAAGAAGATAAATTGGAATTACAAATTAATTAATGATTAAATGAAGAAAAGAAATTATTTTTTTGGTTTTTTGGTATTTTATGAAAGTAAAGAAAATTAAAAGGAAAACAAACCCTAATTATACGTGTTTTTAATTATTAAAAAATTGTTTAAGCTTAACCCTAATTTACTCAAATTATTTAATTACATAAGTATTTACAAAAATAATTAATAATTAATAATGATAAGAAAAAAAAAAGAATAAAAATACTAAAACCCTAATTTCTATATTTTTAGTTATTAAGAAAATATTAAAATTGAAAGCCTAAATTAAACTAATTGGATCAATAAAATTTATTTACAAAAACTATTAATGGATTAAATTAAATATATATTTTTATTTTTGACTTTTCTGATTTTTTGTATTTTTGTATTATTAAAATTAATTTGAGGAATTAAAAGAAAATAATTAAATTAAAACAAATAAAAAAAAAAAAGAGAAAAAGAATGAGAGAAAGAAATACAAACAAGAGGGGGGGTTTCTGCCCAATTAGGAGGTATGTGCAAGGAATTAGGCCCAACAGATTCAAGGCCTTTGTGGACTTTTCTGGCGCGTGTGAGGAGTGGTTGACTGGTGTCCATGGTGGACTGCCCATCCTGGCCTTTGGATTGATTCCTGGGGACATGTGGCAGGCCCAGGCGTTGGGGTGTTTGATGGACCACTGAAGAGCATGCTGCATAGGAACAAGTTAGAGGAAAAAATATGAAATATACAAGGGGACCTGGGAATCGAACCCAGGTCCCAATACCTGTAGTACACGTCTGCCACCAATTGAACTAGCGCGTTTGTTTGTAAGGTTAATGGAATATGATTAATATGAGAGAGAAACAAGTATTATGCTGGACAATAAAAAAACGCGCCAATGTTTAAACTGTCCAGTCACCGTTCAACACCTCATCGTCTCTTTCCTGGCTTCTTTGTTTTTGCCTGAAAATACAGATGGATAGCGGGGGTTTTAAACCCCCACTAAATGGTACCTACAAAAATAGCGAATAGAGCATAGTGAAAAAGAAAAAGGGCGCGAGGTATGAGAACGAATCGTCTGGACATCCTGGTTTCAATGGTGTAGGTTTCATGGCCTAATTTTTCCAAGTGAGGAAAGCCCCAAATCAAAGCTTCTGCAACCCTAGCCATCGTTAATGGTGATTTTGGATACAGGCAATATCAGTTCAATCAAAGCATGCCATTAGCTTCAGAACAATCAGCTTAGTGTAAATCAATCATTAGAATGCATTAATATGGCATGAAAATGTAAATACGAATATGCAAAATTGTATGAACAGGGTGACTCGGTTATACCCACTCTTTGAGTATGGGATGCTGGTTTCGATTGCAAAAGCTTCCTGGTAGTCTTGGCAAGCTTATGGAATAGTTTTGAGGCCTTGAATCACCTTGTATCTATGAAAACAGTTTTCAAACTTTTGGTCAAAAATGAAAGTTTTGTTTTGAGGTTTCAGCGCAGCATTCTTGTCTCTGAGCATTAGGGTTTCTTTGTATATGTATGAGGAATGATTTAGGTTAGAAAAACTGGCCCAAAATCCATGTATTCATGTATTTTGAATTTTTGATATTCAAGCATCTTTTTCAATCTTTTTCATACCTTTCTTATGCCAATCATTGAAGATTCTTTCCTTTTGAGGGATGCACGAAATATTGAGGTCATGATGAGTGGATATGTTGCACAAAAAGGTTTGGAAAACATGATTTGCTATTTTTGTCATATTTAATTTTAATTAAGTGAATTAATAATAATAAAAATTCAAATAATTAATAAAAAATGATGAAATAACTCCCTTGGATGTCAATGGGTCGTGCATAGCTTTTGCATAAGGATTCATGGAAGAAATTGAGGCCCATTAGCAATTTTGAGGCTTTTGAAGCAAAGTTGACTTTTCAAAATTCCCAAAACTTTCCCAACTTCCACAAGGCATATCTTGCTCAATTTCTAAGCTTTGATCATGTTATTGGACATTTTGGAAAGGTATTGAAGTCCTCTAACCAATGTCTTTGGTCCCATGTCATTTTGATTTACCAATCTCAAGTTATGGTCCTTGACTTAAAGTGCCTTTTTGTTGACTTTTGAAAATGACCTATAATGTTGAGATTGATAACTTTTTGTGAGAGCATTTCTTGGACTTGGAGTGTGAAGATGAGTTGTAGGAAATGTTATCCCCTTCAAAATGAGCTTTGGATGGGATTTTTCTGATGAACCATGAAAAAGTTATGCCTTGGTCAAGTTACAGTTGACTTTTCAGCTGTCCAAAAATAGAAACTTTTGACACCTTGATGATTTTTGAGCCATTCTTGTGAAATCATGGTCAAGATTTGACCAAATGATGATTGTGGCTTCAAAATAAGATGTTGACCAAAAATTTTGACTTTTGACTGCCAAATGACCATTTTGCCCCTGCAGTTGACTGTGGAGCAATTAGGGTTTTTGACTGTGCAACTTGACCTTGTGAGCCTTGAAACTTGACATGTAGGTGCTTGACAATGTGTATGAGCATGTGGGGCTTGATTGAGCCCTTGAAAACTTCAACTTCCTTGCAGGAACCAAAACCCTAATTTGACTGGCTTAGGAGGATATTGGACTGTGCAACCTTTGGGAGATTTTGAAGCATGCTATTAGCAAATCTTAAAGAAAATGGGAGGGCAAATTTTGGGGTACAACAGTAGGGAATGGATACCTAACTTTAATTCTATAAAATATTCAATTGATCTTAAAAGTCTATACATTTCTACTCTATTTGTGAATCTTATTGAGCATGAACTAGAGTGGAAGAGACTCTAAACAAGTGAAGCAAATGTGGAAAAGAAAGAAGAGGTTAAGGAAAAAAGAGAAGCATCTCCTTGAAGGCCTCTGTAGCAGTAGAAATATTTAAGACTAAGCCATGGGATTGACTAGACTTGTACAAATAAAAATAAAATCGCCACTCCACTTTATTATTTCCAAAGGAATGAGAAAAGAGCTAATAACCCAAAAAGAGGGGGAAAGATTCAAGGTAAGGGTGTTAGTTATGAAAAGGGAAGGTATTAGAACCCTAAACATCCATTGTACTCCGTAGGAACCTCTTTGTAAAATCTGTATATTTTGGCTATGAAATGTTGTGTAAAAAATGGATGGCGGAGGTGAGAAAAGAAATATATTTTTATGGTTTTTTGCACCCGCCGCAGTGGCGAACCTTTAGTGCATACGTACCACCTTTTCGTGCAATAAGGGATCAGTGTACATGAAGTCCCTCTTTAAAAAATTTTAAAATGTAAGTGTGTTGGTTAATTTTATGAGATAAAACATCATCGTCATTGTCTGTATGGAAAACATACTTACTACCCACAATTATGAGAAAAGAGAATTTGCATCATCTCAAAGTGGAGGATATGGCTTGGATTTTAAAATCAACAATGCCTCACTCAACACCCAAGTGGAAAATATCTCACTTCACTATATATTGTAGAAGTATAGTTGTATGCATCACTACAAGGATTTACAAGCGTCCAATCTTTTGAGAAAAGTTTTTAAAGTAAAAAGCCAAAGTGGAAAAATGGCTTGAAATGAGATTGATTGACTTTTAATCTTCTCACAAAAATGCCAAATTATTATTAAGTTGATTGAAGTTTATTTATGAAAATGTTTTTGAAAATTCATGGACATAAGTCCAAGTTTATTATGAAAGTGGTTCAAGTTTAAAAAAACAAAAGAGTTTTCAAAAGGAGGGAGAATATTTTTGAAATTAAAGAAGATGGGAGGAGAAGAAGAGACTATCCTAAAGCATAAGGTAAAAGCTAGGGATAGGAACCATCTAACAAACAAGAAGCCAACACTTGACATTATGAGTCAAGATAGAATTCCCATTCTTCGGATTGAAACCAAGTAAGAAAAGATACTAGACTTCTTGAAAGAACCAAACTTCAAGTGTATTAAGTTTTCACAAAAATTAGGCAGAGTAACAGCTGTATACGGGTAAATTCCAGATTACATACACGGAGTGTAATCACAATAACCTGCACACAAAACAAACAAACAACCAAATGTCTTGAGGTAAACCTTAAGAGCTCCAGACAAAATAATCAGATAAGGTCACAAGGTCTTAAATCATAGGCCAAGGTTTATAATCCTAAGTCCAAGAAGTCTAATGCTCCATAATGTCAAGGATAGTAACCAAATAGTCCAAGTATCATTAAAGACTTTATGGTTCATATTGATTATTAAGTATCTTAAGAAAAGAAAAGAAAATCTCAAGTGAGCAAAGTAAAAATGACAAGAAAGTAAATGCTCAAATGAGAAAAGATGGAAATGACATGAAATATAAATGCTAAAAGTAAATAGTGCATAAAAATAAAAGGGGCATATAATAAAAATACAGGATAAAATCAATTATTAGTGATTAGTGGTTAGTTGGATGATCATCTTGAAACTTACATTTGGAACTCATTAGGGGATTGGTAGAACCAAAGCCTCCACACAATAAGTTGCATTTTCTTTTTGTCAAGTATATAATCCATTTGGAATCCTCATAAGTACCATTTAATGATCAATGATGTTTAAGTGATCCGCGTTGACTATAGGTGTTGTAGATCCATTAGAGGATTGGTAGAACCAAAGCCTCCACATAATGAATCTCAAGCTTATTGGATCAAAGATATCAAATTAACATACTTGGGCTTACAAACATAAGTTTGGGCCACAAATGATCATTTATTCGAACCGGGACAAAAATTTAGCGCTATGTTAAGAAATCGTAAGTGGACTTATATAGAAGTCGCACCTATTTTGAGGCCCGTCAATAGCAATCTATGCACCATTTATTTTGAGACATGATATAGAGATCATGCTCCAATAACACTTAGTGCAATAAGAAAGGGATGAGATGAAGAGGGGTGGGAGAGAATATACAAACCACTTTTGAATTAAATTTAATCAAACTATTATTAAAATCATTCATCCATTTTTGTGGAGTTAGACTCAACACCATAGATCCAATGATGTTAATAAAGTTCATGATAAAAAATTTAACTCAAGATCAGCCAAAAAATAGTCACAAAATAATATTACATTTTAATGTATACAAAAAAAAAAGGTTTAAAAAATGTTTTCAAATAGAAATAAAAGAGAAAAATATCAACTATGTTCAAATTAATCAAGAAATAAAAAGTAAGACCTTAGTAAAATCAGAAAAGGACTCAAATGATTTTATAAATTTTTTGGTAATTTTTTAAAGTCAGAAACTATTTTTTTAAATTTAAAAGAAATGAGTAAAATAAACCAAAAATGATTAAAAAAATAACAAAGTCAGAAACAAAAATAAAATAAGGTCACCAATATTTGTCACAATATCATTGGATCATTCCATAATTTTTTCAGAATTTAAAAATGCATAAAAGTATTTTTAAACATTTAAAACAATTCAAATAAAGTGAAACTTTATAAAAAATACCAAAACACAAAATAAAATTGTGAAAAAATAAAAATCAGAAAGAGAATAATCAAAAATATTTTTCATAATTTTTTCAGATTTTTTGGACTTAAAATGAATTTTCTATGATTTTTTGAAGTTTAAAACAATTAAATAAAAAAAATCATAAAAGAAAATCAAAACCAAAAAAATATGGGCCATCTGATCAATGTCAAAACGCGTTAGTAAACAGATCAAGTGGACCTGGCGCACTGTGCATGTTATGGACTTTAGTGAATAATGCATAGGATTATTAATTAAATCAGATTTTTGAAAAACACAGATGACGCACTTTCATTGGTTGGAAGATGACACGTTGGTCATCTTCAACCTTCAGTCAGTCCCAAAACCAGGTTGCTCAATCTGTAAAATTAGAGCACGAGACATATGTCATTCGTTTCGTCTCTGCAAGACAAATACAACCACACCTTCGCGACAAATTTATATAAACTGTAACTCAAGCAATTTGGAAGGAAAGTTTTGAAAAGGGATTTGAAATTTCATGGTCAAAACATTTTTCCAGTAAAAAGCAAGTGTTGCAACTAGAACCAGGGCAATGACAGCATCACAATGATATCAAAGTTTTGAAGAATTGATGAAGGAATCTACCTATTGAAGTTGAGTTGCAGAGCTCTGAAACTGGACTTCTGTGGAGCAATATAGGGCATGATTCTTGAATGTAATTATATGGTTAGCTTCAGGGAAGAACAAGGAAGGTGAATTGATGGAAAAATTGGATTGAAATAGGCTTAAGAATAGATTTCGAAGTTGCTGAATTTTGAGTTATGGAACAAGTTTGGCAGGGTGATTTTGGCTATCCAAGCTTGAGGAAATGAATGGGGAATGAACCTCTATTTATATGGAATCAAATGGAATGTCCAAGCGTGTGAAATGATGAAGTTTGGAGGGAAAACGTGTGAAGTTGCAAACAAGAAAAATGTGACTTCCAATTTGATCAAAAATCATCTAAGACGCGTGTTTTGTTGTGCTAATCAATTCTGGAACTTCATTAACCATGTTTAGATGCATAAACGTGCGGAAAAATTATGATTAGAAGCCAAAACAAAGACTTCAAATTCTGACTTATGGGAAAACTTCAGTTCCAAGTTACCAAGTTCAATCCAATGGCATTCTCAACTCAAGGGTCTTAAGGCATGATTCTTAATGCTTTAGAAAGATGAGGTTACAAGCTTTGCAATGGAAAAATAATGGAATCAAATGGATGCTTGAGCTGAAAGTTGTGTTGAGTCAAAGTTGGAGAAAAAGGGTTGACTTTCCATGCTTAAAAATATTTCAAGTTTTTCTTCAAAAGTGACCTATAATGTCTTGCATCCAAACATGGCCTTCCACTTGGATTTTTCTCTTGACCAAAAAGATGGCATGAAATAGACCTCTTGAATGAAATTTTGAAACTTGAACCATCTAAAATATCCAAAAATTAAGAGAGTTATGGATTGTTGAAGTTGGAAAGACATCATGAAATGACCTATAATCTTTTGTATCCTTAAGGTAACTTCCATCCATTTTCTCAATTTGCACATAAAATAAGGCATAAAGTTCACATCCTCAATATCATTATGGAAAAATAATGGGCTCAAGGTGATAGAAATTTACCAAGTTATGATAATTTGAAGTCACGCATAGGAAAATGGAGGTTCATCTGGAGGACTTGTAATCTTTCTTCTTCATCAAGTTTCTTCCATATGAAAACTCTTTGAAACTTTTGAAGTGATTTGTTGATAACCCTTTGAAGAGAAGGATATTTTTGGAACCACTCAAAAATAATAAAAGATGAGCAAGATATTCTTCTTTGAAGTTCAAAACCCTAGCTCTTAGATCAAGAAAAATGCCTTGAGGAACTTTGACAATTTTGAACAAAGTTCTTGTATCAACATAAATTCTTTATAAATATAAGTTGTTAAGGATGATAATGAAAAATCATAGTAACCACACCCACTTACATATCATGATAATTGAGAGAGATATGCACTTGTGACCAAATGGAACAAAGTCTTGTCCAAACATGACTATTTCTTCCACCAACCCCTTGTACTTTTTGGATTAAATTTGATAACCTTGAAATATGGTGAACCAAAATAACCTTGCCATGCCATTTCTTCCAAAACAACTTCAATGGTGAGGTTTAAACTTCTCAATCTTTATTAGCTAGGGCATGGAAATAAACTCATGAACCCATGGATCAACTTGTTAAGAAACATTGCCTTTACCTACATTATTAATAGGTAATACAAACCCAAATTGCATTTTGTTAATTAAAAGAAGAAATCAAGACAAAAATATCCATTATCACAAAAGAACACAAGTCAAGATGCTTGGTGATTCCTCAAAGAGCAAAGCTAAATATAGGGAGGGGAACCAAGAATCCTAATATGATCTTGTTGTGATGGAATCAACATGGTATGATGAAGGGATCTTAGGGGACAAAATTGGGGTACAACAGCCTCCACTTCCAATGCTAAGGTATAGAAAGATGAAGGTATCTCTAATAAAGATTATTATGAAGATGAAGAAATGGATTTGTTCGTAAAATGCTACAAAAAATGCATAAAGAGAAACAATATAAAGCATTCGGACAAAAAATTGGTAAATTTTGTGAAGAGAAATATGCCTAAGTATTAAGTTTTGATGAGATAAAATTTCTAGTGTCAAAAAAATGAAAAAGGTTTCTCAACATTAAATATCAAGAGATATCTCCAAAGGATCAAATATGCACTATGTTATTGGACTATGTTGGAAATAAGCTTTGATCATGATGCTAAAAGGTATACAATATAATTCACATTGTAACATTGTTAGATTCTCAGAAAAATATATTTCTCTTCATCCATATGAGTTTTCAAAGTATCCATACATCAGTACTTAGCAAACCATTCCATTTTCAAACTCTTTTTTTTTTAAATTCCACATCAGTGTACTGGTTATACTCTGTTGGTAACCGGTTACAAGTTCAATTTTTGCTCATTTTTTGAAAACTGGTAAATGTGTAACCGATTACACCATTTATATAATCGATTACACTGTCTGGAACTTTGAAAAATCTGAAATTTCAGAATTGCATAATGCATTCTTTCATCAACCATTGTTGTTCTAAACCAATGAAAACTTTCATGAAACATCTACCAACATGTACAATCCATCCAACATGTTTCATAGTTGTATATAAGGTAATGATCATCCAAATTTAAGATTCACCTCTTCCATTCAAATTTTTACTTCAATTGAGTTAACTTTTCTATCGTTGAAGTTTTTTCTGCATAATCATCATACCATTTGTAAAAAGTTTATGCTCATTTGATATTGTTATAGTTGAATTGTTCATTGGAATAAAATATCAATTTTTGTATGGGAATTAATTCAAGTGCATCATTATATTTCAAATCCATATTAAAATTCTATTTTAATTATCAAGTGTTGGTGATTATGGTTTATTATATAAAGTGTTGTACTTCTAAAGAATTTGTGAAAAATAAAGTGACGTGCTTTCTTGTTTATGTTAGAAGAGTGTAAGATTGACCTTGGTGTGAGGTTTGTACAAATTCAAACATAGTCAAAATCCTTCACGGTGTGTGAAGGGATTAGATATACTCATGGTTGGTAAGGGGGGATGGTATATATCTTTGTGTCATTTATTCGTTATGTTATTTTTTTCCAGCATTATTGTTTATATGTTCATCATTGTTATTCCAGAAAAATAAAAGAAACTAATCATTTTTAGAGTTACAAGAAAAGTTAATAAAATATAATTTGCCCTCCCTTAGAATGAACTCCATAATTATAATTGGTATCAAAGCTGGTTAAGGTAACTTACTCATCGATCAGGGTAAATATGGCTTCCATAAAATCGTTATTAGAAGATGATAACATCAACAATAAACCTTCATATTTCGCAGGTGAATATTATGACTTCTGGAAAATTCGCATGTGAATGTACTTAGAAGCACAAGAAGAAGAAATATGTGATACGGTTGAGAATGGTGAAGATGTGAAAAACACAAGAAGGGGGGTTGAATTGTAAAACTTAAAACAAATGCTTATGATAACGCTTCAGAGTGTTCTTTGCTTTAACTTATGATGACGCTTCTGAGTGCTGATGACTTGGTAAAGATCTTTGATCAGAGTCAGAGTGTATTTGTTTATGCGCAGATTCTGGTCATCAAGCTTCAGCGTATGATCTGGTAGCTTCAGCGTGTAGCACATGTTACTGATCTTCTGATGCTGATTCCATCATAACTTCTGTATATACAAAACATAATTTTAAGCAACATATTTGTTTTATATATATATATATATCTTTGAATTTATTTATTCTTTGTATTTTGTTATCATCAAAACTCTAATCAAGGGTTGTAGAATCAAACTATGTTCTAACAATCTCCCCCTATTTGATGATGACAAAAACTAGATTTTTCAATTAAAAATAAAGAATAAAAAGTATAGAATTAAGAAGAGAAAACTCCCCCTGAGTTGATTACTTCCCTTTAATTCCATGAGTCTTTGAGCTTCAAAACCTTATTGTATCTTCCATCAGAGTTTTGTACCTGTTCAAGCTTTTCAGAAGAGAAAAAATTTAAATAGATCAGAATGTTTGAGACTTATGTCTCAGTAATCCGTTATTGAAAAATATCATTCTTGCTCCCCCTTTTTGTCAGTTATCAAAAAGAACATAAGATCAGAGCTAAAATGCGTTTATATTAAAAACCAGAAGCAATGATAAGTTCAGAACAATGTAAGAATATTACAGATAAACAAGTTTTAAAGACAAGGAAATTCTAAGAGGGAGGAGGTAGATGCGTGAACAAGGTTTCCAACAAGCTCTTGATCTGGATGTTGGTTTCCTGTTTCTGGGTTAACATGATCTTGATTTCCTCAATTTTGTCGTCCTGTTTATCCATTCTTTCATTCATCAACATATCAGATCTTTTCAGGTCTTCTAGAGTCTGCCTGTCAAGGGAGGAAGCTTGAGGATCTTCAGAAACTGGATGCTTCTCAGAGCTTTCTGCAATATCCTCTTTTTGACCCAGTGCTTCAGCAGGAATCATCTTCTCTTCAGCAGGTTGAACTTTTGATGCTGGACGATGTTCAGACCCGGGAGCAATGTCCAGAGGGAGAACTTCTTCCTTGTTGCAAAAGGAGTGACGCTGGGTTCCTTCTTGATGTTCTCAATCAACTTCATTTTCTTCAGATTCTTTGCATTCAGCTGTTTGCCAACAGTAGCTTCCAAAGAGCTGATTTCCTGAGCCTATGTAAGATGATCAATCAACTTATTCTCTGTTAGAATATCTGATATAAGTCTTCCTAGGGGTATCCAGTCCCTTTTTGTGCGCTCCTCTTCTCTGGTTTCTTTAACACTTGTCCTTAGATGGTTAAACAGCATATGAGCCAGATTTACCTTAATCTTCTGAGAGATAAAGTAGATCATAAATTGCTGATCAATATTGATATAGTCAGGAGAGCTGGTAGGCTTCCTGTGGTTTATGCATCCCAGAATGATCTTGGCCCATATTCTGTGATGGTATTTTAAATCCCTTATCTTGCTGGAGGGAAGACCCAGAGTGAAGATTTCTCTAGCAATTAGGGCAACATCAGCGCATCTTTCAGCCATGTCAATGCAACGTACACCACCACCATTGTAGCCTACTAATCTTTCAATGAGGTCCTCAGTAATAACTATCTTCTTCCCCATTATGTATGAAGTAACTTGATGGTTGGAAGATGAAGCATGAATCCAAAATTCCTTTACCAGAATTGGGAATGTTGGACCCACCAGTCTGTCAAAATATCTGTCCCAGCCTTGTGCTTTAACTTCTTCAGAGATATTAAACCAATTCTTTTAAAGACTGTTGAAATCCACGATCAATTCTGAAAGAACTTCTAGATTTTTGATGGGTGTAAGAAGAGTTCTGTAGGGTTCTTTGTATTGTTCGGAGGAATCTGTTTTCTGAGAACTGGAAGTGGGGATGCTTGAGGAAGCCATGTTCACACGAAGGTTTTGTGAAGAAATTGAAAGGGTTTTTGAGAAAGGATGCAAACTGAAAACAATAAGTTTGTAGAGAAAATGAAAGTGAAGGTAAAAGAGTGTAAATGGTGAGAAATGTGTTTAAATAGATTTCTAAAAAATTTTGAAAACATAAACGGCAAGAGAGAGAAATTAATTATAATGATTATGAGCATTTAATGATAGCTGATTTAGGGGGATTCAGAAAGATATTGAAACAGTTACCCATGACATGTGTCCCAATGCATCCAATCAGCGCTTTTGACCTTTCAGAAACTTGAACACGTGTTTAGCCTCAAAAAGTAACTGATGACTGGATGACACTTGTTTGCTTGAGTGAACAACACATTTCTATCCTTGATTATAATAGATTCTGATACAATCAGTGCTTCTAAAGATCTGAAGAAAGATTGATCAGTAGTTCACGAAAAAATAAACAAAGTTCTGAAGGTTAAGATATGGAATCAAAACAGTTTTATTCTGGGCAGAGCTTCATGCTGAGATGTTTCAGAATGAAGTTGAACCTATCTTCAGAAAAAGGTTTTGTAAAGATATCAGCCCATTGATGGTCTGTGTTAATAAATTTTAAATTTAGAATCCCTTTCTGAATATAGTCCCTAATAAAATGATGTTTTATTTCTATATGCTTAGCCCTAGAATGTAAAATACGATTTTTACTTAGACAAATAGCAGAAGTATTGTCACAGAGGATAGGGATGTTACTCTCAAATATCTTGAAGTCCTCAAGTTGACTTTTCATCCAGAGCATTTGTGTACTGCATCCAGCTGCTACTATGTATTCAGCTTCTGCTGTTGATAGAGCAATTGTGGATTGTCTTTTGTTGGACCATGAGATCATATTTTCTCCCAGAAACTGGCAGCTTTCAGAAGTGCTTTTACGTTCTACTCTGTCTCCAGCGAAATCAGCATCACAGTATCCTATCAAATTTTAATCACTTGATTTTCTATAAAACAAACCCATATTAGTAGTACCTTTCAGATACTTGAAAATTCGCTTAACTGCTGTTAAGTGAGATTCTCTAGGATCTGATTGGAATCTAGCACAAATGCAAACACTGAATAGAATATCAGGCCTTGAGGCAGTCAGATAGAAAAGAGAACCAACCATACCTCTGTAGACCTTCTGTTCTACCTTTTTACTTACCTCTTCTCTTTCCAGAATGCACGTGGGATGCATTAGAATCTTTGATGGCTTACATTCTGAGAGATCAAATTTCTTCATAAGTTCTCTGACATATTTGCTCTGATGAATGTAAGTTCCTTCTGGGGTTTGATTAATCTGAATGCCCAAAAAGAATTTTAGTTCGCCCATTAGGCTCATCTCAAATTTTGCCTGCATACATTTAGTAAACTTTCTTCCCAAAGAGGGTTTAGTGGATCCAAATATGATGTCATCAACATAAATCTGACATACTAAAATGTCATTCTTAACTATCTTACTGAAAAAGTTTGTGTCCACTTTCCCTCTGGTGAATTCCTTTTCTAACAGGAAGTTACTTAGTCTTTCATACCAAGCTCTGGGAGCTTGTTTCAGACCATAGAGTGACTTCTTTAGTTTGAAAACATATTCTGGATTTTTGGAACTTTCAAAACCAGGGGGTTGGTGCACATATACCTCTTCTTCTATATAGCCATTTAAGAATGCACTCTTAACATCCATCTGATACAGAGTGACGCCTTTATTAACAGCAAATGAAATTAAGAGTCTGATAGATTCTAACCTAGCGACTGGAGCAAAGGTTTCTGTATAGTCTATTCCCTCTTGCTGACTATAACCTTCTGCTACCAGTCGTGCTTTGTTTCTGATGACTTCACCTTGTTCGTTCAGTTTGTTTCTGAACACCCATTTTGTTCTAATGACGTTGAATCCTTTTGGTTTGGGAACTAGATCCCATACATCATTTCTTGTGAATTGATTTAGCTCCTCTTGCATTGCTAGAATACAGTCATTGTCCAGAAGTGCTTCATTAATTGTTGTTGGTTCAATTAGAGAAACCAGTCCCATGAGGGATTCTTCAGAGTTTCTAAAGCTAGATCTTGTTCTGATTTGATCTTCCTTTCTTCCTAGGATTATTTCTTCTGGGTGATCCATGTTGCTTCTAGATGGTCTTTTCTGAAGTTGATCAACAGAAGGTGCTGGATTGCTTGCAGTGCCTCTTTCTGATGTTAAGGGAGTGTCTCTGTTGAGAGCTTCTGATGGTTTGTCTTCAGTACCTGTGAGTTCAACTTCCATACCTGCAAGGAATTCATTCTGCTTTGACTTTTGAGAGTCAAGCTTATCATCAAAACGAACACTGATTGACTCTTCCCCAATTTGTGTTTCTGTATTGTATACTATGTACCCTCTTGAGCGTTCAAAATATCCTAACATAATACACTTTTGTGCTTTAGAGTCAAACTTGTTCAAATAATTTTTTGTATTCAGGATAAAACATGTACATCCAAATGGGTGAAAATAGGAAATGTTGGGCTTTCTGTTCTTCCATAATTCATATGGAGTCTTTTCTAGAATAGGTCTTATGGAGATTCTATTCTGAATGTAACACGTTGTGTTTATTGCCTCTGCCCAGAAGATCTTAGCAAAGTTAGTCTCGTTGATCATGGTTCTGGCCATTTCTTGCAATGTTCTGTTCTTTCGTTCTACAACTCCATTTTTCTGGGGATTTCTAGGACAAGAGAAATCATGCAGAATACCTTTATCATTAAAGAATAACTCAAAATCTTTGTTTTCAAACTCTCCACCATGATCACTTATGACTTTGACGACTCTAAGATCCTTTTCATTCTGAACTTGGTTGCAGAAGGTGACAAACACAGAGTGTGACTCGTCCTTGTGTCTTAAGAACTTTACCCATGTCCATCTGCTATAGTCATCTACGATTACTAACCCATACTTCTTGCCACTGACTGAAGCAGTTTTAACTGGTCCAAATAATTCAATGTGCATAAGTTCTAATGGCTTGGACGTGGAAACAACGTTTTTGGATTTGAAAGCTGGTTTTGCAAACTTGCCTTTATGACATGCTTCACACAGAGCATCTAAATTGAACTTCAGGTTAGGAAGTCCTCTGACCAGATTGAGTTTGTTAATCTGAGATATTCTTCTCATATTAACATGTCCCAATCTTCTGTGCCAGATCTATTGCTCGTTGTTAAAAGACAGAAGACACTTTACATTCTGACTTTTTAGTTCAGAAAGTTTTATTTTATAAATGTTGTTTTTCCTCTTTCCATTAAATAGGATAATCCCATCTTTCTGACTAACAGCTTTGCATGAATTTTGATTGAAGATTATATCATAACCGTTATCACTTAATTGACTTATGGATAACAGATTATGCATTAATACATCAACTAGTAAAACATTACTTATAGAGGGAAGATTTCCATTACCTACTGTTCCAGAGCCAATGATCTTTCCTCTCTGATTGCCTCCAAAACCTACGTGGCCTTCAGGCTTAAGTTCTAGGTTTTGGAACATATGCCTTCTTCCCGTCATGTGTCGTGAGCAGCCAGAGTCCAAGTACCATGATTGGTGTTTTTGCTTTGCTGCTAAAGATATCTGCCACATGTATTATTTTATCCTTAGGTACCCACATTTTCTTGGGTCCTGATTTGTTAGTTTTACCAAAACTCTGGTTGAATTTTGGTTTGACAGAGTAATCACTACTTGTATATTTTATGTAATGTGTATGCCCATATATAAAGTGTGAATCAAGTGGAGTACGTTTTATAACTAAATCCATGGAATTTTTTGGTGTAGGTACCTTACCTTGATATCCTATCCCTTTTCTGCCATTTCTGCTAACTCCATAGATCATTGAAGCCATTTTGCTTCTGTCTATGTTTTTAGCTAGAAACTTCTGAAAGTTGTGATCATACTCCTTGATGATCTCATCAGCATTGCTGGGAGTTTCAGGGATTGTTTCCTTCTGAGAGTTTTGCAATTGGTTTTCTAATTTTGAAATTTTATCTTTTAACTCAAAATTCTCCAATTTGAGACTCTCAGTCTTATCAGAGTCAGAAGCCAGATTCCTTTTCAAGTTTCTGAATTTGACTCTGATCTGCTGATATCTTTCCAGAATTTCATTAAGGCTTTCAGCTAGTTCAGCCTTAGTAAAGTTTATAGTAAAGTCAGGGAATACCTGTTCTATATCTGATTCAGATTCTGACTCAGAAGCTTCATTGTCTTCTGTTATGTTTGCCATGAGAGCTATGTTTGCTCTTTCATCATCTGATTTTGAGTCAGCTTCAGATGTGTCAGAATCATCCCATGTAGCCATGAGACTTTTCTTCTTTTCCTTGATAAACTTCTTTTTGGGATTTTCCTTCTGAAGCTTTGGGCAATCACTTTTGTAGTGCCCTTGCTCGTTACATTCATGGAAGATGATGTCTTTCTTGTTTGGATTTCTGTTTCCTGAAGAACCTTCAGATCTTCTGTGTCCAGAGGAGGATTCTGACCTTCTGTATCTGGAGAAAGATTCATTCTGATTTTCTGATCTTTTGGGATTCCTGAACTTCCTTTGCCTCTGCTTCCACAATTGGTTCACCCTTCTGGAGAGGAGAGATAGTTCATCTTCTTCTGATGAGGACCCATCAGAGGTTTCTTCCACAACCTTCAAAACTTTGGAGTCAGATTTTCTGTTAGATTTTAAAGCTAATGGCTTACCTTGCTTTTGAGGTTCATCTACTTCTAGCTCTATCTCGTGACTTCTGAGGGAGCTGACAAGTTCCTCCAGAGAGATTTTGTTGAGATCCTTGGCTAGCTTAAGCGCTGTGACCATTGGCCTCCATTGTTTTGGCAAGCTTCTGATGATCTTCTTAACGTGATCAGCAGTAGAATACCTTTTGTCAAGAACTTTTAGACCAGCAACAAGAATTTGAAATCTTGAAAACATAGTTTCTATTGATTCACTCTCTTCCATCTTGAATGCCTCATACTTCTGAATGAGTGCAAGGGCTTTGGTTTCTTTGACTTGAATGTTTCCTTCATGCGTCATTCTCAGAGAGTCAAACATATTCTTTGCAGTGTCTCTGTTTGATATATTCTCATATTCTGAATAAGAGATGGCGCTGAGAAGAATTATTCTGGCCTTGTGATGATTTCTGAACTCACGCTTTTGCTGATCAGACATCGTTTTCCTGTCAATCTTCTGACCACTTCCATCCACTGGGTGCGTTTATCCATCAGTCACCATGTCCCACAGATTAGCATCATGGGCCAGAAAGAAACTCTCAATTCTGTCTTTCCAGTAGTCAAAGTTCTCTCCATCAAAGACTGGAGGTTTGCCACTGAATCTGTCTCTTTCTTCATTGTTGTTATTGCTGATGTTTTGGTTTGGTCCTGCCATTGTGTTTTTCTGATGCTGGATCTTGTACTGACACGGTTAAGTGTTATAAGCTCAGAACCAGGCGCTCTGATGCCAATTGAAGATGTGAAAAACACAAGAAGGGGGGTTGAATTGTAAAACTTAAAACAAATGCTTATGATAACGCTTCAGAGTGTTCTTTGCTTTAACTTATGATGACGCTTCTGAGTGTTGATGACTTGGTAAAGATCTTTGATCAGAGTCAGAGTGTATTTGTTTATGCGCAGATTCTGGTCATCAAGCTTCAGCGTATGATCTGGTAGCTTCAGCGTGTAGCACATGTTACTGATCTTCTGATGCTGATTCCATCAGAACTTCTGTATATACAAAACATAATTTTAAGCACCATATTTGTTTTATATATATATATATATATATATATATATATATATATATATATATATATATATATATATATATATATATATATATATATATATATATATATATATATATATATATATATATATATATATATATATATATATATATATATATATATATCTTTAAATTTATTTATTCTTTGTATTTTGTTATCATCAAAACTCTAATCAAGGGTTGTAGAATCAAATTATGTTCTAACAAATGGTCCATTCATTCCTACAATGGTCATAAAAAATGTAGAACTAGAACAAGTGAAAGGCTCTTGGAATGAAGATGACAAGAAGAAAGTACTATTTGACAAAAAGCAAAAAACATTTTTGCGTCTACACTAGGTATGGATGAATCCTTTTGTGTTTCTTATTATAAAACAACAAAAGAAATTTGGGACACTTTGGAAGTGACTCATGAGGGTACGATATAAGTACAAATATCCAAAGTAAACATTATATCACAAGAATACGAGATGTTTAGAATGCAACCCTGAGAAAGAATCCATGAGTTACAAAAGAGATTCTCACACTTAATAGCTCTTGGAATATTTTTTTACAAATGATGACTTAAATCTCAAAGTCCTTAGATCATTGACTAGGGCGTGACAACCAAAAGTGGTGGAAATATAAGAAAACAAAAGTCTCTCCAAAATATCTTTTGCAACATTGTTTGATAAACTCTAAGAACATGAGATAGATCTTTGAATATTATAAAAGCATCAAGATCAAGAAAAAAAACCAAAAAGCACTGCCTTAAGAGAATAATCAAAGGAGTAAATTCAAGATAATGATTTATATCAAGATGAAAATATTACTCTACTTGTAAAGAAACTTACAAAGTTTCTTCTAAAAGATTAGACCGTGAGGTTTGGTAAAGGAAGGAAATTCTTCAAGAAAAAGGAGGCCTCAACATAAAATAAAAACTTCACTTGTTTTGAATACAAAAAACAAGGTCACATAAAAGTGGATTTTGTGGAACCTTATTTTGTAGGTAATAGGTTGTTGTTTTGATGATGACAACTCTCTTGCATATTGAAGATACAACATGTTTATGTCTTAACTATAAAGAAGAAAACAGATACTCATTTTGGTAAAGATGCAATATGATGACAACTATAAAGGATAAGAAAGATAACATTATGCATAGTAAAGATGCAAAGAAAGTCAACCAATGTAAAGTAAACCAATGTAATTAAAGTCAAAGATACAAGCCATGAGTTTGATATAGGATTGAAAAAGTCTTAGTTGAAAGTCTCAGTTGAAGGACTGACAAAGTTTCATACATAAACAAAGTTTCATAGGAAAACAAAAGGATTACATCAAAATCCTCAAAAAGGAGATCTCAAGATGGGTGTCAACATATTGAATACATCAGACACATGCTTAGGAAGTTACCACAATTTAGTAAGTGAGTGAAACTTTTTTAGAAGAAAAAGTTCCTTCTTTATAGCGGTAGTTAGCTATAAGCACACACACACACACACACACACACACACACACACACACACACACACACACACACTTAAAAACCTTTTTTTTTTTAAATTTTTTTTGAAAATAAACTACTTTGAAGAAATATATAGAACATGCTTATAAAGTGATGGGAACATTCAAAAAGCCAGAAAAATTATTTTGACTGGATCTAATTGATAATCACAAAGTGTCAATTGATTATATTGACACGTTCTTGAGAAACAAGGAAGTTTAAATGAACTCAAATGATTAGCAACTGCTATATATCAATTCTTACCTATTTTGGAAATCCTAGTCGTTACATTTAAATAATTCAATCGATTGGCTTATTCGATTAGTAACAATCATTTTTCACTCATTGTTGTTTCCTCTTTTGGAGGATTTGAAGCCTATAAATATAGGTCTCATTCCCCAGTTAAAATCCTCTAGAAGAAGAATTGGGTATTGACACACACTCTCTCTTTCTAATTTTCATTTTCACTTTCTCTCACTAGTTATTATAGCCAAATACTTTTATGAGGAAAGATCTTTTGTGTGAGATGTTGTTATAATTCTGGATGGGTAGCAATGTAAAAGATCTTCAAGGATGTTGTTTATGCAAATTGGATGAACACAACTCATTTTATGGATAAAAATATGTGGGTAGAAGTTAAACCCGTACAAAGCTTTGGTTGGGGATTGTGTGACCAGTTCCTGATATTTAGTTAGGTTGACGATCATTAATATGAATGAACTTCTATTAAGGCTATTATAAAGCCTTGTTCATTTGAAGGATGAAATTCTTCAATATTGATTAACTTACCATTGGGCTCATGGTTAGCCCATATAAAACCATAGGTTAGAAGATCAACTTGTTAAAATGTCAAGAGGTTAATGGTTATTCTATTAAACCATATTGAGCTTAGATATTTCTTGGAGATAAGATTATCACTTTAATCTACAGTTAGAAAGAAAGCTTGGCCCCTTCAGTATCAATAATGGAGAAGACGCGGACAATCATATCTTTCGTCTTATATTATCATGGTTGTAGGACAACCACCATTTCCTTGTATAAGAGAGTTTGTGAGCTTCACCTACTAAAATCTCTCAAGTATATAATAGAAACTCTCAAGACCTGATCTTGGAGAGAAGAGTAGGTATTTTATTTTTGACCTAACCTCTATACATCATGGTGTTCTTCTTTTCCCTTAACTTTTTACTTTTCTCACTTTACTTTTGAAATACTTTTATAATCCGCTGCTAAGTTATAGAAAAAACCCTTTTTAAACTTTGATAGATCTTACGTTTTAGAAAACGTTTTTCAAACTATGATTTTAATCTCAAAAAGTTTTTCATAACCACATAATTCACCCCCCCCCCCCCCCCTTGTGTGTGAAGTCCCAATTTGAACAAATTTTCCTTCTCTTGCCAAGAAAAATAACTTCAAAGGAAAGAAGGGATCCAAATCAAAGATGTCCTACATTTCATGGGAATACAATGAAGTAAGTTTATCTTCTGATTTAAAAAATGAAGAATGTGAAAAATTCACATTAATGGAATCACATCATTTAGATGATGAACAAGAGGTATGCTGAATACCACTACCAAAACGTGGTATCTAGATAGTGGTTGTTCCAAGAAAATGACCGAAGACAAGCCAATTTTTTTATCTATTACTCTAAAGTCAAAGGGATATGTCGCATATAGAGATAGAAACAAAGGAATGATTCTTGGTATGATACTTCTCTATTTACCAACAAATAATGTTATCTATGTTGAACACTTGAAGCACAACCTTATAAGTATCATCCAACTTTGGGACAAAGTACTCAAGATAAACTTTACCAAAGATGAATGCATTATAGAAGATGAAGTTTCTTATAAAATAAATCTTGTAGGAAAAGAATCAACAATATATTCATGATATCATTGGACGAATTATCTTTGAAACTTAAATGTCTTATGGTAAGTTATAATAATGATGCATGGCTTTGGCACAAAATAATTGCACATGTTCATATGGAGCATTTGAATAAACAAGTCAAGCATGACTTTTTATTGGATCACTCAAGATAAAATTTGTCAAATATCGATTGTGTGATGCATGTAAAATAGGAAAACAAACCAAAGTCTCCTTCAAGCTAAAAATGTGGTGTTTACTAAAAGGACTCTCCAATTTATACACATGAATTTGTTTGGTCCTTCAATGACTAGAAGTTTTGGAGGCACCTTTTATGCTTTAGTTATTGTTGATGACTTTTTTATATTTACCTGGACTTTATTTTTAGTACTGAAAAATGATGCATTCAAAGCATTCAAAATGTATGCAAATTTGGTGCAAAATGATAAATCTATGAAGATCGTGTCAATTAGAAGAGACCATGGCAGAGAATTTAAAAATGCATCATTATAATAATTTTGCGATGAACATCTCCCATAATTTTTCAGCATCAAGAACCGCTCAACAAAATGGTGTGGTGGAAAGAAAGAATATGTCTCTAGAAGAACTTGCAAGTACAACGCTTATTGAATCAATCTACCAAGATATTTTTGGGAAGATGCGGTAAGCTTAACATGTTATGTAAATAATCATGTAATCATTAGAAATATCTTAAATATGATGCCATATGAGCTTTACAAAGGAAGAAAATCGAATATTTCACATCTTCATGTCTTTGGGTGAAAATGATTTATTCTAAACAATGGCAAAGACAACCTTTGTAAGTTCGATGAAATTATATTTCTTGGTTTCTCTCTTTCAAGTAAGGCCTATAGAATTTTCAATAAACACTACTACAAAAAACATATAACACCTCAGATGCGAAATGCATTTAACCTCGGCAAAAGAAGCGATGTAACAAAGGATGTCATGAAAAGTTATCACTTAACACCTCGATGATATAAAAACTGAGGGGTAAAGTTATATGCACATGAGTTTGAACCCCAACAACTGCACTTTTATTATTTTCAAAACTAGCGTATCTTATATCTCAGCTTATCTATAAAACCGAGGGGTAACATTAATTTTTAAAAAAACTCGTTACATTGTTTACCCAGAATATTAATACATTAATTTACTTACAAAGTACATTGTTTACTCAAAATATTACATTGTTTATATAGAATATTAAAATAAAAATCAAATTCCTTAGAGATCTAGATAAAAATCAAAGACCCTGAAGATTTAGATTTTAGATCTACGAATCATTGAAACTTGGTGAGTATCAAATGAGCGGCGCCAATATATTCTTCTTGGCTTTGTATGAGTTTGATTATGATGCAAAAAAAAAGGTTAGATCAATAAAATTAATATTCTAATATATGATTTTCTGCTCAAATAAATATTTAAGAAAACAAACCTTAAACTCAAGTAATTTTCCGCTCTTGCAATCCATCTTAGAGAACTTTTACAAACGTCTTTAGATTTCAAGTGCTTCATGTTTCATTTATGTTAGATTTTAAATATTCAACATGCTTTAATATTAGATGTCTCTTAGTTTTTATGCAGATCACTAATGACAGAGTTATGAGCGATAATTATTAAATGGATGATAAATATTTGTTTAAGGCCGATGAAAATCCTCAAAAAAATGCTTAAAATATTCCTCGATGCAAATAAAAAATTCAGGTGCATAAGTTGTTTTTTTACATTATTTACACAGAATATTAAAATTAATCATTTACAAAAAATCTCTGGTGATATCCAAATTTTGTTGCATACCGTTCGTTCTCCAAAAAAACTCAATAACTTATCTAACTTTTGTTAAGTTATTTGTTCCCACCATGAGAATTTTAATTTTCTACACTTTGAATACATCCTAGAGATCTGTTTCTCAAGTTCTTGAGTGTTTCTAGATCAATTTGCTTTATGAAAAACCCACCCAAAAATATTTTTTGTAGTAGCAACTCATGAAAATGACAGCGGAAAATATTTCCTCTCTTTAGGGAAGCTACGTATAATTAGTACTATGGTAAAATTTGATTATTATACCCCCCTCACATTTGTAATAAAAATGAGTTAAATTATCTTCTTATTTTAAGACCGATGAACATCTAAAAAAATGCTTAACTATCACCTCAGTTATGACAAAAATCGAGGTGAATAATTTTTTCTTTTTAAATTACATTGTTTACCCAGAATATTAAAATAAGTTGTTTACATCAAATCTTTTCTCTTATTACTGAGTATCTTCGTTGATATCTAGATTTTGTTTATACCCTTTGTTTCCCCCAAAAACTCCATAAATTATCCAACTTCTGATAAGTTATATGTTCCAACCATGAGAAAATTTCTTTTCAAAGGCTAAACTACCTTCTTCATTTAACTTGAAGAAAGAATTATTTTCTAAACTTTTCAAAGGTTAAACTCCCTTCTTTGTGTAACTTAAAGCAAGAATGATTTTCTGCACTTGCAATCTATCAACTGAGTATTTTTCAGAGGTTGAGCTATCTTCTTAAACTGAGTTTGTTCTAAAAATACAACATCAACATCATCATGTGAGATATATTGCAAGGACAGAAAAAATGTTTTGTTCAAGATAGAATAACATTGAAGATTTTTTTATGTCCTGCAATCCATCCCAAAAGATGATGCATGCGATTTTGGGGCGGCTTCATATAAATAAGGATTAGGGTAAAATATGTTTAATGAGTGCTTTTATAGTAAAATCTGATTATTTTATCTCTCGGTTAAATCGAAAATGGAAGGGTTAGATCATTTAGTTTATGTTAGGACATAGTTTGGTTGTACATCTTAGTAATTGTTTTGATGATAACAAATACATGATATATATAAAAGAACAAATTTGTTCTCTAATATTTATTTAAATATGCAGAGAAGTTCTGATAAAGAAACATAGAAGTTGGCGAACAAAACTGGGCTAAGAAGATCTGATAAGAATTTATGTACAACTAAATTGAAGTATTACGCTCAACAAAAGAAGTTCTAATGTTATAACTTCTGAAGCACCAAACTGCAAGCTAAACTGTGATCAAGTCTCAACATTAATATTCTTATTCTGATCAAATTTCAAAGAAGCAAGTTCAGATGCGTTACATTTCAATCATTTTACAAATCAAAGAGGTAACGACTGGTACCAGACAAGATCCGTATTTTTGGAAAGTGCATTAACAACATTTTATCAACCTTCCAAAAACATCTTCTTATGTCTCAAAAGCTTCACCTATATAAAGGATTATTGAAGAGAGATCAAAATAAAACTTGCGCATACAAATAACTATTTATAAAGCTCTCTTATTTAGTCACTGAGCTTTAACATTGTGTAAACCTCACAATTGTGATATAGTTTTCTAGAAAGATTCGTGTACACATTTTGATTCACATTTTTGTAATCCGTTGAGAAAACAAGTTATGGTTTATTCTCAAGAAGACATTGACGATAGTCTTTGGGATTTGTAATCAAAGTTTTTTATTATTGGATTAAGAGCTTGATTGAGAGAGGTGAAATTACCTTGGTGGATGGACTGGAGTAGTTTGAGTTTAAATGAACCAGGATAACCAAACGTTTCATACTGTTTTAATTTTTGAAAACCCCAATTCAAACCCCATTTCTTGTGTTTTTCTATCCTTCAATTGGCATCAGAGCACCTGGTTCTGGGTGCTAACACTTAACCGTGTCAGAAAAATATCGTATCAAGAAAAACACTATGGTGGGACCAGTTCAGAACAACAACAATGATAACTATGATGAGAAAGACAAAATCAACGACAATCCTCCAATCTTTGATGGAAAAAACTTTTATTAATAGAAAGACAGAATTGAAAGTTTTTTTCTAGCTCATGACGCTGATCTCTGGGATATGGTAATTGATGGCTACATTCATCCATTTGACACAAGCAGTATGAAGATAGACATAAAGAAAATGACAAATCAATAAAAGAATGAATTCATAAATCATCACAAGGCCAGAACAATTCTCTTAAGTGTTATCTTGTAAACTGAGTATGAGAAGATCATGAACAGAGATTCATCTAAGAACATGTTCGATTCTCTGAAAATGACGCATGAAGGAAATACACAAGTCAAAGAGACCAAAGCTCTGGCACTCATCCAGAAGTATGAGGCTTTCAAAATGGAAGAAGATGAAATAGTTAAGATAATGTTCTCAAGGTTTCAAATTCTGGTTGTTGGACTAAAATTTATGGACAAAGGGTACTCAATAACAAACCATGTAAAGAAAATCATCAGAAGCTTACCATAGAAATGGAGACCCATGGTCACAGCCTTAAAGCTTGCCAATGATCTGAACAATATATCTCTTGAAGAACTTATCAGTTCTCTGAGAAGTCACGAGATAGAACTACCAAAAAATGAGCCCCATAAGAAAGGTAATTCCCTTTCTCTTAAATGTAATAAAAATGTGAAACTAAATCTTTTCAGGCAGAAGAAGAAATCTCTAGTGGATCCTCATTAGAAGAAGACAAATTATCTCTTCTCTCCAGAAGAGTCCATCAGCTATGGAAGCATAGATAGAGGAAATTCAAAAACCTCAAAAGAATGGGTAATCACTCTGAATCATCCTCTGGATACAGAAATTCTAGTAGAAAAGATGTCATCTACTATGAATGCAAAAAGCCAAGTCACTACAAAAGCGTCTGCCCTAAACTTCAGAAAGAAAATGCAAAGAATAGATTTAACAAAGAGAAGAAGAAAAGTCTTATGGCTATGTGGGATGACTTAGAATCTTATGAAGCTGAATCAACATTAGAAGATGAATGTGCCAATATCACTTTAATGGCCAACATATCAGATGGCACAAGTTTTCATCTTAATCAGAATCAGAATCAGAAGTAGAAGATGTATTCTCTAACTTTTCTAGATCTCAATTTGAAGAAGTTTGTCTGAAATTCTTTAAAGATATCAGCAACTTTGAGTCAAAAACAAGAACCTGAAACACGTTCTAGTATTTGACTCTAAAAAAATTAGTAAACTAAAAAGCATACGATTTTGAGCTAAAAGAAACCATTTCTAAACTTAAAATAAAAATTTTGTTATTGAAAATGAGTTACAAAAAGCTCAGAAAGAATTTGTCTCAGAAGTTTCAACTAGTTTTAATAATATCATAAAAAAATATGATTATAGTTTTCAAAAATTTCTAGCTAAAAATATAGACAGAAGCAAGATGGCTTCAATGATCTATGGAGTTAGCAGGAATGGTGGAAAAGGCGTAGGATATGTGAAACCAAAAGAAGAAGAATCATATCAACCAAAGAAAGTTAATGATATGGTCATAAAACATTCACCTTTAAACTCACACTTCATATATGGACACACACATGACATGAAATACACTAGTGAATCTAATTTTGTGAACTCTTATAAACCAAAATTCAATCAGATACAAAAAAGATATGGGTACCTAAGGATAAAATCATCTATGTTGCAGATGTCTTTAACAACAAAGTTGAAACACGAGTCTTGGTACCGAGACTCTGGATGCTCTTCACACATGAAGAGAAGAAAGCATATGTTCAAAAGACTGGAACGTAAATCTGGAGGCTATGTAAGTTTCAGGCAATCAGAATGGAAAAATAATTTAATCTGGAACTATTGTTAATGGTACACTTCCTTCTATTACTGATGTTCTCTTAGTAGATGGATTAATGCATAATATATTATCTATAATTCAATTCAGTGACAAAGGTTATGATATAATATTTAATTAAAAGTCATGCAAATCACTTAGTCAGAAAGATGGAATTGTCCTCTTTAATGGTAAGAGAAAGAACAACATTTATAAAATTAAACTTTGTGAAATAAAGAGCCAGAATGTAAAATGTCTTATGTCTATAAACGATGAGCAATGGGTATGGCACAGAAGATTGAGGCATGTTAATATGAGAAGAATATCTCATATTAACAAACTCAATCTGGTCAGAGGACTTCCTAACTTGAATTTTAGCTCAGATGCTATGTGCGAAGCATGTCAAAAAGGAAAGTTTACAAAACCCTCTTTCAAATATAAAAATGTTATTTCAACCTCTAGACTATCATAACTTCTGAATATAGATCTGTTTAGACCAGTGAAAATTGCATCCATCAGTGGCAAGAAGTATGGATTAGTGATCATAGATGACTATAGCAGATGGACATGGGTAAAGTTCTTAAAACACAAGGACGAGTAACACTCTCTGTTCTCTACCTTCTGTAACCAATTTCAGAATGAAAAAGAGTTTAGAATTGTAAAAGTCAGAAGTGATCATGGTGGAGAGTTCGAAAATAAATGTTTTGAAAAGTTTTTTATAATGAAACTGGAATTTCTCATGATTTCTCTTGTCCTAGAACTTCCCGAAAAAATGGAGCTGTAGAATAAAAGAATAGAACTTTACAAGAAATGGCCAGAACCATGATCAACGAGACTAACATTGCTAAACACTTATGGGTAGAAGTAGGTAACACAACATGTTATATTCATAATAGAATCTCAATAAGACCTATTATGGAAAAGACTCCATATGGACTGTGGAAGAACATGAAGCCCAACATTTCTTATTTCCATCCATTTGGATGTACTTGTTTTATATTGAACACTAAAGAACATCTGAACAAGTTTTATTCTAAGGCATAAACGTGTATCATGTTAGGATACTCTAAACATTCAAAAGATTATAGACTATACAACATATAAACATGAATTTTGGAAGAATCTATTAGTGTCAGATTTAATGATAAGCCTGGCTCTCAAAAGTCAAAGCAGGGTGAATCTTATGCATATATAGAAGTTCAAATTACAGATACTAAAGATCCATCTTCAAAAAATAAAAGTTTAGAACATCAACCAAATACAGAAGAAGACATCACAAATATTACAACAACTTCTGAAGAACCCATCTGGAAAAGACAATCCATAAGCAACTTAGAACATCCTGAAAACATGATTCTGGGAAAGAAAGATGATCCAATCAAAACAAGATCTACATTCAGAGATACTAAAGAGACTCTCATGGGATTAATGTCTCTAATTGAACCTACTTCTATAGATGAAGCACTTCTAAACAATGTTTGGATACTTGCAATGCAGGAAGAACTAAATCAATTTACCAGAAATGATGTATGGGATCTAATGCCTAAACCAAAAGGCTTCAACATCATTAGAACTAAATAGGTCTTGAGAAACAAGCTAAGTGAACAAGGAGAAATTTTCAGAAACAAAGCACGACTAGTTGCACAAGGTTATAGTCAGCAAGAAGGGATAGACTATATAGAAACCTTTTCTCCAGTCGCCAGATGATATAATTTTTGGATCTACTAAAGCCTCCTTGGGGAAATAATTTTCTAAGACTATGTAGACGGAATTTGAAATGAGCTTGATGGGTGAACTCAAGTTCTTTCTCAGAATTCAAATCAATCAAACTCCAGAAGGAACCTACATACATCAAAGCAAGCATGTTAAAAAACTTATGAGGAAATTTGATATGTCAGAAAGTAAGCCATCCAAAAATCGTATGCATCCTACATGCACTCTGGAAAAGGAAGAGGTAAGTAAGAAAGTAAAACTGAAGCTCTATAGAGGTATGATTAGTTATTACTTATATTTAAAAGCTTCAAGACCTGATATTCTATATAGCATTTGTCTTTGTTCCAGATTCTAATCAAGTCCTAGACAATCTCACTTAATAGCAGTTAAGCAAATTTCAAGTATCTGAAAGGTACTATTAATCTTGGTCTTTGTTATAGAAAATCCAAAGAATATAAATTAGTAGGGTACTGTGACAATAACTTTGCTGGAGATAGAATAGAAAGAAAAAGTACTTCTGGAAGCTGTCAGTCTTTGGGAGATAAGTTAATCTCATGTTCCAACAAAAGACAATCCACTTTTGCACTATCAACTATTGAGGTTGAATATATAGTTGCAGCTGAATGTAGTACTCATATTCTCTGGATGAAGATTCATCTTGAAGATTTTAATATTTACGAGTCTCTTCAGAAGTGAGAAGGAAAATTGTATCAGAAACTATCCAAAAGACCTGAATGTTTTCCAAAAACACTTCATTTCAAAGATAGACGTGAGTAGTTCACCATATCAACATTTTTCAACCCTAAACGCTAAGTCACTATCTAAGGCTAAACACATGTTCAAAATCTTAAGGTATGAAACAGTTGAGGTTGATGCATTGAGGCACGAGTCACATCGGTAACTGTTCACAAAATCTTCACGCCATCCCCCTTTTTCAGAAGTCATTAATGTTACTAATCATTTTGTTTATTTTATTAATTGAAATTAATTTCATGTTTTTTTTCTCCGTTGGCTATTTATATCTCACTTTCACCAATTCACTTTCACACCTTCACTCTCACTCATCCAATTTTTTCCTAAATTTCCTCGTTTCCCTTTTGTATGCTCTCAAACCCTAAGTCTATGAGAAATGGCTTCTTCTCTACAACAAAAAAGTCTCAATATTCTCAAATGAACATTCCTGGTTCATCTTTTACTCCAAACAAAGAAAGGTATGTTGAACCTACAAGAACTCTCCTCACTCCGATTGATTCTCTTGAAGTTCTCTGTGAACTCATAGTTGATTTTGAAAGCATGAAAGAAAATGGGTATGACCTTACACCTCATGTTGAGTTTCAAGGGTGGACAAAATATTTTGATCGATTAATTGGTCCAGATTTTCCCAAACTGGTTAAATAATTTTGGATTCATGCTACTGCATCAAATCATCAAGTAACTTCTTATGTAATGGGAAAGAAGATCATCATCACCGAATATCTCATTAGAAAGCTCATTGGTCATGATAGAAGCCG
The DNA here is from genome assembly GCA_948472305.1 of Vicia faba. Classification (NCBI taxonomy): domain Eukaryota; kingdom Viridiplantae; phylum Streptophyta; class Magnoliopsida; order Fabales; family Fabaceae; genus Vicia; species Vicia faba. Next base: position 767,315,194 of record OX451736.1, read on the forward strand.
CATAAGATGTAGTAAAATGGAAGAAAAAGGTTTTGACCTAACCATTGTATCCAAAGAAATCTTCTCTTTTGGAAAACCCTCAAGAAAGATCAAAGATCTAAAAGGACTATCTCAGAATTTGGTCTAGAATAATTCTGGGATGTATCAATCACAGAAAACAAACTATTTCTCCTGACTACATCAATATTAATCAATAGTACCCATTGTACTTCATCGCAACTAAGGCCAAAGTCCACCTCCCTTATATTCTATTCAATCATCTGAAGACCAGTGTTAAGGAAACAATGGAAGAAGAAAGAACCAAAAGAGAATAGATTTTGCTGGGAAGTCTTATCTCAGATATTTTGAGAGAGAATAAACTGATAGAATATCTAAGGCTCAACAAGCGAGTGTTCTGGAAATATGTGTTTGATAGCCTTTCAACACCAAGAATCTAAAGAAGATGAGGATTATAGAAACTATTAATAAGGATCCTACACTTAATGCAAAGGAAGTCATCACCACCAGAAGATTCCCTCTGAAGGATTTTCCTCTCTTCACTCAAGCAGACTCATCTTTAGAAATTGTCCTTAGATATCTGGAAGTTTGCAAAAGTGATGGTACAATTCCTGATGTAAATATCCTAGATCTCAGGCAATAACCTCTAGAAGTTGCTATTGAAAAATCAAGGAAAGTAAAATTTGATGGAGAAGGAACTTCTGAGAAAACTACTAAAGCTTCCAAGAAGAAAGGTAACTCTTCTTTTGTTTCTGTTGTTGAATTAGTTTTCTTATCAACATATGAACCCTCCTCATCTCCAAAACCTTCTAATAATCCCTCACCAAAAACTATGGATGACTTTGACATTGACATTGCTACCACGATACCCACTGATCATCCTCTAATTAATTCCCCTTCTACCCAATTTGCTCAAACTCAGCCATAACTTGTACAAGTTCTCTCTAACATTGATCAATTTGATCCATTATTTGAAGCTCCCCAAACATAAAATACAAATAATGCCTCTGAACAAATGCCAGAAACTACATCAGCCATTCCAGGAATCACCAACCCTCTCAACACCTCTCAACCACAAAATATATCCACCATACTATCACAAGACTTCTAACTTCCAAATATTCCATCTCCTTATGATTCAACACCTCCTAACACTCCTATCATAATCTCTGACTCTCCAACTCCCACTGACTACCCAGAAGATTCTCTCAGAACCATAATTGATCTAGAAGCCTGGGGAAAACTTATCAAATCTTCTCAGAAAATAGCCATTCTAAACCAACACCAAAACCATCCAAATCAGATGTTGGTAAATCTCGGTTGGTTTTCGAAACAGAAATACATGAATGGATTAACTCTTTGAAGCAAGCTTGCATGGATAATATTAATCCAGTTGCTTCAGATTATCTTTGTACTCAGTTCAGAAAATGGTTCAATTTTGAATATCTGAAGATGAAGGAACTCAGTTATGAAATTTCTCAACAGAAATTCTATGATCACCTTAATATCTTGAAGGATCAAGTTCTATATTTTTGGGTAAGGAAACCTCTTCGTCTTCTGGACTGCACTCCTTGGGAAGCTCCACAGAAATCAGAAAGTCAGGCACCATCTCCTGAACCTCAACCTCTACCTCTGATCGTTTTTAAAGACAAAGGAAAGTCATTTGAAGAATCTCCTGAGAAAGAATCTGCTACAGTAACTTTTGAGAATATGGATGAGTTGAAGACTTTGGATGAGTTGAAGAAATAGAATGAAGTTGTCAGGGAAAGGCTCGATAAACAGGATGAAACCAATTAAGAGATTAAGGGGATGCTAGGAAAGCAAGAAGAATCAAACAATCAAATCAAAAGTCTCTTGGAGGCTTTGTTCACACGACTTCCACCTCGTCCACAACCTTAATTCTGATCTTTTACTTGTTTTTTCTATTTTTATTTCTTGTTCGAACTTCTGTTCATCTGATGCTGTCAGTATTAATCTTTGATTAAATGTATAACCTTTTTGTTCTCTTTAAGTGTTTTTATTTCTTTTTTATTTATGAAAAAAAGGGGGAGAACGTAAGATATTTTGAATATAACAGTGTCAGAACTTAGTTTCAAACATTTTGAATATCATAACCTCTATTTCACTTTTTGGAAAGAAAACTTGTGTCAAATTGACTTATCAGAACATCCATCAAAAGCTCTGATCAAACATCTTTAGGTAAGTATCTAATTTGTTTTTTATCTGAGTATTTAACTCAGGGGGACCCTAATACTTTATGTTCTTACCTGATTCATCAAAATATACAAGTTTTTGTCATCATCAAAAAGGGGGAGATTGTAAGAACATAGTTTGGTTCTACATCTTAGTAATAGTTTTGATGATAACAAATACATGATATATATATATATATATATATATATATATATATATATATATATATATATATATATATATATATATATATATATATATATATATATATATATATATATATATATAACAAAAAAATATGCTTTCTAATAATTTATTTAAATATGTAGAGAAGTTCTGATAAAGAAGCATAGAATTTGGCAGACAAAATTGTGCTAAGAAGATCTGATAAGAATTTTTGTACAACTAAATTGAAGTATCACGCTCAACAGAAGAAGTTCTAATGTTATAACTTCTGAAGCACCAAACCTCCAAGCTAAACTCTGATGAAGCAATATTCTGATGATCTAAAGTCTCAATGTTAATATTCTTATTTTGATCAAATTTCAAAGAAGCAAGTTCTGATTTGTTATATTTCAATCATTACAAATCAAAGAAGTAACAGCTGGTACCATACATGATCCATATTTTTGGAAAATGCATTAACAACATTTTATCAACCTTCCAAAAACATCTTCTTATGTCTCAAAAGCTTCGCCTATATAAAGGAGTCTTGAAGAGAGATCAAAATAACACTTGCGCATACAAATAAATATTCATAAAGCTCTCTTATTTAGTCACTGTGCTTTAACATTGTGTAAACATCCCAATTGTGATATAGTTTTCTAGAAACATTCTTGTACACATTTTGATTCACATTTTTGTAATTCCTTGAGAAACCAAGTTGTGGTTTATTCTCAAGAAGACATTGACAGTAGTCTTTATAATTTGTAATCAAATTTTTTGATAAGTGGATTAAGACCTCGATTGAGAGAGGTGAAATCACCTTGGCAGATGGACTAGAGTAGAGTGAGTTCAACCGAACCAGGATAACCAAATGTGTCATATTGTTTTAATTTTTGAAAACTCCAATTAAAACCCCCGTTCTTGTTTTTTTCTATCCTTCAATTGACACTTATAAACAAAAATATATATAAAGTGTAATGGCTGGGAAAAGTATATCATTAGTTTTTTTCCTCCTGGTTATATTAAAAACCAAGAGAATATGTAATTTTTTTTATAATCAATAAAAGACAGCGCGCCTTAGCATTATACCTATATTTTTTTGGATGAGGTGAAAGCTTCGTCATGAAATGTATTATTTGTAGTAGTGAAAAGAACTCTAGTTATATAAGATTTTATGCATGTTTCTTTTGTTGAATCTAACCCATCTAAGGAAGACAAAGTTTTTGTTTGTGATGATGATGATATAATAGAAATACCAATTGAATACAATGTCAAAGATGATCATGTTGAACAATTTGAACATCAAAATGAAGTTATTCAACAAGAGCAGAACCAAAATGATCTTACTCAAGAATGGATAACCCAAAGTGATCACCCAATCAATAACATCATTTATGATATTATCAAATGAGTATCTACCCGTATCAATCTTAAGGATGCTTGTTTTAACATGGCATTTATCTCTCAAATCAAACCTTAAAAATTAAATGAACGCTTAGAGGATGACCAGTGGATACTTGCCATGCAAGAAGAATTAAATCAATTCAAAAGAAACAAAGTTTGGGAACTTGTTCCTAGAACTAATGGTAAACGCATCATTGGAACAAAATGGGTGTTTAAAAATAAGCTTGATCATAATGGAATAATTGTTCGAAACAAGGAAAGATTGGTGGCTCAAGGACATAATCAAGAAGAAGGGATCGATTTTGAAGAAACATTCACTTTGGTTACAAGGTTAAAAGCTATTCAATTATTACTTGCTTATGCTTAAATTTTCAGTTATACCAAATGGATGTCAAGAATGAGTTTTTAAATGGATATATCAATGAAGAAGTATATGTCAATTAACCTCCCGATTTTGAAGGCTTCAAAAATCCTTCACACATGTAAAATTTGAGAAAAGCTATTTATGGCTTAAAGTAATCACCTAGGACTTGGTATGATAGACTTAGAAAATTTATATGTGATAGAGGATTAGACAAAGGAAATATTAATAAAATGTTTTTCCTAAAACATATCAAGGATCACACCTTACTTGTTCAATTCTATGTTGATGATATCATATTCGGTTTAATGAATAAAGACTTATGTGAAGAATTTTAGAAGATGATGCAAGGAGAATTCGAGATGTCTATGATGGGTAAAATAAACTATTTTCTTGGACTATAAATCAAGCAACCAAAGAACGTTATCTTCATCAATTAATCCAAGTATGGAAAATAAATATGGAAGATATTTGATATGGAAATTTACAAAGAGATTGTTACTCCAATGGGTTCTAGTACTCATGTTGATCAAGACGAATATGGTGTTCTGATTGACATAACAAAGTATTGAGATATGGTTGCCTCGTTACTTTATTTAACGCAAAGCCATCCTAACATTATGTTTAGTGTTTTCTTAGGTGCTCTATATCAAGCATATTCAAAGGAATCACATCTCTCCTCAATGAAAAGGACCATCAAGTATCTCAAAGGAATGACAATTGTTGGGTTATGGTATCCTAAAGGTAGTATATGTGATTTGGTTGGTTACTCTGACTCGGACTATGCATGTTGAAAAACAAACAGAAAAAACACAAGTGATACATGCTAGTTTCATGGTCATGCAAGAAGCAAGCTTGTGTTGCTCTTAGTACATAAGAATCTGAATATATAGCAGTGGTGTGGGATTTTGGATCGAACTCTAGTTGGTCGAAGTACATGCTGTAGTCGAAGAAGGGTCCAGCATGTATTTGTCGAAGGATGCTTGTCGAATTAGGTTTTAGTGTTTAAACCCTAATTTGTTAAGTTAGCTTGTTTGTTAAGTTAGCTTGTATAATGGGCCTTGTGGAAAAAGCCCATTAGTTAGTATGTTAGGTTTTATTATAAATAGCATACTAGTCTCTCATCATTGCAACACAGCAAATCCTAATTTAGGGTGAGAGGGTTATTTGATATTCTTGTAAACTTGTAATCTTGTTTTCTAAGAGAAAGTAAAGAATAGCAGTTATAACCAATTCTTGTGTTCTTCTTCTTCCTTGTTCTTTATTCTTCCCTTATTCGATACTTTGTTATTGGCATTGAATTCACAACAAATTGGTGCGGTGAGCGTGGAGAAGATGCCTTCAACAAAGTATGAGATCGAAAAGTTCACCGGAGTGAATGATTTCGGTCTATGGCGCTTGAAGATGAAAGCTCTACTGGTTCAGCAGGGTTGTTTGGAAGCGTTGAAGGGAGCGACGGCGATGGACGCTGCGCTAACAGAAAGAGAGAAGACGGCCATGATCGAGAAAGCACACAGCGCAATTTTGTTGAGCCTTGGTGATAAGGTTCTTCGACAGGTATCAAAGGAGACGACAACATCAGGGTTATGGGTGAAACTTGAAAGTTTGTATATGACCAAATCTCTGGTAAATCGACTCTACCTGAAGCAAGCTTTGTATTCATTCAAGATGATCGAAGACAAAGTGTTGGCTGAGCAGTTGGATATGTTCAACAAGCTGATTCTTGATCTTGAAAATATTGATGTAAAGATTGATGATGAAGATCAAGCGTTGTTATTGTTGTGCGCTTTGCCCAGATCACATGCTCACTTCAAAGAAACCCTCTTGTATGGAAGAGAGTCCCTGACCTTTGAAGAAGTTCAATCAGCCTTGTACTCTAAGGACTTGAACGAACGTAAGGAGCATAAACCTTCGACGGTTGGTGAAGGTTTGGCTGTTAAAGGAAAATTCGACAAGAAGAAAGGTAAAAATCAGTCGAAGTCTTATAGTGGTGACACATCTGGTATTAGATGCTATCACTGTAAGAAAGTAGGTCACACAAGAAAGGTGTGCCCTGAACGCCTGAAAGATCATGGAGGTAAGGATAATGGCAATGCAGCTATTGTCCAAGATGATTTCGAATCATCTGATGTTCTTGTGGTTTCAAGCAAAAACTCATCGAAGGAATGGATTATGGATTCTGGATGCACTTGGCACATGACTCCAAACAGAGACTTGTTCGAGGAATTATGTGATCAAGATGGTGGATCGGTATTGCTGGGAAACAACAAAGCTTGCAAGATTGCAGGCGTTGGATCTGTGAGATTCAAGCTCCATGATGAGTCAATAAGATTGTTGACTGAAGTCAGGTATGTACCTGATTTGAAGAGAAATTTGATTTCTCTTGGTGAATTCGACAAGAAAGGATATGTTTTTCAAGGAGAGAAAAGTATCCTGAGAGTCATGAAAGGGTCGAAGGAATTCTTGAGAGGCGTGAAGAAACAAGGCTTGTATACCCTTGAGGCTGAAGTTGTAAGTGGTTCGACAAATGTTGCATCCACGAAACCTTTGTCGAAGACAGAAATTTGGCACATGAGATTGGGCCATGTCAGTGAAAGGGGTCTGGTCGAATTAGGGAAACAAAATCTGCTTGGTGGAGATAAAGTCGAAAAGCTGAAGTTTTGTGAACCCTGTGTACTTGGAAAATCCTGTAGAATGAAGTTCAACAAAGGCAAACAAAGAACACATGGATCCCTTGATTACATCCATGCTGATCTTTGGGGGCCTGCAAGGTGTCCATCACATTCAGGAGCAAAGTATTTTCTATCCATAGTAGATGACTATTCCAGAAAGTTATGGGTATTCATCCAGAAGACTAAGGATGAAACTTTTGAGAATTTCAAAAGTTGGAAGACTCTTGTCGAAAATCAAACTGGCAGAAAGGTAAAGAGGTTGAGAACCGACAATGGCCTTGAGTTTTGCAATGAGGCGTTCGACAGTTTTTGTGTTGCCTCTGGTATTGCAAGGCACAGAACTACCGCAGGTACTCCTCAACAAAATGGTTTGGCTGAAAGGTTTAATCGAACTATTTTGGAGAGAGTTAGATGCATGTTGACTAGTGCGGGATTAAAGAAGGTGTTTTGGGCTGAGGCTGTTTCGACAGCAGCATATCTGATAAACAGATGTCCTTCGACAGCGTTAGATATGAAGACACCTGAAGAAGTTTGGTCGGGACACCCACCAGATCTCGACAAACTAAGAGTATTTGGCTGTGTAGCCTATGCTCACATTAGGCAAGACAAGGTCGAACCTAGAGCTCTGAAATGCATGTTTATGGGATACCCTGAAGGAGTAAAAGCTTATAGGCTATGGTGCCTAGAGCCAGGTCACAGGAGGTGTATCACCAGTCGAGATGTAGTTTTCAATGAAACGGAAATGGCTTTCAAGAAAACTGATGATGTTGACGAAGAGCTGGAACAGGTAGAGATTCCTATTGAGGTGGAGCATGTTGATGCTGAAATGCGTATCCCAGATGAAGTCGAAGAAGAAACAGAAGATTCTGATGATGTTGAGGAAACTGTTGATGACTACCTATTGTCGAGAGATAGGCAACGAAGAGTCATAAAACCACCTCAGAGACTTGGATATGCAGATCTTGTAGCTTATGCCTTAATCTCTGCAAGTGAAGTTCTAGACGAAGAACCTAGAGATTATAAGGAAGTTATGAGGAGTCGAATGAAGACTGAATGGCTAAAGGCCATGCATGATGAGATGAAATCTCTTCATGATAATCACACTTGGGAACTAATCAAGAAACCTGTTGGGGCAAGGTTAGTCAGCTGTAAGTGGATTTTCAAAGTTAAGGAAGGAATTGAAGGAGTAATGTCGAAGAGGTACAAGGCAAGATTAGTCGCAAGGGGTTTCACTCAGAAAGAAGGTGTCGACTTCAATGATGTATTTTCCCCTGTTGTGAAGCACAGATCCATTCGAATGTTGCTTGCCATGGTGGCTCAGTTCGACCTTGAACTGGAACAAATGGATGTGAAGACTGCGTTCTTGTATGGTGACTTAGATGAAACAATCCTGATGAGGCAACCTGAAGGGTATGTCGAAAAGGGGAAAGAAGATTATGTGTGCAAACTGAAGAAATCATTATATGGACTTAAACAATCTCCTCGACAGTGGAATAAGAGATTCGACAAGTTCATGGAACACATAGGTTTCATTAGAAGTCAGTTCGACCATTGTGTTTACTCCAGATTTCGACCTGAAAATTCATTTGTTATTTTGTTGCTTTATGTTGATGATATTCTGATAGCAAGCAACAATGTCGAAGATGTAATGAGGGTGAAGGCTGAACTCAATAAGGAGTTCGACATGAAGGATCTGGGAGCTGCATCTAGGATTCTTGGAATTGACATTCGAAGAGATAGAAAGCAGTCGAAATTATGCTTATCTCAAGAGGCATACCTACGAAAGATTCTTGACAAGTTTGGTATGTCGAACTCGAAGCCTGTTGTGACTCCAACAAACCCTCAATTCAAGCTGAGTATTGATCAATGTCCCAGTACTGATGTCGAAAGAACCTATATGAATAGCATCCCATATGCTAATATAGTTGGTTCTTTGATGTATGCTATGGTCTGTACTAGACCCGATATAGCATATGCAGTAAGTCTTGTAAGCAGGTACATGGCGAATCCTGGAAAGGCTCACTGGCAAGCGTTAAAGTGGATTTTAAGGTACATAAATGGGTCTCTGAACAGAGTCTTAATTTATGGTGGAGCCTTGGGTGAAGATAGTAAAGCAGCAGTCGAAGGCTATGTTGACTCCGATTATGCAGGTTGTATGGATTCCAGAAAATCTATTTCTGGATATGTTTTCACTATGTTTGGTACAGCAATTAGTTGGAAAGCAACTCTTCAGAAGGTTGTTGCCTTATCAACTACTGAAGCAGAATATATTGCCCTAACTGAAGCTGTGAAAGAAGCATTGTGGCTTGAAGGTTTTGCAAAGGAGCTGAAACTTCAAGGTCAAGGTATCACTGTTAAATGTGATAGTCAAAGTGCAATACACCTGTCGAAGAACTCAGCCTATCATGAGCGAACCAAGCACATAGATGTGAGGCTGCATTTCGTCAGAGGGGTAATCGAGCGTGGAGAAGTCCAAGTGCTGAAGGTCTCGACAGATCACAATGCCGCTGATATGATCACCAAAACATTGCCAAGTTGCAAGTTTTTCCACTGTATGCAGTTGATAAAGCTGCATGAAGAAAGCTAGTTAGTGTCTCTTGATGCTGTAGAGTTAGGCCCAAGGTGGAGATTTGTGGGATTTTGGATCGAACTCTAGTTGGTCGAAGTACATGCTGTAGTCGAAGAAGGGTCCAGCATGTATTTGTCGAAGGATGCTTGTCGAATTAGGTTTTAGTGTTTAAACCCTAATTTGTTAAGTTAGCTTGTTTATTAAGTTAGCTTGTATAATGGGCCTTGTGGAAAAAGCCCATTAGTTAGTATGTTAGGTTTTATTATAAATAGCATACTAGTCTCTCATCATTGCAACACAGCAAATCCTAATTTAGGGTGAGAGGGTTATTTGATATTCTTGTAAACTTGTAATCTTGTTTTCTAAGAGAAAGTAAAGAATAGCAGTTATAACCAATTCTTGTGTTCTTCTTCTTCCTTGTTCTTTATTCTTCCCTTATTCGATACTTTGTTATTGGCATTGAATTCACAACAAGTGGGAAGTTATTGAGCTTAAATTATATGGCTAACGCAACAACTTTGCGATTATGGACTGAATCTAGGATACATTCCACTTAGATGTGACAATACAAGTGATATTAACCTAAAAAAGAATCTGATTATGCATTCAAGAAATAAATAAATAGACATTCAAAATCATTTCCTACGAGACCATGATCTTAAAGGATATGTTAAAGTCACATTTTTAGACACACATGATCAATTAGCAGACATCTTTACTAAACCACTAACAAAGGATCCATTCTACAAGATAAGGAGACAGCTTAAAATTTTTAGTGAAATTGATATATAAATCATAACACTTTCATCACAACTTATGACATGATGGTTGATTCTTCAAAGGTATCAAGGTACATATTATGTATTTCTCAATTTGATAAATGATCATCATATGTTATTAGATTAATTCACAATTTCATTTGTGAATTAATTAAAGTATTATTTATGTATTCTATGTTCTCTTATCCTTAATCCATGTTTATAAGTGTTGTATCATATTTGTACCATGTTTCCATAACCCATTTTTTCATAAAATCAATTATTTTAAAAAATTACACGGCATGTATCCAGTTACATAAATGGTGTAACTGGTTACCATTCAAAATTTTGTGAAAACTTTATTACATCCTCAACAGGTAACCAGGTTACACCCACAAAAATTTCATTTTATTTTAATATTAAACTCATTCATTTGGTCAAATCTTCTCATTCCTTCTCATGCAAACTCAGAGGCGCCCCTAAACCCTGATTTACCTAATCTTTAAAAGTTCATGCTCTCAAGGCTTTTCTATGCCTTATTTTATTTCAACACCAAGGCTTCATCTTCATCCTTGTTTTACTCATTTCCTTCATGGCTTCTCCAAAGGGAAATAAAAGTACTTCTTCAGGGCCTTCATGTTCAAGGTAAAACCCTTTGAATGTATCAAGGTTGCTGAAATCATCAGAAGAAAATGCTCAGTTCTTAGCATTTTTCCGTAAAAAGAAGTTGATATCTATAAAATACAGTAAAACTTCGTCCTTCACTACCTATGGCTTTGAGTTTCCTAGCATGTTTGAATTTGAAAACATAAAGGACTTGATTGATGACTATGGAGAATATTTTATTGATCTTCTTAGAGTATTTTATAGCAATCTGAGTTTTAAGAATTTGAAGTTATGTTCAAATGTTAAGGGAAAACCAATCTCTTTGACCAAAGAGAATTTAGGACGATGTTTGAACATTCCTTGTGTTGGTGCTGAGATTCGGGTTGATTTTTGTCTGAAACTTTGAAAACATGAACATTTATAATTACATAATGCATTCTTTCATTAACCATTGCTATTATAAACCAATACAAAACTCCATGAAACATCTACCAACATCTACAACTGATCTAACATGTTTCATAGAATATATATAATGCAATGATCTGTCAAATTCATATTCACCTATTCCATTCAAATGTTTACCTCAATTAAAATGTGATTTAACTTTTCTATCCTTGAAACTTTTCTCTGTTGAATTATCATACCCTTTGCAAAAAGTTTATGAGCATTTAATATTGTTATATTTGAATTGTTCTTTGGAAGAAAAGATAAATGTGTGTATAGGAATTAATTCAAGTGCATTAACATATTTCAAATCCATATCAAAATTATTTTTTTATCATTAAGTGTTGGTGATTATTGTTTGTGATAGAAAATGGCATGCTTTTTAAAGAATTGTGAAAAAAGAAAGTAGTGTATTTTTCGGTTTATGTTAGAATAATGTAAGAGTGACCTTGGTGTAAGGTTTGTAAAATTATAAGATAGTTAAAATTCTTTATTGGGTGTGAATCGACTAGACATACCCTTAATTAATAAGGGAAACTAGTATATACCTCTGTGTCATTTATTATTTCTGTATTTTTATTTTTCTGTATTAATATTCATAAGTTCATCATTGTTATTCTGGAAAAATAAAATAAATTGATCATTCGCAAAATTACAAGATAAGTTTATAAATTCTAATTCACTCCCCTCTTATATTGATCTTTATAGTTACAAACTAAAAAAATCTAAGCCACTAAAGAAATGGGAAGATAATAAGGACGAGCAAAGGTATGTGATTTTCTATTAATTCCAGTGATGAAAGTAAAAGTTTTAGAAAATATTTTAAGAAAAATGCCTATCTCACTAGAAATAATGGAAGGAGTATTATCCTAAATAAGTTTTTAATTCTTATGGTAATAAGGGTAATATTAGGACTAAATATCACACTGGGAACGTCAAAGTCCCTAGTAGTCATATGAATCGGATTTCTATAGGTCCCACAACTAACCCCTAAGGACCTAATAAAAGTTGAGGACCTAAATTAACTTTTTAATATTCTTGCATGGATTTCTTACCCCCTATGAAAAATAACATGGTTTATAGATAGTGGTTATTTGATACATATGATGGAAGACACATTGATGTTCAATAATTTTATGTATAAAGAGCGTGATCATATCACATACAGAGAAATCAACCGAGATAAAATCTTAGGTGTTAGATTTTTGGTAAATCCCTCCACAATCACCATTGATAAAAGGATTAAACACAATCACTTGAGCACTAGTCAGTTGTGCAATGAATAGTTCTATATAAATTTTTACACCCTAGGTCGTATGATTGAGAATAAGGATGATAAGAAATTGGTGTTTAAGGGTTTTTAGTTTTAAAATGTCTATATGCTTAGCTTAGATGATGCATCAAAGAGTGGTACCAACTGTTTAGTTACCTGGAGTGAAGACTTTTGGCTGTGGCATTAGTGTTTGGACAATGTCCACTTTGATCTGATTAATAAGATAATTTCCAAGGAATTAGTGATTAGTCTACCTAAAATCAAGTTTTCAAAATAAACTTGTGTGATGCTTGCCAAATGGGAAAGAAAACAAGAGTATATTTTAAACCAAATTTTTTATTTCAACAAACAAATCTCTTGAGCTTTTCCATTTAGATGTTTTTGGACCCTCAAGGACTAATAGTCTAGGCGAAAATTACTACGATTTTGTTATAGTCAAAAATTACACTAGATTCTTATCCTTCAAGTTACTTAGCTCTTAAGTGTTCTTTTCTGCTTTTTCTTGCTTAGCAAGACCCTGATCTTGGATAAGTGAGCTTTGGTGCTTGAAAGGTGTTTTTTTGTCTATTTTTTATGCTTTGTTGGTACTTTTTACCCACACTTAATGAATACACTATTAAAAATTTCACACATATGCTTTATCATGTTTTACTAATAAATTATGGGTGTTTTCGTTGATTGCTTGTAAAATAAGTTACTAAGTGCATATGTAGTTTGTGTATTTTTGGCACTTATTACCTAGTAAGCTATGCTCAACATAAGAAGAATCCAGATTTAGATATGATTTGCTTAGAAATTAAATTTGATTTTCAATTTGTTTGTGATTTTTTTTTTTGTAATTAAAAGACACTTGTGATTCTAAAATTAGTGGAAGACTAATTAACTTTCAATGGTTTTCTATTGGAGGAAGGATTAGGTGTAGGCGATGATGATGCACTAAACCAGTATAAATACTAGTGCACAATTTAATCCATCCCTTTATTTTTAAATTTCTCTATTATTTGGATGTTCATAGGATTTATATATTTCAATAGTTTGTCATTCGAGGTTGGACTAGGCGCATGCAAGAAAAACGCCCAAAACCATTATAAATATTGGGGCACAATTCTCTCTATTCCTATCATTTCAAATTCTGTATAGTTTGCATGGTCATAAAATTTATCTCTTTCTAGAATTGTAAAATTTTATAGCTTTATCTCTTTCTAGAATGGTAAAATTTTATATCTTTATCTATTTTTAGAATCGTATGTTATTAGGTTTATCGATCATAGTGTTTTAATCTTTTAACTTTAGGCATGTGTTAGATCTTGTCTATTAAATATTCTTTCTGCTAACTATATATTTATAAAATTGTAATATTATATTCTTAATTTGTTTAATAGAATTCCATTGAAACATATAGTTATGAATTTGATTGAATTAATTCGCACACTGTATGTTAGTAATTTCATCATTTCACTTTTTATTAAGCAAAACTTGAAATCGGCCCATAACATATATTTTCTAAAAACTTCCACTCTCACGCATTTTTGAAATCTTTTTTGAAAATATTTTTTTAATAGATAAATGTCTACTCACCCCCCTTCTAGACCATTTTACTCCCATATTAAACCAAACAATTGGTAATCGATTAATTGATGTCAAAAATTAAATTTTCCAATTTTGGCTTGGACTAATCAATTAATATATGTTTTAATCGATTAATAGTTGAAAAAGGCCAATGTATTGTTTCATTTTTAAGCTAGTTTTTTCCTATATAAAAGTGGTTTATCATCATTTCAAAATGCACTAATTTTCTGAATAAAAATTTTATAATATCTTTATTTCTCTTTTTTCACTAGAATTATCTTAGTGCCAAGAGATTGAAATTTTTTATCTAAGAGTTGTATTGTATTGGTGTTGTTCAATGATTCTTTATTCAAGGGCTTAGTTCTCTTGTGATCCTTTTGTAACATACTTGAAGGTTGCAAGCTAACCTTGTAAAAATCTTGGATTAAGGCTATTGAGCTAATCATGTGTAAAAGCTCTATTTGTTTTAGGTTATTGAATTGAGACAGAGTTAAAGCTCTAGGTGTTTGTGAAAGGTTTGTGGTTTGATCCATTGTATAATTTCATGTTGTTTTGTATGGTTGTTTAGGTTGATCCTATTTAAAAGATCAAGAATGTTTTAATATAAGTCTTGATAGGAAATTCTTGGGGGCTAGAATTAAGGGTGTTCGCAGTTCAGTTTAGATCGGTTTTAAGACTAAAACTCATTCAATACAAATATAAATTTACTTGCGGTTCGGTTCGGTTTTGGATGATATATTAAAAAATCGGATCATATATGATCCAATTTAATGTCGTTTAATTTAGATCGGTTTTTGGACATCCAAATTACAAATTAAATTTTTATTAATATTATAAAAATACTAATAAATCATATGTTTGATATAATATATAACATATAATATATTAAAAAATAATATTACAAAATGAGAGTGATCGATTATGGTTCAAATAATAAAAATAAGTAGATTAGACCAAGCTAATAATTAATATTAAAAAAATAATTATCATCTAATAATAAATTCGCGTAACATATCATACTAATAAAAAAACAAATAAGTATAGAAATATATATACGCGGTTTGGTTCGGTTTGAATCCGTTTTAAAAAATCAATCTGATATTCGATCTGAACCGAGCAGTTTTCACAAATAACATCCAAACATATGCAATAATTTTTGACTTTTTTGTAGTTTTCAGTTTTATGGGATCAGTTTGAGGTTTTTATTTGGATTGGTTTGGATTTGAATTCTTCTAACATAAATCCCAAGAGTTTTAGGAATACCAGAATAAATCCCAGGAGAATTCTTTCTACCCATTTCTCTTGTATTTTTGTTATTAATTTTTATTCTGGTACTTATTTCTATGTCTCTTCTTTTTATTCTACTACTTCATCTTTGTTTATTTCTATCTTCTAACATAAACCTTTTAAATCAAAGCTTTTTTACAAACCAGATTTTAAAATCTGAATATCACAATTCAATCTCCCCTATTGTGTTTGGATTAATTTTGTCAACATATTTCTTTTGATTGCTCTTAGTCTTTACCTATAAAACATAATAAAAGATGCAACTATCATAATTCTAAATATCACAATTCCATCCCCCTTCTTTTGTTTGAAGTCCTTTGCTCAACAAATTCATTTATTTTGATTGTTTTTATCTTTACCTATAAAACACAATAAAAGATGCAATTATCATAATTTCAAGTATACTAAACCCTAATTTTAATTATTTATAAATATGTAGGAAGTTTTTGTTGCTTTCTTGCAAATCAAAAAATAAGTGTCTCTAAAACTATACTTTGAATTATATTTATTGGATACTTATAAACTTCCTCGAACTCACAACTTTGTTTCTGATCAAACAAAAGGCCTAACAAATATAATTTTTAAACATGGATTATCAACTTCAATGCACAATGGATAATTATGGTATAGTAAACTAATATCTGTAATTTCACTCATTAAAGATGAATAAGTGGCATGTCGAGGGTTTCTACACATATAACAACTGAGCTAACTTAGCAAGACAAGTCCCACGTTAATTTATTTGGTGTGAATATGTTGAGAAACTTTAAAAAAAATATTTTAGTTTTTTTTCCTTTCAATATAGGATTTTTTATTTAATTTCTAAAATGATTTAATAAAATATTTTAAAAAAATTATAACATTAGTCTATTTATATTAATTTCATTCCAATTATTTTGTACATCAGTTCCTAAATGAATTAATTAAATGTTTTATGCATCACATTCTTGGACTTTAATGTTAGACGACTACAACTTATCTAAAGGGGGTGAATAGATCCTCAATGAAAAATATTGCTTAAAAAATTGTTTTAAAATTTAAGCAAAAACTATGGCAAGTGGAAGTAGTATCTTAGATCACAAGTCGTCCAAACCGAACCGATTATAGGAGGCTTAGATATGCGTACAATATCGACTACTCAATTGAATGATGATAAAAAGTCTTAATATAATAAACTTCTCAAGTAATTTTTTTACAAATACAAGGCCAACCAATATCCAATGAAACAAATGATAAAACTAAGTGAAACAATTTATTCAACACTTAGTTGCAATTGGTAAAACTAAGTGCAATAATTTATCAAACACTTGGTGTGCATGATAAGGGATTTTGTTCTTCAAATTCTAGATTTTAACATGTTAGGGTTTGAATGTGGAATCATGAAATTGATGCTTGAATCATGTTTTGATGTTTGTAATGGATACTTATGTTGGATATATGTTGTAATGCATTTAATTACATTAAAATTACTTATTGGAGTGGGTTTTATGACCCCAATTCGTGGAGGAAGAATGATGTCCAAAGCAGATTTTTCTACACTTCGCAGAGGGCGCTTAGCGCCATGGGTCGTGCTTAGCGCGTTCTGAGATGAAAAGTTTTATATTTTGTTTAATCGATTTGGGGTATTGTATGCTTATGATTAATGAAGTATTTTCATGAATTTTAATAATTTATTCGATATTTTTTTGATTGGTTTTGGATGACTTTTGATGAGAAACATAATACTTGAATTTGTGTATATGTATGTTGGGAATAGATGTTAATTATAGATAACATGTATTATACTTATTGCTACATGTTATAATGATGTGTTTATATGATTAATTCTATGAGTATGCATTGTATGTGAATTTTGACATGGTGTATGTATGTTGTGCAATTTGGTGAAGATAATTCAAATATGTTGAATTATGTGAAATATGCTTGTATGATTAAGATGTGGAGGGGGTCTTAATTGCATATATATGTTGAGATTGTACATGCATCATGAGTTGTCAAGAGAAAAAATTTGGTAATTCCGTGGGAATTATTGACTTGTCTCAAACCTAGAGGACGAGCTTCTTGGTGGTTATCTATCTGAGAGATGGATCCAGCAGGACCAGTAAGGATAACAATTGGTACCACATGCATATTGCATTAAGTCGCATTGGAGTCACATGTGTCGATGTGAAATGTTGAATTGGTGTAAAATGTGTTATATTGGTGTGAATGTTACATATGTGATAATTGTGATTGATTATTTTGAATCTTGAATGGTTGAGCAATGTGGTATATGTAATCATGTAAACTGGACTAGATAACGTTGAATACATGATTTTGTGAAGTGTGATGAATTCAATTTATGTATGTATGATTTGCATTAATATTATTATATATTTCTATAGTGATGTGAATTCTCACCCTTCTGTTGAAATGGTGTTTTATAAGACATCGCTCAGGTACCGAGGATAGTAGTGGTGCTTCTAGCAAGGATTAGTCGGAGAATCTAGAGTCTTGTTTTTCCATTTTATTAGGTAGTGAGTCATGCTCTAGTCTATGTAACACGGGGAACATTTGGATTCATGTTATATTGTTAGTTTTCATGTTTGTTTTGAGAGATGTTTGTTATACTCTCTGATTATTTATGTTGTATGTGAGATTATGTGATGGTGGCCTTTAGTTCATAATGTTTTATATATGGTTGTCAGTATGGGTTTTCGATCATTAGTATTATTTTGAAATGAGCATTATTCCACTGCGAGATGCATATATGTTATTGTATGGAACATGATTCTAAATGCGTGTTATGAGCATGAATAATGTATTGTGTTGTTATCGTGAAGTAAATGTGACACCCTATTTTAATATGCATGTTAATTTACTCTGATGATGCTATATATTACATGTGGGGTTTTAGAGGGGTGTTACACAGAATCTTGTAAAAAAAAACCCAAATACATAATTTGATCTTGAGGTAAAAACTCTCACTGTTTTTTTGATGAAACCCCCTATGATTCTCAACCCAACCTTAAGTTACAACCAACCTAAATTGAGAACTATCAACACAAGTTTAGATGGCACCCAAACAATGAACGATTATGTGTATGTTGTTTGTGTGTATACATAGATTCAAGGTTGAAGATGATGAGAAATCTTAGTATGTGTTTATAGTTTCATCAAGTTGAAAACGATGCATGTATGAAGTATATATAGGTGTGCAAGTTGGAGGCAAAAGGGAAACCTAAATGTTTGAAAAGGAAAAAGATTTTTGCAAAATTTTGACACATGTGTCGACACATGTAAGTTATGTGTTGACACGTGTAATGACATGTGTCGACCTATATAAGGTATTTGTGTTGACACATAGTTACAAATCCTACATGTTTTATTATTAAACTACATGTGTCAACACATGCATGCATGTGTCGACACATCCAACTAATTTTATGCAGAAAATTATTTTTGATGCATGATACCTTTCGACAACCTTTTCAAACATGTTCTAGATGCATTCTAAGATCACAAATGCAAGAGTGCACACAATGACTCAGAGATACCGTTTAACATACAAAAATTTAAATTTATCCTTGTTTTAACGTCATGCAAAACATCTATTTGAGAGGCAAATGCATTCACATACTCCCCCTTTTTTATGATGGCAAAACTTTAAAACTTTTGATGATGCTTTTAATGTCTTTATGAAGGCTCCCCCTGAATGTGTGCATCCCAAACTTCATCTTCGCATATGCTTGTCCCCCTTTGACAAGATGAAAAAGAGACAAAGAAAGTCATGAGAAGTATCATATATTAGACAGATACAAATATACCACACAGAGGCGTTTTGCAAAAGTAAGAACATGCACTCACATATATCCATATATATGGAATGGAGCAAGAGATAAAACATAAATAACAGGAAATACACATCACCATAAAAACAAATGCATGAAAGGTGATGAATGGAATGCACTAGAAAAATCTTGAGTTGCTTCAAAAACATCACAATTATGCAACACTTCTCATTGGTGCTCCCGATGCTTCACACGCATGTGCCTAGCTTGGTGAAAACTAAATCACCACTAAAACCCAAAGTAAAGATGTTATCATGAAATGAGACATAACTTGATCAAGAGCTGAAATTTCACTAAACATGCTCATATTACATGAATTGCAAGAAATAAAAATAATGGAAAACAAGCTTGAGCACCTAGATCATATACTTCAAATGTGAAAATATCAATAGCATGAAGTCACTATAAGCATATAAATTGACACATATTTCAGTTATCAATTGAAACTTTTGGAAGTGAAAATAAATGATATATATTGAGTATATCAAGCATTTGAAACATAAACAACACTGCATTAAGGAAAACTCTTAATTTCAAAGAGAAAAGAAACTAAATTACCTCATAATTGAATGGAATGAAGGATGCCCTTAAATTATGTGAAAACTCTCAAAAAAAAAGTTTTATATATATATATATATATATATATATATATATATATATATATATATATATATATATATATATATATATATATATATATATATATATATATATATATATATATATATATATATATATATATATATATATATATATATATATATATATATATATATATATATATATATATATATATATATATATATATATATATATATATATATATATATATATATAATGCATGCAAGAAATATAATTAGGCAACATTTGTGATATCAAGAATCCACGATTCTCTTGAAATGTTGAAAAATGGTTCGGTTGCGAGAGGTTTTATAAAAAATATCCGCAAGTTGATCTTTACTATCAACATGCTCAAATACAACATCCATTTTTTTAACACGGTCACATAGGAAATTGTGATACGGTGGGAGAACTGACTTGAGGTTTTGCGTTTGTTTTCGCAAATGTTTCAGTTTAGCAAGAGTCGCCACCGAATTTTTATTTTATCCTAAGGAAAGGTTAAAAAGCACAGGAAAAAACTTTGAGATGTTTTCGTGGGTTCGGGGAGTAGATTATAGAAAGGAAAGGTATTAGCACCCTTTCTATCCATGGTTATCCATGGGCTCTTAGTTACTTGCTTAGATCACTTGCCTTGCATTTTCAATTGTTTGAAATGGTGCTTTCAATTGTTTGAAATGGTGCTTTGTGTGTGATTTTGAAAGATGTTTTGAAAAGAGGCCATTTGTTGTGGCAACCTTTGTAATGATCCATGTTTGAATGTATACAAAGGTGTATTTGTCTTTTGAAAAGTTTTCAATGTTTTGAAATTGTGTTGTGATGTGTGTTTTGAAAAATGGCAAGGATTTGTTTTGCAAGATTGGTCAAGTAACCAAGAGCTATCTACCCTAAATTTCTCAAAGACCTTTCCTATGTTTTAACCCTTTTAACAGTATTGTTCCACCATTGTATTTGATGGACAATCTTGTGTTAGGATGTTAACAGGACGGGCGCGGGTCATCGTTTAGACCATGAATGCAATAGTGCCAAGTGTCTTTGGCAATTTTTCCTTTAAGGGACTTGATCATTTTTTAGGCAACTTGAGAAAGCGTCATCGAGGGACTATGATCATTTGATTTGTTTTGTTTTGCCAAAGACACTCAACATGCAACATGGCCCATTTGGAAGGCAACAAGTGGAGTAACCCTAAGGGTGCAAGTGTGATTGGTGTTGTCCATTTTCATGCTTTTTTGTCTTTGTATTAGGTCAAGCTATTTGTTATTTGATTTGTATACAAACCCTAAGTCTATCATGGCATAATTTGAAAGCTTTTAAATGCGGAAATTTAAAGTCCTAAATTATTACAACATAATTATGGGGATGGGGGTACAAATGTTTGAATGGGGGGATATTTGGCAAGAAATTAAATCTAAAGTTATTACATCCATATTGAATAGACAAATATTAAATTGTACCATATTTAAACAAATATAATAAATATGCAAAATGTATTATGCACAAAAAGGATTTTTTATGTATGAGAAAGTATTTTTCAATGTGAAATATAAACAAAAAATAAAAAAGTCAAATTTGGAGTATTTTTATGGTTTAGGGCAAAACCCTAATTTTTGAATAAACATTATTATTTATTGAGTATATATAAAATAAATTAATTTATGCACAAATAAATGCAAAAATAAATAGGTATATGCTAAATAAAATAAATAAATGCCAAATAAATGCAAAAATGGGTGGAAAAATATTTTTAATGTTTTTTATATTTGAGCAAAAAAATAATAAGTCAGAATAAAAAAGAAAAAATCAAAAATGATAAAGATTTCACTCAATGGGCCAGGGGTGCAAAAATGAGAAAAGGGGTGCAAAAAGAAAAACTGACTCAGGCCCAGCCCAAGCCAGACATCTTCTTCCTCCAGCAACCTGTTTGAAACAAAAACACGCGCTTCTTCTTGTCCAACACAAATCCTGATTCCTTGACTTTTAGCAAAAACTCACAACACAAATAATGTAGAGCATCAAGAGACGAATTCATACATATAAAAATCTTGACCTAACTCTCAGAAACGAGGGAGAATTTCTTCATCCCCAATTTCTGACCTAACTTTTCTCCAATGTTCATGGCCAAAATTCTCACAGCATACTCAATATAAATGAAAAGTAAGTATATGGATGGCTTCAGGGCTATGAGTAGAACATGTTTTCTTCACAAACCTAAGCTTAATCATGCCTGGATAGAGAGATAGAAGTTCGTGTTTTACCTGTTTCAGCTTGACTTGAACAGAACAATGTAGTAACTTCCAATGGATTCTGAGCTTTTATACAGCTTGCCTGAAGTCCAAGGATGCTTCTCCAACTCCTAGCTTGCTTTAAAATTAACTGAATCGTGCTATGAAAGTCAACCTGCACATCTTGAAAATAAAAATGGCAAACGTGGTTATGGTGTTATAGCTTGAGTTCAATGCTTGGGATAGCTTCAGTGGGTGATATGGAACATGTTTGAACAAGCTTTGGCCAAAACGCATAAGTGGAATGGATTGTGGAAGTGAAACTGCAACAGGTACCCTGTTTTACAGAAAAAATGTGATCTTCTGTATGAGGAGGTATTAGGGATGATTGAGTCGTGTTTTAAGCTTGGTTTGATGTATGGAGAATGTTTGCAAACTTTGTTTTGGTTGGTGTTTACAGGAATGAGAGATTGGAGTTGTTTTGCAATCTTGCTTGTTTTTGAAGTAAGTAAACTCAAGTCCTTATGCAGGCCTGTATATCCTCTCTATCTATGTTGCACCTCTTGTTCTTGATCAGAGTCATTTGTGTACAAATGCTAGCCTCAAAGATCTGGCCCATGCCTCTTGGATTTTGTATTTGACATAAAGTGCATCTTTATCAAAATGGCATGTTTGCTTTTTCTATTTAAGGATTGATTTTATGTGCAATGCCCAAAGGGAAGGAATAATGCATTAATACAATGGTTAGGCATTTAATTATGGTTTGTGAGACTGGTTTTGAGGCCTGCAAGCTAGCTTGTACAAGCTGATTTGAAAAATGCCAATGTATGAACATGTATTTGGTTATGAACAAAAGTGACTTTTGCCCAACTTTGCAAATTCGATTCTCCCTAACCACAAGGGTGTTTGAGAAGTTCTTGGATAATTTGGAAATCTTGGAATGTGTACTACAATCCATCTTTGTAATGCAAATTGAAACTACAAGTGGAACAATGTGAAAAATGGCCAAGAAGTTGGACAAAAATCCTGCCTAGAATAGGTCAAAATTTCTCTAAGTTAAAAATGTTTTGCACCCTTATTCCAAAAATCATAACTTGAGCTACAAACTTCTTTTGAGAAAACTTTGTGAATCAAAGTTGTAGATGTTGCAATGGACTACAACTTTCATGTTTTGAGTTTTGTTTGAATCCATTTGTATCTTGGTGAAAAAATGGGACAAAGTTAGGAAAAAATAAGGAAATTTTATAACTTAGAAAAATTTCTAAGTTATGAAATTTCTTCATTTTAAACCCTAATTTGCAATTTTGGGCTTCTTGATGAACAAGTTTCATAATTTGACATGTCTTGATGAAAAATAAATTTTGGCACTTGATTTTGATCAAAAAGTCAAAGTTTGACTTTTCAGTATACAGTCAAATTTTGATCAGTTGACTGGAAAATTCATCTGTCAATCCTGTGCATTTGGGATTTTTTGAACTTGTTGAATGGGTCAAGACAATGCCATTGAGTCCTTGAGTCCATATGTGAGCTTGGTTTGCCATTGGTTAGGTCCAACAGTCAAAAATTGCCTTTGTGCAGTCAAAACCCTAAAAATGACCATTTTGCCCTTTTGGTGATCTGATCAAATTTCTTGTGGAATTGTGATCCAAACTTGACCAAATGGTTCATATGAGTTCATTATGTTGATGTGGGTCAAAAGTCATGAAGTTTGACTGTCAATTGGCCACAGTTGACTTTTTCCCCAATACAGCTGATTTCTAGGTCAACTGTCCAATTGACTGGGCAAAGATTGGAATCAAGGCTTGAAACTTGGTATGGATAAACTTGTGAGTCCAACATGAAGCATGAAAGTCACTTTGGGCATTTTAGGTCAAAACATCTTTGTGCAAACTCAAACCCTAATTTGGGTCAACAGTGCAAGGAGGAGTCTTGAGCAGAGCAAACCCTAACTTGATCCTGAGTTCCAAGAGTCTTGTGGTGAGAAAATGTTGATGAAATGAGAGGGCAAATTTTGGGGTACAACAGTTGCCCCTGTTCAATCTTCTTGAACCTGAAGAGTTAGATTGGCAAGTTTGCCTTTCGCGTCTCGAAGGTAAAAGGAGATTGGACACTAGAGTGCCCGTAAATTTGCACTCGTCAAAGCATGGGTGCAGGAATGGGCTTAGAGTTGCCATTTGGAGATGGGCTTAAAGATGCCATCTGGAGGGGTGACAGAATCTTGTCGGGGGATGGGCTTAAAGATGCCATCTGGAATGCTTGTTAAGTTGTATGTGATAGATTAGAAAAATGAGGATCAAAATGGTATCCGTGTCTGGAATGCATTTGAACTATATCTGGAGACTGAGTTTGTATGAGAAAAAGAATGGCCTTCGTATCGGGGGCGTATCTGAGTTGTAACTGTGTTTGAACGTAGAATGAATATCATAATGACTGTCGTGTCTGGAGTGTATCTGTATTGTATTTGGGTAACAGAGAAACATCTGTTCATGGAGCAATTGCGTGCTGGGGACAAATTATGAATGAGTGACAGAATGGCAACCGTGTCTGGAGCTTATCTGGACTATATCTGAAGTTGAAAATTGTATGAGTAGCAGAATAACTTTCGTGTCTGGAGTGTATCTGAAACTGTAACTGGGATTGAGATCCGTATGAGTAATAGAATGACTTCCGTGTCTGGAGTGTATTTGAAACTGTAACTGGGATCTAAATAAATGACAGAATGACTTCCGTGGCGAATGCACTGGGGGGAATCAAATTGCTGCTGTAAGGGTCAGAATGGTATCCGTGCTTGGAATGCATTGAACCTTGAGGTGGATAAGTGAATCTGAATGAGAGATAGAATGACTGTCGTGTCTGGAGTGTATCTAGTCTGTATCTGATTGCTGTAGTCTGAATGAGTAGTAGAATGACCGTTGTGTATGGGGTGTATTTGTACTGTATCTGACTTGAAATTCTGAATGAGTAATAGAATGATCGCCGTGTCTGGGGTGTATCCATACTGTATCTGAATAATTGTTAATGATAGCCTTTTAATCTTATCCTGAAAAGGATGAAATGTTAGCTAAAACACAAAGTTATGTTGCATGATATGTATGATGCAATATATATGTTATATCAATGTTTATGATATATGAATGTAATGAATGCGCATGTAAGCTGATGAGCTGTCTTGCTGAGGATAGATGAATCCTGGATAGCCGGAGATGAGAGAATCTTGAATGTTGCCGAGGAAAATGAATCATTGACTGCTGCAGGGGATTGCAGGAATCTCTGAATGCTAAAGCTGAGATATCCTCATTGACTGCTGACTGCTCGGGGAACAAGATCTTCAATTGTTGAGGGATCTTAGGACCACTGCTGGGGATTGGAACTCCTTGGTGACTTGTAGGGAATGAGAATTCTGATGACCTCTATCGGGGAGTCCAGAACCTGGTAGGCTTAAGCTGGAGAAGTAAAATTGAGAATCTTCAATCTGACGGGAAGTATCTCTGTGGGGAGAAGGTTCACTAGTCTGGTTCCGCTGGGGATTGATAGTTGGAAGTGTTAGCTCCGCTGGGGATAGGATTTTCAGGTTTTAGGGCTCCACTGGGGATACTAAAACTTAACTCTGAGGGGAATTAAGTTCTGGAAGGCTCTCTGGCTGGGGAAATCAGTTTTAAGAAAGCTTTTGTTCTGCTGAGGATCCTGAAGTTTAACTCTGTTTGGGGATTCCTTCTGAAAGGGTGTCAAGACATCTATCCGTACCTTCAACCTATCAGTAATCATCTTTCTTTATTTGTAAGGAAATGATTATGTTCAAATGCATATGCCTATTTAACAAAACATTGGACGTTTCTCAAATAAAACATAAGTGCAAAAGAGGAAAAAGGAAGACAAAGCAAATTTCTGTATTTGGAAAAGTATTTGTATTAACTTTCTATGAGTATCTTTGTACAAAGGAGACAGGCATCCTAGTAAGAGGATGTCGTTGTAAAAATTGAAAATTTTATACAAAAGAAAGATGGCTATGTGTAACAATTCCATGGGATTCCATTCTGCTATAGCCTTCACAACTCTGAATATCTGTCCATTCAATGCTTCGTCTGCCGATGACTGGATTGATCAGGAGCTTGGAGCTGGTGGATGAAGAGATTGTCCTTAAAGTGATCCGACGAGACATAGTCATACGCTTTAATTCCCTAACTTTTGCCTGAATCGCCCTTTCGGGTTTTCGATCCACCGGGAAACCCTTTTTTTCCCAAGTCGCCCTTTCGGGTTTTCAACTTGCCGGGTGTACATTTTTTTTTTGTTTTATCCCTAATTTTTTCCTGAACCGCCCTTTCGGGTTTTCGGTTCACCGGGATGCCCATTTTTTCCCAAGTCGCCCTTTCGGGTTTTTAGGTTTTCGACTTGTCGGGTTATTTTATGCGTAGTATCTTTTGACTATGTCTGTGTTCGCAGGGTGTGGCAAATCGTCGCCGTCCATGGTGGTAAGAATCATTGCACCACCAGAAAATATGCTCTTGATCACAAATGGTCCTTCGTAAGTAGGAGTCCATTTTCCTCTGGGATCACTTTGCGGAAAGATGATTCGCTTGATTACGAGATCTCCAACTTGATATACTTGACGTCTGACTTTCTTGTTGAAAGCCTTGATCATCTGTTTTTGGTACGTCTGACCATGGCAAATAGCAGTGAGTTGCTTCTCGTCGATCAAATTGAGTTGATCAAGTCGGGTCTGAATACAATCGTCTTCATTCAAACCAGCGTCCTTCATAATCCTTAAAGAAGCAATCTGAACTTCCATGGGTAGGACAACTTCCATGCCATATACTAAAGAAAATGGGGTTGCCCCTGTTGAAGTACGTGCCGTGGTACGGTATCCATGCAAAGAAAACGGTAGCATCTCATGTCAGTCCTTATAGGTCACTGTCATTTTCTGAATGATCTTCTTGATGTTTTTGTTCGCAGCTTCAACAGCACCGTTCATCTTCGGCCGATTGGGAGATGAATTGTGATGATAAATCTTGAACTGTTCGCATAGAGCGGTGATCATAGTATTATTCAAGTTTGTACCGTTGTCTGTGATGATCCTGTCGGGGACACCATACCGGCATATGAGGTTTTGCTTGATGAAGCGGGCAACCACATTTTTTGTAACAGAGGCGAAGGAAGCTGCTTCGACCCACTTGGTGAAATAGTCAATGGCGACCAAAATGAAGCGATGTCCATTGGACGCTGTGGGCTTGATCTCTCCAATCATGTCAATGCCCCACATTGTAAACGGCCAAGGAGCTGTCAAAACGTTGAGAGGAACAGGAGGAACATGAATCTTGTCAGCGTAGACCTGACATTTGTGGCAAGTACGGGAATGTTGATGGCAATCAGCTTCCATGGTAGACCAGTAATAGCCTGCCCTTAGAATCTTCTTAGCCATTGTATGCCCGCTCAAGTGGGTGCCAAATGGGCCACTGTGTATCTCGGTCATGATCAACTCTGCTTCAGCTTTGTCTACACATCGGAGTAAAACACAATCATGGCTGCGCTTATAAAGGATGCCATTGCTTAGGAAGAACTTTGCGGCAAATCTCCTTAAGAACTTCTTGTCATTTACGGAAGCTCCTTCGGGATATTCTCTAGTCTGGAGATACCTTTTGATTTCATGAAACCAGGGTTGTTCCACTACTTCTTCGGTATTAATCTCATGACAATGCGCAGGTTCATCCATTCGCTCGATGGTGATTTGGGGAGCCTCGTTATCCCAGTTGAGTTTAAACATGGAGGACATTGTTGCCAGAGCATCTGCTAGCTGATTCTCTTCTCGCGGGAAATGCTCGTAGGTGATCTGCTCGAAATGAGGCAGCAATGTCAAAACATGTTCTTTGTATGGGATAAGATTAGGATGCTTGGTGTCCCACTCTCCTTTGATTTGACTGATAACCAAAGCCGAGTCCCCAAATACGATCAAAGATTTGATCCCCAAGCCTATAGCGGCCTTGAGACCAAAGATGCAAGCTTCATATTCAGCCATGTTGTTGGTACAGCTGAAGCAAAGTCGGGCCGTGAAAGGTGTGTGGCAACCTTCCGGGGAAATGAGTACTGCACCGATACCGTTTCTAAGTGCATTTGAAGCACCATCAAAGTACAAGGTCCATCGGGATCCTTTTTCAAGTCCGTCATACGGTCCGTTACCTTCAATGTTGTCCAAAGTCATGATGTCCTCGTCCGGGAAGTCGAATCTCATGGATTGATAATCTTCGATAGCTTGATGAGCTAGATGGTCAGCTAGTACACTCCCTTTTATAGCTTTTTGGGTAGTATACTGGATGTCATACTCAGTCAGGATCATCTGCCATCTAGCGATTCTTCCAGATAAAGCAGGCTTCTCGAAGATATACTTGATAGGATCCATTTTGGAAATCAACAAAATGGTATGAGTCATTATATACTGCCTTAGTCGGCGAGCAGCCCATACCAAAGCGCAACAAGTTTTCTCGAGCAGTGAGTAGCGAGTCTCACAGTCGGTAAACTTTTTGCTAAGGTAATAAATGGCATGCTCTTTTCGACCAGACTCGTCATGCTGGCCCAGTACGCACCCCATTGAGTTATCCAAAACGGTCAGATACATGATCAGCGAACTTCCTTCGACGGGTGGCATCAGAATAGGAGGTTCTAGAAAATACTCCTTGATCTTATCAAAAGCATCTTGGCAATCGTCGTTCCATTCGACTACCTGATCTTTCTTCAATAGTTTGAAAATTGGCTCACAGGTAGATGTCAGATGAGAGATGAATCTGGCAATATAGTTCAAGCGCCCCAAGAACCCTCTAACCTCCTTTTCAGTACGGGGGGCCGGAATTTCTTGTATAGCTTTCACTTTTGCTGGATCGACCTCAATGCCTTTGTTGCTGACAATGAATCCTAGAAGTTTACCAGACCTAACTCCAAAAGTGCACTTACTTGGATTCAGCCTGAGTTTGTATTCCTTCAATCGGGCAAACAGCTTTTACAGATGTTCAAGGTGTTCCTCCTCTGTTTGTGATCGAGCTATCATGTCGTCTATGTAAACTTCGATCTCATGATGTATCATATCATGAAACAAAGCTACCATGGCGCGCTGATTAGTTACCCCTGCGTTCTTCAGTCCGAACGACATCACCTTGTAGCAGAAGGTACCCCACTGTGTAACAAAGGTTGTTTTCTTCATGTCCTCGGGGGCCATTTTAATCTGGTTGTAGCCCGAGAAGCCATGCATGAAGGAAAACACTTTGTGCTGAGCAGTGTTGTCAATCAAAATGTCGATATGCGGTAGCGGAAAATCATCTTTGGGGCTAGCCCTGTTCAAATCCCGGTAGTCCACACACATTATGACCTTGCCGTCTTTTTTGGGAACTGGCACAATGTTAGCAACCCATTATGGATAGGATGTAACAGCCAGAAAGCCAGCGTTGAACTGCTTCATTACTTCAGCTTTAATCTTCTCAGACATGTCGGGCCTCATTCGGCGGACTTTTTGCTTGATCGGTGGACAATCCTCTCTTGTAAGGAGACGGTGAACCACGATGTCTGTGTCTAAACCCGGCATGTCTTCATAAGACCAGGCGAAGATTTCAATGTATTCATTTAACAGCTGTACTAAACACTCCTTGACACTTGGTTCTAGATTGGCACCCACTTGTACTTCTTTCCGGTCTTCCTCTGTTCCTAAGTTGACAGTTTCCAACAACTCTTCATGAGGCAAGATGGCCCTCTCTTCTTGTTGTAGAAGTCTGGCTAGCTCTCCTGGTACTTCACAATCTTCGTCATCTTCGTATTCAGCCTGATTGACCAAATCTTCAGAGTTATTGAAGGATACAACAGAATAGTCGCCCATAGAATCCAGAGTGGATGGGTACCTGCATTTGTGAGTGTGGGTGTGTGTAAGGGATAGCCATCCTTAAACAAACAAAAATGCAAAAGGAAAGAAAATGAACACAGCAGTTTATCAATGAAAAATGTCCAATGATTCATTAAACATGGCATATGAATATGAAGAGAATCAAAACCCTTACAAATGGACCTACATGCCCCGGGAAAGGCATGAGGTGAAAAAGTAGTGTGCAGATTGTTTAAAAGTAATTATTACAGACCAACAGGAAATGTTCGAAAGATAAGTTACTGATTAATGAAAGTAATGGGGACAAAGTCTTTCGCCTCCCAGATGTGTAGTCCCCCTTCGATGGTTGGGAATATCCAATCTTCAATGTTGGCCTCTTCGTCTTCGTATTCCAAAGCATTGATTCCATGAGGAGAAATCTTGACTGGTGTCTTTTCAATTTTTGAGCGACGCATAGCTTTTTGCCCCGCAGCGGTTAATTCCAACCCAAACTTGTCTGTCTTGTGGGGAAAGTCAGGCAACTGACCCCATGTTGAGCTCTTCCCCTCCTTCATTGCAGCCTTTACGTCTTTCAGAGATGCCATCCTGGACACCTGCTTGGGTACCTCAGCTACTGCCTTTGCTACTGCAACCTCAGGAGCAATTTCCTCGAAGTGTTGGAATGGTGTTTCAATGAATTCGCCCTCCACCTCTACATACTGAAAGGAGTTCAGGTGACTGGTCATATATTCCTCCTCACCGTGTACAGTTATGATTTTTCCCTTAACAGGGTATTTCAGCATCTGATGTAGGGAGGAAGTGACTGCGCCAGCATTATGTATCCATGGTCTCCCTAGCAAGCAAGAGTATGACGGACGAATTTCCATCACATAGAAAGTTGAGTGGAATACTTCAGTGCCAACCTTGATGGGAATGTCGACCTCCCCATGCACCATTCTTTTAGACCCGTCAAAGGCCCTGACAATGATATCACTTGGTTTCAGCTCCAAGCCTTCATAATCCAATCGATCCAAAGCTTTCTTAGGAAGCACGTTTAGAGAAGAACCAGTGTCGACCAAGACATGGGCGAGAGTAGTTCCTCGGCATTCAACTGACACATGCAATGCGTCATTGTGCTTTCTTCCCTTCGGAGTCAGGTCAGCATCAGAGAAACCCAGGCCTTTGTCGGCAGTAAGGCTGGCTACACAATCCTGGAATTGATCGGCTGAAGTTTCCTGGGGAACATGGGCTGTCTTCAGAAATCTTATCAATGCTTTGGCATGAGCCTCTGAACAAAGCAGCAATGCTAACATGGAGATCTTCGAGGGGGTTTGCCCCAGCTGTTCTACCACATCATAATCACTCTTCTTAATTATTTTCAGAATCTCCTCCATTTCTTTCTTAGAGGTTTCGGGGATGACCAATGGCTGAGCCCTCGTCCTGACGAGCTCATATTGGATCCCTTTCCCCTTATCAGCAGAAGTAGGAGGGACAACCACAGGAGTAACAGCTTCTTCAATTAACGGAGTTCTTGCAGAAAGTTTTATCGGTGCAGGAGTAACTTTGGCAGCAGTTGAGGGTCCAAAGATTGCCTTTGGAGGGGCAATCTCTGGAGAGAAAATTCTCCCACTTCGGGTAATCTTGCTCGTATCGGCAATGTTTCCAATGTCAGAATTTTCTTCGTCAGAGCTCTCTTCAGTTATCTCAATTTGTTTAACACCGTGGTAGTAGATTTCTCTACCATAATTCCACTGTATCGATTTGTCAGATTTGTAGGGGACGGGCCCAGGCATGGTTATTTTCAGAGGAACAATCTTCATAGAGGATGTAATCTTAACAGGCTTTTTAGGGACCTTGGAAAGATTGGTGGAAATGGTGATTATTGAAACATCTTCGATAGGTGTTGGAGTAGCAGGAATCTTTTCGAAAAGAATTTGTTGGTTGTCCATTAGGCCTTGGATGCCTATCTTCAGCAATGGACAGTCGATTGGTAGGGAGGAACAATAGTAGCAGTCTTCTTTACATCCTGGGAAAATCCCAGCTTTCAACAGATTTAACTTGATTGTTAGTAGTGGAGTTACCAGATCATCAACAGTAGAAACATACAAATCTTCTTCAACGGCATGAACATGATGGCCATGCTTTAGCATCGGAGCGGATATTACGTTCGACTTCTCGGGGGCGTCGAACTCAACCTCTTTTGCGTCTATCAAGTCTTGAATTTTATTCTTTAGCGCCCAACAATTGTTGGTGTCATGTCCGGCGCTATCAGAATGGTAGGCACATTTGGCATTGGCATGATAGTATGGAGATGTGGTGTTAGGGTTTTTCGGTGCCTCCTTTAAACCAGTCAGATTCAACTTCAACAAATGGGGAAGAACTTGTGCAGGCGTCATATTGATGCGGGTGAACTGACGTTGTGGCCGTTCTACCCGTTGCTGGTTAGGTCTAGACTGATTGGTACGAGGCTGATCATTTGACGAATTTTGAATCATCACGGCCCCCACAGTCAGCCGGCGCCCAGTTCTCCCCAATCCCTTTTGAGAGTACACAACAGCTTCCTCCTTCTTGGCTAGAAATGGCTTTTTAACAGTTGTAGATGCAGAGGCATCCCTTTGAATATTCCCACTCTTAATACCAGCTTCCACCCGTTCGCCAGTCAGAATTAATTCAGTAAACCCTGCGGAAGAGCACCCGATCAAATGGTTGAAAAACGGGCCAGATAGGGTCCCCAAGAACATATCAACTAGTTCCCTATCTAAAAGAGGTGGCTGCACTCTTCCGGCCAAGTCGCGCCATTTCTGGGCGTATTCTTTGAATCCCTCATTTGAGGTCATCCCCATACTTTGTAGATGAGTACGGGTTGGCGCTAAATCAGCGTTATATTGATACTGGCGATAAAAGGCAGCTGCCAAATCCTCCCAACTATGCACCTCCGACCTCTCAAGCTGGTAAAACCAATCTAGTTGTGTACCAGACAGGCTATCCTGGAAGAAGTGTACCCAAAGATTTCTATCGGATGAATGAGGTTGAATTTTTCTGACATACGACCTTAGGTGCATCTTTGGGCAAGACAGCCCGTCATATTTTGCAAAAATTGGAACCTTAAACTTTGGAGGGATCACAATCCCAGCAATCAATCCCAATTCTTCAAAATCTAACCCAGGAACTCTTTGCAGCTCCATAGCTGCCAGTCTATCCTCCAAGTTTTTGTATTTATCGTCCGCTGGCGGGTATTGCTGCTCTGAATAATCTTCATCTTCCTCAACCTCTTCCTCTTCAGCCTCAGACTCAGAAGGTAATGCAGCCCCTTTTCCTTTACCAGTTCCCTCATCAGATGTGGAGGGAAATTCAAGAACCCTCCTTGCTTCATTCTCAAATCTTCTTCCCAGTGTAGCTACCCCAACTCTTTTCTTCTTCTTTTTTCCTTTTTCTTGTTCTTTATTCCCTAGCAGTGCTTTAAGATCCTCCTGACCCTTTGCTAAGGTCATTAGGAGCTGTTGAAACTGTGAGTTTTGTGCCTGCAGATCTTTGACCGTCTATTCAAGATCCATCTTACTGAAATAAACAGCAGAAAGATAAGGAAACCTGGTGTGAAGACCTGCTTATGCATATGATGAATGATATGTTTATTCATGAAATGCATTCAAGGATTTGGAAATTCAAAATTGTTGCAGACAAAAAGAACACACTTCATATTAATAAGAAGAAAATTTGTCAGTACATAAATGCCCCATGGGCCAAATATTACAAAAACTTCTTAAGGTAAAAAGACGTGGCGCATCCTCTTTGGTGCGATGTAAGTGTTGAGGGTCTCCTCTTCGTGAAGTCGGCGGGTAAGCTCCAAAACCTTCTTCTCACTGGCGTAGAAGCTGGCTTCAAAAGTATTTCGTTCCTCCTTGAGTTGGATCCAACTCTTTTGCATTTCCTCCCATGATGTTGGCATGTCAGGATGTAGGATGGTGTAAGGAACCTCTCCTTCCTTAACAGGCTCTTTAATCAAAGGGAGAATGTGAGGGTAAGGCATCATAAGAATCTGGGCGCGGGTTCGTACCCACTTGAGATAAGGCTCGAGAGGGATGGAGTTCTTGTGCCCCAGTGTCTTGATATCTACCTTGTTAGGCATCCTCCAAGCTCGGATGAATCTTTGGCGAAGTCCTTGCGCATCGTTGTCGAAGTCAAAAACTAGGTTAGGAATCAGCATGTCATGAGGGCCATCCCTCCGTGCATATCCAAATTGTCTCAAAGCTAGACAAGGGTTGTAGGTAATGCCTCCCCTAATGCCAAGTAATGGAACATTAGGGAACTCACCACAACGATCGATGATGATGACATTTTCTCTGGACCGAGAACACCAATGTACATCTGAATGTGTGAGGGTCATCAATCGTTGTGACCACCTTAACCCTTGTTCATTCTTCAAAACAGATTGTGGAAGGTGCGAAATAAACCACCTTGCAAGGAGAGGAGTACAGCACATGAGAACACCTCTCTTTCTCATTGTTCGTGTGTAAAATGAGTGGAGGATGTCCCCAAGCAATGAAGGTATGGGATTCCTGGATAGGAAAACCTTGACAGCATTGACATCTATAAGTTGGTCAGTATTTGGGAACAAGACCAACCCATAAATGAGGAGTGCCACAATTTCTTCGAAGGCTTGTAGATCCAAAGAATTCCAACACTCTTGTGCCTTCTCAAACAAGAATTTTGCCAAGAAGCCTTTGATACCACTTCTAGTCTCCCAATGCCCCTTGATGTCAGATAGTTGCAAGTGTAGTGCTTGAGCAACATCTTCAGGCTTTGGTTCTTTTTCCGTACCGTTGTAGGGTAGTTGATTAAGAATAGGAATTCTCAGGAGTTGAGAAAATTCCTCCAAAGTGGGCACCAACTGGTAGTCAGGGAATGTGAAACAGTGGTGAAGAGGATCAAAGAATTGGAACAACACTTTCACCATGTCTTCTTCAATGCTGGTGTTGACTAGGCTGAGCAGTCTACCATGTCTTTCAATGAAGAGAGAGCTTTCTGGAATTTTGGATGTAAGCTCCCTGAGTTGAGGAGGGATTCTCACAAGGTTGACTTGGATGGTTTTCCTGCGAAGAATTTCCATGACCTACAAAACAACAACAAAGATGAAGATCCAAACCCTTGAAAAGGTTAGTGGATGCATATGATGCTTTATGATGTTCATGATGTATGCACAAACATATGTACAAGCAAGTCACACAAAACCCTAGTTTCAGGCTTGCACGAGGTTTCATAGGTAAGTACCCTCTTGAGTGTAGTTGGCTTAAAAACCTGTCCTATAAATAGTAACCGGGTTCTAAGGAGCTCAATATCATTGAATTGTTTCCTATGTTCATTGTTTTGGTTTAGCCACTTAACTAGCGACCAAAATATTCCAAGAAAACAACCCTCAATGAGTGTAGTATCGAGTATCTACCAACTTCGGACTGCACCAAAGCCGGTCATCTCACTACCCCTAATAAAAGGCCAAGATGGTCAAGTAAGGTTCTAGGTCATTAGTGCTTAGTGACATCACTCAGCGGCCCCGTACTCTCCTTGATTGAACTCAAGGGTTACCGGTACTCACAAATATGTCCCACTAATATAGCTATTGCTTCAACCGTGTCGGTATACCCCGCACAGTTTCCACAACGTATTTTCTATCTATGAATGTTTCCCAAATCCGGGTGTAGGATTTCAAGCCCAAACAAGAGAACCAAAATGTAAAGCAATCAAAACAAACAATTAGTCATGCAAAAGGGTGATCTAAGCCCTAAGGTTACTCCACTTTTAAGAATTTTCTCCCCAGCAGAGTCGCCAGTTCTGTGATACGGTGGGAGAACTGACTTGAGGTTTTGCGTTTGTTTTCGCAAATGTTTCGGTTTAGCAAGAGTCGCCACCGACTTTTTATTTTATCCTAAGGAAAGGTTAAAAAGCACAGGAAATACCTTTGAGATGTTTTTGTGGGTTCGGGGAGTAGATTATAGAAAGGGAAGGTATTAGCACCCTTTATATCCATGGTTATCCATGGGCTCTTAGTTACTTGCTTAGATCACTTGCCTTGCATTTTCAATTGTTTGAAATGGTGCTTTCAATTGTTTGAAATGGTGCTTTGTGTGTGATTTTGAAAGATGTTTTGAAAAGAGGCCATTTGTTGTGGCAACCTTTGTAATGATCCATGTTTGAATGTATACAAAGGTATATTTGTCTTTTGAAAAGTTTTCAATGTTTTGAAAGTTTGTTTTGAAATTGTGTTGTGATGTGTGTTTTGAAAAATGGCAAGGATTTGTTTTGCAAGATTGGTCAAGTAACCAAGAGCTATCTACCCTAAATTTCTCAAAGACCTTTCCTATGTTTTAACCCTTTTAATAGTATTGTTCCACCATTGTATTTGGTGGACAATCTTGTGTTAGGATGTTAACGGGACGGGCGCGGGTCATCGTTTAGACCATGAATGCAATAGTGCCAAGTGTCTTTGGCAATTTTTCCTTTAAGGGACTTGATCATTTTTTAGGCAACTTGAGAAAGCGTCATCGAGGGACTATGATCATTTGATTTGTTTTGTTTTGCCAAAGACACTCAACATGCAACATGGCCCATTTGGAAGGCAACAAGTGGAGTAACCCTAAGGATGCAAATGTGATTGGTGTTGTCCATTTTCATGCTTTTTTGTCTTTGTATTAGGTCAAGCTATTTTTTATTTGATTTGCATACAAACCCTAAGTCTATCATGGCATAATTTGAAAGCTTTTAAATGCGGAAATTTAAAGTCCTAAATTATTACAACATAATTATGGGGATGGGGGTACAAATGTTTGAATGGGGGGATATTTGGCAAGAAATTAAATCTAAAGTTATTACATCCATATTGAATAGACAAATATTAAATTGTACCATATTTAAACAAATATAATAAATATGCAAAATGTATTATGCACAAAAAGGATTTTTTATGTATGAGAAAGTATTTTTCAATGTGAAATATAAACAAAAAATAAAAAAGTCAAATTTGGAGTATTTTTATGGTTTAGGGAAAAACCCTAATTTTTGAATAACCATTATTATTTATTGAGTATATATAAAATAAATTAATTTATGCAAAAAAAAAAAGTATATGGCTAAAAAGGTATTTTTGATGTCATATATTAATAAAAATAAAAATGTATTATTTTTATATTTTTATCCTAAATATTTAATAAAATATGTATAAGTATATTTATATATATTTAATAAGCTAAATATGTACAAAAAATAAAATATTAATTATTTACAAAAAATGTATTTTTTTAGAAAATGTTTTCAAAATGTAAAATGAAAAATAATAACTGAAAATAAATATATTTTTGTATTTTTTAGTGTTTTAAATAAAAAGGAAATATATTTGTTTATATATATATATATAATATATATATATATATATATATATATATATATTATATTATATATATATATATATATATATATATATATATATATATATATATATATATATATAATATATATATATATATATATATATATATATATATATATATATATATAATATATATATATATATATATATATATATATATATATATATATATATTATATATATATATTATATATATGATATATATATATATATATATATATATATATATATATATATATATATATTATATATATATATATATATATATATATAATATATATATATATATATATATATATATATATATATATATATATATATATATATATATATATATATATATATTAATATTATATATATATATATATATATATATATATATATATATGCTAAATAAAACAAAATAAATGCAAAAATGGGTGGAAAAATATTTTTAATGTTTTTTATATTTGAGCAAAAAAATAATAAGTCAGAATAAAAAAGAAAAAATCAAAAATGATAAAGATTTCACTCAATGGGCCAGGGGGTGCAAAAATGAGAAAAGGGGTGCAAAAAGCAAAACTGACTCAGGCCCAGCCCAAGCCAGTCATCTTCTTCCTCCAACAACCTGTTTGAAACAAAAACGTGCGCTTCTTCTTGTCCAACACAAATCCTGATTCCTTGACTTTTAGCAAAAACTCACAACACAAATAATGTAGAGCATCAAGAGACGAATTCATACATATAAAAATCTTGACCTAACTCTCAGAAACGAGGGAGAATTTCTTCATCCCCAATTTCTGACCTAACTTTTCTCCAATGTTCATGGCCAAAATTCTCACAGCATACTCAATATAAATGAAAAGTAAGTATATGGATGGCTTCAGGGCTATGAGTAGAACATGTTTTCTTCACAAACCTAAGCTTAATCATGCCTGGATAGAGAGATAGAAGTTCGTGTTTTACCTGTTTTCTGCTTGACTTGAACAAAACAATGTAGCAACTTCCAATGGATTCTGAGCTTTTGTACAGCTTGCCTGAAGTCCAAGGATGCTTCTCCAACTCCTAGCTTGCTTTAAAATTAACTGAATCGTGCTATGGAAGTCAACCTGCACAGCTTGAAAATAAAAATGGCAAACGTGGTTATGGGTGTTACAGCTTGAGTTCAATGCTTGTGATAGCTTCAGTGAGTGATATGGAACATGTTTGAACAAGCTTTGGCCAAAACGCACGAGTGGAATGGATTGTGGAAGTCAAAATGCAACAGGTACCCTGTTTTGCAGAAAAATGTGATCTTCTGTATGAGGAGGGATTAGGGATGATTGATTCGTGTTTTAAGCTTGGTTTGATGTATGGAGAATGTTTGCAAACTTTGTTTTGGTTGGTGTTTACAGGAATGAGAGATTGAAGTTGTTTTGCAATCTTGCTTGTTTTTGAAGTAAGTAAACTCAAGTCCTTATGCAGGCCTGTATATCCTCTCTATCTATGTTGCACCTCTTGTTCTTGATCAGAGTCATTTGTGTACAAATGCTAGCCTCAAAGATCTGGCCCATGCCTCTTGGATTTTGTATTTGACATAAAGTGCATCTTTATCAAAATGGCATGTTTGCTTTTTCTATTTAAGGATTGATTTTATGTGCAATGCCCAAAGGGAAGGAATAATGCATTAATACAATGGTTAGGAATTTAATTATGGTGTGTGAGACTGGTTTTGAGGCCTGCAAGCTAGCTTGTACAAGCTGATTTGAAAAATGCCAATGTATGAACATGTATTTGGTTATGAACAAAAGTGACTTTTGCCCAACTTTGCAAATTCGATTCTCCCTAACCACAAGGGTGTTTGAGAAGTTCTTGGACAATTTGGAAAGCTTGGAATGTGTACTACAATCCATATTTGTAATGCAAATTGAAACTCCAAGTGGAACCATGTGAAAAATTGCCAAGAAGTTGGACAAAAATCCTGCCTAGAATAGGTCAAAATTTCTCTAAGTTAAAATGTTTTGCACCCTTATTCCAAAAATCATAACTTGAGCTACAAGCTTCTTTTGAGAAAACTTTGTGAATCAAAGTTGTAGATTTTGCAATGGACTACAACTTTCATGTTTTGAGTTTTGTTTGAATCCATTTGTATCTTGGTGAAAAAATGGGACAAAGTTAGGAAACAATAAGGAAATTTTATAACTTGGAAAAATTTCTAAGTTATGAAATTTCTTCATTTTAAATCCTAATTTGCAATTTTGGGTTTCTTGATGAACAAGTTTCATAATTTGACATGTCTTGATGAAAAATGAATTTTGGCACTTGATTTTGATCAAAAAGTCAAAGTTTGACTTTTCAGTATACAATCAAATTTTGATCAGTTGACTGGAAAATTCATCTGTCAATCCTGTGCATTTGGGATTTTTTGAACTTGTTGAATGGGTCAAGACAATTCCATTGAGTCCTTGAGTCCATATGTGAGCTTGGTTTTCCATTGGTTAGGTCCAACAGTCAAAAATTGCCTTTGTGAAGTCAAAACCCTAAAAATGACCATTTTGCCCTTTTGGTGATCTGATCAAATTTCTTGTGGAATTGTGATCCAAACTTGACCAAATGGTTCATATGAGTTCATTATGTTGATGTGGGTCAAAAATAATGAAGTTTGACTGTCAATTGGCCACAGTTGACTTTTTCCCCAATACAGCTGATTTCTAGGTCAACTGTCCAATTGACTGGGCAAAGATTGGAATCAAGGATTGAAACTTGGTATGGATAAACTTGTGAGTCCAACATGAAGCATGAAAGTCACTTTGGGAATTTTAGGTCAAAACATCTTTGTGCAAACTCAAACCCTAATTTGGGTCAACAGTGCAAGGAGGAGTCTTGAGCAGAGCAAACCCTAACTTGATCCTGATTTCCAAGAGTCTTGTGGTGAGAAAATGTTGATGAAATGAGAGGGAAAATTTTGGGGTACAACAAAAATGATGATGAATCTCGATGTGCTTAGTGCGAGAATGTAACACCGGAATTTTAGCTAGGTTAAGCACTAGTGTTGTCGCGCAAGATAGGAATACGAGAAGGTTTAATATCAAAGTCAAGTAATTGTTGTTTGAGCCATAAAATTTGGGCACAATAATTACCGGGTGCGGCGTATTCCGCCTCGATTGTTTACAAAGACATAAAAACTTGCTTCTTGTTATGCCAACTGACTAAGGAATTTGAAAACATGTGACAAGTTCCACTAGTACTTTTCCTATCCGACTTGCAACCGATAAAGTAGGAATTAGAGTAACCAACCAAACTACAATTGTTTCTTTTGGAATACTAAATCCCATACTTATATGAACCATGAACGTCTCTAAGAATATGGTTAACCACTTTTAAATTTGATTCCTTAGGCACCGATTAATATCTGACGCATATAAAAACGATAAACATGATATCGAGTTTAGTTGTAGTAAGATATAAAAGAGATCCAATCATACCTTTATATTTCTTCACATCCACATCATTACCATTTGTATCTTTATCCAAGTTATAATTTGTTGTCATTGGAGTGTTAATTGATTTAGCATCATCCATATTGAATCATTTTAGTAATTTGTGAGAATACTTCATTTTACACATGAAGGTTCCTTCATTGAGTTGTTTAATCCGAGGAAGTAATTCAACTCTCCCATTAGACTCATTTTAAATTCTCCCTACATAAGCTTAGAAAACTCATTTACCAAATGCATGTTTGTAGAACCAAATATGATATCGTCAACATAAACTTGACTTAAAAGTATGTATTTTCCTTGGCGTTTAATGAATAATGTTCTATCTACCTTCCCTCTAGAATATCCTTGGTCAAGTAAGAACTAAGTTGTATATACCAAGCCCTAGGGGCTTGTTTGAGACCGTATAAAGCATTTTTTTACCTTGTAAACATGATTAGGATACTCATGATTTTCAAAACCGGGAGGTTGAGCAACATACACTTCCTCATTAATGTATCTGTTAAGGAAAGCATTTTTCACATCCATTTGAAATAACTTGAAATTCTTAGAGCAAACATAGGCTAGTAAAAGGCGTATAGCCTCAATTCGGGAAACTAGAGCATAAGTCTTATCATAATATACGCCCTCCTTTTGCTTATATCCTTAATCCACTAGCCGAGCCTTGTTTTTAGTTATCACTCTATATTCGTCTAGTTTATTTCTAAAAACCCATCGGGGGTCTATGACTTGATGGTCTTGTGGATGAGGGAAAAGATCCCTTACATGATTTCTTTCAAATTGATTTAACTCATCTTGCATGGCCATAAGCTAATGCTCATAAAGTAATACATCTTTTGCATTTTTAGGTTCAACTTGAGACACGAACACAAAGTGATAATAAAAATTACTTATCTTAGAGCGAGTTGTTACTCCTTTTGTGATGTCTCCAAGAATGTTGTAGATAGGATTATCCTTGGAAGTTCTCCATTCCCGTGGAAGTTCACCCTCTTTAATTTTACTTTATCTTCTTTCTTCTCAAGATTGTCATCTTCCTCCTCCTCAGATTTCACCGATTCGGGTTGCTCAATTTCTTCTTCTGTGTCCTTGAGTATGTCTTATGTAGATGAACCTGTATCATGAAAAGAAATACCTTTTTCGATATCTTTCGGGTAAGAATCATCAAAAGTAACATGTACCGACTCTTCAACTATAAGTAATCTCTTATTATACACTCTATAAGCTATACTAGATTGACAGTATCCAAGAAAGACACCTTGATCGACTTTCACGTCAAATTTCCCAAGGATATCTTTACCATTGTTAAAAATAAAACACTTGCAACCGAAAACATGAAAATGTGTTAAATGTGACAAAACTCCATATGAACTCTTGAAAGGTAGAAAACCAAATTTATCACATTTGGAGAAGCTCAAGGGGTCTCGATGTTGAAACGATATTTTTTAATTTAAATGAGACCCTTGTTTGTTTTTCCATTTGGCATTCATCACATAGGTGATCTTTTGAAAACATTAATTTTGGAAGACCGATTACAAGATCTTTTAAAATCACTTTGTTAAGCAAGTATAAGTTGACATTGTTAGAACATAGTTTGGTTCTACATCTTAGTAATAGTTTTGATGATAACAAGCACATGATATATATATATATATATATATATATATATATATATATATATATATATATATATATATATATATATATATATATATATATATATATATATATATATATATATATATATATATATATATATATATATATATATATATATATATATATATATATATATATATATATATATGCTCTCTAAAAAAGTATTTAAATATGCAGAAAAGTTCTGATGAAAGAGCATCGAAGATGATGAGAGAATTTCATTTTAAAGCTCTAATTAGACGAAGCGTATTGACTTAGAAGCAAATCCGAGTAACACTCTCAATAGAAGAAGTTCTAATGTTATAACTTCTGAAGCACCAAAGCTGCAAGCTAAACTCTGATAAGTGAAGTTCTGGAAGAATAAAGGAAGTCTCAATTCACTCATCTATACTAAAGTTCTAAAGACTCAGCACTTAAGCTCAAGCTATACTCTGATAAGTAAATATTCTGAAAGTGCAAAGAAGCTTCAACATATTTCAAAGAAGCAAAGTTTAATGTGTTACAATTCATTTATTACAAATCAAAGAGTAACTGCTGGAACAAGACAAGATCTGTATTTTTGGAAAGTGCATTAACAACATTTTATCAACCTTCCAAAGATAATTTCTTATGTCTCCAACGATTCAATTCACTTCCTCTGTATAAAGATGACTATGAAGAAGAATCAAAAACACACTTTCCCATACAAAGATATATCTTCACTAGCTCTCTCTCTCTTTTTTACTAATTATGCTTTAATCTTGTGTATAAATCACAGTTGTGATATAGTTTTTCTAGAAACACCATTGTACACATTTTTTATTCATATTTTATAATACCTTGAGAAACCAAGTTGTGGTTTAGTCTCAAGAATACATTGACTGTAGTCATTGTTATTGTGAAATCAAAGTTTTTGATTAGTGAATTAAGACCTCATTTGAGAGAGGCAAAATCACCTTGGCGGGTGGACTGGAGTAGTTTGAGTTCAAACGAACCAGGATAACCAAACTTGTCATACTGTTTTAATTTTTGAAAACCCCAATTCAAACCCCCTTTCTTGTGTTTTTCTATCCTTCAATTGGCATTAGAGCTCCTGGTTCTGGGTGCTAACATTTAACTTGTTAGAAAAAGATCCTAGCAAGAAAAACACTATAGTGGGACCAAGTCAAATCAATAGCAATGATAACTATGATGATAAAGATAGAATCAATGGAAAATCTCCAATCTCTGATGGCGAGAACTTTGATTACTTGAAAGACAGAATCAAAAATTATTTTTCTAGCTCATGACGTTGATCTCTGAGATATGGTAACTTATGGCTACATTCATCCAGTTAACGAAAGCGGTCAGAAGATCAACAGAAATAAAATAACAGATCAACAAAATAAAGTATTCATAAAGCATCACAAGGCCAGAACAATCCTCTTGAGTGTTATCTCATATGAGGAGTATGAGAAGATCATGAACAAAGAATCAACTAAGAACTTGTTTGACTCTCTGACAATGACGCATGAAGGTAACACACAAGTCAAAGAGACCAAAG
This sequence comes from Vicia faba, assembly GCA_948472305.1. Taxonomy (NCBI): domain Eukaryota; kingdom Viridiplantae; phylum Streptophyta; class Magnoliopsida; order Fabales; family Fabaceae; genus Vicia; species Vicia faba. The sequence goes on from OX451736.1 coordinate 767,359,049, forward strand.
CTCTTGCACTCATTCAGAAGTATGAAGCCTTCAAAATGGAAGAAGATAAAATAGTTAGGACAATATTCTCAAGGTTTCAAATTATGGTTGTTAGGATAAAAGTTCTGGACAAAGGGTACTCAACAACATATCATGTAAAGAAAATCAACAGAAGCTTACGAAAGAAATGGGACCCATGGTCACGGCCTTAAAACTAGCCAAAGATCTTAATGAACCTTCTGAAATTAGGCTTGAACTTGCTTCTGATACAAAATATATAATAGAAGTTGTGAACTTCCTGAAAATATGGTTAAATTAAGCTCTGATACTTCACACTGTTCAGAAGTTGTGAGCTTTCTCAAAGTGAAGTAATATTGTTTTGATACCACCTATTGTTAAGAAGTTGTGAACTTTCTGAATGTATGGTGATCAGACTTTAGCGCTTCAGAAGTTGTGAACTCTCTGGAAGCATGACAAGGTTGATCTGATACTACTCATTTTTGAGAAGTTGTGAACTATCTGGAAGAATGTCAACATGTGCAATGGAAACATATGCTCTGATACCACAAATATTTTTAGAAGTTGTAAACTGTCTAAAAGTTTTGTAACCTGAATTTGATAAACCAGACTATAATACTCCAGAAGTTGTGAACCTTCTGAAAGTATAGTAAGTTTGCTTTCAACCAGGCATCATTCTGAGGTCGTGGACCATCTGAAGACATGGTCTGATGACATGGTTAGAAGAAATGGTCTAAGACATGGTATAAAAAATGGTCTAAGACATGGTATAAGACATGGTCTAATATATGGTCTAAGACATGGTATAAGACATGGTCAAAGACATGGTCAGAATACATGATCAAAGACATGGTCATTCAGGCAACATTTCAGATGTTGGACCTTCTGATGACATGATGCTTTGCACCTTCTGGTGGCATGATCAAGTTTCTAGAAAAAACAGAGAATTAGTTCTCGTGTTTGATGCGACGCATCAAGACATATACTAAATAGGTTATGATACTTCATTGTATTCTGATAAGCAAGCCATGTTCTGAGATGAAGACCATGAAGTTTTAGTTAGACTCTAATGACACATCAATGGGGAAGTATTCCTTCTATATTTCACCTTTTGTACTGAAAAAATTATTTTGTGAGTCTTGGGTCAGGGGGAGACTCTGAACAAGCATAAATGAATTTTGGGTATAACAAATTCAGGGGGAGCTATTTAGATTTTCTGAATTTGTGTTCTATGGTTATTACTCGGTATGAATTGTTATATCAAAATACATGGTTTTGTCATCATCAAAATGGAGGAGATTATAAGAATAAGATCGCTTCATCATCTGCTCTTGAGTTTTGACTATAAGTTTACATGGTATCTTATAGAACAATTATGTACTCTAATGGTTTCTGTCTAGTATGTAGCTTTTTCTAAATAGGTTCTGATTCTGGTAAAAGGCGTGTGACGTCATCAGGATTTGAACTCAACATTATGGAAGAATACCTATGGTGTCTTACAAAGTTAAGTCAAGATTCTTGAATTCTTCTTATACAATGGTTCCAAGGAATGTTAGTACAAGAGCTTCTGATCGTGACTTTACAAGGAAGCTTTGGAGGCCTTCTAAAGCTTTTCTTCTGTTGTCCTAAGTTCTAAAGATGCTGAAGACGAGGTTCTGCTGAACAAGTTCTGAAGATCTGAAGACCAAGTGTTGAAGACTCTGAAGATAAGCTTTTGTTGAACAAGTTCTAAAGACTCCAAAGACTTAGGTTATGAAGATTTAATTTTTTATCCTTCTACAACATGCTTCATCAACATACATCAGAAGCCTCTAAAGAAATAGAAGATAAATATCAAGACTGGTTTGCATGAGATGGTGAGTATAAAAGTACAAAGTACATTATAACCACTACTCTGTTAGAGTGGTGTAAGGTCAGTCATTTGTATTATGTTGTCTACTATAACGCCCAAATTTTCTTTAGTAATTATTTTAATATTTATTTATTTTATTAATTATTATTTGATATAGTAATTAATTAAATTGTGTGATTTTGTGAATATTTAGATAAACTATTTAATTGTTTTTTGGGTTAATAAGTGTTAGAATAAGCAATAATGAGTATTGGACATTATAACCACTACTCTGTTAGAGTGGCGTAAGGAAAGTCCTTTGTATTATGTTGTTTATTATAACACCCCATTTTTATTTAGTAATTATTTTAATATTTATTTACTTTATTAATTATTATTTGATATAGTAATTAATTAAATTATGTGATTTTGTGAATATTTCGATAAACTGTTTAATTGTTTTTTGGGTTAATAAGTGTTAGAATAAGCAATAATGAGTATTGGGCCTTAAGTATCACATTAGAATGAGTGGGTGAGATAAGCCCATTAGTGAAATAAGGGTTAGTAAGGTGTTGTGAAACAATAGAGATAGAATTATAAAACAAGAGAAGAGAAGAAAAGGAGAAAAGAAGGGAGGAGAGGAGAAGAGAAGATGGAAAGATTAGAAAGAGTCTACATCTAAGGTAATTGTGGGATTTCTTGTTATTATGAGATTATATATGAGTATGTAATGGATAGTAACATGATATTAGGGATTTGTTCTTCAATTTCTAGATTTTGACATGTTAGGGTTTGAATGGGAAATCATGAAATTGATGTTAGAAATTATGTTTTAATGTTTGTATTTGATGCTATATTATATCTATAGGTTATAATGCATTTAATAGATGAAAATGGGTGTTGGAATGGATTTTGGGTGAAACATTCGTAACAAGACAGAACTGTCTGTAACCAGATTTTTCTGGTTTTTCACGAGGGCGCTTAACGGGCTGCGGGGCGCTTAGCGTGGTTGCCTAGGAGCGGGAATTTTTTATTTTGTTTAATTGGATGAGGATCTTGTATGTTATGATTTATCATTGATTTACATGAATTTTAATAATTTATTCGATGTGTTTTGGATTAGTTTTGGATGGATTTTAATGAGAAACATGACACTTGATTTGTGTATGTAATTGTTGGGAATTGATGTTGATTGAAGATAACATAGTTTGTACTTGTTTGCTACATGTTATAATGATGTGTTCAGATGATTAATTCTATGAGGACGCATGTATGTGACTAATGATGTGATATATGTATGTTGTTCAATTTAGTGAAGATAATTCAAATATGTTGAATTATGTGAAATGTGCTTGTATGGTTAAGATTGAGGGATGATCTTAATTGCATATGATTGTTGAGATTGGACATGTACATGCATCATTTGTGTCAAGATACAATGTTTCGTAACTCTTTGGGAATCATTAACTTGTCCCAAACCTAATGTTGAATAGGGTTTAAAAGCTTAAGGCGGAATCGAGCTTTTATTGGTGGTTATCTGTCTGAGGAATGGAATCGGCTGGATCGATAAGGATAAAATTTGGTACCACATGTATATTGCATTGAGTTGCATTGGAGTCACATGTGTCGATGTGAAATGTTGAATTGGTGTGAATTATGTGATATTGGTGTAAACGTTACATATGTGGTATTTGTGATTGATTATTTTTTAATCTTGAATCGTTGTGCAATGTTGTATATGTAATCATGTGAATTATGTTGAAGTATTTTGAATACATGATTATGTGAAGTGTGATGAATTCATTTTATGTATCTTTCTTATACATTACTTATTATAATATATTTCTATAATGATATGAATTCTCACCCTTCTGTTGAAATGATGTTTTATACGACATCGCTCAGGTACCGAGGATAGTGGTGGTACTTCTAGCAAATAATAATCGGAGGAGATTAGATTCTTGTTTATCTGTTTACTAGGTAGTGAGTTATGATATGGTCTATGTAACACGGGGAACCTTTGGATTCATGTTATGTTTATGAAATTCATGTTTATTTGAAATATTATGTTATACTCTCTAGATAGTTATGTTGATTAAGATGTATGTGATGATGGCTATTAGTGCCTAGTATTTTCAGATATGATTGTCAGTATGGGCTTTCAATCATTAATATTATTATTTTGAGTAAAGAATTATTCCGTTGTAAGATGATTATGTGTTATGAAATGGAACATGATTCTAAATGCGTGTTATGAATATGACCAGTGTATTAGATTTGTTATCGTGAAGTAAATGTGATGCTCTTTTGTGATGTTCATGCTAATTACTCTGATTATATTATATATTTATGTGGGGTAGAAAAGGGGGTGTTACATCTACCATTCCCACCATGACCGTTGGGGACAAAACAACTGGTTTTTTGTTTCCTATTGTTAATTCTCTGTTTTGTTGTGATTGGCATTATGTTTGGTAAAACTAACTTAGCATGGACATGTTGGATGAAGGTGTTCTATCAACTGGAGCAACATGTCGAATGCGATATCCTATGCATTTTCTTTCGACATCGTGATTTTGTATAACTGGACTGTTGGATTTTTTAGTTTGTTACAGGTACATAATATTTTGTAAAATACTATGTTATCCTATGTGGCGCACAGTTTGAAGATTAAAAAGATTCAAGCTAATTTCGAGGAGATTTGTTAGTTTCTAATTATGGAGATAATTTAGGAAATTAATGATTAATGTCCTATCTTTGAGGAGATAATGTTGAAGCGCCTCTTTCATATCCAGCTGCATATGTGAAACCTAAATCTAGTTCATTGAAGATTATAAATAGAAGGCTTCAACCCTAGTACATGTGTCAAACTTACTGTGTACTTTTATTAGGATTTGTGTGTTAATTGTGAGCCTCTCGATTATTATCTTGATAAAAAAGTAGGACTTTATTTTTGAGTTATAAGTTCTGTCAGTCATTACAAAGATTTTAAGTAGTGAATAATTGTATATCTTTGAAGTGTGACTTCTGTTATTTTCTAAGTGTTTAGAATTGTTCAGTCACAGATCTGCGATTGGAAGGGATTTGAGAAGGGTCTCATACCTAGGTGAGTCTTAGGTAGAAGTTAAGCAAGGGTAGTGATTAAGTGTGATGTTTTGAGCGGGGGATTATAGCCTCAAATTTATAATATCTAGTTGATTTTGTCCCTGGCTTGATATCCCCTAGAGCAGATGTTTTTGTACACCAAATTGGGTTAACAATCATGTGTATTCTTTACTTTTTTGCACTTTGTTTATCATTTATCTTCTCATTATGATTTTGTTCAAATAAAGGTGACTCGACATCTCTTAGGACATCTGAGATCTAAATACCAGAATTTCAATTGCTATCGGAGCAGACATCCTGCTTTAACTCAGAGTGAGATTCAGGGGAGATACTTTCTTGTACAATGGACAAGCAATGAGAATTTATGAACAGACCATCCATTCTTCATGGAACCAACTATGACTATTATAAAGTTCGTATGGTGGCCTTTGTCAAATACATGGACACCAAGGCTTGGAAAGTTGTGGTTAAGGGATGTATCCACCCAAGGTTGTAGGTCTGGATAGGAAGGTTACTGATGTTGTGAAGGCTGGGGAAGACTGGGACGATAAAGATGAAAAATCATCAGAGGGAAACTCCAAAGCATTGAATGCCATATTCAATGGAGTGGACAAGAATATCTTCAGGCTAATAAGTAATTGCAATATGGCTAAAGAAGCTTGGGAGATATTGAAGACTGCTCATGAAGAAACCTCTAAAGTGAAGATGTTAAGACTTCAACTTCTTACCACTCATTTGAAAACTTAAGAATCAAGGAGGATGAGAGTATTCATGACTTTCACATGAATATTATTGAGATAGCCAATGCTTCGGGTGCCTTAGGGGAGAAGATGTCAAAAGCCAAGCTGGTGAGAAATATTCTCATATTTCTTCCAAAGAGGTTTAACATAAAGGTGACTTCCATTGAAGAAGCTCAAGACATAAACAACATGAAGGTTGATGAGCTTATGGGATCCTTGTAAACTTTTGAGTTAGCGATCAGTAAAAATTTGAAAAGAAGAAGAGGATAGCCTTTGTCTCCAATACTGATGATTCAAAAGATAAGTGTGACTTGGATATAGAAGAAGGAATGTCCAATTCTATTGTTTTGTTTAGAAAACAATTCAACAAAATGTTGAATAAGGTTGACTGGAAATCAAGATCAAATGTCAAGAACAAGTCATCCGACATGAAAAAAAATTAGGATTTTGGAGGAAGAGACAAATTTAATAACAAATCTAGCCAAGGAAGAAGAGTCCAGTGTTATGAATATGAAGGATTTGGTCACATAAAAAGTGAGTATCCCACTTATCTCAAAAAGCAGAAGAAAGGATTGTATGTGTCATGGTCAGAAGAAGATTCTGAAAGTGATCATGAAGAGGAAAGTTCCAAACAGGTCATAACCTTGAGTGGAATCTGTGTCTCTGATAGAGACTCAGACTGTGAAGAGTTATCCTTTGAAGAATTTACTGCTTCTTACAAGGAGTTGTGCCTCAAAAATCAAGAGGTGGGTCAATTAGTAGAAGAGCAAAAGAGAACAATTGCTCAACTGGAGACTGAAAAAGCAGAGCACTTATTTATCATCTCTGGTCTGGAGGATGAAAAAATAGAGCACATGTCCACCATCTCTGGCCTGAAGGGTGAAGTTCTCTTGCTCAATTCACAACTTGAGAATATGACCAAGTCTGAAAGAATGCTTAACAGCAGTTCCGACGTGCTAGATGAGATTCTTCAATCTGTGAAGAATGTTGGAAATATTAAAGGGGTTGGTTGTTAATCTATGAAGAACAAAGGCAAAAAGTCTGAAGTGAAGTTTTCTCGTTCAAAGAAAGAACTGGAACAAAAGTTGTCAAATAAAATGTTCCAACTTCATCCTGGACAACAGAAAAATCACTCAGAACATAATGACTCTACTGTTCTGGATGAAATAACTATTCTAATTGGGAAGAATATTGTCAAGATGAAGGATATTGGTTATGATAATCAAGCTTTAAAGAACAAAGGAGAAAGGTCTGAAGTGAAAAGTGTGCTTCCAAAGAAGAAACAAAAGGAAAAGATGTTGAACCACATGTCTCAACATCAGCAGAGACATCAGAAGAAATACAATGGAGGTAGGAATCAATAATGGAGATGTGATTATTGTGGAAGGTTTGGGCACTTAAAATCTTTCTGCCATAGATTGTATGGTTATCCCAATTCTGTTACACGGCATAGAAGAATACAGGTTGATGTTAAAGCCAAGTCTAAAAGGATTCCCAAGAACGACACTTGTGGACTCATAGTTCACACTGAACTAAGAGCTTCTACAAGAGAGGGTTGGTTTTTTGATAGTGGTTATTCTAGACACATGACTGGTGTCAAGAAATTTCTTGTGAATATTAAACCACTTTCCTCTAGTTATGACACCTTTGGAGACTGGTCAAAAGGTGAAATTAAGGGTTCTGTAAAGATGAGTTGCATTGGTCTTCCAGATCTCAACAAAGTGTTGTTTGTTAATGGGCTTATTGCTAATTTGATAAGAATTAGTCAACTGTGTGACCAAGGTCTCAAAGTCAACTTTACTGCGTTTGAATGTCTGGAAACTAATGAGAAGAATGAAGTTATCATGAAGGGATTCAGATCTAAATATAATTGTTACTTGTGGATTCCTCAAGAAAAAAATTGTTCTTCCACATGCTTCATGCCAGAGGAATCTAAAGTGAAGTTACTGCATAAAAACCTTGACCAGTTACTCTTGAAAGATATGAAGAAGGTCCAATCAAAGGAAGTAGTCATAGGTACTCCAAAGTTAAACAAGGAGAAAGGAAAAATATGTGGTAAATATGAAGTAAGGAAGAAAACCAAGATGTCACACCCAAAGGTGCATCATCGAGTTACTTCCAAGAGGTCAGAAATTCATCATATGGCGCTAATGGAACCTAAGAAGGTTGACAATTTTGGTAAGAAAAATTATGTTGGTGTAATTGTTGATGATTTTTCAAAATCTCCTTGGATGAGCACTATCAAAGAAAAATCAAATGGTAAAGAATTATAGCAATTATTGATGGGGAGAAAGGAGACAAATTCTCTATCCTCCCTCCATGTTGTGGTGGTAACAACTGTCAAAGGATGGAACAAAAAATCTCTGCAAAAGGCTGACTTGAAGAAAAGTCTGATGATAGGAAAGGTCAGTGATAACACTCCTAAAACTTGTGACAGACTCAAGGAGTGCAAAAGGCTATTTGATAGAGGCAAGAGGTAGAGGATCACCTAAAGATGGTTAAGATTGTCCTACTCTCATGGCTATAGTATACCTCTACTACTATTGCTGACGGTGATATGTGTGAATGATGTTCTACAAAATTTTACGACATCCTTCTGATGTATGAACTTGGGAAGATCATATTGGTAGATCACTAATGTGAAGAAGACATCTTTTATATGTGGTTTTTCAGGAAGTATTTTAGTCATCCGTGTGATCATTATAAAATATACTAGTGTCCAAGTTGGTGTCGGGACATCATCTCAGCATTCAGGAGGAGCTATATCTGAAAACTCTCTAGTCCTTATGCCCATTTTCATAAAAGCTATGTTTGTGTGGCTCCTAATTTAGTTAAATTTATTTCGAAGGAAAGCTCAATATTGGTTATTCTTATAGAATGTAATGTTCAACTAGATGTCATAACATGTTTTGAAATGCTTAGTCTATAATTCCCAAGAATAATAGTGTGCAAGAGATGTGAAGGGTATGAGTGTAGGTTTTGATGGTCAGTGTGACTACATTGTCTCTTTATCTAGGGACATGTGAATATGTTTTCAAGGGTATGAAATATGTCACTCCCAATGTTGTAACATTTCAACGGTTAAGTCTTGGAAAGAGAGAGAGATAGATCAGATTTGTACCTTTTTCCTAAATTGAGTGATGCACGGATAACAAGAATAACCTTATCTCCCTTGAAAATCTCCTGCATTGATTGGTTGTTGTTTTTCAAACAAGGCATCATTACAATCTATAGTAACTTACTTTATGTTTAAATACCCCTTACTAGTTATTCAGGTTGTGTAGTGGTTCTCTTTTTGGTTTCCCCTCAGTTATGTTCATCTTTGTGTGCTTTCATACTCAAACTCAACTTGTGTCAATTTTGGCTAAAAAGGGGGGAGAGTATTATTGTGTCGTTGAGTATTGTTTTTGTTGTTGTTGAGTGTTGTTGCTTCCTACTTGCAATAATTAAGGGGTAATATGACTTTCTGGCATGAGGGTTTTCTATTGCTTCATCTGATGAGTCTTATGTGGTGAGTGTATATAGGATGTCATTCAAGATGTTCTAACATCTTAGTTTGGTTGTTCTTAAAGATGTAGCTTATCTTATTCCCCGTGTACACTAATTGACTTCAGGACTTTCTTCCTTCATCCTGGGTGTACAGTTCAGTAATGAAAGTGTTATTCTCTAAAGTGGTAATTAGAAGGTTTAGCAGTTATTATGTTTTGGATTGGACTGGTATGAATTTTTGTCAGACATGATATTCTGACATGTTGAGAATTCGGTATTCTCTTAGTTGTCGTGTTGAGTAGCTTCCACTAGATGTTGTTTTGATATTTTCTATACTAACTTTTGCTGTTGTTGTGTCTCTGATTGATTGTGTGTTTGAGGTTCTTCTTAAACTTGAGATGTTGTTGTTTATGTGTGGAAGATATGCTAAGTTGTTTTAGCCAAAATAAGCCAAAGGGAGGATTGTTACTTCTCTGTTTTGTTGTGATTGGCATTATGTTTGGTAAAACAAACTTAGCATGGACATGTTTTATGAAGGCGTTCTATCAACTAAAGCAACATGTCGAATGTGATGTCCCATGCAGTTTCTTTCGACATTGTGATTTTGTACAGCTGGACTGGTGGATTTTTTAGTTTGTTACAGGTGTAGAAAATTCTGTGAAATATTATGCTATCCTATGTGGCGCATAGTTTAAAGATTAAAAATATTCAAGCTGATTTTCAAGGAGATTTGTTAGTTTCTAATTATGGAGATCATTTAGGAAATTAATGATTGATGTCCTATCTTTGAGGAGATAATGGTGCAACACCTCTGTCATATCCATCTACATATGTGAATCCCAAATTCAGTTCATTAAAGATTATAAATAGAAGGCTTCAACCTTAGTACATGTGTCGAACTTACTGTGTATTTTTATTAAGGTTTGTGTGTTAATTGTGATCCTCTTGATTATCATCTTGATAAAAGATTGGGACATTTTTTTAGTTGTAAGTTCTATCAGTCATTCCAAAGCTTTTATGCAATGAATGATTGTGTGTCTTTGAAGTGCGACTTCTATTATTTTCTAAGTGTTTAGAATTGTTCAATCACAGATCTGCGATTGGAAGGGATTTGAGAAGGGTCTCATACCTAGGTGAGTCTTAGGTAGAAGTTAAGCAAGGGTAGTGATTAAGTGCGATGTTTTGATCGGGGGATTTTAGCCTCAAATTTATAATATCTAGTTAATTTTGTCCCTGGCTTGATATCCCCTAGAGCAGATGTTTTTGTACACCAAATTGGGTTAACAATCATGTGTATTCTTTACTTTTTTGCACTTTGTTTATCATTTATCTTCTCATTATGATTTTGTTCAAATAAAGGTGACTCGACATCTCTTAGGACATCTGAGATCTAAATACCAGAATTTCAATTGCTATTGGAGCAGACATCCTGCTTTAACTCAGAGTGAGATTCAGGGGAGATACTTTCTTGTACAATGGACAAGCAATGAGAATTTATGAACAGACCATCCATTCTTCATGGAACCAACTATGACTATTATAAAGTTCGTATGGTGGCCTTTGTCAAATACATGGACACCAAGGCTTGGAAAGTTGTGGTTAAGGGATTTTGTAAGGCTAGTGATTAAGTGTGAAGTTGTAAATGGGGGACTTTAGCTTCAACCTAATACTATCTAGTTGATTTCGTCCATGGCTTGGTATCCCTCAGAGTAAGTGTTGTTGTACACCGAGCTGGGTTAGCAGTCCTGTGTGTTCTTTACTTTTCTGCACTTTGTTTATCGTTTATCTTGTCATTGTGATTTTATTCAGAGAAAGGTGTCTTGACATATCTTAGAACATCTGAGATCTGAATACCAGAATTTCACCTATTCTACCCTCCAACGGATCTCTTTTTCAACTATAAAAGGAGGACTTAGAAGAATTAGAAATAAGACTTTTTGTTCTGCAAAACTATGTTAAAATGTTGCGCAACTCTTTTGATATATTCTTTGTTTAGTTTTGTAAATTAGCAATGAGATTTTGTTAATATCTTGCTATCAACATTTTGTGTTTCTGTACTTAAACATTGTGTAATATGCTTATTAGAAGCATTTTTGTATACATATCTTTGTAATCAACGGTTGATGATAGGTTCCTTGAGAGACTATGTGTAGTCTAGATTCTCAAGAAGACTTTGGTTGCGGTCATTGTGGATTGGAAATAAGGATCAACGGAGTTATTGTGGTTGCCAACAAGGTTAATCAGACTTATTGTGGTTCTCTGTAATTAGTGGATTATAGTGGATTAAATCCTTGTGAATAAGGCAAATCACCTTGTGCGATGGACTGGAGTAACTTAGTTAACAGTGAACCAGGATAAAAATAATTGTTTTCATTTATTTTTATTCACTTGTTAGCTATTGTGTTTGAGTTGCAAAAATTTTATATTTGGTGCAATCCAATTCAAACCCCCTTTAGTGTGTTTCTCTCACCTTCAGCAAATTCTCCCAATGCTCACAAAATTCTCCCGGCAAATTGTCACTTTTCAACCATTACATTGCAAAAACAAGCAAATTCGTCCCAAGCTCGCCCGATGAATTTGACAACAAATGAAATAAATAATTTCTTGTTTTCACCATAACTTGAGAATCTTAACTCTGATTTACGCACAATCAAAAGCATTGGAAAGATTATTTAATGATCTATATTATAATGAAGAAATATCATTGCTTGAGTACCTACAAAAATGAGATAACAAAATATCAAACTCAATGATATTTACAAGAACAGACAAAACTAAACTAAAATACCAAACAGTTACTTATTCACACTAAAGTTGAGGTTATTTCTAGAAAAACTAATGAATCAAGTCAATAAGTGCCAATTTTTCACACTCAAAAACACCACAATTTGACAATTATCAGTTCTTCAAGCTTACCAAACAATATGGTGAGGTCAAGTGTTGTGAGATTGTTGGCTTCCTTGATAGCGATGACCTTTGGTTGTCAATCCCTAGTAAGACACCTCAAAACTTTATTAGTAGCAATTTAATTGGACACGGGTTTTCCATATGCATTCAAATGATTAATGAGATAATTGAACCTCTTTTGCATTTCAGAAATTGTTTTTCCATACTTCATGCGAAAGAGTTCAAACTCTTAATTTAGCGTATTAATTCTAGCTCGTTTCACTTCACTGATTCCTTCATGGGTAACTTGCAATGCGCCCCACATAGATTTAGCGGTTTCAAAATGGGAAACACGATAAAATTCATCAACACCAAGAGAGGATATGAGAATGTTTCATGCTTTTCAATCATAACCGCACTTTTCCTTATCATCATTATTCTATTGAGCTTTTGATTTGGGTGTGGTGACACTATCTGCGGTTACGGTAATTTCTGTTGGACAGTTGACTATGACTGTAACACCCCGATCTTTATTGAATTAATATTTATAAATTAATTATGTAAAGTTATGCATTTACATGCGTTGATGAGTATTTTTATGTTTTGTGATGCCTTGTTGAAGGGTAGTTACCGTAGAAAATATAGAAAATAAGGTATTGGGGTGCATGACCAAAAGTGTAGAGACATGGGGGTGAAGGGAGAGTGTTATTGGAACATTATTATTAGAATATTAGAATAACAATTATATTGGTAATAATTAAATAATTATTTTATTTTCATTAATTATTATAACGAGGAAGGGCATAAGTGGAATAAGATAATAGGAGTCTAGGGGTTAAATTAGTAAAAACAAGGAAGGGAATATCACTTTAGATTTGAGTGATCATTGAAACTGAGAAGACAATAGAAAGGTCGTATTTGGGGAGAAGAGAAAGCACGAAAGAGATGAAGAGCTAGGGCAAAGAGAACCTTTGTTAGAGCACCTTCGAAGAATGTTGATTAAGTTAAGGGTGGGGTTTTCTATTGCTTAGAGATTGCAAGATATATATGGGTGGGTAGTTTTTAACTCCATGGTTATCATCTCTCTTGTTTGTCTTTGTTGTAATGGATGTATCAGTGTTTTCCATGTGTATGAAATTGTGTGAATTCATGTATGTGATTGCAATTTTTGGTGATTTAAAATGTTTATAATGGTGTATATAAATAGGAGTTAGAAATTGAAATTTAGACAATGCATTGTGTGGAATTTTGGACTGTTTGGGTGTAGGAATAAGTGATTTTCGTAATAGGAAAATAGCAGAAAAATGCTTATGTACTGGGTGTAACCGGTTACCAGTTTTGGGGTAACCGGTTACCAAACACAAAACAGATGCGTGTCATTTTGGGTTACAGGGGGTGTAATCGGTTACCCGGTTTTAGGTAACTGATTACTAGAAGAAGACAGTGGAGCGGGATTTTGGTTACAGAGGGTGTAACCGGTTACCAGTCTGGGGTTAACCGGTTACCACTGAGTCTGGCAAAATTATTTTCTAAACTTCGAAAATTTGTAACTTTCATTTTGGGTGTCTGATTGATGTGTGGTTAGAATTTTTAGAAAGCTGGTTTAACGTACTTCTTACTAAATTTATTTCCAGTACTAGAATTCCAACTATTTGACGCGTAGACATGTGTTTTGTATGTGTCGATTTATGGATTTATGGAATGTTGTAAATGTAGTGTGAATTTTTGTTATATCTACGAATTGTTATTGTTTCATATTTGACATGTGAATTTTGTGTATTGGCCCATAGTGACAAAGTGTACCGACCATGGTGAGGGTCGATGTGCATATTGTTGTTGTTGTATGAGTTGTACATATGTCATGTATACATTTATGTACATGTGTAGAATTATCGTGTGCCCAAGTGGGATGTGAGAGTTATATCTAGATTCTAATGAGAATCGTATCATCGTGTGCCTGATGGGATGTAAGCGATGGGGATTGGTTATATGCCCATGTGGGATGTGATCAATGAGGAGTATGATGGTCGTGTACCCATGTAGGGTGTGTGCAACGAAGAGTGGTATGATCATGTGCCTGATGGGATGTGAGCAATGTACCTGAATTCTGAAGAGAATTAATCGGTGGGTTCTTATTACCCAATTGTGCCACATGCATTGAGTCATGTATTCGAGTCTCATAGCATTTCATAATATACCATGTTGTGTTTTTGATTAGTTGATGTGAATCGTTGGATCATTAACTAATGCATCGAATTATGTGTGCGCATTGATGATTGAATGAGTGATTAATAATGGTGTGCTTATATATATTTATGCATTCTTTATGTGATTGAGAATCTCACCCTTCTGTTGGAATGATGCTTTATACAATATCATGCAGATACTCAAGAGGAGCTCCGGATTGAGGTTAGCCGGGGAGATTGCCTCTTATTGCGTTGATTGAGTCAATGTCTACTCTAATACGTAACACTAGGGGAATTGCGTTTGTTTTGTTTATGTTGGGAGTAAACTTATTTGTAACTCCATTTGTTGGATTTATTTTGTGATTTATGTTAATTTTGGATTGTTATGATTATAACTCATGTTGAAGAGTTAAGACTAATTGTTGTTGTTGTTTTCCGCTGCTAATAAAGCCATTGAAGTTCAGACATGAAAAATATGTGAATCATGTTTTAAAATGTGTTACGTATCCTATTGCATGAGTATGTTTGGTGATTGAAGGTTACATCCTCAATGTTTGAAATGTTTTAATTTACTATGAATTTTTATTTGTTTATACGGGGAAATTTAGGGTGTTAAGTAGTGGTATCAGAGCAGCTCAGTCCATCTGGCCAAGTTATTGAGTATGTAGTGCAGAGTGACAGTTGAATACCGTTGATCTAGTTTCTTCTATCTGTTGTTTGTAGTTATGGTATAAAATAGAAAAAATGGCAGGAAGGAGCGATGATGCGTTTCTTGCTGCTTTGCAGGTTGTTGCTTAGGCTGTGTAGAATTAGCCTAATACTGGTGGGAATGATGAATCCCGTAACTTGGGGATGTTTCATAGGAACAAATTGCCTACGTTCAAGGGTAGGTATGATCTTGATGAAGCGCAGGCTTGGCTCAAGGAGATTGAATGGATCTTCCGAGTGATGAATTATTCGGAAGCAGAGAAGGTACGATTTGGTACACATATACTGGCTGAGGAACCTAATGACTGGTGGCTTAGCACCCATCAGAGGCTGGAAGGTGTGGGTGAGGTTATTACTTGGGCCGTGTTCAGCAGGGAGTTTTTGAGGAAGTATTTTCCGGAAGATGTTCACAAGAAGAAAGAGATTGAGTTTCTAGAATTAAAATAATGGAATTCATATATAACTGAGTATGTTGTTAAGTTCTTGGAACTAGAGAATTTCTATCCTCAAGCGACTGTTGAATTATCAAAGTGTATCAAGTTTGATAATGGGTTGCATCCAGAGATAAAGCGGGCTATAGGGTATCAGCAGATTCACAGGTTTCCAGAGTTAATGAATATCTGTAGAATTATGAAGAATGAAATTCTGGTATCAGATATGAGATGTCGAAGGAGATGTCACGACACATATATCTGAGGACAATGTAAAATGCAACAAAAGTAAAAACATTTAAAACACAAGGGATTGTTAACCCAGTCAGTGTACAACAACACCTACTCTGGGGGCTACCAAGCCAGGGACAAGTCCACTAAATTGTACCAATTCATAGACCCTCAGTAAACAACCAGTTTACGACCTATTCACTTAATCACTATACGTGCTATACTTCTACCTAAGGCACACCTAGGTATGAGGCCCTTCTCAAATCCCTTCAATCACTTACAGTGAAGAACAACTGAAATAACAAGTTTTAAAGACTTCAATCATTCAATTCTTAAAATCTTATGAATGATCCACAATTAACAACTTAAATAACAACTCAAGTATTAAATCAATACTATAGTGTATGACAATTAAAAGACTTAGACTTCTAAAACAGAAAGAAAGTATTCTCCTTCAAAAGTTGCAGTTCAAAGAATAAGGAAGCAAGTCCTTATAAAGGCGCAGCAGTGGGCTTGGGCTGAAAAACAAATATTCTAATTTTTTGAATATTTCCATGAAAATAGGCCAAGATATAATCCATAAGGATAATTCAAATAGAAAAATATTCCTCCAGATTTTTCGCAAGCTATGAGTCATAAATCCTGAATTATGACGCGCATGAAAACAGGAAACAGAAAAATTAAACTGATATGAGTTGCATTCAGTTCAGGATGCAG
Source organism: Vicia faba (assembly GCA_948472305.1). NCBI lineage: Eukaryota > Viridiplantae > Streptophyta > Magnoliopsida > Fabales > Fabaceae > Vicia > Vicia faba. The sequence goes on from OX451736.1 coordinate 767,375,367, forward strand.
ATGTCAAGACATCTGCTTTGACATCATTCATAACAGTTTTCTTCAAATGTAAAGATATTTAGCAAAACATTATCAAAATATTGTTTTACCAAAATTGCTGCCAACAAACACTTACAAACTCCCCCCTTTGGCTAATTTTGGCTAAAACATTATTTGAGCACATTATCAGAGCATTATCAGAGCACCAGCATAAGCAAGCAAAAACAAAAACTCAGTTAGCAGTTAGTTGTTAACCAAGGAAGATGTCAGAACATCTTCTGAGACATGAGGCCCCCCTCGAGTATTAAGCTCCCCCTTAGTCACTGGTCAGTTAGTCAGTTTCTCTCCCCCTTTTTAGTCATAATATGCCAAATAGAAGGATGCAACCCATAAAGTTCAGAAGTCAAGCACATACAAGTGCCAAAAATAAACAAAGGGTTCAAATAAATAAACAGCAAATAGTCTAACTGTCTCCAGGACCAGGAGACTTGGCAGAGCCAGAACTTCCTTCCTCACTAGAATCTCCTTCTTCAGATCTCACTCTATCATAAAAGTTGTTGTTCTTCTATAGCTCCTTGATCATCTTTTCAAAAGTTAGCTTTCTTGTTGACCTAACTCAAATCACATCATCTAATTCTTTGCAGGCTTCCCTTAATTCAATGATCATGTCATCCTTGGTGGAGGTCTTGTTTTCAGCAGATGCAGATGTCAAAACAATGTCTGGGACGTGTTTTCCTAAAACAATCTTAAAGTGAAGGGTCAAAGCAGACTCCCTCTTGCATACTACATCATTACCACTTAGAATTCCAGGATGCTGATTAAGAATAATTCCACAGATAAGGGAAGGAAAGGAAATAGGAATCTTAATGGCACATGTTCCTGCATGCTTAATAGTTTGATCAAAAATGTAAGTACCATAATCCAACAGTTTCTTGTTTCCAACAGCATAAATAAACTTTCCTAAACCAATAGTGATGGTTAAAGTATGATTGGCAGGAACCCAGTTAGCAGCCCCAATTCTATGCAAGATAGCATATTTCACACTTAGCTTGCTAACAGGAAGATTATTCTTCATGGGTCACTCACTCACTTGGTTAGCAGTGATGGCTTTGCATACTTGATTATCAGTTACTTCCAGCTCACAATAGTCATCTTCAGACCTATCCAAAAATCTATTTATGATAGCAGGGGAAAATTTTACACACCTAACTCTAACAAACACTTTTCTATACTCCTTACTTTTATGATCAACACATTCAATTGGAATATTAACAATAAATTCCTTAACAAGAGTCTCATAGCATTTGGAAAACCTGGTAACAGTTTTCATCAATCCAGCAGAAGATATCAGCTCCATAATTTCTTTGCACTCCAGTGCACAAGCTCCCAATTCTCTTTTAAGGGCAATGATTCTTTGAAATACATACTTCCACTATTCAGCATTCCCAACAGAATGGAAGAAAATGTTGTTAAGAGGGGCATCAGGTACCCTAACAGAAAGCTTCTTGCTTGCATACTTTTTCACAGGGGAGATGTCCTGGACATCTTCCTCGACATCATAAACAGAGTCAGCTTCTTCAACTAATACAGCTTTCTTCTTACTTTTAGATATCTTTATAGCATCATCATCATCATCATCTGTAGAGCTATCAGGTCTAGTTTTTCTTTTTCTAGAGGTAGGAACCACTTTACATTCGGGCTTTGGGGGACCATACATAGTTTTCTTCTTGATTATCTTGGAAGAGGGTGTGATATTCACCTCCTTCACTTTCATGGATTTGAGCCTTTTAGCAATTCCAGGCACCACATTAGAGATGAGCTCATTGTCAGACAGCTCATCAACATTAACCATATTCACAACATTTTGATTTTCTGTAGCTTTGGAGCCAACAGTATCTTCCTTGGTAGGAGAGTTCTTCTCAACATTTGGTTCAACATCATCTTCCACTTCATTTAGAGCAGAAGTAGCAAGCTTATCAAGTTTGCTTTCAGCAGCATCTTTCTTGGAGATGGATGATTCAACAGCACTTTTAGGGTCATTTCTTTTGTCAGCTGAGCAGGTATACGAGCAAGAGGCGTAGAAATCCCAGGCACAACAAAACCTTCATTTAACACTCTATCTACTAGCCTTCTAATGCTTCTATCAACATTGACAATCTCTTATTTTGTCTTATCATCAGTAGTAGTAGAAGTATTACCTTTATCGTCTTTGGATTTCTTTACAGGTGATGATCTGGGTTTCTTGACCTTCTTCTCAAGAGGTGGGATAGTTGTTAGAGGAGTAACGTCAAGTACTATGCCAAGAAAGATTTCCTTAGGGAGGTTGACAGATTTTGAGGAAGACGATGTATGATGTTGAGACATCTTTGAAGATTTTTGAGTGAAGAGATGAAGAATGACAAGGGTTCTTTTTCTATAGAGGAGAATGAAGAGTTTGTGAAAGTAGAAAGATGTGATTTCGTAGTGTGTGGGAAACACTTTGAGGCAGTCTTGTAATTATTGCTTTCAAAATTTGATTTGTTGGAAACATAAATAATATAATATCACTTTAATGATATTCTCACACGCCCTTAATTGCTACAAACCCTCATATAAGCAAATCCCTAATTTTCCTCTTAAGTTCTCAAACTGATTAGCATCCAAAGTGTAACACCCCAATTTTACCTGACGATATATATATATATATATATATATATATATATATATATATATATATATATATATATATATATATATATATATATATATATATATATATATATATATATATATATATATATATATATATATATATAAATTCTACAACTGAATCAGGATGCTATAAATTCAACTTTAAACAACGGCATTCACTACCGATACATAACACATTAAACTGGAATGAACCAACAGCAACATAAAATTAACCTTTTAAAATAGCAACATTCATAACTATGCAGCGTAATCATAATATTTGACTTAAAAGAGTATAACATCTTAACCAACTGAAACAACTTAAAAACAACCATTATTTAATAACATTCAAATTAAAATTCAATCTACTAAAATAATAACAATAAAACAGCAAGCGTTCATCCCCCCAAGTATTACGTATCAGAGCAATGACACCGACTCGAACTACTAAAGGTATACCGTCTTCACTCTGGGTTACCTGAACGTTACCAACATCGGGGTAACATTCAAACAGAAGGGGTGAGATATCGAATAATATAATAGAATGTATGATAAATATTACATTAGAATCAGTTCATACGTATTCACCACTTCTCAAGTTTTAACATCATAAGCATAATCAAATCAACCGCATAATGAATCGGAATGCAATATCAAATGCAACTCATCTTTATGCAAATGCATACGGTACCAATGGAGAATAACTTCCATCTTAAAAATCTGCCAATAAATAGAGGCATCAACAAGGCATAAGCCTTCTTTGCAATTTGCCAATCCAAGCCATCACAGAGTATGCAAATGTATATGACTCAATGAATGATCTATCATATACTCACAACAATCATCATTCATCGCAAGGCATAAGCCCACATCACCATTATTACCAGTAAATAGAGGTAATTCATCATCATTTAAAACTCCCTGCAACTTCGCATTATCAACAAGAATTCACAATAGCAATCATAACAACACAACAACTCAACCTAAAACGACACTGGCCATAAGCATATCACACCAATCAACGATTCAATCATTAACATAATCAAACAGCAACTTAACCATAACTTGCACAATGCGGCTAACGACCAAAACACAGCATGTACGGGCAAAAAGGGATAGGGAACTATGTGCCCCTCGACATGCATAGCAACTAGGAAAGCCTAACAACTAATCCATAATCCTCGACACGCACAAGGGAAAATAGGATAACGACCAACTTATGCTCCTCGACATGTCCTGCAACCTAGTATTGCTCAAAAATCTAACACATAACCCCTCGGCACGCCTCACATCCTAATATGTTGCTCGATACCTAACATCATCAGCATCCTCCTCAACACAGCAACGCGCAACTATATTTCCTATAACATGTTCATCAAACATACAAGACAGTCATGCTTAAACCCCCCTAAAACGACCACTTCAACACTTTACTAATTTCCCTGCCAACCGCTCGGAATAACCTAACATCCTAACGACCATCACAACCAGTAATCACTATCCTAACCTATCCATCGATTAAACTGGTAGTCACACATACATAAAACATCCACAACATACAATCGGGAAACTTCATATAACATGTTCATTAAACGGTCATACAATATTCCCCAACGGTCACAACATGAATAAACGGGCAACTTCACTAGCAGATCATAAACATCAATGCACAACAATCATAAAACGACCAATTCCCATGTAATACACGTCATAAGTCGCATTATAAGGTCAGAACCCCACCTTACCTAGATTGAAGGTCGCTTAGCCAAAGCTCCAACCGGAATCCTTGCTTTGCTCTGCTCGACACCGGGCAAGTTACTCCTCTTTCGCGCGACTCTTCTGATCAATGTACAGAGCTTCTTAAACACTAACTAAAACAATTCCTTGTGCCATCTTAGCCTTATATATCAATCCTATTGGGCCTACCCTACACACCTCCACTTTGCTACTTGCAACCAATAGCATAAGTCCAACATTATATAAATATTCCCTTAATTCCAACATTATAATTTTTATTAATCAACTAATTAATTAATTAATAATAATCCAACAACCCATACCCCTAGTTCTTAACATCTCGCAACTTCACAAATAATCCAAAAATAATTTAATTAAATAAGTAATTAAATTAAATTACGGACGTTACAAATCTCCCCCACTTAGAATATTTTTGTCCTAAAAAATATACCTCATTCGAACAACTCCTGATAGAAGCCCCGCATCTTGCTTTCCAACTCCCAATTCATGCTCTCCCCAACAGCTCCTAGCCAAACTACTTTCACCTAAGCAATTTCCTTGCCTCTTAGAGTCTTCATTTCATGATCCGCGACTCGTAGAGGCATCGTCTCCACAAAAAGATTATCTCGTACTTGCACATCATCCATATGAATCACATGAGATGGATATGAAATATACTTCTGGAGTTTTGACACATGAAACACATCATGCAAATTCGAAATATTAGACGGTAAAGCCCCTCTATAAGAAACATTCCCAACTCTTTCTGAAATCTGATACAGACCAATAAAACGAGAAGTGAGCTTCTTAGACTTCAACGCTCGCCCAACACCAGTTACAAGTGTAACTCTCAAAAACACATGGTCACCTGCTTGAAATTCTAAGTCTTTCCTTTGCTTGTTATAATAGCTCTTCTGTCTACTTTTGGAAGCTTTCATCTTTTCTCGAATCAACTTCACCTTCTCAGTAGTCTGACAAACAAGTTCAGGTCCAAGCACTACACTTTCTCCAGATTCATGCCAACACAAAGGAATTCTACATCTCCGACCATACAACGCCTCACAAGGTGTCATCCCAATAGTAGAATGGTAACTGTTATTATAAGTGAACTCTATCAACGGAAGATAAGTATCCCACAAACCTCCCTGCTCAAGAACACATGCTCTCAACAAATCCTCCAACAATTGAATAGTCCTTTCTGCCTGACCATTCGTCTGAGGATGATATGCCGAACTCAAACTCAACTTAGAACCCAACGCTTCTTGCAAGCTCTTCTAAAAATCAGAAGTAAACCTCGGATCTCTATCTGACACAATGCACAAAGGAACACCATGCAACTTCACAATTACACTAGTGTAAATCTCTACCAACTTTGACACTGGAAAACTGATGTTAATAGGAATAAAATTATCCGAATTCGTAAGCCTATCAACAATCACTCAAATTGAATCATGTCCTCTTAGGGTATTAGGTAACCCCGTCATAAAGTCCATCGAAATGCTATCCCATTTCCATTCGGTAACTTCTAACGGTTGCATCAACCCTGCAAGCTTCTGATGTTCAACTTTCTACTTCTGACAAGTTAAACATGCATACACAAACCGAGCCACATCACTCTTCATTCCAAGCCACCAAAACAAATTCTTCAAATCCGGATACATCTTTGTAGCTCCCAGATTAATGATCAACTTGCTTCTATGACTTTCCTCCAGGATTACTTTCTTCATCTCCGCATCATCAGGAATACAAATCTGATTACGAAATCTCAACACACCTTATGCATCTAACTTAAAATCACTATTCTCAGACTAATCGATCCCAACCGTCGAATATACCAGTTTCACATCTAACTTCTAAGTTTCTCTAATACTCTCCAAAAAATTCATTATTAATCTTCAACATTCCCAACATAACACTCCACGGTGTCACCTTGCAAACTAAGCTCATATCCCTGAACTGTTCAATCAATTCCAACTCTTTAACCATCATTGCTGACATATGTAAAGTATTTCGACTCAACGCATCAGCTACCACATGTGCCTTTCATGGATGATAATTAAAACCAAAATCATAATCCTTTAACAACTCCAACCATCTTCATTGTCTCATATTCAATTCCTTTTGATCAAATAGATACTTTAAGCTCTTATGGTCACAAAAAACTTCAAATCTAGAACCATAAAGATAATGCCTCCAACTTTTTAACACAAAAACAATTGCAGCAAGTTCTAAATCATGCGTAGGATAGTTCTTGTCATGAGTCCTCAACTTCCTTGACACATAAGCAACTACCTTTTCATTCTGCATAAGCACACCTCCTAAACCCATCTTAGAAGCATCATAATATACCACAAAAGGTTCTACTGGATTAGGCAATGTCAAAATCGGAGCTGACGTCAATCTCTTCATTAATTCTGTAAAACTCTCTTCACACTGAACATCCCACACAAAAGATCTACATTTACAAGTCAATTTAGTCAATGGAAGTGCCAACTTAGAAAAACCTTCAATAAACCTTCTATAATAACCAGCTAATCCAAAAAAGCTTCTAATCTCGGTAGCCGAATTCAGATTTTCCCATTGCAACACAACGTCCACCTTCGATGGATCTACAACAATGCCACTACGATCACATGACCAAGAAAACTAACCTCCTTTAAGCAAAATTCACACTTATATAGCTTTGAATACAACTTCTTCTCTTTCAAAACTTGCAATACTACTCTTAAGTGTTTTGCATGCTCTCCTTCTAACTTAGAGTAAATAAAAATGTCATCTATGAACACTACTACAAACCAATCCAAATAAATATGAAAGATGCAATTCATGTACTCCATGAATACGCCCGGTGCACTAGTAACACCGAACGACATCACCGAATACTCATAATGTCCATAACACGTTCTGAAAGTTGTCTTCTCGATATCTTCATCCTTCACCTTAATCTGATGATAACCCGACCTCAAATCAATCTTAGTAAACACACGAGCACCCACCAATTGATCCATCAAGTCATCTATTATTGGAAGCGGATACTTGTTCTTAATCGTCACTTTATTCAATTGTCTATAATCCATGCAAAGCCTCATACTTCCATATTTCTTCTTTACTAACAACAATGGAGCTCCCCATGGCGATACACTTGGCCTCACAAACCTCTTCTCAAGTAACTCTTCCAATTGCTTCTTTAATTCTAACAATTCAGATGCAGACATCCTGTATGGTGCCATAGAAATAGGTCTGGTACCAGGTACAAGATCAATAGAAAATTCAACCTCTCTCTGGCGGTACATTAGGAATTTCATCAGGGAAAACTTCGGGAAATTCATGCACCACCTGCAATTCCTCAATTATAGCTTGATTCTCGATAGATAGCGATGCCATCAACCAGAACATCTGAGCCTCTTCTTGCATCAATTTCCTTAACTGTCTAGAAGACAACAGACCAGCTTCCTCTTCTTCAGAAGTAGAAAACCTCACAGACTTGTTATAACAATTCATATGAACATAGTTATGCTCTAACCAATTCATACCTAGAATCACATCCATCCCTCTCAAAGGCAAAAAAGCCAAATCGACAGCAAAGTCTCTATCGAAAATCGACAAAGGACACTTTAAACACACAAAAGAAGTAGTCACCGACCCCTTGGCTGGAGTGTCGACGACCATCTCTCTATTCATAAAGGACAACATAAGACCCAATCTTTCAACATAATTAGTAGCAATAAAGCAATGAGTAGCACATGTATCAATAATAGTAATTAAAGTAGTACTATTAATGAAACATGTACCTCTGATGAGTTTGTCCTCAGTAGCTGCTTGATACTCAACCAAAGCGAACACTTTACCACTTGTTTGTGCCTTATTTGGTTTCTGACACTAACTACCAATGTGTCCTTCTTCACCACAATTGAAACAAATCACCTCCTTATGCTTGCACTCAGATACAATATGTCCAGTCTTACCACAACAAAAACACCTCTTTACCTTAGCAGTACACACATTACTCTTATGCCCAGGTTTTCCATATTTCAAACAAACCACGCCAGCAGGAACATCTCCCCCACTAGTCCTCGGACCCTGAGTATCTTTTTGTTTACCTTTACCAGCTAGGGCATCATAAGGCTAACCACGATTCTGTTGGTGCTTACCCCTCTTCTCACTGATAATCTTATAGTGAGCATTATTATCCTCTTCATAAATTCTGCAACTATCAATCAAATCAGCAAAGACAAGAATCTTCTTGTATCCAACTGCCTTCTTGATCTTCGGGCGCAACCCGTTCTCAAACTTTATGCACTTTGAAAACTCAACATTAGCCTCACTATAGTTCGAATAAAACTTTGCCAACTCAACAAACTTTGTAGCATACTCAACAACTGACATACTCCCTTGCTTCAGCTCAAGGAACTCAATTTCCTTCTTACCACGAACGTCTTCAGGGAAATACTTCCTCATAAATTCCCTATGAAACACAGCCCAAGTGACATTTTCACCTGCAGCTTCTAACCTATGACACGTCTCTAGCCACCAGTCATCAGCCTCAACTGCTAGCATATGAGTACTATATCGAACCTTCTGCGCTGGAGTGCAGTCCATCACACAAAAGATCCTCTCAATCTCCTTAAACCAATACAATGCTCCATCAGGATCATACTTACCATTGAACGTAGGCGGATTCTCCCTCTGGAAAGTTGCCAAACTACGAGATCCAACATTCTCGTCAATGTTCGACTGATTCTCCATAGCATGTGCCATTGCTTCTAAAGCAGCAGAAAGTGCAGCATCATTCCTTCCAGCCATCTCAACTTATCACTACAACATAAACAATGGTTAGAACTCAAATTAACAATACTCGTTTGATAAACACGACTCGACAACTTGGTCGGACAGACCGACTTTACTCTGATACCAACTTTGTAACACCCCAATTCTACATAACGATATATATAAATCAGAGTTATAAAAATTCTACAACTGAATCAGGATGCTACAAATTCAACTTTAATCGACGGCATTCATTACCGATACATAACACATTAAAGTGGAATGAGCCAACAGCAACATAAAATTAACCTTTTAAAACAGCAACATAAATAACTATGCGGCAGAATCATAATATTCGACTTAAAAGAGTATAACATCTTAACCAACTGAAACAACTTCAAAACAACCATTACTTAATAATATTCAAATTAGAATTAAATCTACTGAAATAATAACAATAAAACAGCAAGCGTTCATCCCCCCGAGTGTTACATATCAGAGCAATGACACTGACTCGAACTACTGAAGGTATACCGCCTTCACTTAAGGTTACCTGCACGTTACCAACATCGGGGTAACATTCAAACAGAAGGGGTGAGATATCGAATAATATAATAGAATGTATGATAAATATTACATTAGAATCAGTTCATACATATTCACCACTTCTCAAGTTTTAACATCATAAGCATAATCAAATCAACCGCACAACGACTCAGAATGCAATACCAAATGCAACTCATCTTTATGCAAATGCATGTGGTACCAATGGAGCAGAACTCCCATCTTAAAAATATGCCAATAAATAGAGGCATCAACAAGGCATAAGCCTTCTTCGCAGTTTTCCAATCCAGGCCATCACAGAGTATGCAAATGTATATGACTCAAGGGATGATCTATCACATACTCACAATAATCATCATTCATCGCAAGGCATAAGCCCACATCACCATTATTACCAGTAAAAAGAGGTAATTCATCATCATTTAAAACTCCCTGCAACTTCATATTATCAACAAGAATTCACAATAGCAATCACAACAACACAACAACTCAACCTAAAATGACATTAGCCATAAGCCTATCACATCAATCAACGATTATCTCATTAACATAATCATACAGCAACTTAACCATAACTCGTACAGCACGGTTAATGACCAAAACACATCATGTACGGACAAAAAGGGATAGGGTACTACATGCCCCTCGACATGCATAGCAACTAGGACAGCCTAACAACTAATCCATACTCCTCGACACGCACAGGGGGAAACAGGAAAATTAGCAACTTATGCTCCTCAACATGTCCTGCAACCTAGTACTTCTCGACAATCCAACACATAACCCCGCCGATACACCTCGCAGCCTAATATGTTGCTCGGTACCTAAAACCATCAGCATTCTCCTCGACCACTAGTTCAGCCTACAGCACAGACACAATACTACGTCTTAACGACCACACCACTACCACTCATAACTCCCGGCAACCGCTCGGAATAACACAGCCACGGGGAACTATATTTCTTATAAGATGTTCATCAAACATACAAGACAGTCGCGCTGAAACCCCCCTAAAATGACCACTTCCACACTTTACTAATTTCCCTGCCAGCCTCTCGGAATAACCTAACATCCTAACGATCATCACGACCAGTAATAACTATCCTAACTTGTCCATCGATTAAACTGACAGTCACACAGATACACAAAACGTCCACAACACACAACCGAACAACTTCATATAACATGTTCATTAAACGGTCATATAGTATTCCCCAACGGCCATAACATGAATAAACAAACAACTTCACTAGCAGATCAGATACATCAACGCACAACAATCATAAAACGACCAATTCCCACGTAATACACATCATAAGTCTCATTATATGGTCAGAATAACACCCTTACCTGGATTAAAGGTTGCTTAACCAAAGCTCCAACCGGAATCCTTGCTTTGCTTTGCTCGACACCGGGCAGCTTGCTCCTCTTCTGCGTGGCTCTTCTGGTCAACGTACAGAGCTTCTTAAACACCAACTAAAACAATTCCTTGTGTCACTTAGCCTTATATATCAATCCTATTGGGCCTAACCTACACACCCCCACTTTACTACTTGCAATCAATAGCATAAGTCCAACATTATATAAATATTCCCTTAATTCCAACATTATAATTATTATTAATCAACTAATTAATTAATTAATAATAATCCAAGAACCCATACCCATAATTTTTAACATCTCGCAACTTCACAAATAATCCAAAATTAATTTAATTAAATAAATAATTAAATTAAATTACGGACGTTACACAAAGCCTTAGTGAAAATGTCATCCAGTTGCAATTCAGTGGCTACATGTTCTAAGGCAACAATCTTTTCTTCGACAAGCTCTCTTATGAAGTGATGATGGATATCAATGTGTTTGGTCCTGTTGCGTTGAGTAGGATTTTTTGATATGTTTATGGCACTTAGATTGTCACAGAATAATGTCATGACATCTTGTTTGACATTATATTCTGTTAACATTTATTTCATCCAAACCAATTGAGAACAATTGCTTCCTGCATCAATATACTCATCCTCAATAGTGGATAGAGACACACAATTTGGCTTCTTACTGAACCAAGATATGAGATTATTTCCCAGAAAGAAGCATCCTCCTGATGTACTTTTTCTATCATAAGCACTTTCTGCCCAATCAGCATCACAATAACCAATTGAGGTAGAACTAGATCCATGAGAGTATAGAATACCATAGTCACTTGTCCCATTTACATATTTAAGAATTCTCTTCACATGGTTGGCATGGATAACTTTAGGATCAGCTTGATATTTAGCACACACCCCTACGACAAAGGTAATGTCATGTCTGCTAGCTGTCAGATATAGAAGACTGCCTATCATACTTCTGTAAAGACTTTGATCCATACTTACTCCTTTTTCATCTCTATACAACTTTAGATGTGTGGGAGCAGGAGTTCTTTTGTGACTTACATTTTCCATCCCAAATTTATTTACTATATTCTTAGCGTACTTGCTCTGAGATAAAAATATGGAATATTCCATTTGTTTAATTTGCAAACCAAGAAGATAGGTTAATTTACCAACAAGGCTCATCTCAATTTCTGACTGCATTTGCTTGACAAAATGTTGAACCATCTCATTTGACATCCAACCAAACACAATATCATCAACATAAATTTGTGAAATCATGATCTTCCTTTCTTCTTCCTTGACAAAAAGGGTTTTATCTATACCATTTTTCCTATATCCATTCTCACCAAGAAATTTTGTCAATATCTCATACCAAGCTCTTGGATCACATAGACGATTTTTTTTTATTAATAACCAAGTATTAAAATAATATTTCGCAAATAACCGCGTTTCGGAAAAAATACGCAAATAACCATGTTTCAGATGACTCCCCAAAGGAGGAGCCATCTGAAATGGCGCATGCACCTATATTTTAAAGGGAGGCGCCATCTCACTTGGCACCTATGTGCTTAGGGCATGCCCTAAGCCAAGTGAGATGGCGCCTAGGTGTATTTTTAGGTCAAAAAATGATTTATTTTTTCCCGGTGCGTTGCGTGTTGGACAGAGATCAACAAAATGGACTTTTTATTATAAAAAAAATAATTACATCTAACTGTATTACATTAAAATAACAGTAAAAAAAACAGATTAAAAAAATGGATACAAAAATACTGGGAAAAAAACTGGATACATCAGTGATCCCCCAGAACCCGGTAATGACCCCCGGTTCCGCATCCCCGTCCTCGCCTTTCTCGTGCTGGGTGTCGTCGCGTTTCCTGCTGCGGCAAGGTCGATGGCCCAGTGAAGTCAATGCGGTCCAAATCCATAAAATCAGTCAGATCTCCATATCTATAAGATCCGCTCTGGTACAGTCGGTTACCCATACCCTCAAAGTTTGGTCGTGTTGGCGGTGGGTGCGGTTCCATAGTGGGTCTGTAGCATTGATCGTCTGAGTACGGTGGGTAGAAAGGAAATGGATCTTGGGGTGTTTGGTATTGAGGATGTTGGGTGGTTTGGTGATATTGTGGGTGATGGTAGGTTTGGTCGGTTTGTTCGTAATCTTCCGACATTCTGATATCAGGGCTAAGGCTGGATGTTGAGGGGGCCATATTGGGATATGTGGAAGACTGAAATTGTGTGTGGGGTATGCGGGTGTGATGGTATTGGGATTGGTATTGTGGTTGGGTTTGAGGCATATCGGGGTATTGGTAGTTTGGTGGTGATTGTGGTTGGTTGTGCGGCATTTGATTGTAGTTGTGTTGTGGTGGGGACTGTGGTTGGGTGTTTGTGGGTCTGTTTCTTCTTGGGGGTTGGTGGGAGGTTGATGGGTTTTGGGTTTGTTGATGGGGAATCGAGGGTTGTGCCCATTGTGTGCGTGGGTCAACCAAGTACCTTGGATGAGACACGTGCATTTCAGGGTTACTAACCGACCTGTACCAAGACAAATATTGATCTGTGTGTCGCATATTACCTTGAGTAAGGAAAACCGGGAATTGCAAGACATAGCGGTGACGCCTCTGCCATATCTTACACCATTCCGGAGCGAAGTCTTTCCAGTTGGTAAGACCCCACTGGGCGTCGAACCTTTTAAGATGCCATAGGGACAAACAAGTTGGATCACTTGGTATCTCTTGATGCATTCCGAACTGCATCTTCACACGGTCGCTGTGGTGCATCTCCACAATGTTGAACCGAATGCTTGCAGTCTTCACGGTCCAAGTTGTTGTATCCTCCGGGTTTGGAACATGTCCCAAACCCAAATATGGTCTCCAGACGAACTGCGATAAAATGTAAATCAGGTTAATGCAAAAGTAATTTATAAATAATTTAGTTGAACAAAAGTTAAAAGCTACGACGTACGTCATCCAGGCCTAAGTGATCCAACAGGTTGCGGTAGAGTGCGACATTGAATCTTGGATTCTTGCCGTAATTCATACCCCTCACGCAGTACCTAAAGGAAATGAGAAACATTTTATTCTTAGCATATATTTTGGGAAGAGCAGAATAGTTATAAATGATATAACTTGATGACTTACTTTGTTGCGTACGGGAAACCGAAAATGTTGTTGTTGACGAGGTTTAAGGACTCCATCCTACACCAACCCCAGACTTGTAGTAAAAAAGCGCACCCATAAAATGTACATTTTTCCTTGACTGCGTTTTTGCACAAGGAACTGTATAGGTGGGCTAAAACTGCAGAACCCCAACTATATTTTCTTGTTTTTTCAAAATTTCTTAGTAAATGTAAGTACATAAAATTTACACTATTTCCCATACTTTCGGGAAATAAAAATGTACCAAAAAGTATCATAAGATAAGTTCTGGCTTTTACTACCCTGTCATTCTCTGAGGAATTTTCATTTAATTCCAAACTTGCATAATGACTTTTCAGCTTAGTGAGTAGTATTCTCTGCCCTCTTGCACCACCACCTTCTACCATATCCCTGCCCAACAGTTCTTCACACTGAGAGTTGGGTTGTTGAACCGACTCGTTCACGGCCTTACCGTCGACAGGGAGACCTAGTAGCATGTACACATTCTCTAGCGTGATGGTACATTCACCTATTGGTAGGTGAAATGTATGGGTCTCCGGTCTCCACCTTTCCAACATTGCAAGAATGAACTTCGAGTCAATGGTGCAGTTGGAGATCTTTATGACATGTCCAAAACCTGCGTATTCCAGATATGGGACGATAAATGGGTCGGGAGCCAGGTAGTTGTGCGAACGGATTCTGAATCTTTTTGTGTCCTGAGTTTATAATGTAACATGTGTAAGATTAATTAAGATGAACAACGCGTTATTTGAAGTATGAAAAATGTATAACCAAAAAAGAAACTTACAAATGCGGCAATGTTTTCCCTTGTGCCTCCGTGAGTATCGCCCATTGTTAGAAGAGCCATTGTTTAAAATGCTTGAGAGTATGAAAGACTTAGGAAGAGATAGAGAGTATGATAGACTTATGAAATATTTCGTAGCAGAGAGTGAGACTTGTGTGGGTGTGAGAGATGTATGTTATGGTATGTATTTATAGGCAAATAAGTTTGATATAGTGGTTGCTTGTGCTTGCATGCCTGCGAAGTGTCACATTTGCATGCTTAGGGGGTTACACATATGCATGCATGCATGTACAAAAAATGAAAGGTGTCACTCTTGCAGGCTAGGTGGCAGCCCATGCATGTATCACAATTGGACAGTAAGGGAGGCGCCATTGGACTTGGCGAAAGAGTACAAAAATGAATGGTGTCGCCACCCCAATTGGCGAATAAGAGGTGTCCTTTGTTGCAGCCTAGGCTCAGGCTACGTGACAGCCTTTGGGATTCCTTTCATTATTGCATGTAAGCCCATTGGAGTTGATGGGAGGAGTCTTACAAAATACATGTATAGGTGCAGACTAGGGGCAGGCTAGGTGGCAGCCTAGGGGGTTACATAAGCCCATGCATGTATCACGATTGGACAGTAAGGGAGGTGCCATTGGACTTGGCGAAAGAGTACAAAAATGAATGGTGTCGCCACCCCAATTGGCGAATAAGAGGTGTCCTTTGTTGTAGCCTAGGCTCAGGCTACGTGACAGCCTTTAGGATTCCTTTCATTATTGCATGTAATATTATTGGCAGCCTTGGGGGGTTGCATCCTTACTTAATTGAAATTTTTAGCCTTACGTT
The DNA here is from genome assembly GCA_948472305.1 of Vicia faba. Lineage (NCBI taxonomy): Eukaryota > Viridiplantae > Streptophyta > Magnoliopsida > Fabales > Fabaceae > Vicia > Vicia faba. The sequence continues at coordinate 767,391,221 of OX451736.1, forward strand.
TATCATAACATTGATTCACATAATCTGTCAAATCTTCCAACCTTCAAACGTTCTTACAACCAAACCTTCAAACCTGCAAACAATCAAACATTCTAACCTTCGAATCACTCATAAAATTCAAACATTCCAACCTTCAAACATTACAGCATTCAAACCTTCATACAATCAATAAACCTCAAACATTCCAACCTTCAAACCTTAAAACAATTCTACGCAATGGCCTCTTCACCATAATTTGTCGTCAAAGCACATTTCAACGGTGAGACATACATTTGTCCCACAGCTTGGTTTTTGTTTAGAGACACAGACAACATCTGATTTCTCTTAAACGGGAAAGCCAATTTCTCGTACTTCAAAAAAAGATTGGAGGCCAAACTTGAACGAGGCCCGGTGTCCCAGATATTTTATCAGAATCCAGTTTTCTTTGGAAACAACCAAGTAATTTTTTATAAGGTTGAAGTTCAAGATGACGAGGATCTCCAGAATATGATTTCCAACCATGTCTATTCTGGATACGACTCTATTGAGTTGTACGTTTTTCTTCAAGAGCCTCAGGTGACACAGGAGGTTGATGCTTTGGAGAATGAACAAGATGAGGTAGATGCAGTTGATGATGAAGAAGAAGATAACGAGTTAGAGTTTGATGAAATGGTGAACGATGATTCTGACGATGATGGCATCCCTAGTATTCCTACAGACAAAATCTACACACCACCTCCGCACATGACAAACTTCAACATGGGCGTAGATGAACCTTCTACTGACTTATTTTTCAATCCGTATATGCAGTCGGATGAAAATTTAAAAGAGAAGGACAAGTTTCGTAACAGAGAGGAATGCATCAGGGCCATTAAAAAATTTCACATGCTCAACTCGGTTGATTTTAAGGTGGATCGTGTCAACCCGGAAAGGTACAAGATCAAGTGTGTCCACCCTGACTGTATGTTCAAGATGACCGCATCATACAGATTAAGGGGTGACTGTTGGGTCATAGGTTCCATGACTACCCACACTTGTTTAAGTTCCACTCAATCACAGGACCACCGAAAACTCAACTATGATCTAATCTGTCAAGAAATCCTACCCCTGGTCAGCAACGACCCATCTTTGAAGGTGAAAACAATCATCTCCCACATCACCACGGTTTTTAACTACACTCCATCTTACCGTAAGGCGTGGTTAGCAAAGACTAAGGAGATTGAAAGGGTGTACGGAAACTGGGAGGAGTCATACCGAGAACTTCCCCGCTACCTGAATGCACTCAAGACGTATTCTCCAGGTAGTGTTTACGTTCTGTAAACATTGCCAGCATACGCTCAAGATGGTAGTCTACTGCATGGCAACAGAATATTCAGTCGCGTGTTTTGGGCATTTCAACCATGCATCACAGGGTTTGCATCATGCAAACCAATTTTACAAATTGATGGGACTTGGTTGTATGGGAAGTACAAAGGCACGCTATTGATGGCAGTTGCACAAGATGGCAACAACAACATTTTCCCCATTGCCTTTGCCCTTGTCGAGGGGGAGACCGGTGGTGCTTGGAGCTTTTTCCTGAAAAATCTTTGGACACACGTGGCTCCTCAACCAGATCTCTGTTTGATATCGGACAGACATGCCTCCATTGAAAGTGCCTACAATAATCCAGCAAATGGTTGGCATGACCCTCCTTCTACGCATGTCTATTGCGTTAGGCATATCGTCCAGAATTTCTCGAGGGAGGTCAAGGACAAAACATTGAGGAAAGCGGTTATGAATGCGGGATATGCATTGACACAACCCACATTCAAATATTACCGCAACGAGATCCGTTTGTCTAATCCGGAAGCCGGTAGGTAGATCGACAATATTCCGGTGGAAAAATGGACTAGGTCATACGACAATGGCCAATGATGGGGGCATATGACAACGAATCTTATTGAATCAATGAATGGGGTATTCAAGGGCATACGAAACCTCCCAATCACTGCCTTGGTAAAATCTACGTATTTTAGGATGGCTGCGTTATTTGCAAAAAGAGGTGAAATGTGGAATGCGGTGTTGCAATCTGGACAACTATGGAGTGAAAGTTGCATGAAATACATTAAGGTTGAAAGTGCTAAAGCTAACACTCACATGGTTATACGGTTTGACCGATACAGCCACAACTTCATTGTGAAAGAGACAATCGACCACAATGAAGGCCTTCCAAGACAAGAATACAGGGTCATTTTACCTTCTCAATGGTGCGATTGTGGCAGGTTTCAAGCATTTCGTATGCCTTGCTCTCATGTCATTGCCGCTTGTGCTCATACCCATCAAGACGCGCTTCAACTTCTGTCAAACGTTTACAAATCTGAAACGTTGCTCAATGTTTACAACAACAACTTTCCTTTGGTAGCAAAACCAGATTATTAGCCTGAATACGACGGTGAAATAGTGTGGCACAATGACCAAATGCGAAGGAACAAGAAGGGTCGTCCCAAAAGTAGGCGCATCACAACAGAAATGGACGATCTTGACAGGTTGGAAAGAAAGTGTGGTTTATGCCATCAGGTCGGACACAATTGCAAAAACTGTCCGAATCGGGCGTCTGGCTCGACCACATAAATATTGTAATACATAAAATCTTTTCATAATTGTGTTGTAAACATTTGGGTTTTCCGTTAACAGATTTTGCTACAATTAATAAAACGCGTACAACAATAATTAACGATATTCCATCTAGGAAATTACAATTGTTAACACAATTTCATCTGATCCATGCATCATCAACATTACATCACTGTCTGTTTTGACTTCCTCCAACCACACATTAGGTCTTCCTGTCGCATGTGAGGTTGTTGTTCGTTTTCGCTGGATCCTTCGAATTTTTCCCCCTCCGCAATGTCTCCATCTAGCCACTGCATCAACTCCCGCTTCAGACGCTCCATGGAGTGAATGTGCCAGAATTTCATTTTCATCGCAGGTTTCGTGGCGGAGAAGATAACGTACCCATCTCCGCTAAAAATCATAGGCGACGTCATGACGCAAATAACAGAGTACAAAATAAAAATACAGTGCAAGAAAGTGTGAGAAATTTCGGAGAAACGGATGAATTATTTATAAAACAGCATTTTGCCCTAGTTTTGCCCTAGGAGCCAAGTGAGATGGCGCCTCCTCTCACTTTTAAGGAGCATGCGCCATATCACTTGGCTAAAAGCCAAGGGTGGCGCCAAGTGAGATGGCGCCTAGGGAAAAACCCTAGGTGGAGGCGCCAAGTGAGATGGCTCCTCCTTTGGGGAGTCATCTGAAACATGGTTATTTGCGTAATTTTTTCCGAAACCCGGTTATTTGAGAAATATTATTTTAATACATGGTTATTAATAAAAAAAATCCACATTGACTTCTTCATTCAGATAGCCATTTAAGAATGCACTCTTTACATCCATTTGAAACAATTTAAATTTCAGTATGCAAGCAATTCCCAAGAGTAGTCTGATTGATTCAAGTCTGGCCACAGGAGCTTAGGTTTCATCAAAGTTAACTCCTTCAATTTGAGTGTATCCTTGTGCAACTAACCTTGCCTTATTTCTAGTGACCACCCCTTTTTCATCAGATTTATTCTTGTATACCCATTTAGTGCCAATCACATTTTTCCCTTCAGGTCTTGGAACTAGATCCCAAACTTCATTTCTACTAAATTGTTCTAGCTCTTCCTGCATAGCATTAATCCATAACTTATCAGTTAGGGCCTCTTTGACATTCTTAGGCTCAATTTTTTACACAAAGCAAGAGTTTGATATCCCTTCTCTTGATCTGGTAGTAACTCCTTTATTTAGATATCCTATGATAAGCTCCTTAGGATGATCTATCTGGGTTCTAATTGAAGGCCCTTTATTGAGATGACTAGGCTCAGGATCTTCTTGAGGTGGATTAGAATTAATACTTCTATCGATTGATTCTGTTGGAATATCAGACAAGGATGTTCCAACATCTTCTAAGACATCTTCTTCATCATTCCATCCTCTATCATCAATAATAACATTTATAGACTCCATCATAACTTTGGTTCTGGATTTAAAGACTCTGTAAGCTCTGCTATTTGTAGAGTAACCCAGGAATATTCCTTCATCACTCTTGGGATCCATCTTCCTCCTTTGTTCACGATCAGCTAAGATGTAACATTTACTTCCAAAAACATGAAAGTATTTGACAGTTGGTTTTGTTCCCCTCCATATTTCATACAGGGTGGCTGAAGTTCCTTTTCTTAGAGTGACTCTGCTATGGATATAGAACACACTATTCATAGCTTCAGCCCAAAAGTGGTAGGGTAACTTCTTAGCATGAAATATAGCTCTGGCATATTCTTGAAGGGTTCTGTTTTTACGTTCCACAATCCCATTTTGTTGAGGAGTAATGGGAGAAGAGAATTCATGACTGATTACTTCAGAAGAGAAAAAGTCAGCAAATTTATTGTTCTCACATTCCTTTCTATGATCACTTCAGATTCTAATGACATGACTATCTGTTTCCCTTTGAAGTTTTTGATAGAGATCTTTAAACACTTCAAAAGTTTCTGATTTTTCTCTAATAAATCTTATCCATGTGTACCTAGAGAAGTCATCTACAACAACATAGGCATACTTCTTTCCACCAAGACTTTCAACCTGCATAGGTTCCATCAAGTCCATGTGAAGAAGTTCCAAAACTTTTGATGTAGTGAGATGTTGGATATTCTGATGTGATATCTTAGTTTGCTTTCCAATCTGGAAGTCACCACATACTTTTCCTTCTTCTATCTTGAGCTTAGGAATCCCTCTCACAGCTTCTTCAGATATAATTCTTTTCATTCCTTTCAGATGCAAGTGTCCCAATTTTTGACGCCATAGCTTAACTTCATTTTCTTTGGCTAAAACACATGTTGAGGAGAAGTCCAACTCTTGGGGAACCCATAAATAACAGTTGTTTTTAGATCTGATTCCTTTCATAATAAATTCATTCTTTTCATTGCAAACAAGACATTCTTCCTTGGTAAAGTTAACTTTGAATCCTTGATCACACAATTGGCTTATACTTATCAGGTTAGCTGTTAACCCTTTAACAAGTAACATATCATCAAGCTTAGGGACTCCTGAACATCCCAGCTTGCCAACTCCTTTGTTTTCACCTTTGGCTCCATCACCAAAAGTCACATAACTGGTGGAATGAGATTTGATATCTATCAATCGATTTTTGACACCTGTCATGTGTCTAGAACATCCACTGCCAAAGTACCAGTCGTCTTTGGTTGATACTCTGAGAGAGGTATGAGTTATGAAACTAGCAACATTTGACTTGGGAACCCACTGTTTCTTCTCTTTGCTATTTTGGGGAATCTGATCAGTTTTTGGAAGAGAAGTAGTTTTAGGATACCCATAAAACTTGAAACATAAAGGCCTTATATGACCAAGCCTTCAACAGTGATGACATCTCCATGGATGGGAGTTCTCTCTGGTGTGATTAAACTTTTTCTTGCCATGATGTCCTTTCTTGCCATGATGTTTAGACATTTGATTCGACATCCTTGGTTTAGAATTGGCATGAGTGGAATCTAATGAAGGTTCTTCTGAATTAGGTTTCTTTTTCTCATTAAACCCGAGACCTCTCTTGTATCTTCTCACTCTCCCCACTTGAAGAATTTCATCTAATGTGTCAGATCCATTATTCAGCATCTTGAGAGATTTGGCCACTCTATCAAGATTTGAATTAAGAGAAGTCACGTCACTTTCCAGATTAGAAATAGTTTTCAAATGCTCTTTCCTTTCTGCCTTCAGCTGGGTTATGAGTGCTTTCTGTTTCTCCCCTTCTAGGCACAATTCTTCACTTCTGAGACATAATTCTTTGTATGAAGCAGCTAACTCATCAAATGTTAGTTCCCCATCACTAGACTCTTCATCAGATACATATTTTCATGTCAATGCTTTAACATACTTGGCAGATTCTTCAAGATCACTCTCTGAGTCCTCGTCAGACCGAGTAACAGATAGATTCTTCTTCTGTTTCTTAAGATATGCAGGGCATTCATCTCTAACGTGACCAAATCCTTCACACTCATGAAATTGTATTCCCTTCCCTTGAGTGGATTTCTTCAGCCCTTTTTCTTCCAAACTTATTTGACTTATGGATATCAGATGAGATGTTCTTGACATTTGATCTTTGGTTCCTATCCATTATTTTTATCACTTTATTAAACTATATTACAAGCATAACTAAGGCATTTCATTGATGCTTAATTTAAATTTCAGAAGGAATCCAACAAGTTCATCCACTTTCATTTTGTCAATGTATTGAGCTTCTTCTATAGTAGTCACTTTCATATCAAATCTCTTGGGAAGAGACCTGAGCATCTTTCTCTCCAATTTGTCTTCAGGTATTTTCTCTCTTAAAGCACTGGATGCATTAGCAATTTCAAAAATGTCCATATGGAAGTCATTAATACTTTCATTATCCTTCATTCTCAAATTTTGTGGTGAGCAACTGAAGTCTTGACTTCTTAACTTTGGATGTGCCTTCGTGGGTAGATTGAAGAATTCCCCATGCATCTTTAGCTACTTCAAATGTGTTCAAAAATCTGAAAATGTTCTTGTCAATTCCATTGAATATAGAATTCAAGGCATTAGAATTTCCAAGAGCAATTTCATCTTCTTCTTTAGACCAGTCTTCTTCTAGTTTTTTAACTCAGAAGTAGGTTCTCCATTTTCTCCCAATTTGACAGGGTGTTTCCATCCTTTCAAAACAGCTTCTAAGCTCTGATGTCCAGAGACTTTAAGAAGGACACCATACGTGGTTTCGAATAGTCATAATTACTTCCATCTAGAATGGGTGGTTTGTTCACGAGTCCTCCTTCCTTGTCCATAGTAGCAGAAAGTATCTTCCCTGGATCTCACTCAGATATAGAGCAGGATGCCTGCTCTGATACCAATTGAAACTCTGGTATCAAATATGAGATGTCGAAGGATATGTCACAACACAAATATCTGAGGACAATGTAAAATGCAACAACAGTAAAAACAGTAAAAACACAAGGGATTGTTAACCCATATCACTGTACAACAACACCTACTTTGGGGGCTACCAAGCCAGGGACAAGTCCACTAAATAATATCAATTCATAGACCCTCGGTAAACAACCAGTTTACGATCTAGTCACTTAATCACTACCCATGCTAAACTTATATCTAAGACACACCTAGGTATGAGGCCCTCCTCAAATTCCTTCCTTCAATCACTTACAGTGAAGAACAACTGAAATAACAAGTTTTAAAGAGTTCAATGGTTCAATGCTTAAAAGATTATGAATGATCCATAATTAACAACTCAAGTATTAAATCAATACTAGAGTGTATGACAATTAAAAGACTTAGACTTCTAAAACAGAAAGAAAGTATTCTTCTTCAAAAGTTGTAGTTCAATGAATAAGGAAGCAAGTCCTTATAAAGGGGTAACAGTGGGCTTGGGATGAAAAACAAATATTCCAATCTTTTGAATATTTCCATGAAAACGGGCCAAGATATAATCCATAAGGATAATTCAAATAGAAAAATATTCCTACATATTTTTCGCAAGCTATGAGTCACAAATCCGGAATTATGGCGCGCATGAAAACAGGAAACAGAAAACTTAAACTGATATGAGTTGCATTCAGTTCAGGAGGCAGATGTCAAGACATCTTCTTTGACATCATTCAAAACAATTTGCTTCAAATGTCAAGACATTTAGCAAAACATTATCAAAACATTGTTTTACCAAAATTGCTGCAACAAACACTTACAAAGAAGATAGCAAAGCTCATTCAGCTCATTATAAGAGTCTTAATGAGAGGAGAGGGAAACAAAATCATAATCGTGGGAAGCCTTATAGTACCCCAGCTGAAAAGGGTAAGCAGCGAGCTCCTGATGGTAAGAGGCCAAGTGGGGGAGGTGTTTCTATTCCTTTAAAGTGTTTTAGGTGTGGTGAATTTGGTCATCATGCTAACGAATGTACTAGTAAGGAGAAGAAGTATTTCCAATGTGGTAAGACAGGGCATCTGATTGCTGATTGCAAAATTAAGGTGGTGACTTATTACAATTGTGGTGAAACATGACATATTAGTACTAACTATCAGAAACCAAAAAGAGCTCGAGGAAAGGTGTTTGCTCTGGCAGGGACTCAGACTTCTAGTGTTGAACGGTTGATTAGAGGTACATGTTTATTTAATAGTATTCCTTTAATATCTATTATTGATGCTGATTCTACGCATTCTTTTATTGCTGCTAATTGTGTGAAAAGATTGGGTCCTCTATTGTCGTCTATGAGCAAATGGATGGTTACCAATGTTCCAGCAAAAGGATCGATTACTACTTCTACAGTTTATTTGCATTGTACTATATCAATTTATGACAGGGATTTCTATGTTAATCTTATTTGATTTCCACTGAAGGATCTAGATATTATATTGGGAATGGACTGGTTGGAGACCAACCATGTTCGTATCATTTGTTATAATAAATCTGTGTGGTTTCTTACTCCTAGTGATGAGGAAGAAGCTAAATTCTTGTCTGCTAGGCAACTTGAGGAATTTACCCAAGATGAAGCTCAGGTGTTTTCTTTATTTGCATCCTTATATGTTGAGAGTCAAGTAGTGATTGGTGAGTTGTCGGTGGTGTGCGAATTTCCAGACGTGTTTCCTGATGTTATTACAGATGTGTCGCTAGAGAGAAAGATAGAATTCTCCATTGATTTTATACTGGGTACCACACCTGTTTCCATGGCCCCGTACAGGATGTCGGGGGCGGAATTATCAGAATTGAAAAAGTAATTAGAAGACTTGTTGGACAAGAGTTTTGTGAGACCAAGTGGGTCACCATAGGGAACTCTAGTACTGTTAGTAAAGAATAAAGACGGTAGCATGAGGTTGTGCATGCATTACCGGTAGTTGAACAAAGTGATGATCAAGAACAAGTATCCTTTCCAAAAATAGATGATTTGATGGATCATTTGGTAGGTGTGTGTGTTTTCAGCAAAATTGACTTAAGTTCGGGTTACCATAGATTCAGGTGAAAGACAAAGACATTCAGAAGACAGCTTTTAGAACTCGGTATGGACACTATAAGTATTCAGTGATGTCATTCGGGGTTTCTAATGCACCTGGAGTGTTTATGGAATATATGAAAATGTATATTTCATAATTATCTGGACCGATTTATGGTGGTTTTTACTGATGACATACTGATACACTTCAAGTCAGAGGAAGAACATGTTGAGCATTTACGAGTTATGTTGTAAGTGTTGAAAGAGAAGACGTTATATGCAAAATTATCAAAGTGTGAATTCTGGTTGCAAAAATTTAGTTTTCTTGGTCATGTTATTGCAGGTAACAGTATCATAATGGATCCATCCAAGGTGCATGCAATACTACAATGGGTTGCTCCTAAATATGTTATTGAGATCAGAATCTTTTTGGGCTTGACGTGTTACTACCACATATTTATCAAAGGTTTTTCCATGCTAGCACTTCCATTGACCCAACTGACTTGTAAATCAAAGGAGTTTGTATAGTGTGATATGGTGGGAGAGCTGACTTGGGTGTTTTGCGTTTGATCGCAAATTTTGCAGTTAGTAAGAGTCGCCACCGACTTTTCTTTTATCCAAAAGAAAAGGTGAAAAAGCACAAGAAAGACCTTTGAGATAATTTCTTGAGTTCGGGGGGTAGATTATGAAAAGTGAAGGTATTAGCGCCCTTTTCATCCATGGTTTTCCATGGGCTCTTAGTTACTTGCTAGATCACTTGATTTTGTTTGAAATTGTGCTTTGTGTAGTTTTGAAAGTAATTTTGAAAAGAGGCCATTGTTTAGGAAAACTTTGTAATGATTCTCGTTCGTAAGAATGTATACAAAGTGTTTGATCTTTTGAAAATGTTTTCAAGTTTTGAAAGAGGTTTTGAAAGTGTTGGTGTTTGTTTTGAAAATAGCAAGGACATTTTTTTTTGAAATGGAGAAAGTGACTAGGAACATTCTACCTACTCAAAAGTCTTTCATGTTCATTTCCTTTCTCCTTTGACATTGTTATCTTACCATTGATTTGGTAAGTAACCCTATCTTTGGATGTTAAAGGGACAGGCGTGGGTCATCGTATAACCATGATTAGCAATGTTTCAAGATATCTTAGCATTTTTCTTTAGAGACTAAGATCATTTTGAAAGGCAACATAGATAGCATCATCGAGGGACTATGATCTTGTATTTTGCTTGTCTTTGCTAAGATACCTCACATGCGTAATATGGTCATTTTGTAAGGCCACCAAGTGGATTTTACCCTAGGGGTGTTTGTGTGCAAGTGCATTGATTTTCATGCTTGGTTTTTGTCTTGAATTAGGGTTTGCTACTTGTTGATTTTATCTTTCCATACAAACCCTAATTACTAACATTTATATAAAGCGATAAATTGCGAAAAGTAAAATTACTACGCTATTACATCATTAGGGGAGGGGTGAACAAATTACAAATGGGGATTGCAAGAAAATTAAACCTAATTATCTATTACAACCATATTGAATATTGTATAAAATTGGAAATAAAATACAAGAATATAAATGGAAAAAGACAAATATTTTTTTTGTTGTTTTTATGAAAGGGGTTTTATCCTAATTAAGTGAGATGATTAATGAAAAATAAACAAAATTTAAACCTAAATTAATTAAAAAGGAAATTAAGTTTAAAAAATGTATTTAAGGGTTTTTTGTGAAAAGGTTTTAACTTAATAAAAATAATATGAAAATTAATTAATTTAAATAAACCTAAGTTCTAAATTAATTTTGAATAAAAAAGAAAATAAAATAATAACTAAGCCTAAGTCTAAATATTAATTATTTAAGAAAAAACAAATTAATTTGTTTAAGAAAATGTTTTTAGTCTTTTTGTTTTATAGAGAAAATAAAATATATAAGTGTAAATAATAAAAATATTTTGGATTTTTATTAATAAAAATAATAATAATGTTAATAATAATAATAATAGTGAAAATAATAAAAGAAAATATGAAATGAAAATAGAATAAAAATATTTATAAAAAAATGAAATAATAAAGTAAATAATGGGCCAGGGGTGTTAAAAACAGTCAGGAGGGTGGAAGGCTAGAAAAAATTCCCAGGCCCAAAGGAGGAAGGCCCAAGCGCTTGTTGGCTGCAAACAAAAAATTGAAAAAAAGTGTAAAAGAATGAGAAAATTGCCAAAAGGTCTCGCTGGGGCTCGAACCCAGGACCTCCTAATATGCGCGCGCTTGTTGTACCACTGGGGTGACCTGTTTCCTCCAATCATTATACAACAATCAATAAAGTTAAAACAAAACAAGTCCATGTTATAACTTCATCTTCAACCTCCAGCCAAAATCCATGCAACTTGTCCATTTCTCGACCATATGTAAAAATGTAAACATGAAAATTGCTCCATTTTATCACACGAATCCAACCATATAAATATCATAAGCTATAAATCAAAGATGAATGAGAATTTCTAAAAGTACCAAATTTTGACCTAAATATTTCAGAAAGTTCAAACTCAAAATTCTCCTAGCTCAATCAAAATAAATGAAATCTATGGACATGTATAGTTTCAGGGCTATGATGTCTATATTTTATCTTCACAAATGCAAACCTAACAATGCCTAAATATAAAGATAGAAGTTCAAGAAAAATACCTCAAAACTGGAAATTGTGAAATGGATTTGAGCTTGTTTCAGGCAGTGTGATGATCAGGTTAGCTTCCTTGGACCTCTAGGAAGCTAATGCAATGGATGGCTTGAGCTGAGGGTGGTTGGAATGGTCTGGAGAAGTCCAATTGTGATGCTCTATTTTTGAACTTGGAATGGATGAAGATGGTGTTACAGTCGTGTAACAGGGATAGGGATGGCTTATGTATGATGTTCAGAAGCTTTTGGAAGAAAAAGGCCAAGAAACGCACGAGTGAAATGGAAGTTTGAAGTTCTTGGTCAGAATATGCAACAATGGTGGTTTTTGATGCAGTTCAGAGTTTTGGAAGTTTTCAGGGCTTGTGTATTCATGTGTTATGTTGTAATAGACTTGTGTTTATGTATGGAAAAAGGTTGGAGAGCTATTGCACAAAACATTTCTGAGTTATAGGGCTATGGCTCAATTGCTTGATTTTGAAGAAAAGTGAAAAATCTGGTTTCAAGGCAGCAAGTACAACCATGTAGGGTGGTTTCCAACTTTAAACAAGCTTATCTTACTTTGTAGAGGAAGCTTGTGCAAAGGGAACTAGTGCAAAGCTCAATGCAAGTTGACTTTGCATAAAGCTTGGTTTATGTAAATGCCAATGGTGCCTTTGTGCCATTAATGGAAAATTTACTTGGATAAAGCTTGAATCAAGTGGATAATAGCTCAAAAGCAAGTGTAATCTTCTGATTATGGATATATCTTGAGGTTTAGAGGCCTGCAAAGCAAGATTTTGCAGCATAGGTTTGAAATTTGAATTTTGTTCATCACAAAATGTCTTGTAATTCAAGTTTGAAAACCCTAACTTTCTCTCTTCGATTCTCCATGCTCAAGAATGATCTCAAGGAGTTCTTGATGTTTTAGAAAGCTTGTAATGTGATCTACAACCCCCTCTTTGAATCAATTTTGAAAATTCTCCTTGGAACTATATGAAAAAGTGCCATGAAGTTAGGTCAAAATCCTGCCTAAACTAGGGCAAAATTTCACTAAGTGTTTAGTTTCAAGACCATGACTTCATGAATCAATAACTTGAGATCCAAGCATTTTTAGAAGAAGTTATGTAAATAAATTTTGTAGATATCATGTAGATCTACAACTTTAAGGTTTAAAGTTTCTTTTGAATCATCTTGCATCATGGTGAAAAATTGGCTCAAAGTTATGAAAAAACATGAAGTTTTAAACACTTAGAAAAATTTCTAAGTTAGAAAACTTTGACTTTTCAAAATGAAATCTTGACTTTTTTATTTCTTGATGAATAAGTTTCAAATTTTGATATTTTTTGATGAATTGTGATCTTTGACATTGGATTTTGACCAAAAAGTTAAAGTTTGACTTTTCAGTGTACAATTGACTTTTGATCAGTTGACTGAAAATTCACTATCAATCCAATTGATCCTGAGCAATATTTTGGGTCATGCCATTAGTTCAAAATGATGCAATTGAGCTCTTGAGATGATTCTTCAAACCAATTGATCATTTGCTAGGTAAAAAATCTGAAATTACCCTTTCTCAATCAAAACCCTAATTTTGACCATTTTGCCCTTTTGATGATTTGATCAAATTTATTGAGGAATTGTGGTCCAAACTTGATCAAATGATACATATGACTTTATAATGTTGATGTGGATAAAAAATTATGAAGTTTGACTGTAAATTGGCCACAATTGACTTTTTCCCCAATACAGTTGATTTTTAGGTCAACTGCTCAATTGACTGAGCAAAAGTGGGATTCAAGGCTTGAAACTTGACATGAGTAATCTTGGGGGTCCAAAATGATCCATGAAAGTCACATGAAGCATTGAAACTTCAATTATCCTTGTGCAATCTCAAACCCTAATTTTGGTCATCAATGCTTAAGGAGGTGTCTTGAGTTGATCATCCCTTATGCATTCTTGAACTAAATGGGATCTTGTGAGAAAATATTTGATAAATGAGAGGGAAAATTTTGGGGTACAACAGCTGCCCCTGTTCAATCTTCTTAAACCTGAAGAGTTAGATTGGCGGATTTGCCATTCGTGACTTGAAGGTGGAAGATGATTGGACACTAGAGTGCCCAGAAATTTGCACTCGAGGATGTGATGGTTGATGGTGTAGGGAATGGGCTTAAAAGATGCCATTTGGAGAGATGATGGAAAGTCGTTGGAGATGGGCTTATAGATGCCATTTAAAAATGATTGTTGGACCGTATATGAAAGAAAATATGAATGAGTATCAGAATGGCGTCCGTGTCTGGAGCGTATCTGAATGAAAATCTGAATGAGTATCAGAATGGCATCCGTGTCTAGAGCATATTTGTACTGTATCGGAAGGCTGAATTTGAATGAGTATCAGAATGGCGTCCGTATCTAGAGCGTATCTGAACTGTATCTGGAAGCTGAATCTGAATGAGTATCAGAACGGCATCCATGTCTAGAGCGTAACTGAACTGTATCTGAAATTTGAATCTGAATGAGTATCAGAATAGCATCCGTGTCTAGAGCATATATGTACTATATCTGAGAGTTAAATTTGAATGAGTATCAGAATGGCATTCATGTCTTGAGCGTATCTGATCTGTATCTAAAAATCTGAATCTGAATGAGTATCATAATGGCGTCTGTGTTTGGAGCGTATCTATATTGTATCTGAGAGTTGAATCTGAAGGAGTATCAGAATGGCTTCCGTGTTTGGAGCGTATCTGTATTGTATTTAAAAGCTGAATGAGAGAAAACCCGTGTAGTATCAACTTTAACTGTTTGTGTAGATAATTGTCCTGGCTTTTTGCCGGTATCAATCTCAAACCTTTTGTAAATTGATGATGATAACCATCTGTTGACTGATATTTCCTGAAAAGATGAAAGATTAGTTGTATGCAATGTCATGATGTATGACATGCATTGTATAATGATGTTCTCGATAAGATGAATGCAATTATGTTGTATGCATTTGTGTCATAGATGTTTATGACGTATGGATGCGATGTATAGGCATATAAGTTGTGTTGCTGTAACATTGTTGGATTAGGGAAAATAAATCTCGACTGCTGTTGGGGACGTGGAGTGTAGGTATTCATGTTTTGAAGAGTTGATGAGCTCCTATTTGTTAGAGAAATAAACTCTGTTGTAATGGAAATAACATGTGTTTCTTGTGAAATCTGTTAGGGAATCCTGAAAAATTAGACGACCTTCACTGGGGATTGATAACTGGAAGTTTTGTTCCACTGGGGATGCGAGAGAGCTTGGTATCATTAAGCTGCACACTGTTGGGAATTTTATGTAATAGTATAAAGATATCATCCTATTTCTTAAAGCCATTAGTGATTGTCTTCTATTTTTACTCATTCATAAATAGTAGTTATGTTCGAATTCATATGCTCAAAAATAAATCATTGGATATTTTTGTAAACAAAACACATAAATAAAGAAAAACGGATAGTTTTGAACTTTCAAAGGAGTATCTTTGTATTAACTTGAATAAGTATTTTGTACAGTGAGACGAACATCCTAGTAAGAGAATGTCGTCCTAAAAAATGAAAATTTGATACAAAAAAAAAGATATCTATGTGCAATAATCCCTTGGGGTTCCCATTCTGCTATAGCCTTCGTGCCTCTGAGCATCATGTCCACTTGCTGCCTTGTGCGAAGTTGATTGGATTGATCAGAACCGTTGAGTTTATCAGTCGAAGCCAAAGGTTGTATGCAAGGTGATCCAACGGGACATAGTCATACGCTTTAATTCCTTAACTTTTTCCTGGACCTCCCTTTCGGGTTTTCAGTCCACCAGGATACCCTTTTTTGCCCAAGTCGCCCTTTCGGGTTTTCAACTTGCCAGGTGTACAGATTTTTTGTTTTATCCCTAATTTTTTTCTGAACCTTTTTGGTTCGTCGGGATGCCCTTGTTTTTCCTAGGTGTGTCAACCTAGAGGGTCTCTTATGCGTAGTATCTTTTGACTATGTAAGCGTTCACAGGGTGTGGCAGGTCGTCGCCATCCATAGTGGTCAAGATCATTGCTCCACCAGAGAATATGCTTTTGATTAAAAACGGTCCTTTATATGTAGGAGTCCATTTGCCTCTGGGATCACCTTGCGGCAGTATGATGTGCTTGATCACCAAATCCCCGACTTGATATACTTGGCGTCTGACCTTTTTGTTGAAAGCCTTAATCATTCGTTTTTGATACATCTGACCATGACAGACAGCAGTAAGCCTTTTCTCATCAATCAAGTTCAGTTGATCAAGTCGAATTTGGATCCAATTATCTTCATTCAACCCTGCATCCTTCATGATTCTTAGAGAGGGGATATGGACCTCAATAGGCAAGACAACCTCCATGTCATATACCAGAGAGTAGGGTGTTGCCCGGTTGATGTGCGTGTCATGGTACGATAACCGTGGAGAGCGAATGGTAGCATATCATGCCATTCTTTGTAAGCGACTGTCATTTTCTGTATGATCTTTTTGATATTCTTATTTGCAGCTTCGATAACACCATTCATCTTTGGCCAGTAAGGGGAAGAATTATGGTGTTGGATCTTGAATTGCGCATACAGTGCAGTGATCATAGTGTTGTTGAGATTCGTACCATTGTCAGTGATGATTCTCTCTAGGATACCGTACCGACATATGAGATTTTGTTTAATGAACCGGGCTAATACATTCTTGGTAACGGAAGCGAAAGAAGCCTCCTCAACCCACTTTGTGAAATAGTCAATGGCCACCAAGATGAAGCGGTGTACATTAGAGGCTATTGGCTTGATTTCCCCAATCATATTGATCCCTCACATAGCAAAGGGCCAAGGAGCCGTCAAGACATTTAGAGGAACCAGAGGTACGTGCACCTTGTCTGCATATATCTGACACTTATGGCAGGTTCGAGAGTGTTGATAGAAATTTGCTTCCATGGTAGACTAGTAATAACCTGCCCGTAGGATTTTCTTCGCCATCATATGCTGACTAGAATGGGTGCCAAAAGTGCCTTCATGTAGATCAGCCATGATCTTTTCTGCATCAACCTTGTCTATGCAATGGAGCAAAACAGAGTCATGGTTGCGTTTGTAGAGAATGCCATTACTAAGGAAGAACTTAGCAGAGAATCTCCTTAAGAACTTCTTATCATTGATTGAAGCTTCTTCTGGATATTCTTGAGCCTCGAGATACCTCTTGACTTCGTGGAACCAAGGCTGGTCCATGACTTCTTCAGTATTGATCTCGTGACAGTGAGTTGGTTCATCCATTCGTTCAATGGTGACCTGGGGAGCCTCGTTATCCCATTTAAGTTTAAACATGGATAACATTGTGGCTAGCGCATCCGCTAGTTGATTTTCTTCTCGCGGGAAATGCTCGAAGGTAATCTTCTCAAAGTATGGGATTAATGTCAATACATGTGCT
Source organism: Vicia faba (assembly GCA_948472305.1). Classification (NCBI taxonomy): domain Eukaryota; kingdom Viridiplantae; phylum Streptophyta; class Magnoliopsida; order Fabales; family Fabaceae; genus Vicia; species Vicia faba. Next base: position 767,408,294 of record OX451736.1, read on the forward strand.
TTGTAGGGGATAAGGTTAGGGTGTTTGGTGTCTCATTCTCCTTTGATTTGGCTGATGACCAAAGCTGGATCTCCGAATACACTTAAGGACTTGATCCCCAAATCTATGGCAGCTTTGAGACCAAAAATGCACGCTTCGTATTCTGCCATGTTATTTATACAGTTGAAGCAGAGTCTTGACGTGAAGGGAGTGTGACATCCTTCAAGAGATATGAGTACAGCATCTATACCATTGCCGAGTGCATTGGACGCCCCATCAAAAACCAGGGTCCATCGGGATCCTTGTTTAAGTATGTCATATGGTTTGAATTCTTCGCGGTTGTTTACCATCATGATGTCTTCATCTGAGAATTCGAACTTCATGGACTTGTAGTCATCTACAGCTTGATGAGCAAGGTGATCAGCTAGTACATTGCCCTTTATTGCTTTTTGGGTCGTATATTGAATGTCATATTCCGTCAGGATCATCTGTCGTCTTGCTATTCTCCCAGAAAGGGCAGGCTTCTCGAAGATGTATTTTATTGGATCCATTTTAGATATCAATAAGGTAGTATGGGTCAGCATATACTATCTTAACCGACGAGCAGCCCGTGCCAGAGCGCAACAAGTTTTCTCGAGTAGTGAATATCTTGTTTCATAGTCGGTAAACTTTTTGCTCAGGTAATAAATAGTATGCTCTTTTTGGCCAGACTCGTCATGCTTCCCCATCACACACCCCATTGAATTTTCTAAAACAGTTAGATACATGATCAATGGTCTTCCCTCGACTGGTGGCATCAAAACAAGAGGTTATTGTAGGTACTCTTTGATCTTGTCGAATGCAGTTTGGCACTCGTCATTCCATTTGACTACTTGATCTTTCTTCATTAATTTGAAGATTGGTTCACAAGTAGCTGTTAAGTGAGAAATGAATCGGGTAATGTAGTTTAACCGTCCCAAGAATCCTCTGACTTCCTTCTCGGTACGAGGAGCAGGCATTTCTTGTATTGCTTTCACTTTGGCAGAATCCACTTTGATACCTTTACCACTGACAACAAAGCCTAGGAGTTTACCGGGCCTCACCCCAAATGTGCATTTATTCGGGTTCAACCTCAGCTTGTATTTCTTCGGTCTCTCAAACAGTTTCTGCAGATGGTCAAGATGTTCCTCTTCAGTTTGAGAACTGGCTATCATATCATCCACATAGACCTCTATTTTGTGATGTATCATGTCGTGAAATAAGGCTACCATGGCACACTGATAGGTTTCCCCAACATTCTTCAACCTGGATGGCATAACCTTGTAACAGAAAGTGCCCCACTGTGTGACAAAGGTCGTTTTCTCCATGTCCTTAGTCGCCATTTTAATTTGGTTGTAGCCTGAGAAACCGTCCACGAAGGAAAACACCTTATGTTGTGCTATATTGTCAACCAGAATATCGATATCGGGAAGTGGGAAATCATCCTTAGGGCTTGCCCTATTCAAATCTTTGTAGTCCACACACATTCGTACCTTGCCGTCCTTTTTAGGCACGGAAACAACATTGGCGACCCATTGCAGATAGGAGGTGATGGCCAAGAGTCTGGCGTTGAATTGTTTCATGACTTCCGCTTTGATCTTTTTTGACATGTCTGGTCGCATGCGACGGACCTTTTGTTTTACCGAAGGGCAGTCTTCTTTTGTTGGTAGACGATGTACCACGATATTTGTATCAAGTCCTGGCATGTCTTCATACGACCAGGAAAAGACCTCAACATAATCATTTAGCAACTAAATTAGACGCTTCTTGACATTGGGTTCCATATTGGCACCCATCTTGACTTCTTTCTTGTCCTCTTCGGTACCAAGGTTAACTGTGTCCACTGGTTCTTCGTGGGGCTGAATGGTCCTCTCTTCTTGTTGTAGTAACCTTGCTAGTTCCCCCTGACACTTCATAATCTTCCTCACCTTCTTCTTTGGCTTGGTATATTAGATTTTTAGTCACAAAAGGCCATAGCAGAATCGTTACCCATGGGATCCCGAATGGATGTAGATCTGCATTTTGAATCTGAGTGTGTGTAAGAGTATAGCTATCTTTGAAATAAATAAATAAATGTAAAAAAGAAAGACAAAGAACACAAAGTTTGTATGCAAAAACGTCCATGATTCATTGATGATATATGAAAATGAGATAACAACCCTTACAAATGGACCGTTGTGCCTCGGGTAAGAAATAAGGCTTAAAAAGTCTGAATTGTTTAATTATTACATATCCGATAAAATTTAAATACAATTACTGTTGGATAAAAGTAATTGGGACAAAATCTTTAGATTCCTAGTTGTTGAGCCCTCCGTTGACAGTTGGGAAAATCCATTCCTCCAGGTTGTAGCTATCCTCATCATCCTCCACAGCATTGACTCCGTGGTTGCTGATTTTTAAAGGGGTCCCCCGGCACGAGCACGGCGTATAGCTTTCTGGGCTCCTGACATGAAACCCAAACCAAATTTGTTAGACTTGTACGAGATATCTGGGAGTTGGCCCCAAATAGTGCACCCACCTTCTTCTATCACTACATTAACATCTTCCAAAGAAGACATCTTTAGTGGCAGTCTTGTAATCTTTGGGATTTGGGAAACATCTTTGGTTACTTCCACGGTTGGTGGGACTTCCTCGAAGTGCTGAAATGGAGTTTCAATGAATTCACCGTCCAATTCCATGTATCTGAAGGAGTTTAAGTGACTGACCATATATTCCTCTTCTCCATGGACAGTAATGATCTTCCCCTTGGTTGGGTATTTCAGCATTTGATGTAATGTAGAGGTGACAGCACCAGCATTGTGAATCCATGGTCGGCCCAATAAGCAGGGGTAGGAAAGGAGAATGTCCATCACGTAAAAAGTTGAATCAAAGGTTTCAGTTCCAACTTGTATAGGGATGTCCACCTCCTCATGCACCATTCTCTTTGAACTGTCGAAGGCCCTTACCACTATGTTTCTGGGCTTTAAGGTTAAACCTTCACAGTCAAGTCTATCAAGAGGCTTCTTAGGCAGCACATTCAAAGATGAACCAGTATCCACTAGGACATGGGACAAAGTTGTGCCCTGATATTCGACAGAGACATGCAATGCCTCGTTATGCTTCCTCCCTCTAGGTGTCAAGTCAGTGTCAGAAAATCCTAATCCATTGTCAGCGGTTAGACTGGCCACACAGTCTTGGAACTTAGCAGCAGAGGTTTCTTGTGGTACATGGGCAGTTTTAAGGAATTTCACCAAGGCCTTTGCATGAGCCTCGGAACACAACAATAAATCCAACATGGAAATCTTTGACGGAGTCTTCCCTAGCTGCTCGACTATGTTATAGTCGCTTCTCTTTATAATCTTCAAAATTTCTTCCATCTCCTTTTTGGAGGCCTCGGGGATAGATATTGTTTGCGCCTTGATCTAGACAGGCTCAACCAGAATGCCTTTGCCCCGAGTCTCGGTTGACTCAGCGGTAGGAGTGTAAGCGTGTGTAACTATAGGAATTGTAGTAGTAGTGTCAGCAGGGGTAACCAAAGGGATTGTAGTAGTAGTAGTGTTAGAAGGAACATGAACAGGGATGATTACAGGGCCGGTAACAGTCTTTGGAGGAGCAATCTCTGGAGAGAAAATTTGTCCACTTCGAGTTATCTTGTTGGTTCCTGCAATATTACTGATGTCGGGGTCAGCCTTCTCAAGAATTGAGTCTTCATCAGCCAGCCAATCTTGTTTGACACTGTGATAGTAGACGTTGCCCTCATAGTTCCATGGGACAGTTTTATATGACGAGTACGGGATTGGACCTGGCATAGTAATTATTAGTGGAGCTACTTTATGAACTGATGTAATCCTAACGGGTCTTTTGGTGGAGACCCTGAAAGGATTAGCGAAAATGGTTACTATTGCAACATCTATGTAGGAAATGGGTGGAACAGGAGTCTTCTCAAACAAAATCTCTTTGTCATCCGTTAGGCGCTGAACACCTGCTTTCAATAAATGGCAACTAGCTGGTAAGGATAGACAGAAATGGCAGCCTTCATCACGGCCCGAAAATAAACTGGCCTTCAATAGGTTCTTCTTGACGGTCAGAAGAGGAGTAACAAGTTCATCAACAGTAGAAACAAACATGTCATCTTCAACACCGTTAACACCGCGGCCATGCTTGGGCATATGAGCGGTGATAACATTTGAGATTTCAGGAGCATCAAACTCAATTTCTTTTGCTTCAAGAAGGTCTTGCACCTTGTTTTTCAAAGCCCAACAGTTGTTGGTATCATGGTCGAGACTTTCTGAACGGTATGCACAGCGAGCATTAGGATGATAATGAGGAGATGTTGTGTTAGGATTCTTCGAAGCTTCTTTCAAAGTTACCAGGTTGGATCTCAACAAATGTGGCAGGACTTGAGATAGTGTCATATTAATCCGAGTAAACTGTCTTACTGGTATTTCTATTCTAGGCTGATCGTTCCTTTGTTGAGTAGGTGCAGGCTTAGGGATCATGACAGCCCCTACTATTGGACGGAGTTCAGTTCTTTCTTGATTCCTTTGAGGATACACAGCACCAACTTCTTTCTTCCCTATAAATGTTTTTCTTACAGCGGCGGAGGACGCGTCTTTCTGGATCTTCCCACTCTTAACCCTAGCTTCCACTCTTTCTCCGGTCAAGATTAGTTCAGTGAAGCCTACTGAGGAGCTTCCAATTAAATTATTAAAGAAAGGACCAGACATGGTACCTAGAAACATGTCTACTAGTTCTCTTTTAGAGAGGGGAGGCTGGACTCTTCCTGCTAAGTCCCTCCATTTTTTAGCATAGTCTTTGAAACCATAGCCATACTCTAGAGTTGAGCACGGGTAGGAGCAAGGTCTGCGTTATACTGATATTATTTATAGAAATAAGCGGCAAGGTCTTCCCAATTGTGGATGTTGGCCCTTTCTATTTGATAGAACCAATCAAGTTGAGTTCCGGATAGACTGTCTTGGAAAAAGTGGACCCATAAATCTCTATCTGCAGTGTGAGGCTGTATCTTCCTCACATAGGATCAGAGATGCATTTTGGGGCACGAAACTCCGTCGTATTTAGCTAATATTGGTACCTTGAATTTTGGTGGAATTATAATCCCAGACACCAGACCTAGCTCCTCAAAGTCTAGCCCAGGCACTTTCTGGATTTCCATTGCGCTTAGTCATTCTTCTAGATGCTTGTACTTGTCGTCAGCCAGGGGATACTGCTCTTCAAAGTAATCCTATTCTTCCTCTTCAGACTCTTGCTGGAAAACTGCTTCCTTTCCTTTCCCATCTTGATTGTCTTTTTCACCAGATGACGTTGCATAGTATAGGGTCCTTCTTGCTTGTCCTTGGAACCTTCTTCCCATATTCAGAACTCCAGTTACTTTCTTTTTCTTCTTCATTTCTTCAATCAGTAAGGTTGTCAGATCTTATTTTCGTTTGGCTAGAGTCAGGAACAACTGCTGAAACTGAGCATTTTGTGCTTGGAGGTCTTTTATCGTCTGCTCGAGATCCATCTTATTGAAATAAACAGTAGAAAGATGAGGAAACTTGTCGTAAGAAACATGCTTATGTTATGATGAATGGTAAATGCATATGCAATGATTTCAAGGAACTTAGATATTTAAAATTGCTTTAGACTAAAAAAGGAACACACATCATATTAATAAATCAGAGCTTGAGTAAATCATGTCTCTTTTGGGCTTACAAAGAAGTACAAAAAATCTAAGATAAAAAAGTTGTACGCATCCTCTTTGGTGTGATGTAGGCATTCAGGCTCCGCTCCTCATGAAGCTGCTTAGTGAGTTCCAAAACCTTCTTCTCGCTGGCGTAGAATTGGGATTCAAAAGTGTCTCGCTCCCCCTTAAGTTGTATCAAATCCCTTTGTAAGTCTTCAAGAGAGATGGGCATGTTAGGATGCAGGACAGTGTAGGGAACATCTCCTTCCACAACAGGCTCTATGATTACTGAGAGAATGGAGGGGTAAGGCATCATAAGACTTTGAGCACGAGCTCATATCCATTTGAGGTAAGGCTCAAGAGGGATGGAATTATTATGCCCCAATGTCTTGATATCTACCTTATTCAACATCCTCCAAGCTCGGATAAATCTCTGGCGATGACCTTGATCGTTGTTCTCGTAGTCAAATACCAAACCTTGAATGAGCATCTCATCTGGGCCATCCCTTCGGGTGTAACCGAACTGCCTTAAGGCTAAACAGGGTTTATAGGTGATACCTCCTCTAATGCCAAGTAAAGATTCATTAGGGAATTCTCCATAATGGTCGACAATAGTAACATTCTCTATGGATCGGGAACACTAATGAATGTCTGAATGTTTGAGCGTCATCAACCTATGTGACCACCTTGAACCTTTCTCGTTCTTCAATAAAGATTGGGGAAGATGCGAAATAAATCATATTTCCAAAAGAGGAGCACAACACATAAGGATACCTCTTTTCCTCATAGTGCGAGTGTGAAAGGAATGTAGGATGTCCCCTAGCAAAGTAGGCACCGGGTTACGAGACATGAAGATTTTGACGGTGTTCACATCTATGAGTTGGTCAGGATTTGGAAACAAAACCATCCCGTAGATGAGGAGAGCCACAATTTCCTCAAAAGCTTGCAAATCCAAAGAGTTCCAATAGTTTTGGGCTTTCTCAAACAAGAACTTTGCTAGGAAACCTTTGACACCACTCCTTGTTTCCCAATTAGTTGTGATATCAGATGGTTGCAAGTGTAGAGCTTTATCAATCTCTTCTGGCCTTGGATCTCTTTCTGTACCGTTGAAAGGTAGTTGATTGAGAATGGGAATCCACAAGAGTTGGGAGAATTCTTTCAAAGTTGGCACAAGTTGATAATCGGGAAATATGAAGCAATGGTGTAAAGGATCAAAGAACTGAAAGAGCACCTTCATCATGTCTTCATCAGTGTTGAAGGTGACCAAGTTTAGTAGGCGACCATGTCTTTCGGTGAATGGAGAATTTTCAGGAATCCTTGATGCTAGCTCTTTAAGTTGAGGAGGTATCCTTACAAGATTGACTTGAATAGTTATCCTGCAAATAGAATCCATGTCCTATAAAATAAAACAAAGATAAATCCCAAGATACTTGCAATGGTTAGTGAATGAGTATGATGTTATGATGTTTATGATGTTATGTACAAGTAAATACACATAAACAAAGAAAACAAATCCTTAGGTTTAGGCTTTCATGGAGTCTCATAGGTAAGTACCCTCTTGAAGTTTAGTCGGATCAAACTTGTCCTAGTAATAGTAACCAGGTTCTAAGGAGCTCAATATCACTAATTTGTTTCTTTGGTCATTGTTTCAGCACAAGCCTCTTTAATGGCGACCGAAATATCCCAAAAAACTAAACCTCAATGAGTGTAGTATCGAGTATCTACCAACTTCGTACTGCACCAAAGTCGGTCATCTCACTACGTCCTAATGGCCAAGTTGGTCAAGTAAAGGTTCTAAAAGTTCATTAGTGCTTCATGACATCACTCAGCGGCCCCGTATTATCCTTGACTACTCAAGGGTTACCGGTACCCACAAATATGTTGCACTAACATAGCTATTGCTTAGACCATGTTGGTATACCCCGCACAGTTTCCACAATGTATTGCTACTTACCTATAAGGTATCCTAAATTCGGGTATAGGATTCAGACCAAAACAAAGAACCATAATGTAAAGCAAACAAGTAAAACCAAGAAAGCAAGTAAATGTGATCTAACCATAAGGTATCCCCACTTTTAGAATTTTCCCCAACAGAGTCGCCAGTTCTGTGATATGGTGGGAGAACTGACTTGGGTGTTTTGCGTTTGATCACAAATGTTGCGGTTAGCAAGACTCGTCACTGACTTTTCTTTATCCAAAAGGAAAGGTGAAAAAGAACGGGAAAGACCTTTGAGATTATTTATTGAGTTCGGGGGGTAGATTATGAAAAGGGGAGGTATTAGTACCATTTTCATCCATGGTTTTCCATGGGCTCTTAGTTACTTGCTAGATCACTTGATTTTGTTTGAAATTGTGCTTTGTGTTGTTTTGAAAGTATTTTTGAAAAGAGGTCATTGTTTAGGCAAACTTTGTAATGATTCTCGTTCGTAAGAATGTATACAAAGTGTTTGATCTTTTGAAAATGTTTTCAAGTTTTGAAAGAGGTTTTGAAAGTGTTGGTGTTTGTTTTGAAAATAGCAAGGACGTTTTTGTTTTGAAATGGAGCAAGTAACTAGGAACATTCTACCTACTTAAAAGTCTTTCATGTTCATTTCCTTTCTCCTTTGACATTGTTATTTTACCATTGATTTGGTAAGTAACCCTATCTTTGGATGTTAAAGGGGCGGGCATGGGTCATCTTATAACCATGATTAGCAATGTTGCAAGATATCTTAGCATTTTTCTTTAGGGACTAAGATCATTTTTAAAGGCAACATAGATAGCGTCATCGAGGGACTATGATCTTGTATTTTTCTTGTCTTTTCTAAGATACCTCACATGCGTAATATGATCATTTTGTAAGGCAACCAAGTGGATTTTACCCTAGGGGTGTTTGTGTGCAAGTGCATTGATTTTCATACTTGGTTTTTGTCTTGAATTAGGGTTTACTACTTGTTGATTTTATCTTTCCATACAAACCCTAATTACTAACATTTATATAAAGAGATAAATTGCAAAAAGTAAAATTACTATGCTATTACATTATTAGGGGAGGGGTGTACAAATTTACAAATGGGGATTGCAAGAAAATTAAACCTAATTATCTATTACAACCATATTGAATATTGTACAAAATTGGAAATAAAATGTAAGAATATAAATGGAAAAAGAAAAAGATTTTTTTGTTGTTTTTATGAAAGGGGTTTTATCCTAATTAAGTGAGATGATTAATGAAAAATGAACAAAATTTAAACCTAAATTAATTAAGAAGGAAATTAAGTTAAAAAAATGTATTTTAGGGTTTTTTGTGAAAAGGTTTTAACTTAATAAAAACAATATGAAAATTAATTAATTAAAATAAACCGAAATTCTAAATTAATTTTGAATAAAAAAGAAATTAAAATAATAGTTAAGCCTAAGTCTAAATATTAATTATTTAAGAAAAAACAAATTAATTTGTTTAAGAAAATGTTTTTAGTCTTTTTGTTTTATAGAGAAAATAAAATATATAAGTGTAAATAATAAAAATATTTTGGATTTTTATTAATAAAAATAATAATAATATTAATAATAATAGTGAAAATAATAAAAGAAAATATGAAATGAAAATAGAATAAAAAGAAGAAAAAAAAAGAAAAATGAAATAATAAAGTAAATAATGGGCCAGGGGTGTTAAAAACAGTCAGGAGGGTGGAAGGCTAGCAAAAATTCCCAGGCCCAAAGGAGGAAGGCCCAAGCGCTTGTTGGCTGCAATTAAAAAATGGAAAAAAAGTGTAAAAGATTGAGAAAATTGCCAAAAGATCTCGCTGGGGCTCGAACCCAGGACCTCCTAATACGCGCGCGCTTGTTGTACCACTGAGGTGGCCTGTTTCATTCGTTCATTATACAACAATCAATAAACTTAAAACAAAAAAGTCCATGTTATAACTTCATTTTCAACCTCCAGCCAAAATCCCTGTAACTTGTCCATTTCTCAACCATTTACAAAAATGTAAACATGAAAATTGCTCCATTTTGTCATAGGAATCCAACCATATAAATATCATAAGCTATAAATCAAAGATGAATGAGAATTTATAAAAGTAGCAAATTTTGACCTAAATATTTCAGAAAGTTCAAACTCAAAATTCTCCTAGCTCAATCAAAATAAATGAAATCTATGGACATGTATAGTTTCAGGGCTATGATGTCTATATTTTATCTTCAGAAATGCAAGCCTACCAATGCCTAAATATAAAGATAGAAGTTAAAGAAAAATACCTCAAAACTGGAAATCGTGAAATGGATTTGAGCTTGTTTCAAGCAGTGGTGATGATCAGGTTAGCTTCATTGGACCTCTAGGAAGCTAATGTAATGGCTGGCTTGAGCTGAGGGTGGCTGGAATGGTCTGGAGAAGTCCAATTGTGATTCTTTATTTTTGAACTTAGAAATGGATGAAGATGGTGTTACAGTCGTGTAACAGGGATAGGGATGGCTTATGTATGATGTTTGGAAGCTTTTGGAAGCAAAAGGCCAAGAAACGCACGAGTGAAATAGAAGTTTGAAGTTCTTGGTCAGAATATGCAACAATGGTGGTTTGTGATGCAGTTCTGAGTTTTAGAAGTTTTCAGGGATTGTGTATTTGTGTGTTATGTTGCAGTAGACTTGTGTTTATGTATGGAAAAAGTTGGAGAGCTATTGCACAAAAGACTTCTGAGTTATAGGGTTATGGCTAAATTGCTTGATTTTGAAGAAAAGTGAAAAATCTGGTTTCAAGGAAGCAAATACAAGCATGTAGGGTGGTTGCCAACTTTAAACAAGCTTTCTGACTTTTTAGAGGAAGCTTATGCAAAGGGAACAAAATGCAAAGCTCAATGCAAGTTGACTTTGCATAAAGCTTGCTTTATGTAAATGGCAATGGTGCCTTTGTGCCATTAATGGAAAATTTACTTGGATAAAGCTTGAATCAAGTGGATAATAGCTCAAAAGCAAGTGTAATATTCTGATTATAGAGAGATCTTGAGGTTTAGAGGCCTGCAAAGCAAGATTGTGCAGCATAGGTTTGAAATTTGAATTTTGTTCATCACAAAATAACTTGTAATTCAAGTTTGAAAACCCTAACTTCCTCTCTTCGATTCTCCATGATCAAGAATGATCTCAAGGATTTCTTGAACATTTTGGAAAGCTTGTAATGTGCTATACAACCCCTATTTTAATCACTTTTGAAAATTCCCCTTGTAACTATATGAAAAAGTGCCATGAAATTAGGTCAAAATCCTGCCTAAACTAGGGCAAAATTTCACTAAGTGTTTAGTTTCAAGACCATGAATTCATGAATCAATAACTTGAGATCCAAGCATTTTTAGAAGAAGTTGTGTAAATCAATGTTGTAGATATCATGTAGATCTACAACTTTCATGTTGAAAGTCTCTTTTGAATCATCTTGCATCATGGTGAAAAATTGGCTCAAAGTTATGAAGAAACGTGAAGTTTTAAACACTTTGAAAAATTTCTAAGTTAGAAAACTTTGACTTTTCAAAATGAAATCTTGACTTTTTGATTTCTTGATGAATAAGTTTCATATTTTGACATGTTTTGATGAATTTTGATCTTTTACATTAGATTTTGACCAAAAATTCAAAGTTTAACTTTTTTGTGTACAGTTGACTTTTGATCAGTTGACTGAAAATTCACTATCAATCCAATTGATCCTTAGAAATGTTTTGGGTCATGCCATTAGTTCAAAATTATGCAATTAAACTCTTGAGATCATGCTTCAAACTAATTGATCATTTTCTAGGTCAAAAATCAGAAATTACCCTTTCTTAGTCAAAACCCTAATTTTGACCATTTTGCCCTTTTGATGATTTGATCAAATTTCTTGAGGAATTTTGGTCTAAACTTGATCAAATGATACATATGAGATTATAATGTTGATGTGGATCAAAAATTATGAAGTTTGACTGTAAATTGGCCATAGTTGACTTTTCCCCCAATACAGCCGATTTTTAGGTCAACTGCTCAATTGATTGAGCAAAAGTATGATTCAAGGCTTGAAACATGACATGAGTAATCTTGGGGGTCCAAAATGATCCATGAAATTCACATGAAGCATTGAAAGTTAAATTATCCTTGTGCAATCTCAAACCCTAATTTTGGTCATCAGTGCTTAAGGAGGTGTCTTGAGCTGATCAACCCTTATGCAGTCTTGAACCAAATGGGATCTTGTGAGAAAATATTTGATAAGTGAGAGGGAAAATTTTGGGGTACAACATATGGGACATCCATTCTGAGGAAAGTTTCAGGGAGAAAAAGAAGAAGTTGACTACGGCTATAGTTTTGATCTTACTGAATCCTAATGAATCGTTTTTGGTGTATTGTGACGCTTCTTTGAAGCTTTAGAGGCATTACCTATATGGTTCCAGATTTGAAGTATTCATTGATCACAATACTTTGAAGTATCTTTTTAATCATAAGGAATTGAATATGAGACAGCGAAGGTGGTTATAATTTTTGAAGGATTATGACTTTAGCTTAAATTATCTTCCCAGTAAAGCAAATATCTTGGTTGATGCAGTCCTTGCATATGTCTGCTATGATGGTTAGAGAGCTGGATCTTATTAAGCAATTTAGAGACTTGAGTATGGTTTATGAGATGATGTAACAGAGTGTGATGTTGGGTATGTTAAAGGTAAATAATGATTTTCTAGATAAGGTTAAAGAAAGTCAAAATATGGATGTTAAATTCGTAGATTTGATGGGTTCGAATAATCAAACTGAAGAAAGTAATTTCCAAGTAGATGAACAGGGAGTGTTGAGGTTTCGAGGTAAAATTTGTATACCAGATGACCCTGAGTTAAAACATAAGTTGGAAAAGAGTCATCTAAGTAGCTTGAGTATCCATCTGGGGGATAAAAAAATGTATCAGGATTTGAAAAAGATATTTTGGTGGTTCGGATTAAAAAGGGATGTGGCACAGTTCGTGTATGCTTGTTTGACTTGTCAGAAGTCAAAGGTTGAGCTTCACAAACCTGCAGGATTGATGCAAATGTTGGATGTTTCAGAATGGAAGTGGGATAGTATTGAAATTCTAGCACACACAATATCAGATGTCAAGACTGATGTCTTAACAACACACAATATCAAAACAGATGTTACGACATCCGATGACCGCAAACCGACTTGCTAAAAACAGAAAGATTATACAGGAAGATAAAGTACAGAAACGTAAAGAACACAAGGAATTGTTAACCCAGCTCGGTGTAAACTCACCTACTCTTGGGGGCCAGGAAGGAAATCCACTATCAGTAGTACCAATTTGAAACTAAACAGTCCCAATTTACACCTCTCACTTAATCCCTACTCAGTGCAACTTCTACCTAGAAACCTCCTAGATATGAGAACCCATTTCACTCTCAATCACCACAATGATAAAAGACCAATCCCAATCTCAGGGAATGTATCGAGAAAACAAATAGGAAGAACACACTTTCAAATTACAAATAATCAGTTTTCTTAAAAGCTTCACTAAGAATAATACTCTACTTTTGTTTAAAAGCTTCGAGGAGAACAATAACTTGATAAATAAGTAACAATTAGTCAACTCAAATTCATCAAAGATACATGATGATATACAAATAAACACAAGGAGAACCTAATGAACTATAAAACCATAAACCCTTATTTTTCACAAAGTTTTACAATCAAAACTATGCTTAGAAAACTAGGTCTTGGACGAATCCTTATATAGACTTCTGCAATTGGGCTTGGACTCTTCAATCGGATATAATCTTCAGCTCTAAATCCCTGCACAATATTCTCCATGAAAATAGAAACAAAAACATATCTTTCAAATATTTCCTAAAAAATCTCAAATATTCTTTTTATGAAATAAATCAAATATGCAATTATTTCAAACAATCCTTGATTTCCTGCACCTGTTATGAGTGCTAGAAACCTCTAGAATCTCTAAATTCTGGTATGACAGAACTCAGATGTCCTAAGAGGATGTCGAGATATCTGATCTGACACAAATAACACGGGAAAGGTATAAACACTAAAAATAGTATTAAAAAGCAATAACAATACACCAGAATTGTTAACCCAGTTCGAAGCAACTCTCTTACTCTGGGGGTATACCAAGCCAAAGACAAATCCACTAATATTAGTATCAATTCAAAGCTAAACTCCCCCATTTATAACTTATCACTTAATTACTACCCTCTCTAGTTTTCTATCTAAGACTCACCTAGATATGATGCCCTCCTCAATCCCTCATCAATCACAGATAGTGATTGGATCAACACAATTCTGAACAAACTGGAAGACACACTTCCATGACCATACCTAACTAAGACTCAAGGTTAAACTCCCACATTTACAACCTTTCTCCTAACCAAGAACAACAACTTGGAGTTTCTTCAAAGCTTCCTCCATGAACAATACTCAACTTATTACCTACAGGTTTTTGAGTGAGAACATGGTGACCATCCCACAACCCGAGTGGTTCACCTTGACAAAGCCCTAGACTTCTACATCTTGAACTCGTGCCAAACTAGGTTATAAAACCTTCTATTTACAACATATTCCCAACTGGACTTGGGCTTTCTAATAACAGCAAATCAGCTATTACAAACTAGCAGTAACTTCTGCTACAAACAAGGTCTTCAATCATTAGTTTCCTAAATAATATCCATATTTAGAAACTGTATAATCTTCGATATTCTGACTTGATTCTCTTGACCTTTAATTCAGCGCCACATAGGATTGCATAATATTCTATGAATATTGTGCACTTGTTAAATCATAACAGATTTAACATAATCACTTCAGCTCAGGCGCAATGTCGTATGCTCATTTATAGGACATCTTATTCGTCATGTTGTTCCAGATGTTGAAACACTTCAACTCAACATGTTCCAAACATAAGATAGGACTTCTTGCTCAATTTGTTCCTGTTAGAAAATTAATATATCCTATCTAACATATTGCTTCTTTATTTGTTTTACAAAAATTAATATAAATCCTAAAACTAGAGAACTTACAATCTCATTTTTTAATCAAATATTCAAGGATAAATATACAACTGCACTGATATGATGTTATGTTCCAACATGTTACAACATCTGAGAGAACGTCTATCAAATAAATACCTACATACATTGTTATACATGTTGGTTAAGATGTTATGACATCTTGTTTAACATTATGTTGTAATACATGTTTTTCCTAATGAAACATATTTTGAAAGACGACACATCTTCCAACCTGGGACAACCATCATACATCAGTTTTTCCAACTCCTTTGATTTATATTTTAAACATATCACCAAATATAATGGAACATGTTGGATGAGGATTGACATCTACCAATATCTTTTGGATCCATGTCATATGTCTAGAGCATCCACTGTTAGAGTACCCGTCTTCACTAGTTGAGTCTCTCAAAGTAGTATATGTTATAAGGGTAACATCCCTATTTTCAACACTTCTCTATTTTCTCACTGTATTATCCTTGGAACGAATTGGAGTTCTTAGATCTCCATATAATTTGAAACGTAAAGGCTTTATATGACCAAACTCCCCATAGTAGTGACATCTCCAAGTAGACTGCCGATAATTTGAAGATTTATCACATTTGCTAGGATATTGTAACATGAGTTTTGACATTTTTGTACTTTTCTTCTTTTCAGAAGGAAAGAGCTTCTCATCATTCACTTTTCTTAGTTTATTATTAGATTGATAATGAACTCTAGCATTCTCATCCTCTTACTGCATATTTATGGAATATGGCAAGTTATCAAGTTTAGAGTTTAAATATGTTACCTCACTTTGTAGATGAGAGACAATACATAAGAGTTTCTTCTTCTCATTCTCCAAATCAACAATGATTTTCCTTTATTTTTCCTATTTATTGAGGCTTTCATCAAACTTATCATAGGTATCCTTGTAGGATACATCCAGGCCTTCATACAGATCATTCTCATCACAAGCTTCCATTTTATCTGCCCATCTACTAGGTAGAGCCAACACGAGTTTGGCAGTCTCAAATTTGTCTTCATCTTCTGACTTATCATCATCAGACCAAGATGAAGTGAAACCCTTCTACTGTTTCTTAAGGAAGTTGGGACACGCGTGCCTAATATGACCATATACTTCACATTCAAATCATTGAATGCCTCTGCTCTGACTTAACATCTCTTATGTTCTTGTTTTCTTCTGAGAATCAAGATTGTTACTGACGTCATATGAGATGTTTTTGACATCTTGTCTCCCTCTTCTGTCCAATATTTTTAATACCCTATTGAATTACTTCCCAAGTAGAAAAACGGTATTAGATAGATCTTCATCAGATTTCAGCTCATCTTGACGTTTATCATCTTCAGCATTGGATATAAAAGATATTATTTTGTTCTTTTTCTCATCCTTATCACCAATAGCCAATTCAAATGTTTAAAGTGACCCAATAAGTTCATCAACTCTCATGGTGTTGATGTCTTGTGCTTATTCAATTGTTGTGACCTTCATGTCAAATCTCCTAAGCAAAGACCTAAGGATATTTCTGACTAGCTTGGCTTTTGACATCTTCTCTCACAATGCACTTGATGCATTAGCAATTTCAAGCATATTCATTTGATATTCTTGAATTGTCTCATCATCATTCATCTTTAAGTTCTCAAATTTGGAAGTGAGAAGCTGATGTTTTGAAATCTTCACTTTGGAGGTACCTTCATAAGTTGTCTTGAGAATTTCCCAAGCTTACTTGGCCACGGTACACGTATTAATCAGCTTGAAAACATTTTTGTCTACTTTGTTGAATAGAGAATTTAAAGCCTTGGAATTTCCAATGGCTTCCTTATCATCATTTTCATCCCAATCTTCTTCAGGTTTTATAGTTTCAGTTTTAATCTCTTTCCCATCTTTGTCAAATGCCTTCACAACATGATGCTTCCATCCTTTCAAAACACCCTTCCATGCTTTTTTGTCTATAGATTTCATAAAAGATACCATTGTGACCTTCCACCAGTCATAGTTTGAACCATCCAACATAGGTGGTCTGTTGTTATATCCTTCTTCTTTCTCCATAGTGCCAAAAAATATATCCCTGAATCTCACCCAGTAACCAGAATAGGGTGCCTTCTCTTGATGCCAATTGAAATTTTAGCACACACAATATCAGATGTTAAGACTGATGTCTTAACAACACAATATGTTACAACAGATGTTACGACATCTATGACAACAACCAGACTTGCTAAAAATAGAAATATTATGCAGAAAAATAAAGTACAGAAACATAAAGAACACAAGGAATTTTTAACCCAGTTCGGTGCAAATTCGCCTACTATGGGGACTACCAAGCTAGGAAGGAAATCCATTATCAGTAGTATCAATTCTAAGTTAAATAGTCCCATTTTACACTTCTAACCTAATCCCTACCCAGTGTAACTTCTACCTAAGCACCTCATAGATATGAGAACCCCTCTCACTGCCAATCATCGCAGTGATAAAAGACTAATCCAGATCCCAAGGAATGTCTCAAGAAACAAAATAGGAAGAACACACTTCCAAATTATAAATACTTAGTTTGCTTAAAAGATTCACTAAGAAAAATACTTAACTTTTGCTTAAAAGCTTTGAGGAGAACAATAACTTGATAAACAAGTAACAATAAGTCAACTCAAATGCATCAAAGATACATGAGGACGTATAAATAAACACACGGAGAACCTAAGGAACTATCAAACACTAAACCCTTATTTTTCACAAGGTTTTACAATCAGAAATATGCTTAAGAAACTAGGTCTTGGACGACTCCTTATATAGAATTCTGTAGTTGGGCTTGGAATCTTCAATCATATAAAATATTCAGCTCTAAATTCATACGAAATATTCTACACGAAAATAGAAACAAAAACAAATCTTTCAAATATTTCCTAAAAAGTCTCAAAGATCCTTTTTTATGATATAAATCAAATCTGCAATTATTCCTAATAATCCTTGATTGTATGCGCCTGTTATGAGTGCTAGAAACCTCTAGAATATCATATTTTTCAATTAAATCCTCAAGGATAAATATCCAGCTGCACTGATATGATGTTCTATTGCAACATGTTACAATATCTAAGAGAACATCTGTCAAATAAGTACCTGCATACACTTTTGTACCAGTTGGTTAAGATGTTATGACATATTGTTAAATATTAGGCAGCAATACATGTTTTTCCCAATGAAACATATTGTTAGTTGCATGGATTTATGGCCGGATGAATTTTTCTAAGCATGGTTCAATGTTGATGTTGAGTATGATGGTGAAACATCTTTATCAACTGCCATAACAGGTTTTGTTGCTATGTGTTTCTATGCCAGATGTCATAGAAGATGTTGTAACATCCTGAGGCTGATGCAGCAGGCGCTGATTTTGGATATCCTTGATGACTCAATTTGAAGATATGAGTATCTGGAATATTCTATACTAATTTTAGGCGCGGGACAATCAAGGATTTTGTTAAAAACAATTGCAGATTTGATTGGTTACTAAAAAGGATCGATAGGGACTTTTTAGGAAACTTTTTCTGAAGATTGTTTCCATTTTTGTGGAGAATATTCTGCAGATATATTTCAACTGAAAATTGGAGTTGATTGAAGAATCCAAGCCAGTCCAAGCCCAATTGTCGAAGCCTATATAAGGAGTCGTCAAAGATCTAGTTTTTAAGCATTGTTTTTATTGTAAAACCTTGTGAAAGTTAAGGGTTTTGGGTTTTATAGTCCTTAGGTTCTCCGTATGTTTTTTAATACGTCCTCATGTATCTCTGATACATTTAAGTTGACTGATTGTTACTTGTTTGTCAAGTTGTTATTCTCCTCGAAGCTGTGAAGCAAGATTTGAGTATTGTTCTTGGTCGAAGCTTTTAAGAAAGACTAAGTATTTGTAATATCTAAGTGAGTTCTTCTGTCTTAGTTTCGTGCTGGGACTGGAATTTTTTTCCATGTGATTGGTAGTTTTTATCATTACAGTGATTGGAAGTGGGATGGAGATTTTCCATATCTAGGAGGTGCCTAGGTAGAAGATGCACTGGGTTGGGATTAAGCTAGAATTTGTAAATTGGGGAGTTTAGCTTTGAATTAGTACTGCTAATAGTGGATTTCCTTCCTGGCTTGGTAGCCTCAAGAATAGGTGAGTTTGCACCGAAATGGATTAACAATTCCTCTGTGTTCTTTCTTTTTCTGCATGTTATAATTTTGTTGTGTTATTTTTTTTTGTCCTGTCAGCATATGTCATAACATTTGTTGTGACATTGTGTGTTGTTGAGACATCAATCTTGACTTCTGATATTATGCATGCTGGAAATTTCATTTGGTATCATAGCAAGAACCCTATTCTGGTTACTGGATGAGATTCAAGGTATATTTTCTGGCACTATAGAGAAAGAAGGAGGTTGTAACAACATACCACCCATGTTTGATGGTTCAAACAATGACTGGTGGAAAGTTAGAATGATAGCATTTTTGAAAGTTATGGACGGTAAGGCTTGGAAGGTTGTTTTGAAAGGATGGATGCATCATATGGTTAAGGATATTTGCAAAGATGAGAAAAAGACTAGAACTGAAACTATGAAACCTGAAGAAGAATGGAATGAAGATGGTGATAAAGAAGCTATTGGAAATTCCAAGGCTTTAAATCCTCTATTCAATGGAGTAGATAAGAATGTGTTCATGTTGATTAATAGATGTATTGTAGCCAAGAAAGCTTTGGAAATTCTCTAGACAACTTATGAAGGTACCTCTAGAAGGAAGATTTCAAGACTTCAGCTTCTCACTTCAAAATTCGAGAATTTGAGGATGGATGATGATGAGACAATTCAGGAATATCAGATGGAGGTTCTTGAAATTTCAAATGCATCCAGTGCATTAGTAGAGAAGATGTCAGAAGCAAAGCTGGTCAAAAAGATTCTTAGATCCTTGCCTAGGAGATTTGACATGAAGGTCACAACAATTGAAGAATTTCAGGACATCAACAACATGAGAGTTGATGAACGTATTGGGTCACTTCAAACATTTGAATTGGCTATTGTGACAAGGCTGAGAAAAAGAACAAAGGCATAGCTTTTGTATCTAATACTGAAGATGATAAAGGTCAAACTGAGTTGGATACTGGTGAGGAACTGTCTAATACCATTGTTCTTCTTGGAAACCAATTCAGTAGGGTTTTAAAAAGACTAGATAGAAGAGGAAGACCTGATGTCAAGAACATTCCTTATGACATCATTAACAATCTTGATTTTCAGAAGAAAACAAGAATAGAAGAGAATCCAAGTCAAAGTAGAAGCATTTAATGTTTTGAATGTGAAGGATTTGGTCATATTAGACCTGAATGTCCAAATGTTCTCAAGAAGCAGCAAAAAGGTTTTAGTGCATCTTGTTTTGATGATGATAAGTCAGAAGATGAAGATAGTTCTGAGACTGCCAAACTGGTGTTGGCTCTATCTAGAATATGGTCAGATGAAGTTGAAGCTTGTGATGAGTATGATAAGAATGATCTTTATGAAGACATGTATGTGTCCTACAGGGATACTTGACACAAGTGTGAAGAAAGCCTCGAGAAAGAGGAAGATCAAAAGAAGATCATTGTTGATTTGGAGAATGAGAGGAAGCAACTCCTTAGTTCTGTTTCTCATCTACAAACTGAGGTACACGCCTAAATTCCAAGCTTGATAACTTGACTAATTCTATAAATATGGTGAAAGAGAATGAAGATACCAAAGTTCATTATCAATCTGATAATAAACTGAGGAGAATGTTAGAGGAGAAGGTATTTCCTATTAAGAAGAAGAAAGAGACCAACATGTCCAAGCACATGTTACAACATCTTGGTAATGAATTTCCAAATCAACCTCAATCTACTCAGAGATGTCACTATTATGGTGAGTATGGTCATATAAAGCCTTTTGGCTTAAAATTATATAGAGATAAAAAAATATTCAGTTTGTTCCAAGGCTAAGAAAGTGAGCAAGAAGAGGAGTATTGAAAATAGGGATATTAACCTTATAGCTCATACTTCTTTGAGAGACTCAACTAGTGAAGACTTGTACTTTGATAGTGGATGCTCTAAAGTTATGACAGGTGTTCAGAAGATGTTGGTGGATGTCAAACCTCATCCTACAGGGTCTGTTAGATATGGTGATGGTTTTAAAGGAGAAATCAAAGGGGATGGAAAACTAATGTGTGATGTTTTTCCCAGTTTAGACAATGTGTTGTTTGTCAAAGGATTGACTGCTAATCTTATTAGCATTAGTCAAATGTGTGACCAATGTTTGTTAGTCAACTTCTCAAGATCATAATGTTTAGTCAAAGATGAGAAAGAAGTTGTTCTAATGAAAGGGTTAAGGTCCAAAGATAACTACTACTTATGGGAATCTTAAATAGTTGTTTACTCGTCCACTTGCTCAACTAACAATAAGGATGAAGTGAAGCTATGGCACCAGAAACTTAGACATCTTCATTTCGAGAAAATGAAAGAAGTCGTGTCTGAAGGAGCCATTAGAGATATGCCAAAGCTCAAGATTGAATAAGGAGAAGTTTGTGATCAATGTGAAAGAAAAATTAGATCATGATGTCACACCTAATGTTGTAACATCAAACTACTTCCAAAGTTTTGGAACTTCTTCACATGGATGTAATGGAACCATTACAGATAGAGAACCTAGGAGGAAAAAGGTATGTCTTTTTAGTTGTGGATGACTTTTCTAGATATACGTGGATGAATTTTCTTAGAGCAAAATCAGATACTTTTAAAGTTTTCAAAGATTTGTGTCAAAACATTCAAGAGGAAAAGAAAAAAAAGTCTGATTGTCAAGGTCAGAAGTGACAATGACATGGAGTTTAAGAATACAAGATTTTTTGAATTTTTTTATTCTTAAGGTATAAGCCATGAGTTCTCTTATTCTTGGAAAACTCAGAGAGATGAAGTTGTTGAATAGAAAACTAGAGTGATTCAAGAATCTTCTAGAGTCTTGATTAGTGCTAAGCAACTGCCATTTGATTTTTGGGCTGAAGTTATGAATACTACTTGCTATATACATAACAGCGCCACTTTGAGGGGAGGTATTGTTTCAACTCCTTATGAGCTATGGAAAGGAAAGAATCCTAAAGTCAAATACTTTCACATTTTTGGAAGTAAATGTCAGATATTTGGTGCTAAAGATCAAGTGGACAAGATGAGTTCCATAGGGGATGAAGGGATATTTCTTGGTTACTCTTCAGGCGGGAGAGCATATAGGATCTATAACTCCAGAACTGGTATGACTATGTGTAACGCCCGTAATTTAATTAATTATTTTATTAAATTATTTTTGGAATATTTATGAAGATGTGTTATAATTAATTGGATTTATTTTATTAAGCGGAGGAATAATATTAGAGATATAATATTATATGGTGAAATAATATTAAAAGTGTAATTTTATTTAACATGGGTTATTCTGAGAGAATAGAAGCAATAAGGGGGGGTGTTGGTTTTAATCCCAATAAGGAATAATAGAATAATAGGGTTATTTTATTATTTGTGAGAAGGAAGAGAAGAAAGAAGCAGTATAAAGAGAATAAGGATTGAGAAGAACGTGCAAGTTGCGTGAGAAGGAGGAATAACGGTAAGAACGTGAATCCAACCGGAAATTGTAGAGCGACCTTCAATCCAAGGTAAGGGTGGGGTTCTAACTCTATAATTGGGTTTATGATGATTGATATGTGGGGTTAGAGGTGATAGTTGTCTTGTTCTTGAATTGAAATATATGATTGATGTATGATGAGGATTGATGAATCTTGATGAATATTGATGCCTTGATGTTGTTAAAACGATGTATGATTATAAGATGATTATGGGTGATGAATTGACATGATTATAATAAGTTTTAGGGCTTTAGTATTGGAACCATAGTGAGATGTTGTGATGAAAACATAGAAATATTACAGTACAAAAAACGCAGAACATGTAGGAAAGATTATGTGTTGCTGTTTCAGAACAATGAATCAATTAGGGATGGCGTTAGGCGTACTGTTCCTGATTAGGGTGACAACAGGAAAAAGGAATTAAAATAATAACGTTAAGAAAAATTAGCAGTTCTGACGTTAGCAGGATGCTGTTAGAAGTTGCGTGGCCTAGTGAAAGGTAGAAATTCTGATATTAGAAGTTGCATTAGTCAGAAGATAGCATTAGTCAGAAGATGAGATGATCAGAAGTTGTATCTGATTAGAGGATGAGCGGTCAGAAGATGTCATGATCAGAAGTTGAAGGGTCAGAAGTTGTACTAGCCAGAAGATGTGACTGATCAGAAGCTGTAACTAGTCAGAAGTTGCATTAGTCAGAATTTGTACTAGTCAGAAGATGGGGTTAGCCAGAAACTGTGACGATCAGAGGTTGTATCTGGTCAGAGGTTGAGTCAGTCAGAAACTGCGATGATCAGAACTTAATACTCAGCAGATTGTGTCGCCCAGAAGTTGCATCATTAGAAGTTGTGTATTTAGAAATAGCGCTGGTTAGAGGTTGCGTGGCTAGAAGTTGGATGGCCTTTACGTTGTTTTGTGCAGAAAGATGAACGTTAGATGCTTAGAAGCTGCTGTTGAGCTATAACAGTAGGAATAGTGGCGGTCATGATATTAGAGTTGCAGAATGAAATTGTTGATTTACTGTGGAATTAAAATACTGTTGAGTTATAAATGAGAATTTATTAATAAATAAATGATGTTTGATGGTTTATAAATAAATGACGTTTGATTAGTTATTTTGATTATTTGAGATGTCTTCGAGATGTTATTTTGAGATGTATTCTGAGATGATAATTTGAGATGTTCTGAGATGATAATTTGAGATGCTCTGAGATGATAATTTGAGATGTTTTGAGATGATTTGAGATGTTGTTAACTTGGGTGTTATCATTACATTCATGGTTGTGTCGCATACATTGCATTTTTTAGATGGAGCTTATGCTCGTTGAGATGGCCTGGATTGGAAAATTTTGAGATGAAGGCCATGCCTTGTTGATGCCTTTATTAATTGGAAAATTTTTGTGATGGGAGTTCTGCCCCAATGGTACCACATGCATTTGCATAGTTTTGAGTCGCATTATATGATTTCATATGAAGTGTATTTTTATGTTGATCAATGAATATTATTGTTGAGATTGTTGTTGATTATGAGATGATAAGTGGTGATGTTGTTGATCTAATTTAAATATATTAATTATCATGCACTATATTATATTGTTAGATATCCCACCCCTTCTGTTTGAATGTTGCCCTTATGTTGGTAACATGCAGGTAATTAAGAGTGAAGGTTGTATACCTTCGGTAGTTCGAGTCGGTGTCATTGCTCTGATATGTAACACTCGGGGGGATGAACGCTTGCTGTTTTTTATTGTTGATTTTCAGTTGTTGAATTTTAATTTGATTATTATTTTTGAGACGTTTCGAAGTTGCTGTTTTGCTAAAGATGTTATTAAGAATTCTGCTGCGTAGATGTTGAATTATTTAATTATAGATGTTATGTTGACGGTTCATCCGATGTTTGAAAAAGTGTTATATATCCACGATGCATGCAATGAATGTGTTAGAAGAATTTGTGACGTCCCGATTCATTTGTATGATTGAAATTTTATAACTCTGATTTATTTTGCATAATTTCTTGGGGTAGAATTGGGGTGTTACAAAGTTGGTATCAGAGCAAAAGGTTGGTTCGACCTTGTCGTCGAGTCGTAGTTGTCTAACAATCGAGTATTGTTATTTTGATGTTTTAACCGTTGTTTATGTTGTAATGAGAAGTTGAGATGGCTGGAAGGAATGATGCTGCTCTTGTTGCTGCTTTAGAAGCAATGGCTCATGCGATGGAAAATCAGCTGAATACTGACAGGAATGTTGGATCTCGTATCTTGGCGACCTTCCAGAGAGAGAATCCACCTACGTTCAAGGGAAAGTATGATCCTGATAGAGCATTGGAATGGTTGAAGGAGGTAGAGAGAATCTTTCGCGTGATGGACTGCACTCCAGTGCAGAAGGTTCGTTATGGGACTCATATGATAGCAGTCGAGGCTGATGACTGGTGGCTAGAGACTTGTCAGAAGTTAGAAGTTGCATGTGAGAATGTCACTTGGGATGTGTTCCGTAGGGAGTTTTTGAGAAAGTATTTTCCTGAAGATGTCTGTGGTAAGAAGTAAATTGAATTCCTTGAGTTGAAGCAAGGAAATTTGTCAGTTGTTGAGTATGCTGCCAAGTTTGCTGAGTTGGCTAAGTTTTACCCGCATTACACTGAGGAAAATGTTGAGTTTTCAAAGTGTATTAAGTTTTAGAATGGGTTGCGCCCGGAGATTAAGAAAGCAGTTGGATATCAGAAAATCCGCGTCTTTGCTGATTTGGTTGATAGTTGCAGGATTTATGAGGAGGATAATAATGCTCATTACAAGATTATTAGTGAGAAGAGAAGCAAGCACCCACAGAATCGTGGTAAGCCTTATGATGCCCCAGCTGGTAAGGGTAAGCAGATAGTTTCTCTTGGTCAGAGGACTAGTGGGGGAGATGCTCCTTCTGGTGTGATTTATTTTAAGTGTGGGAAACCTGGACACAAGAGTAATGTGCACTACTGAAGTGAAGAGGTGTTTTTGTTGTGGCAAGAACAGACATGTTGTATCTGAGTGTGAGCACAATAGTGTGGTTTGTTTCAACTGTAAATAAGAAGGGCACATTGGTAGCCAGTGTCCGAAACCGAAGAAGGCTCAACCAAGTGGTAAAGTGTTTGCTTTGGTTGGGGATCAGACAGCTGCTGAGGACGGACTTATTAGAGGTACATGTTTCATTAATAATACTCCTTTAATCACTATTATTGATACTAGTGCTACGCATTGTTTTATTGTTGCTGATTGTGTTGAAAGATTGGGTCTTGTGTTGTCTTCTTTGGATGGAGAAATGGTCGTTGATACTCCAGCCAAGGGTTCGGTGACTACTTCTTTTGTGTGGGCTAAGTGTCCTTTGTCGATCTTTGACAGAGACTTTGTTGTTGATTTGGTTTGTTTACCGTTAAGAGGTTTGGATGTAATTTTGGGTATGAACTGGTTAGAGCATAATTGTGTTCATATTAACTGTTATGACAAGTTGGTGAAGTTTTCTACTCCTGAAGAAGAAGAAGAAGATGGTTTGTTGTCTGCTAGACAGTTAAAGAAGTTGATGCAAGAGGAAGCACCGATGTTTTCATTGATGGTGACGCTATATGTAGAGACTCAAGCTGTAATTGAAGAATTGCAAGTGGTGTGTGAATTTCCTGAAGTTTTCCCTGATGAGATTCCTGATGTACCGCCAGAGAGGGAAGTTAAATTTGCAATTGATCTTGTACCTGGTACCAGACCTGTGTCTATGGAACCATACAGGATGTCTACATCTGAGTTGTCAGAGTTGAAGAAGCAATTGGAAGAGTTACTTGAGAAGAAGTTTGTAAGACCAAGTGTATCATCGTGGGAAGCTCCAGTGTTGTTAGTAAAGAAGAAAGATGGAAGTATGAGGCTTTGTGTTGATTATAGACAGTTGAATAAAGTGACAATTAAGAACAAGTATCCGCTTCCAAGAATAGATGACTTGATGGACCAATTGGTGGATGCCCGTGTGTTTAGTAAGATTGATTTGAGGTCGGGTTACCATCAGATTAAAGTGAAGGATGGAGATATTCAAAAGACGGCTTTCAGAACATGTTATGGACATTACGAGTATTCGGTGATGCCTTTCAGTGTTACTAACGCGCTGGGAGTGTTCATGGAATATATGAATCGTATCTTTGATACTTATTTGGATCGGTTCGTAGTGGTGTTCATTGATGATATTTTGATTTACTCTAAGTCAGAAGAAGAGCATGCTGAGCATTTAAGAGTAGTATTACAGATTTTAAAAGAGAAGAAGTTGTATGCAAAGCTGTCCAAGTGTGAATTCTGGCTGAAAGAGGTTAGTTTTCTTGGTCATGTGATTTCAGGTAGTGGCATTATTGTAGATCCATCGAAGGTTGATGCTGTGTTGCAATGGGAAACTCCAAAATCAGCTACTGAGATTTGAAGCTTCTTGGGATTAGCTGGTTATTATAGAAGGTTCATCGAAGGGTTTTCTAAGTTGTCACTTCCATTGACTAAGTTGACTTGTAAAAGTAAAGCGTTTGTGTGGGATGTTCAGTGCGAAGAAAGTTTTACAGAACTGAAGAAGAGGTTGACGTCGGCTCCGATTTTGACGTTACCTAATCCAGGAGAGCCTTTTGTGGTGTATTGTGATGCTTCTAAGATGGGTTTAGGAGGTGTGCTTATGCAGAATGGTAAGGTAGTTGCTTATGCGTCGAGGAAGTTGAGGACTCATGAGAAGAACTATCCTACGCATGATTTAGAGCTTACTGCAGTTGTTTTTGCATTGAAGATTTGGAGGCATTATCTTTATGGTTCTAGATTTGAAGTGTTTAGTGACCATAAGAGCTTGAAGTATTTGTTTGATCGGAAAGAGCTGAATATGAGGCAACGAAGATGGTTGGAATTGTTAAAGGATTATGATTTCGGTTGGAATTACCATCCAGGAAAGGCGAATGTGGTAGCTGATGCGTTGACTAGAAAGACTTTACATATGTCAGTAATGATGATTAAAGAGTTGGAATTGATTGAGCAGTTCAGAGATATGAGCTTAGTTTGCGAGGTTGCTCTGCAAAGTGTTATGTTGGGTATGTTGAAGATTAATAATGAATTTCTAGACAGTATCATAGAAGCTCATAAGTTGGATGTGAAACTGGTTGATTTGATGGTTGGGATTGATCAATCTGAGAATAATGATTTTAAGATAGATGAGCAAGGTGTGTTGAAGTTTCGTAATCGGATTTGTATTCCTGATGATGCTGAGATGAAGAAAGTGATACTTGAAGAGAGTCATAGTGTGATACGGTGGGAGAACTGACTTGAGGGTTTGCGTTTGTATTCGCAAATGTTGCGGTTAGCAAGAGTCGCCACCGACTTTTATTTTATCCAAAAGGAAAGGTAAAAAAGCACAGGAAAGACCTTTGAGATGTTTTCTTGAGTTCGGGGGGTATATTATGAAAAGGGAATGTGCTAGCACCCTTTTCATCCATGGTTTTCCATGGGCTCTTAGTTACTTGTTTAGATCACTTGCTTTTGTTTGAATTTGCTTGTGGTGTGTATTTTGAAAGTATTTTTGAAAATGGAACTTCGTAATGGTTCTCGTTTCTATAAGAACGCCTACAAAGTGTTTGTTTTGAAAATAGTTCAAAGATGTGTTTGTGGAATGTGTTTTTTGAAAGTATTTTGAAAATGTAACTTTGTAATGATTCTCGTTTCTATAAGAATGCATACAAAGTGTTTGTTTCGAAAATAGTTCAAAGATGAAAGTGTAAGTGTAAAAAATGTTTTTTTTGTGAGCAAGCGAGTAACTAAGAGCGAACCTACCTACTCAAAAGGTATTAGATGTTATTTTCCTCCTCTTTTAGATGTTTCTATCTTACCATTGAATTGATAAGAAGCCCCATCGTTGGATGTGAAGGGACGAGTATGGGACGTTTGTATAGTCATAGAAGGCAACATATGGGACATTTTAGCAATGTCATTTAGGGACTAGATCGTTTACCGAAGGCAACATCGAGGGTCATCGAGGGACTACGATCTTTTATCAAGGGTCTTTGCT
Organism: Vicia faba; assembly: GCA_948472305.1. NCBI lineage: Eukaryota > Viridiplantae > Streptophyta > Magnoliopsida > Fabales > Fabaceae > Vicia > Vicia faba. Next base: position 767,436,609 of record OX451736.1, read on the forward strand.
AAAACGTCCATGTTTGAGGGACATGACTATTTTTTCCGATAGGCAACAAAGTGGGATTACCCTAAGGGTGCATGTGTGGAAAGTGTGTTTGATTTCATGCATTTAGTATTGATTAGGGTTGTCTATTTTGTTGTTTTCATGTCTTGCCATACACACCTAATTACTATACAGTATAAGGAAGGCAATAAAAGTGCGGAAATGTAAAGTCCTATGCTATTACAATATTTAAGGGATGGGGGTACAAATTTATGAATGGAGATTGCAAGTAAAAATAAGTCCTGAGTTATTATTACAACCATATTGAATATGTATAATATAAGAAAGAAATGGATTTGTTTAGAAAATGTTTTTGTCTTAAGGAAATAAATTAAAAGGAAAATATTTTTATATTTTTTATGTTAAGAATAAAAAGAGATGAAAGGAAAATAAATGCAAGGTAGAAACAGCGTGTTGCTGCATACAAAGAAACGAGGATCAGATGTTCTGAAGCCAGACGCATGACTCAGAAGGAAGCGTCAGAATCATAAGTTCTGATTTGGTACACTCTGAGTTGCTGCAAAAAAAACGTCAGAGGGAAAGAGAAGAGGTTCTGGGTGGTGTTCAGCCAGTGAACCAAAAGTCAGAAGTTCTATATTATGCTGAAACAGTGAGCAAACGTCAACAATTCAGTGTATTTGACATGTAAGGAGAACTCAGAAGTTCTGTGTTGTGTTAGAACAGTGAGTGAGTCATCAGAAGTTCAGTGTTGTGCTGAACCAGTGAATGAACCTTAGCAGTTCAGTGTGTTATCAGCATGTAAGAATCAGAAGTTCAGTGTGTGTTAATAGTGAGAAATAATCATAAAAGTTCTGTGTTTTATCAGCATGTGAAAATCAGAAGTTCTATATTAAATTTCAACTCTTTTCTCATATTAATCAGCACGTCAACAACTTATTCATTTTTTAACAAAAAGCAAGTCAGAATAAAAAACAGCACAACAGTTCATAGAAGTTATAATCCTAAATATGAGTCTAGGCCTAATCAAGAAGTTCTGATCCATAGTTTTTTCTAATCATGCAATGATATGTACAACATTAATACTATGATATTTACATGTTAATGATGTTCAGAATGAAAAACAAGCAAAGTCAGAAAGACTTACCTTGAACCTGGAGCGTACTTGGAGTTTTTAGTGGCTGCTTCTAGATGTTCTGAGTCAGCAAGAGAGACGGAAGAGTGGTTGTGTTCTTTGATTCAAAAATAAGAACAAAGGTTTGTTTTTTGTGTATGAGAAATCTGGATTTTTATGAAGGTTTCACAACTTCCTTTTCTCTTTTGGCCAATCTCTCTCTTTCAAAAGCCAGCCTCTAACTTTCAGCCTCTCGTCCCAAAAAAAAAGCCCCCTTTGAACGTGTGATGGAGTCAAGTATTTATAGATGAATTTTCTGTGATTTTAGGGAAAAAACAAATAGGATTTGAACCTGTTTTGGCATCCTGTTCCTTTGCTTTTTCATCACAGTTTTTTCGTATGCTAGTTTGGTGTAATCATGAGATGCAGGCGTAGGCTGAACCAGCTGTTGGTCATAGGTCTGCAGCAAGTTGTATAAACAAGATTTTGGGATCTGGTCAAGTTCTGACCAAAGCGTTGAGAATAGCCTTCATGTGCTGAAGCGCTGCCTTGTCTTTTAAGCAAACATGGTGGCTGTCAGCAGGATTTAAGGAAAAGCAAAAGCAAAGTTGCTATCCCAAGACAGTAGAGGTACTCGTGGTGAAAATCCTTTGGATAAAGACTCAGAAGGTAGTTGTGAGCATTAAATGAGCATTAAATGAGCATTAAATGAGCATTAAATGATGATGAGACTTATCACAACCAGAAATCTTGCAATGTAATACTCTACACCAAGGCTTAGTTCTGGATCAAAAGTTCTGCTTCAGCGTAGCATTCATCCTCTGATCTTTGTATCTTCTGGCTCCATCATGTTCTGAAGGAGCTTTCAGACTCTCTAGAAAGCTTGCAGCACGCTCATTAACCTTCTTTGCATTACCCTAGCAAACTCTGACTGAATTTGCATAGATGCTGAAGAGCCATGTTCTGACTAGAGACTATGTGTTGAACCATGTTTGCAACTTCTGACTGCACCTGCCTAGAGACTGGCTCAGAAGTTCTGAAATGTCATTTTTTCTTAAATACTTAGAAAAATCCCAAGTATTTAGAAATTTGGCTTTTCCATAGTAAATTTGACTTTTGAATTTCTTAATGAAACAAACTTCATATTCCAACATGTTTTGATGAAATATGATTCTTGAGATTTGATATTGATACAAAAGTCAAAGTTTGACTTTTTAGTGTGCAAATGACCCTTTTGCCCTTATGAGTGATTTTCTTGGAAAATTGTAGTTCAAGGCTTGGAATTGGATGGAAGCAATCTAGAGGATCCAAGGTCATTCCTTGAGAAATGAGAGGGCAGATTTTGGGGTACAACAGCTGCCCCTGTTCAAACTTCTTGAACCTGAAGAGTTAGATTGGCGGATCCGCCATTCGTGACTTGAAGGTGAAAGATGATTGAACACTAGAGTGCTCAGAAATTTGCACTCGAAGATGTATGGTGAATGGGCTTATAGGTGCCATTTGGAGGAATGATAGTGAGTTGTCAGAGATGGGCTTATAGATGCCGTCTGTGATCGGTGGATCTGGAACTGACTGTTTAACGCTGGTTCGCGAAATGTCGCGGAAGCAAGAGTCGCCACCGTCTTTTATTTTCTCCAAATGGAAAGGACAAAAGCACAGAAAAATTCCTTATAGAGATTGCTCTCGGTTCGGGAGGTAGATTATAGAAAGGGAAGGTGTTAGCACCCTTTCTATCCATGGTTATCCATGGGCTCTTAGATACTTGCTCATTGTGTTTTCAAAATGGTTTGTTTGCTTTTCAACTGTGGGTTTTAAAAAGTTTCTTTGAAAATTTCAGTTCGACTCTTGTATCGGTCCTCAAGAGTGTTTGAAAAATTGCTTTCGAAAGCTTTTTGAAAAGGTGTTGGTGTGAAAAGTATTTTGATTTGTTTTGAAATTAGAGCAAGTATCTAGAGCCGTCTACCTACCCTAAGGAATTCGTCTGTGTAAATGTCCTTTAAAGTAGTGTCATCCCACCATTGAGAGGTAGGTAGCACCACCGTTGGAGGTGTTCGGGTCAATTCGAGGTTCGGGACATGGTGATCACCAGAGCAATGGGAAGACACCTTAGAAGCTACCCTCATGCCAGGTTCCCGGATCATGAGGACTTACTAAGACATCCTCTACTCGACGATCACCTTTCGAGGCAAGGCAACAGTGAGGCGTACCCTAGGGGTGGTGTGTGATTTGTGTGTCATGTTCAGTTATTTTGTCTTGTCATGTCAAAGTGATCTATGCGTTTGTTTTTATTTTATCATTCATTCTTGCATGTCATTATTAATAGTTAAAAATTGCGAGAAGTATAAAGTTCTAAACTATTACAAAAGGCGCGGGTCCACATCGCCAAAATTTCCAGGACCCGATTTGACAGAAAAATAAAGAAATAAAGTAAAAGTGCGCAAGATAAGTATTTACATGGCTTTGGGAGAATTACACAAATAATTAAAATAAAAAGAAATAAATACGCGGATTGAATTAAAATTAGAAACGAGGGTGTTGGACCCTTTTAACGAAATTAAATTAAATGATTAAATTAATGAAAATTAAAATGAAAGGAAATTATTTTTGGTATTTTTGTATTTTATGATTTTAATGGAATTGAATTAAATTGAGAAATTAACCCTAATTCTAAATTTTTAATTATTAAGAAAAAAAATATTAAAGTTAAACCTAAATTAACCTAATTAATTACATGGTAATTTAATTACAAAAATAAATAATATTTAATTATTAATAATGGTGAAAAAAGAATAAAAGTAATTAAAATAATTAAACCTAATTTCTACAAATTTTTGAGTTAATTAAGAAAATGCTTGAATAAAACCTAATTTAATAGCTAAAATTAATGAGTAATATGTATTTACAAAAAATATATTAATTAAATAAAAATACTTATTTTTGTCTTTTTTCTGATTTTATATTGTTTTTATGTTTTTTATGAAAATAATTAAATTAAAGAACTAATTAAAAATAATAATTGAATCAAAATAAAAAAAATGAAAAAATATAAAAGAAACTTGCAAACCTTGGGGGGTTCTGTCCCCAGTTGGAGGTGTACATAATCAATTCAGGCCCAATAGCCTTTGGCCTGGTTGACCTTTTCAAGAAGCATGTGGCACGTTTGACTAGAGTCCATGGTGTTCTTCCAATCAGCGCCTTTGGATTGATCTCTCTACACGCGTGGTAAGCTTGAGATTATGGATGCATGGTGTTCCTTAGTGTTGAAACTGCGTAGAATTATTAATAGAAAAAATATTGAAAGAGAGTGGGGACCTGGGGCTCGAACCCAGGTCCTGAGGATTACCAATGCTACGCTTCACCACTGAGCTATCCAACGCGCTTTGATTATATAATATGAAACAAATAATATAACATAAAAACAATGGTCAGTGGGAAATTTAGCGCGAAATTCGAATGAACCAGTCACCGCTTGCCACATACCCTTCTTCTTCCTTTGTGCCTGAAACAGAAAAAGGTTAGCAACGGTTTTGAACCGTTCCCATATACACCATATTTCAAAATAGCGATTAGCTCGTGGTAGCTCATAAATTGAGCGCGAGGGTGGCTTTATAATCGTCCAAGCACGCTGATTTCGACCATGGCCTTGAAGTTCCCTAATTTTACAGTATTAAGAAACCCCTAATTTGAACGTTGAAAAACCCTAATGTCCTTTCATGGTGAATCTTTCAATAATGCACAAAAACTTAATCAAAGCATATGGTTAGTTTCAGAATCATGAGAGCAACACAAAACAAGCGTTAGAATTTAAAATCATGCCATGAATGATAAAATACGATTTATGCAAAAAAGTGAAAAAGCTTGAGTTCTATTCACCAATTCTGGGCGTTAGGAATGTGGAAAACGATTCAAATATGTTGCTAGATGTCTCAGGAAGGTGATGAGATAATTATTTTGGCTTGAAACCTCTTGGAACCCTGTTTTCAGTTTTGAAAATTTTAGGCAAAAGTGCAAGTTTGGTTATGGAGTTTCTGCGCAGCTGGGAGGTTCTTAGGAGTAGGGTTTACATCCATATATACATGTGAATGATTAGGGTAGGTTTTCTTGTCCAAGGAATCAAGGAATTGATGTATGGATATTGATTTTTATGGCAAAATATTTTCCAATCTTTTCATGCATATTTGCTACCAAATCATGACAAATCATATTGATTCTTTCCAAATCTAACCATGCACGAAATATTGAGTGTATATCATGCATAAAAAGATTTAAAAAACCTAGGTTTAGTATTTTTCATATATTTTAATTAATTAAATGAATTTCTAGCATTTAAAAATTCAAATAAATAAAATAAAAATGATAAAAAACTTCCCTTTGGGCCAAATGGTCGTGCACATGCTTTGGATGATGAATTGTGGAAGAAAAAGAGGCCCATTAGCATTTTTAGGTCATTTGAATCAATGTTGACTTTTCAAAATATCCAAAACTTTCCCAACTTCCACAAGGCATATCTTGCTCAATTTTGAATCTATGATCATGTTCTTGGACATTTTGGAAAGGTCTTGAAGTCCTCTAACCAATTCCTTTGGTCCCATGTCATTTTGATTTACCAATCTCAATTTATGGTCTTTGACTTAAAGTGCCTTTTTGTTGACTTTTAAAAATGACCTATAATGTTGAAATTGATAACTTTTTGTGAGAGCATTTCTTGGACTTGAAGTGTGAAGATGAGTTTTAGGAAATGTCATTCTCTTCAAAATGAGCATTGGATGGAATTTTTCTGATAAACCATGAAGAAGTTATGCCTTGGTCAATTTGCAGTTGACTTTTTCAACTGTCCAAATATGGAAACTTTTGCATCTTGAGACTTTTTGAGCCAAACTTTGAGAATCATGATAAAGCATTGATCAAATGATGTTTATGGCTTCAAAATGAGATGTTGACCAAAAATTTGAACTTTTGACTGTCAAATGACCATTTTGCCCCTACAGTTGACTGTAGGGCAATTAGGGTTTTTGACTGTGCAATTTTGTGCTGTAAGTCTTGAAACTTGGTATGAGGATGCTTGGCCATATTTATAGGCATGTGGGACTTGATTGGACCCTTGGAAACTTCATTTTCTTTGTCAGAACCAAAACCCTAATTTTGACTGTTCAGGAGGCCCTTGAACTGTGCAACCCTTGGGGAGACTTTGAAGCTTTGACTTGGCAATTCTTGGAGAATATGGGAGGGAAAATTTTGGGGTACAACAGTTGCCCCTGTTCAATCTTCTTAGACCTGAGGATGCAGATTGGCTGACGTGCCTTTCGTAATCCAAAGGTGGAAGATGATTGAACACTAGAGTGCCCAGAAATTTGCGCTCACATAGTAGTGTGATGTGGGGAATGGGCTTACAGATGCCATTTGGAGATTGATGAATAGGGTGATGGGCTTATAGATGCCATGCTAAGAGATGATGGAAGGTGGATGGGCTTATAGATGCCATCTGGGTGTTGATCGCGTAAGAGATTCCTTAGCGAGAACTTGCGTACCTGCAAAAGAAAAATGAGTACCTGATCTGTTACAGGAGTTGGTCTTCAAACTCTTTGTAGATGTGTCCTGACTGGTTACAGGAGCTGGATCTGGATCTTCAAAAGGTGATGAATGAACCAGGGGTGGTTACTACCTCAACAGGAACGGTGAGAGAACCTTGGATGATTTCAACCTCAACAGGAACGCTGAGAGAATTTGGGGACGATTACTACCTCCGCAGTAACGGGGAGAGAACCATAGGCGACTACAACCTCAACAGCAATCATTGAGAGAATCTTGGATAACTTCAACCTCAACAGCAATCGTTGAGCGAATCTTGGGATGATTACTACCTCCGCAGTATCGGGGAGAGAACCATAGGCGACTACAACCTCAACAACAATCATTGAGAGAATCTTGGGCGACTTCGACTTCAACAGCATCATTGAGCGAATCTGGGGATGATTACTACCTCCGCAGTATCGGGGAGAGAACCATAGGCGACTACAACCTCAACAGCAATCATTGAGAGAATCTTGGGCGACTTCGACTTCAACAGTATCATTGAGCGAATCTGGGGATGATTACTACCTCCACGGTATCGGGGAGAGAACCACAGGCGACTACAACCTCAACAGCAATCATTGAGAGAATCTTGGGCGACTTCGACTTCAACAGTATCATTGAGCGAATCTTGGGATGATTACTACCTCCGTAGTATCGGGGAGAGAACCACAGGTGACTACAACCTCAACAGCAATCATTGAGAGAATCTTTGGCGACTTCGACTTCAACAGTATCATTAAGCGAATCTGGGGATGATTACTACCTCTGCAGTATCGGGGAGAGAACCATAGGCGACTACAACCTCAACAGCAATCATTGAGAGAATCTTGGATAACTTCAGCCTCAACAGCAATCGTTGAGCGAATCTTGGGATGATTACTACCTCCGCAGTATCGGGGAGAGAACCACAGGCGACTACAACCTCAACAGCAATCATTGAGAGAATCTTGGATAACTTCTACTGAGTCTTTATCAGGAAAATCTGTTAGGGGTCGATTTAGATGGACTAGAGAAGGCCTTGGACTGGATAAGAAACAGAAAATCTTAGGGTCAGTTAACTGAACCGGTCTAGGTCTTGAAATCTTCAACTGGAATAAGTGTCAGAACGTCGCCATGCCTGGGTCACATCCGAACCATATCTGGGAAGAAGTATCAGAACGTCGCCATATCTGGTTCACATTTGAACTATATCTAGAAGGAAATCTGGAAGAAGTATCAGAATGTTGCCATATCTGGTTCACATCTGAACTATATCTAGAAGGGAATCTGGAAGAAGTATCAGAACGTCGCCATATCTGGTTCACATCTGAACTATATCTAGAAGGGAATCTGGAAGAAGTATCAGAACGTCGCCATATCTGGTTCACATCTGAACTATATCTAGAAGGAAATCTGGAAGCAGTATCAGAACGTCGCCATATCTGGTTCACATCTGAACTATATCTAGAAGGAGATCTGGAAAAAGTATCAGAACGTCGCCATATCTGGTTCACATCTGAACTATATCTAGAAAGAATTGTGATAGTTGATAGTAATCATCTTTGTATTGACCTTTCCTGAAAAGGTAAAGCATCAGTTGTATGCAAGATCATGATGCATGAACTGCATGATTTCTACATGTCCTCAAAATTAATGAGATTCGTATAGTATGATGCATATGCATGCTATAATGTATGAAGATGTGATGTTTATGAACATATGTTTTCGTCTTAGGAAAATAAATCCTTGACGAGTGCCGGGAAGTCACTTCTGGGCTGATGTTGGAGAGTAGATTTTTGCTTCCGCTGGGGATGATAGTTGCAAGAATACCGGCAGGAGAAGATAACTCCGTTGGGGAATACACTTGGCGAATGGATTACTTTGCGGGAAAAAAAAATACTCTGACGATCTTGCTGGGACACAATACTCTGCGGGGAGAGAGATACTTTGTTGAAGTGTTGATGGTAACTTTGCTGGGGATACCCTTGTTGTGTTGGAAGTGTTAATAGACTTCGCTGGGGATAAGAAGACCTTGCCGATGACGATCTTTCCATGGCTTTTGGCTGAGGATAACCCAGTTATATCCTGGTAAGGAAATAACTCTTTGAATAAAGTCGGGGGATGCGTTCGTGCTCTGCGAGGGTAAGCTTCCAGAATCTACTGGGGATAAGCTTGCTGCTTGGAGAGATGGATTCCAACTTTCTTGGGGCAACTGGATTAGATTCTCCTGGGGAAGTTTTGAGCTGTACCGGGGAAGTGACTCCATTGAACGTTTGATATACCGCCGGGGAATAATCTTTAGACCAAGACTGCCGGGGACGCTTGTTAAGAATGTATGTACTGCTGGGGAAGGTTGAGATTTGCTGGAGGATACCCAACTTCCTTAAGGTTTGATAATATAGCTTTGCCTTAGGAGAGTATACTGCTTGCTGGCTCACTCTCTGGGGAATTAAGATATACTGGTTATGTTCTTCAGCTGAACCTACCTTGATACCTTGGAGGACAGAACAATTAGATCGCTTAGACCACCCGTTATTGCCCCTGTTTCTATGGGGGGAGGCACCTGTGGGATGCTGATAATTGTTGAGGGTCAAACCTTCTTCAGGTAGGCAGGTGACAAGATGACAGGACATAGTCGTACGCTTTGATCCCTAACTTTTGCCTGGACCGCCCTTTCGGGTTTTCAGTCCACCGGGATACCCATTTTTGCCCAAGCCGCCTTTTCAGGTTTTCGACTTGTCGGGTGTACAGATTTTTTTTCATTTCATCCCTTCATTTTGCCCGAACCCTTTTGGTTCGCCGGGAAGCCCTAATTTTTGCCTAGGTATGTCAACCTAGCGGGTCTTTGATTATGCGTAGTATTTTTCTTCGACTATGTCCACGTTCAGGGAATGTAGGGAGTTGCCCCTGTTAGGAGTGTGCCATATTACCAGAAGATGTTTGATCAGGCAAGATTCGTTGTTGGAGTGCCCTAAGTGACTCAGGCGGAGATTTGCCCCTGGTTATCTTGGCATTTTGAAGGATTCTCCGAATCTTGACTGAATTACCCCAGATAATAGACAATAGTCATGTCATGCCCCTTGATTGGAAATACTTCTGTTCATTAGGCATTCGTCGTGCGAATTTCTATGTTGTTCAAAACAAAAGGTCATATGCAAACAAAGTTATGTTAAAAATGCAAAGCTCATGTCTGTCTTGAAGATTTTGAAAATGCATTTTCTTTCATTAAACAAGCGAATGTTTGTAAAACGTGATGTCAACTCCTTCTTTATAGTAAGCCTTAAGGAGTCAGGATACCTTTCGTCACAGTATGCTTTCGAACTAACCCATGCTTCAGCTAGGACTTTTAAGGGTTATAACGTGGCCTGGTTCACGGTTTAAGAAACAAAAGGATAAAGGCTCAAATCTTATTTGTACCCACCCGCTCTTCGTGATGTTCTCCAAACCTAAACTCAGTTGATCATACGTTAGACCTTGTTTGAGTCTTCGTCCTGACTTTCCGGTGATGGTTCGGATGTTGACAATTTATTTTGAATAGGCAGTCATTTTTTGTCGAGGGTTGGTAAGACCTCTTTCTTTTTCTGATTTTTGTTATCCCTTTTTTTTTGCCTGAGCTGTTCTTTTGTGATTACAGTCAGCGGGATGCCCCAGTTTGTAAGTCTCCTTCATTGGTTTTTGACTTATTGGGTTTTTTTTTATTTTGTGAAGTAAAGACTGCCTTTCTTTATTGATTATTCGGAACCATCACTGTTTTTCTTTGTTTTGTAAGGACCTCTTTGGCGCCATTTGTTATGCATTTGGGATCAACTGAGAGACTACCCTGCCCCAGGTTATGATTAAGGGTTTTAAATTTCGAAAAGAAAAACTCCTACTTCTTTGGCTCAGAGGGGTTGACGAGGGATTATCATCCTTATAACTCCAGTGTTTAGGGATTGAAACAATGCCTGTACCTCATCAGCGGGGTCTGTTCAAAAGCATACTGTAGATTGCGGTATCGTTTTCGTCATCCTCCCTCAAGAGGCTTAGATTTATTAATCGAGAGTTGAGCATCAGAAAAAATATGAAAATAATTTGCGTATAGTGAATACGAATATATTGCTTCAAAACAGACATATGCGATGCATTAATGAAATAACAATGTTTAACATGAGTAAATGTTTGAACAATCAAAAGAAAATTACAACTTGAAAGATTCTAATGAACAAAAATTTCTCAATCCTAGCCATGTTTTGGCAAGGGAGCAATGATCACACTGGGAGTCTTGGCGGGCTCGAATTCGATCTCTTTGGCATCGATCATACTCTGAATCTTGTACTTCAGTGCCCAACAGTCCTCAGTATCGTGCCACGGGCTACCAGTATGGTAAGCGCACCTTGCTTCTGGGTTGTAACTTGGAGAGGAAGTCTTTGGATTTGCAGGAGGGTTGATCACCGCAATCAGGTTCATCCTTAACATGTGCTGCAAAGCTCGTGACCATGTCATGTTGATGTAGGTGAATTGTCTCTTAGGCTCGTCCGACCTGTTCTGATCAACCCGCTGTTCTTGGTGAGGTTGCTGTTGGCCCTGAGAAGTAGTAGCAACTCGGAGAGGTCTATTCATTGGACCCGACCTTTGCCCTTTTGGAAGCTGTTCCAAGACCTGGTCCCTGATTTGGGCTGGTTGCTTCATGCCTTGAGGAAGCTGACTGATCATGGCTCTCAGCTCTCCTTGCTCCTGAGCTAAACCTTGAATGAGGGCCCTTTGCCCCAGCATCTGGGTTTTCAATGTGTCTACCTCAGCTTGTAGACGTTTCAGCTGTTCGTCCTTGTCATCTTCAGGACTCTTTCTGATCAGATTCCCCATGAGGAGTGTCCTCAACTCTTCCTGCCCCTTGGATAGGCTTAGGAAGATCTCCCTGAACTGAGTCTCTTGAGTGTGAAGGTCCTGGTTACCTTGTTGGGAAGTCATTGCTGAAATAAACAGCGACAAAGGTAAGTGTCCTGCAAAAGGGGTACCTGTAATGCAAAGATGTGTATGATATGCATGCAATGTTTTCAAGGACCTCGCGGGGTAAACAAGAAAATTTGTTAGCATTTGGATTCGGTAGCTTGATTGAAAGAACTTCATATTTGTTGAGAGCTTTTCTTCCAAGGGTCAAAGGCTCACCATATCAAGTGGGTCATAGCCCCTGACTTTAGTCATCATGTATGGTTTTGATTTCCAAACAACCTTGGTTAAGGGAACCTTCTTCAAGAGTCAGAGCTCACCATATCAAGTGGGTCCTAGCCCCTAACTTTAGTCATCATGTCTAGTTCTGGTTTCCAAACAACCTTGGTTAGGGGAACCTTCCCCAGGAGTCGAAGCTCACCATATCAAGTGGGTCATAGCCCCTGACAACCTTGGCTAGAGGAAAATAAATCCTCTTTGCCCCTTGCTGGGATAGTTGATTCACCATGACCTGCATCACAAGCCCCTTGAGATCCTTGAAATGGGTTAGGATGTATGTAATGGTATGATGTTATGCTATGCATGGGGTAATGTAAGTAACCCTATTATGAGTCCCAATTAAGGACTATAAACAAACCCTGCAAGAAATTCAGTATACTTTGTTATGAGTCCCAATTAAGGACTACAAACAAAACCTGCAAGAAGCTCAAGTGTCAGCCAACATGCATGCAAATAGTCAAGTACGAAGGCACACAAGTCACACAAGAGAAACCCTTAGAGTTTAGGCCAGCATGAGGTCTAGGTGTTACCCTCTTTCAGTTTGTTGGTTCATACATGTCCTATCAAAGTAACAGGGTTCTTAGAGGATCCCAATATCATTGACTATCCTCAATCGGTCATAACTCCAGCATCGCAATCTTTTCTTGCGGCCAGAACCATCACGAGAGTTTAGCCTCAATGGGCGTAGCATACTGCTACTGTTCTAATGGCCAAGTTGGGTCATTTAAGGTTCTAAGGTCTGTTGGCGCTTAATGACTCCTTGGAAGACCCATATTCTCCCCGTTGCAACACAAGGGATATCGGTACAGACCAAGGTGCCACACCAATGTAGCCACTGTTTCACCCGTGTCGGTCTACGCCGGACAGGTCCCTCACAGCTTATGCTACCTAAACAGCGTATCCCCAGATCCGGGTTAGGATCTATGTAACTCCCATGCAACCCACAAATTTAAAGCAGACAAGTCAATACAATTGAAAACACAGTTATGAACTAACCCTAAGGTACACCTCACTTTAAGTTTAAGATATCCCCAGCAGAGTCGCCAGTTCTGTGATCGGTGGATCTGGAACTGACTGTTTAACGCTGGTTCGCGAAATTTCGCGGAAGCAAGAGTCGCCACCATCTTTTATTTTCTCCAAATGGAAAGGACAAAAGCACAGAAAAATTCCTTATAGAGATTGCTCTCGGTTCGGGAGGTAGATTATAGAAAGGGAAGGTGTTAGCACCCTTTCTATCCATGGTTATCCATGGGCTCTTAGATACTTGCTCATTGTGTTTTCAAAATGGTTTGTTTGCTTTTCAACTGTGGGTTTTAAAAAGTTTCTTTGAAAATTTCAGTTCGACTCTTGTATCGGTCCTCAAGAGTGTTTGGAAAATTGCTTTCGAAAGCTTTTTGAAAAGGTGTTGGTGTGAAAAGTATTTTGATTTGTTTTGAAATTAGAGCAAGTATCTAGAGCCGTCTACCTACCCTAAGGAATTCGTCTGTGTAAATGTCCTTTAAAGTAGTGCCATCCCACCATTGAGAGGTAGGTAGCACCACCGTTTGAGGTGTTCGGGTCAATTCGAGGTTCGGGACATGGTGATCACCAGAGCAATGGGAAGACACCTTAGAAGCTACCCTCATGCCAGGTTCCCGGATCATGAGGACTTACTAAGACATCCTCTACTCGACGATCACCTTTCGAGGCAAGGCAACAGTGAGGCGTACCCTAGGGGTGGTGTGTGATTTGTGTGTCATGTTCAGTTATTTTGTCTTGTCATGTCAAAGTGATCTATGCGTTTGTTTTTATTTTATCATTCATTCTTGCATGTCATTATTAATAGTTAAAAATTGTGAGAAGTATAAAGTTCTAAACTATTACAAAAGGCGCGGGTCCACATCGCCAAAATTTCCAGGACCCGATTTGACAGAAAAATAAAGAAATAAAGTAAAAGTGCGCAAGATAAGTATTTACATGGCTTTGGGAGAATTACACAAATAATTAAAATAAAAAGAAATAAATACGCGGATTGAATTAAAATTAGAAACGAGGGTGTTGGACCCTTTTAACGAAATTAAATTAAATGATTAAATTAATGAAAATTAAAATGAAAGGAAATTATTTTTGGTATTTTTGTATTTTATGATTTTAATGGAATTGAATTAAATTGAGAAATTAACCCTAATTCTAAATTTTTAATTATTAAGAAAAAAAATATTAAAGTTAAACCTAAATTAACCTAATTAATTACATGGTAATTTAATTACAAAAATAAATAATATTTAATTATTAATAATGGTGAAAAAAGAATAAAAGTAATTAAAATAATTAAACCTAATTTCTACAAATTTTTGAGTTAATTAAGAAAATGCTTGAATTAAACCTAATTTAATAGCTAAAATTAATGAGTAATATTTATTTACAAAAAATATATTAATTAAATAAAAATACTTATTTTTGTCTTTTTTCTGATTTTATATTGTTTTTATGTTTTTTATGAAAATAATTAAATTAAAGAACTAATTAAAAATAATAATTGAATCAAAATAAAAAAAAATGAAAAAATATAAAAGAAACTTGCAAACCTTGGGGGGTTATGTCCCCAGTTGGAGGTGTACATAATCAATTCAGGCCCAATAGCCTTTGGCCTGGTTGACCTTTTCAAGAAGCATGTGGCACGTTTGACTAGAGTCCATGGTGTTCTTCCAATCAGCGCCTTTGGATTGATCTCTCTACACGCGTGGTAAGCTTGAGATTATGGATGCATGGTGTTCCTTAGTGTTGAAACTGCATAGAATTATTAATAGAAAAAATATTGAAAGAGAGTGGGGACCTGGGGCTCGAACCCAGGTCCTGAGGATTACCAATGCTACGCTTCACCACTGAGCTATCCAACGCGCTTTGATTATATAATATGAAACAAATAATATAACATAAAAACAATGGTCAGTGGGAAATTTAGCGCGAAATTCGAATGAACCAGTCACCGCTTGCCACATACCCTTCTTCTTCCTTTGTGCCTGAAACAGAAAAAGGTTAGCAACGGTTTTGAACCGTTCCCATATACACCATATTTCAAAATAGCGATTAGCTCGTGGTAGCTCATAAATTGAGCGCGAGGGTGGCTTTATAATCGTCCAAGCACGCTGATTTCGACCATGGCCTTGAAGTTCCCTAATTTTACAGTATTAAGAAACCCCTAATTTGAACGTTGAAAAACCCTAATGTCCTTTCATGGTGAATCTTTCAATAATGCACAAAAACTTAATCAAAGCATATGGTTAGTTTCAGAATCATGAGAGCAACACAAAACAAGCGTTAGAATTTAAAATCATGCCATGAATGATAAAATACGATTTATGCAAAAAAGTGAAAAAGCTTGAGTTCTATTCACCAATTCTGGGCGTTAGGAATGTGGAAAACGATTCAAATATGTTGCTAGATGTCTCAGGAAGGTGATGAGATAATTATTTTGGCTTGAAACCTCTTGGAACCCTGTTTTCAGTTTTGAAAATTTTAGGCAAAAGTGCAAGTTTGGTTATGGAGTTTCTGCGCAGCTGGGAGGTTCTTAGGAGTAGGGTTTACATCCATATATACATGTGAATGATTAGGGTAGGTTTTCTTGTCCAAGGAATCAAGGAATTGATGTATGGATATTGATTTTTATGGCAAAATATTTTCCAATCTTTTCATGCATATTTGCTACCAAATCATGACAAATCATATTGATTCTTTCCAAATCTAACCATGCACGAAATATTGTGTATATCATGCATAAAAAGATTTAAAAAACCTAGGTTTAGTATTTTTCATATATTTTAATTAATTAAATGAATTTCTAGCATTTAAAAATTCAAATAAATAAAATAAAAATGATAAAAAACTTCCCTTTGGGCCAAATGGTCGTGCACATGCTTTGGATGATGAATTGTGGAAGAAAAAGAGGCCCATTAGCATTTTTAGGTCATTTGAATCAATGTTGACTTTTCAAAATATCCAAAAATTTCCCAACTTCCACAAGGCATATCTTGCTCAATTTTGAATCTATGATCATGTTCTTGGACATTTTGGAAAGGTCTTGAAGTCCTCTAACCAATGCCTTTGGTCCCATGTCATTTTGATTTACCAATCTCAATTTATGGTCTTTGACTTAAAGTGCCTTTTTGTTGACTTTTAAAAATGACCTATAATGTTGAAATTGATAACTTTTTGTGAGAGCATTTCTTGGACTTGAAGTGTGAAGATGAGTTGTAGGAAATGTCATTCTCTTCAAAATGAGCATTGGATGGAATTTTTCTGATAAACCATGAAGAAGTTATGCCTTGGTCAATTTGCAGTTGACTTTTTCAACTGTCCAAATATGGAAACTTTTGCATCTTGAGACTTTTTGAGCCAAACTTTGAGAATCATGATCAAGCATTGATCAAATGATGTTTATGGCTTCAAAATGAGATGTTGACCAAAAATTTGAACTTTTGACTGTCAAATGACCATTTTGCCCCTACAGTTGACTGTAGGGCAATTAGGGTTTTTGACTGTGCAATTTTGTGATGTAAGTCTTGAAACTTGGTATGAGGATGCTTGGCCATATTTATAGGCATGTGGGACTTGATTGGACCCTTGGAAACTTCATTTTCTTTGTCAGAACCAAAACCCTAATTTTGACTGTTCAGGAGGCCCTTGAACTATGCAACCCTTGGGGAGACTTTGAAGCTTTGACTTGGCAATTCTTGGAGAATATGGGAGGGAAAATTTTGGGGTACAACACCGTCCAAAGGTGATTGTTGACAGAAAGTATGAACTTGATTTTAACAGGAAATGAATCAGAATAAAATGTTGAGGGATTTATCTGAACCAGTAAGAATCTGGAAATGAATCAGAAGAAACCGTTGAGAGATTTATTTGAACCAGTAAGAAAGTCTTGGAATATCTTCAACTGGAATAAGAATCAGGGAGATCTTAGCGTCGATCTGACTGAACCAGAGAAGGTCTTGGATTAACTTTGACTAGATAAGAATCAGAAAAATCTTAGAATCGATTTAACTGAACCAGACGAAAGTCTTGAAATATCTTCAATTGGAATAAGAATCAGGGAGATCTTAGCGTCGATCTGACTGAACCAGAGAAGGTCTTGGATTAACTTTGACTGGATAAGAATAAAAAAAAATCAGAATCGATTTAACTGAACCAGACGAAAGTCTTTGAATATCTTCAATTGGAATAAGAATCAGGGAGATCTTAGCGTGGATCTGACTGAACTAGAGAAGGTCTTGGATTAACTTTGACTGGATAAGAATCAGAAAATATTCTAAGTGGGGGAGAGTTGTAACGCCCGTAATTTAATTAATTATTTAATTAAATTATTTTTGGAATATTTATGAAGATGTATTATAATTAATTGGATTTATTTTATTAAGTGGAGGAATAATATTAGAGATATAATATTATGTGGTGAAATAATATTAAAAGTGTAATTTTATTTAACATGGGCTTATTCTGAGAGAATAGAAGTAATAAGGGGGTGTGTTGGTTTTAAGCCCAATAAGGAATAATAGAATAATAGGGTTATTTTATTATTTGTGAGAAGGAAGAGAAGAAAGAAGCGGTAGAAAGAGAATAAGGATTGAGAAGAACGTGCAAGCTGCGTGAGAAGGAGGAATAACGGCAAGAACGTGAATCCAACCGGAAATTGTAGAGCGACCTTCAATCCAAGGTTAGGGTGGGGTTATAACTCTATAATTGGGTTTATGATGATTGATATGTGGGGTTAGAGGTGATCGTTTTCTTGTTCTTGAATTGAAATATATGATTGATGTATGATGAGGATTGATGAATCTTGATGAATATTGATGCCTTGATGTTGTTAAAACGCTGTATGATTATAAGATGATTATGGGTGATGAATTGACATGATTATAATAAGTTTTAGGGCTTTAGTATTGGAACCATAGTGAGATGTTGTGATGAAAAATGTAGAAATATTGTAGTACAGAAAACGCATAACATGCAGGAAAGATTGTGTGTTGCTATTTCAGAATAATGAATCAATTAGGGATGGCGTTAGGCGTACTGTTCCTGATTAGGGTGATAACAGGAAAAAGGAATTAAAATAATAACGTTAAGGAAAAGTAGCAGTTCTGACGTTAGCAAGATGCTGTTAGAATTTGTGTGGCCTAGTGAAAGGTAGAAATTCTAATATTAGAAGTTGCATTAGTCAGAAGATAGCATTAGTCAGAAGATGAGATGATCAGAAGTTGTATCTGATCAGAGGATGAGTGGTCAGAAGATGTCATGATCAGAGGTTGAAGGGTCAGAAGTTGTACTAGCCAGAAGATGTGACTGATCAGAAGTTGTAACTAGTCAGAAGTTGCATTAGTCAGAATTTGTACTAGTCAGAAGATGGGGTTAGCCAGAAAATGTGACGATCAGAGGTTGTATCTGGTCAGAGGTTGAGTCAGTCAGAAACTGCGATGATCAGAACTTAATAGTCAGCAGATTGTGTCGCCCAAAAGTTGCATCATTAGAAGTTATGTATTTAGAAATAGCGCTGGTTAGAGGTTGCGTGGCCAGAAGTTGGATGGCCTTTACGTTGTTTTATGCAGAAAGATGAACGTTAGATGCTTAGAAGCTGCTGTTGAGCTATAACAATAGGAATAGTGACGGTCATGATATTAGAGTTGCAGAATGACATTGTTGATTTACTGTGGAATTAAAATACTGTTGAGTTATAAATAAGAATTTATTAATAAATAAATAATGTTTGATGATTTATAAATAAATGACGTTTGATTAGTTATTTTGATTATTTGAGATGTCTTCGAGATGTTATTTTGAGATGTATTTTGAGATGATAATTTGAGATGTTCTGAGATGATAATTTGAGATGTTCTGAGATGATAATTTGAGATGTTTTGAGATGATTTGAGATGTTGTTAACTTGGGTGTTATCATTACATTCATGGTTGTGTCGCATACATTGCATTTTTGAGATGGAGCTTATGCTTGTTGAGATGGCCTGGATTGGCAAATTTTGAGATGAAGGCTATGCCTTGTTGATGCCTCTATTAATTGGCAAATTTTTGAGTTGGGAGTTCTGCTCCAATGGTACCACATGCATTTGCATAGTTTTGAGGCGCATTATATGATTTCATATGAAGTGTATTTTGATGTTGATGAATGAATATTATTGTTGAGATTGTTGTTGATTATGAGATGATAAGTGGTGATGTTGTTGATCTAATTTAAATATATTAATTATCATGCACTTTATTATATTGTTAGATATCCCACCCCTTATGTTTGAATGTTGCCCTTATGTTGGTAACGTGCAGGTAATTGAGAGTGAAGATTGTATACCTTCGGTAGTTCGAGTCAGTGTCATTGCTCTGATATGTAACACTCGGCGGGATGAACGCTTGCTGTTTTCGATTGTTGATTTTCAGTTGTTGAATTTTAATTTGATTATTATTTTTGAGACGTTTCGAAGTTGCTATTTTGCTAAAGATGTTATTAAGAATTATGCTGCGTAGGTGTTGAATTATTTAATTATAGATGTTATGTTGACGGTTCATCCGATGTTTGAAAAAGTGTTATATATCCACGATGCATGCAATGAATGTGTTAGAAGAATTTGTGACGTCCCGATTCATTTGTATGATTGAAATTTTATAACTCTGATTTGTTTCGCATAATTGCTTGGGGTAGAATTTGGGTGTCACACTATGGAATCTATCAATGTGAGAATTGAAGATTCAGTTGTTATAGAGAAGCAGGATGTCAGAGACAATGTTGAAACATCCTATGTGTAAACTGATGTAGCACTAGGAGAGAGGACTTATGAATTCACAAGCACTAAGGCAGTGAATTCTCAATTCAGCACAGGTCTGTCTACTGAGGGACCAATAGAACAATTCAGGGATCTAACTATAACTCACTCTGACAAAGGTAACATCACTAAATTTAAATAGAAGATATCAAATACAGATGGATGTGTTTCCTTTAGAGAAACAAGAGGATGTTTCTCTAAACTTAAGATGAAAATATATGATGTCATGACATTTTATACTAGGGATTTGAATTCCTTCAGATATCTTATTCAACATGGCTGGTACAAGGGTGTTGGTAGTTGTAAGCAACTGATCAGGAACCTTGCTGAAGGGAAAGATGATACTCTAGAGCATATGGAAAATAAGGAACAACTTATTGTTATAAAAAATAGTGGGATTAGAACTTGTACCATTGAAGAGTTATAGAAATTATAGAAAAGAGGGAATGCAACTTCTATTGCATCTTTCCTCTATGTTCTGAGGCATGACATAACTGGACTAATTGTTGTTGAGAAGGACTGGAAGAATGATGTTCTGCAAGATAGTAGGGCTGTCTACATCACCAACAAATGAAGAAGGCTCTTTGACAGAGGCAAGAGGTGGAAAACCACCTAAAGTTGACCAAGAATTTGTGCTTTCATTTGTGAGTTTCCATCTGTGGTATTGTTTGTGTGCAATTTATGTGTTTTTAGTTGTTGCCTGGGTGCAATATGTTATGATGTTTTTTGTGTTTCCATTGTGTACATTTACTTTGTTTCTTTTTGTCAATATTTTGGCTAAAACGGGGAGTAAAGTGTTGTGTCCTGATGTTACATCACATGTCTTTACATGTTAATTTGGAATTCTGATAGCATTGTGTGCTACTGCTTCTATAATAGTATTTGTGTGTATGGTTTCTCATGCAATCATTGAGGGGGAGCATGCTTGTTCATGCTTGTGTGTGCTGAAGTTGCTGCTGCTGCTTCTACTGTTCCGCTGTAGGTGCTATGCTGTGGAATTTTCCGTTGAGGGAGAGAACCTATTATGTGTGATAGGGGGAGTGCTAACTTGTCTGGTTGTACAAGCTTGTTTGATGTGTTGCGTGTTTTACAAAGTTTACATGATCATCATGTAGTTTGTGTTGTGGTTTTATTCCTCTCTCCAATTGAATTTGGTTTTTGGTTGTTTTAGCCAAAATTTACCAAAGTGGGAGATTGTTAGTTCCACGGATTTATGGTTGGCTAAATTTTGGCTAAGCATGGTTCTATTTTGATGTTGAGTAAGATGGTGCAACATCTTTATTAACTGCCATAACAGGTTTTGTTGTTATGTGTTTTTATGGTAGATGTCACATAAGATGTTGTGACATCCTGAGGCTGATGCAGCAGGCGTTGCTTTTGGATATCCTTGAAGATTTAACTTGAAGATATGAGTATCTGGAATATTCTGTACTCATTATAGGTGCATGCCAATCAATGATTCTGTTAGAAACAAGTGCAAATTTTATTGGTTATTAAAATGATCGATTGCGAATTTTTAGGAAACTTTATGAATATTGTTTCTATTTTTATGGAGAATATTTTGCAGAGATTTTTTAGTTAAAGATTGGAGTTTATTG
Organism: Vicia faba; assembly: GCA_948472305.1. Taxonomy (NCBI): domain Eukaryota; kingdom Viridiplantae; phylum Streptophyta; class Magnoliopsida; order Fabales; family Fabaceae; genus Vicia; species Vicia faba. The sequence continues at coordinate 767,457,880 of OX451736.1, forward strand.
AAGAATACAAGTCAGTCCAAGCCCAACTACAGAAGCCTATATAAGTAGTTGTCCAAGACCTAGTTTTTAAGCATATTTTTTATTGTAAAACCTTGTGAAAAATAAGGGTTTATGGTTAGATAGTCTTTAGGTTCTCCGTGTGTTTTTTTGTACGTCCTCATGTATCTCTGATACATTTGAGTTGAGTGATTGTTACTTGCTTGTCAAGTTATTATTCTCCTCGAAGTTGTGAAGCAAGATTTGAGTATTGTTCTTGGTCAAAGCTTTTAAGCAAGACTAAGTATTTATAATTTGGAAGTGTGTTCTTCATGTTTTAGTTTCCTGACAGTTCCTGGGATAGGAATTGTTTTTCCCTATGATTAGGAGTTTTTATCACTTCAGTGATTGGAAGTGGGATGCTGATTTTCCATATCTAGGAGGTGCATAGGTAGAAGTAGCACTGGGTAGGGATTATGCAAAAATTTGTAAACAAGGGAGTTTAGCTTCGAATTAATACTGCTAATAGTGGATTTCCTTCATGTCTTGGTAACCCCCAGAGTAGGCGAGTTTGCACCAAACTTGGTTAACAATTCTTGTGTGTTCTTTCTTTTTGTGCAAGTTATAATTATGTTGTGTTTTATTTTGTTTGTTGTTCTATCAGTAGATGTCATAACATTTGTTGTGATATTATATGTTGTTGAGATATCAGTCTTGACTTATTCTATTGTGCATTCCAAAAATTTCACATGTTTTGATAGAATTGTTTTCAACACCTTATTTTACCAAAATTGTTGCAAACCATAAAATCAGTTATGTCGATGGATTTAGTGATAGGGTTGTCGAGTACTCCAAGAGGGCATGATACGATTTGGGTGATAGTTGATAGATTAACAATGTCGACTCATTTCATTCCGATCAATATCAGTTTTCCTGTATCAAAGTTGGCGGAGATTTACATACGTGTGATTGTGAAACTTCATGGGATTTCATCGAGTATTGTCTCCGATAGAGATCCGAGATTTACTTCTGCATTTTAGAAGAGTATGCAGGATGTTGTGGGCTCTAAGTTGAGACTGAGTTATGCGTATCATCCAAAGACGGATAGCCTGACGGAAAGAACTATTCAGTCATTGGAGGGTTTGTTGAGAGCTTGTGTTCTCGATCATGGAGGAACTTGGGATATTTATCTTCCATTGATAGAGTTTGCTAATAATAATAGTTTTCATTCCATCACTGGAATGGCACCTATTAGTTCCATGGATTTATGGTTGGCTAAATTTTGGCTAAGCATGTTTCTGAACATGGTTCTATGTTGATGTTGAGTAAGATAGTGTAACATCTCTATCAACTGTTATAACAGGTTTTGCTATTATGATTTTCGCAGAAGATGTTGTGACATCCTGAAGTTGATGCAGCAGGCGCTGCATTTTGGATATCCTTGAAGATTTAATTTGAAGATTGAGTATCTGGAATATTCTGTACTCATTATAGGCGCAAGATAATCAAGGATTTTGTTAGAAACAAGTGCAGATTAATTGGTTACTAAAAAGGATCGATTGAGACTTTTTAGGAAAAATTTTATGAAGATTATTTCTATTTTTATGGAGAATATTCTGCAGATATTTTCAGCTGAAAATTGGAGTTGATTGAAGAATCCAAGCCCGTCCAAGCCCAACTGCAGAAGCCTATATAAGGAGTTGTCCAAGACCTAGTTTTTAAGCATAGTTTTTATTGTAAAACCTTGTGAAAAATAAGGGTTTAGGTTTTGATAGTCCTTAGGCTCTCCATGTGTTTTTATTGTACGTCCTGATGCATCTCAAATACATTTAAGTTGATTGATTGTGCTTGACAGTTTGTCAAGTTATTATTCTCACTCAAAGCTCATAGGAACGAGTTGAGTATTGTTCTTGGTCGAAGATTTTAAGCAAGACAAAGTAAGTTATAATTGGGGAGTGTGTACTTTCTAACAGTTTCTGGGATTGGAATTTTTTTCCCTATGATTGAGAGGTTTTATCACTGCAATGATTGGAAGTAGGATGGTAAGTTTCCATATCTAGAAGGTGCATGTGTAGAATTTCCACTAGGTAGGGATTAGGCGAGAAGTTGTAAACAGGAAAGTTTAGATTTGAAATAGTACTACTGATAGTGGATTTCCTTCCTGGGTTGGTAGCCCCCAGATTAGGTGAGTTAGCACTGAACTGGGTTAACATATCATTGTGTTCTTTTATTTCTGCATTTTTTAAATTCTGCATTGTTATTGTTGTGTGGTTTTTCTGTCAGTAGATGTCATAATGTATGTCTTGACATTGTGCTTGTACGTTGAGACATCAGTCTTAACATATATATTATGTGCATTAGAACTTTCAGCACCCTTTGAGGCATTGTATGGTCAGAGGTGTAGAACATCTTTGTGTTGGTATGAATCTGGTGGGAATGTGGTGCTTGGACCTGAGATTGTCCAGCTGACTACAAAGAAAGTGAAATTAATTCAGGAAAAGATAAAAGCTTCAAAGAGTAGGTAGAAGAGTTACCATAATAAAAGAAGCAAGGATCTTAAATTTCAAGAAGGAGACCATGTGTTTTTGAGAGTCACTTCGGTGACCAGTGTTGGACGCGCCTTGAAATTGAGAAATCTTACTCCTTGGTTTATTGGTCCTTATCAGATTTCTGAGAAGATGGGGATTGTTGCTTATCAGGTGGCCTTGCCACCTAATATTTTGAATTTGCATGATGTTTTCCATATTTCACAACTTCAAAAGTACATTTCAGATCCATCTCATGTGATTCTGATGGATGACGTGCAAGTGTGGGATAACCTTACAGTTGAGACCTTGCCTGTTAGAATTGAAGACTGTGAAATGAAAAAGTTGGGAGGCAAGAAAATCGCTCTCGTGAAGGTAGTTTAGGGAGAAGTTGTCAAAGAAAATATGACATGGGAGTTGGAGAGTAGGATGCGAGAGTCGTATTTGGAGTTGTTCGCATTAGGTAATTTTTTAGGACGAAAATATTATAAGTGGGGGAGAGTTGTAACATTCCGGTCTTTATTGAATTAACCCTTATAATTAATTATGTGAAGTTGTGCATTTACATGAATTGATGAGTCTTTTTATGTTTTGTGATGCCTTATTGAAGGGTAGTTGTCTTAGAAAATATAGAAAATAAGGTATTGGGGGTGCATGACCAAAAGTGTAGAGACACGGGGGTGAAGAGAGGGTGTTATTGGAATATTATTAAAATATTAGAATAAGAATTATATTGGTAATAATTAAATAATTATTTTATTTTTATTAATTATTATAATAAGGAAGAGCATAAGTGGAATAAGATAATAGGGGTCTAGGGATTAAATTAGTAAAAACGGGGAAGGAAAGATCACTTTAGATTAGAGTAATTGTGGAAACTGAGAAGAGAATAAAAAGATCATATTTTGGGAGAAGAGAAAGCACGAAAGAGAGGAAGAGCTAGGGCAAAGAGAACCACCGTTAGAGCACTTTCAAAGAACGTTGATTAACGTAAGGGTGGAGTTTTCTATTGCTTATGGATTGCATGATATATATGAGTGAGTCGTTGTTAACTCCATGGTTATCATCTCTCTTGTTTGTCTTTATTGTAATGGATGCGTCAGTGTTTTCCCTGTGTATGAAATTGTGTGAATTCATGTATGTGATTGTGATTTTTAGTGAATTAAAATGTTGATAATAGTGTATATAAATATGAATTAGAAATTGAAATTTTGATTGTACATTGTATGGAATTTAGGACTGTTTGGGTGTAGGAATAAGTGATTTTCATAACATAAAAATAACATAAAAGTGCTTTTGCACTGGGTGTAACTGGTTACCAGTTTTGGAGTAACCCGTTACGAAACACAAAACAGAGGCGTGTGATTTTGGTTACAGGGGGTGTAATCGATTACCAGGTTTTGGGTAACCGGTTACCATAACAAGATAATGGCGCAAGATTTAGGTTACAGAGGGTGTAACCGGTTACCAATCTGGGGGTAACTAGTTACCACTAAGTCTGACATAATTATTTTCTAAACTTCAAAAATTCATAACTTTCATTTCGGTTGTGCGATGGACGCGTGGTTCAAATCGTTGGAAAGCTGGTTTAACATACTTTTTACTAAAATTATTTTCAGTACCAAAATTTCAACTATTCAACACGTGGGCACGTGTTTTATATGTGTCGAGCTGTGGGTTTATAGAATGTTGTAAATGTTGTGTGAATGTTTGTTATATCTGCGGATTGTTATTGTTGCATATTTGACAGGTGAATGTTGTGTACTAGCCTGTAGTGGCAAAGTGTACCGACCATGGTGAGGGTCGATGTGCATATTGTTGTTGTTGTATGAGTTGTACATATCTCATGCATACATTTATGTACAGGTGTGGGATTATCGTGTGCCCAAGTGAGGTGTGAGCGATATATCCGAATTTTAATGAGAATAGTATCATCCTGTGCCCAGTGGGGTGGGAGCGATGGGGATTGGTTTTGTGACCATGTGAGGTGTGAGCAACGAGGAGTATAACGATCGTGTTCCCATGTGTGGTGTGAACGACAAAGAGTGGGATGATCGTGTGCCCGATGGAGTGTGAGCGATGTACCTGAATTCCGATAGGAATTAATTGACGGGTTCTTATGAGTTGATGGTACCACAAGCAATGAGTCGCATATTCGAGTCTCATTGCAATGCATTGCATAATATACCATGTTTTGTTGTTGATTAGTTTATGTGAATTGTTGGATCATTCACTAATGCATCAAATTGTATATGTGGATTGATGATTGAATGGGTGATTAATAATTGTGTGCTTATATATTTATGCATTATTTATGTGATTGAGAATCTCACCCTTATGTTAGAATGATGTTTTATATGGTAACATGCAAATACTCAGGAGTAGCTCGGGATTAAGGTTAGCCGAGGAGATTGCCTCTTATTGTGTAGATTGAGTTGGTGTCTGCTCTGATACGTAACACTGGGGGAATTGTGTTTGTTTTGTTTATGTTGGGAGTAAACTTATATGTAACTCTATTTGTTGGATTTATTTGGTGATTTATGTTAACTTTGGATTGTTATGATTATAACTCATGTTGAAGAGTTAAGACTAATTGTTGTTGTTATTTTCTGCTGCTAATAAAGTCATTGGAGTTTAGACATGAAAAATATGTGATTCATATTTTAAAATTTCTTATGTATCCTATTGCATGAGTATGTTTGGTGATTGAAGGTGACATCCTAAATGTTTGAAATGTTTTAATTTACTCTTAATGTTTATTTATTTATGCGGGGAAATTTAGGGTGTTACAATGACATCCCACACACCCTTACTATATGAGTTGATATGAATACGCATACAATCTTTCCAATAACCATAGTTTTCACCGGTGAATACGGGTGATCTATTGTATACACATTTAGGTTCGAAAGCCATTATCTAAGAACATTTTTGAAGCACACAGAATGAATCGGGCTCTTGGTGCCACTTGTTAGACGAAGGCAACTTATCTAGAGGGGGTGAATAGACCCCTAATGGAAACTATTGTTTAAAAACTTTTTTAAAAATTTAAGCAAAAACTATGGCAAGCAGGAGTCGTATCCTAGATCACAAGTCATCCAAATCGAGCCGGTTAAAGGAGGCTCTGATATGCATACAATAACAACTAATCATTTGAATGATAATAATAAGGTCTTAATAGAATAAACTTTTCAAGTAATTGTTTTACAATTACAAGGTCAAACAATATCCAATGAAACAAATGATAAAACTAAGTGAAATATTTTATTGAACACTTAGTGTGCAATTGGTAAAAATACGTGCAACAATTTATCAAACACTTGGTGTGCACTTAATTTTTCAGACTTTCTTTTGATCTTTGTTGGTATGAAAAACCTCTTACAATATAAAGGATTTTAAGGTAAACAATCAAATGATTTATCTATACAAATTAGTTGCACATTCAAAGAGTTTAACGAATTTTCTTAACAAAATGTATATATATATATATATATATATATATATATATATATATATATATATATTGAGAGAGAGAGAGAGAGAGAGAGAGAGAGAGAGAGAGAGAGAGAGAGAGAGATTAACACAAGGATTTGTTTAGGAAGTTCACCAATTGTCCTTGCTATGGCTATGTCTCCCCCCAATTCCATTTGGAATTGAGATAGTTTCTTACTATGTTCAAAAGGTTGTTTACAAGAGAAATGAGGAAATCTAACCTACAAACCATATATTTAATATTGATTCTCACAATTTCTCTTCCCTTGTGGAACAACCGGCCGAACCGTCATCTGATATAAAATCAATGGAGTCGTCACCGAACGTCTTTTATCCCGCCAAAAGGGAAAGGTAAACATTGAGAAAACCTGAGAAGGGTGAAATCATGGTCTTGCAACCGAGAGATCGGGTAAGGGAGTATGTTACGCGAGGGGAAGGTATTAGCACCCCACACGCCCGTAGTACTCTATGTTATCCACTCTTGTTGTTCTAATCTAATGGGTGTGTAAAATCTATGTCTAAGGCTTAAAGCTGAAAAAGGAATGCATGCAAAGAAAAAGGAAAAGAAAGTGTGGGGAAAAGAAAGGAATATTTACAAAGATATGCTCGATTAGGTCCCACAAAAGCCTCTTCCTATGTATCCCTTTTAAGGAATCAGAGAAGTCGTAGTTCGGCTCATATATTTTGGTTGGTTTATGTTTTTTAGTTAAGAAGACAAAAGCAACAGTCAAGATGACAAAACATCAACAACGATGATAAAGCAACAAAAAAGGATGACAAGACATCACATGGTAACACAAACTCAGATAAGATGATAAAACGTCAGCATGATAACAAAATATCAGACAAGACGATGAAACATTACACCTAACAATGATATCGAAAATCAAAGTAGGATGACAAACATACGCGATGGAGAAACATCGGCAAAAAACATATGTGATGGCGAAACATCGGCAAAAAGATAGCAAGATAGCATAGCAAAGATGACGAGACATCAACAATCTAGATGATAAAACATCACATCTAACAATGATATTGAGAATCAAGGTAGGATAACAAACATATGTGATGGCGAAACATCGGCAACAAACATATGCGATGGTGAAACATCGACTAAAAAATGGCAAGATAACATGGAAAAGATGGCGAGACATCAACAAATCAGATGATAAAACATCACACCTAACAATGATATTGAGAATCAAAGTAGGATAACAAACATATACGATGACTAAACATCGGCAAAAATATATGTGATGGCGAAGCATCCGCTAAAAGATGGCAAGATAACATGGCAAAGACGGTGAAACATCAACAATTCGGATGATAAAACAACACACCTAACAATGATATTGAGAATCAAAGTAGTATAACAAACATGTGCAATGGCAAAACATCGGCAAAAAGATTGCAAAATATCATGGCAAGGATGGCAAAACATCAATTTGACAAGGTTTAAAACAAAGCCAAAAGGCACATAAACAATTAAGATTGGTTTGTATTTTTTACCTTGAAGAAGGATTTAAGTTCATTAGAGACGTTTTATGATTTGCCAAAAAGAAATTTTAGTTTTAAGATGCAATATGCAAAGAAAAGAAAACAACTAAGGGAGACTATCCTAATCTCTAGCCCTATTGTAATTATACAATGATTGACCATAAGGTTGAGGATGAAAAGGGAAATTTCTAACATAGTGAGCATACATGGATTCCTATCCTAAGGTCTAGCCCGAGGACTAACCCTACACGAGTGATCCTAAAGGTGCAGTAAAAAATTGTCATAGATCCTATGACAAAAACAAGCAAACAGATGGCAAAACATCTGGATAAATAAAAGCTCAAGCATCACTCAAATACCAAACACCTACAAGGCGCATGCCTAGTAGTAAAAGGGAAGGTCCCGCCATAGATAAGCAATCAAGCATCAGACCAAGGGTCAAGTCATAGCCAAGGGGAGTGTATCACCTGAGTCAACAAGCTATAGAATTATAGGAATATAAAAGGGTCCTTAACCGTGATATCAATTATCAGGGCAAGAAAGATCTGAGGGAAAATACATAGTGCATGTGCACACTAAGCATAAGTGTTGGTCAACACGAGCTAAAGAAAATGTGGGGATCCGATTGCAAGAACCCTTTTCACTTGCCTTTAAAGGACTTAAATTCATTCAGATCTCGGGCACATGCTCAAAGCATCCACTTGTAGAAAGTGAGCATAGGAACGACATGGACTGGAATGTGCGGGGGTCGATTACGGACCCTTCCCCGCTCGCCTCTTTTGAGGACTTATCACTTGTAATGTAATGTGGGCACAAATATAAACAACGTGCATAATACCTACTCCGAAGGTAGGATTTTAAACAATCACAATTAGCACACCGACAAAATTGCCTTAAACAGGTCTTTAAATAAACCAGAGGGACTCCTGACATATATCAGCAACAGAGGTCCCATCATGCAATAAAAAGCAATAAAGAGCAGAAACAGTACAAGGGAAATAGTGAAATACCAAACTGATAACTATTTGTAGCAACTAAGCAAGAAAAAAAAGAAACCCAGAGAACTTCAAGCAAGCTAGCATCAACAAATAAATCAAGTCAGAAATCACGCCATCAAATATAAGCACTAAGGCTTCAAATATGAAAATATTCCACAGGTGATGTATAGCAGTCACAATCACACACATGCGCGCACACACACACACACACGCACACACACACACACACACACACACACACACACACATACACACACACACACACACACACACACACACACACACACACACACACACACACACACACACACACACACACACACACACACACACACACACATATATATATATATATATATATATATATAAGTGTAAAAATAATAAAATAAATATTTTTAGATTTTTCTATTAATGATAAAAAAATAATATTAGTAATAAAAATAATAAAATGAAAATATGAAAGTAAAATAAACTAAAATAAAAATAAAATAAAATAAAGAAATAATGGGCCAGGGGTGCTGAAGCAAGGCAGGGGGTTAGAAGTTAGCAAAATAACAAGGCCTACTGTATTGAGGCCCGGGCGTGTGTGTTTGTGACAAAAAAGAAGAGAAATTGAAAAATAACACCAAAAGGTAGCGCTAGGTGTTGAACCCTTGACCTTATGCATACACGCGCGCTACCTTTGCTACTAGGGTGGTTGTACATCCGTTAACATTGGCACAATAATAAATATATAACACAAGTTATACCCTGAATACAACTTCATCTTCAACCTCCAGCCATGGATCCTGTAACTTCACCATTTCTCAACAAAAATGAAAGATGCAAACATGAAAGTTGCTCCATTTTTCCATACGAATCCAACCATATAAATATCATAAGCTATAAATCAAAGATGGATGAGAATTTCTAAAAGTACCAAATTATGACCTAACTTTTTTCAGAGATTCAAACCTAAAATTCTCTAAGCTTAATCAATATAAATGAAATCTAAGGACATGTACAGTTTCAGGGCAATGATATCTACATCTTATCTTCACAAATCACAATCAAATGATGCTTGTATGAAGAGATAGAAGTTTGAAAATTTACCTCTTGTAGCTGGAGTCGTGTATGGAGTTTGAGTAACCTTTGAGATGGCCTGATGATTTCTGTAGCTTACCTGGACCTCCTTGAATGTGTTCTAACTCCTACTTTGCTTTGAGGATGGCTGAAACTCCCAACTCAAGTCAAGTTGCAAGCTTCAGTTTTGGAAATGGTGGATAGTGATGGAGGAGTTACAGTCTTGAAACAGGGGCTTGGATCACTTGTGTATGATGTATGTAAGGTGTCTGGATGATTAAGAATCAAAACGCACGAGTGGAAATGGAGATGGAGAGTTTTGGCTCAAAACTGTCAAGTTGAGCAGTTCTGTGCAGCAAGGGTGTTTGGGAGAGTTTTAGGAGGCTTGAAATCGTGTGTTAGCTTGCAATAAACTTGTATAGTTATATGAAAAATATCCTAACACTTGAGGTGGTCAGAAGTGTGAGATATAGAGTTATGGCTATGTTACTTGATTTTGAAGAAAAGTGAAAAACATAGTTTCAAGGCATAGTACAAGCATGGTCTGAGTTGTTAGAGGATTTAGACAAGTTTCTTATGGGTTTTAGATTGTGTGTGATCAGAAGAAAACAAGTGCAAAGCTCAAGAATTGACTTTGTGCATAAAAGCCACTTTTTCAAAATGGCAATGTTGCTTTTCTTCCTAAAATGGTATTAAGCATGGACAATGCATTGAATGCATGGACTAAAGCTTCTAATGGATATGTAAACATTTAATTATGGAGTGCCAAACAAGTTTTAGGCCTGCAAAGAAAATATTATGCATGCTAGTCTTGGATTTGAATTCTTGTTCATCATGGAAATGACCTATAATTCAAGAATGAATGTCCAACTTATTCTCTTCGATTCTCTTTGCTCAAGCATGATCTTAATGAGTTCTTGTACATTTTGGAAACTTGTAACATCCTATACAACCTCTATGTTGATCACTTTTGAAAATTCCCCTTGGAACTATGTGAAAAATTGCCATGAAGTTAGGTCAAAATCCTGCCTAAACTAGGGCAAAATTTCACTATGTTTCCAAGTTTCATGAACATGTATTCACAAAATCATAACTTGAAATCCATGCATTTATATGAGAAGTTGTGTTCTACAATGTTTTAGATCTCATTTTCATATACAACTTTCATGTTGAAAGTTTCCTTTGAATCATCTTGTATCATGGTGAAAAATTTACTCAAAGTTGTGAAAAAATATTAAATTTCCAACACTTTGAAAATTTTCTAAGTTTAGAAATTTTGACTTTTCAAAATGAAATCTTGACTTTTTGATTTCTTGATGAATAAGTTTCATGTTTTGAAATTTTTTGATGAATTGTAATCTTTGACACTTGATTTTGACCAAAAATTCAAAGTTTGACTTTTCACTGTACAGTTGATTTTTGATCAGTTGACTGAAAATTCATTTGTCAACCAATTGGACTTGAGGAATCTTTTGAGCCATGTCATTAGGTCAAAATGATTCATTTGAGTCCTTGAGATCATAACTTAAACCAATCAATCTTTTTCTACGTCAAAAATCAGAAATTGCCCTTTCTCAATCAAAAACCCTAATTTTGACCATTTTGCCCTTTTAATGATTTGATCAAATTTCTTGAGGAATTGGGATCCAAACTTGATCAAATTACATATATGAGTTCATGATGTTTATATGGATAAAAAATTATGAATTTTGACTATAAATTGGCCACAGTTCACTTTTTCCCCAATATAGTTGATTTTAGGTCAACTGATCAATTAACTGGGCAAAAATGTGATCCAAGACTTGAAACTTGACATGCGCAATCTTGGGGGTCCAAAATGATCCATGAAATTCATATGAGACATTAAAAGTTCATTTGTCCTTGTGAAATCTCAAACCCTATTTTTCAGTCATCAGTGCTTGAGGAGGTGTCTTGAGCTGACCAACCCTAATGCAGTCTTGAACCAAAGGAGATCTTGTGAGATATTATTTGAGAAATGAGAGGGAAAATTTTGGGGTACAACACTCATACTTTTTAATTTTGACACAAATGAGCCCTCTTTGGAAAGGTCTTGCATTTCTCTTCAACCTTGTGGCAATTGGCCTCACATTTTGTCCACTTAGGTCCCTTAAAAATTGTAATGAAAATAAAAAAATTTGGAAAATGTCCCATAATTTCACCTTGAGACATGAACTTCCCAAGACCATAACTCTTGATTCCTTTACTATTTGTACATGATCCCAAAAGTATATTAAATGTAATCCTCTTAGCTTTCCAAGCATACCTCATTTGCATTTTTTGGATCAAGGATAAATAAATGGTGAATTTTTGAATTTAAGTCCTCATTTTCCAAATTTAGAAACTTTTTAGGGTTTCTTCATGAACAAGTTTCAAACCAAACTTCAATCTTCTTGATCCAATGATCAAAATGGACTTAAAATGTGAAAAGTAAACCTTTTACTTGATGGTTGACCAAAAGTTCACTTGGTCAACTTTGACTTTGACTGATTTTGGCCAAAATTACCATTTTTCCCCTTTGAATCAATTGAACCACTTCTCTTCAAAATTGGTGAACAAATCTTCAAACATGTGATATTCCAAACACATAGAGGCTGTGGAAATAGTTTCCACTCAAAATTCTGAAGAAACCCTGATTAAAACTCAAACCCTAGTTTTGCATTCAACATTAGGAGATAACTGATCAAGCTTCAAAACCCTAATTCCACTGGGTATCATGAGAGATTTCTTAAACAAAATTGATTCCAATGATGATAAGAGAATGATGCTTCAAAACTTGGCTCATCAAGACTCTAATTACTCCAATTTGGATAAAACCCTAATTTTGACGAATGAATCAAAAGGATGTGATTCTCCTCATGGTCAACACAATCTTCAATCTTCTGAGGATCCAATGAGGTGGATAAGATATCTTGAGATATGTGAAACCTTTGGGCTTGAAAGATACAGAGTTTTAGATAATAAGGCTCTCCTTGAGAAATTTGTCAATACAATCAACTTCCAAAGCTTGAGAAAAACTTGAAAACCAAAACACTTTGATCCCATCACAATGTATGAACGTAATGCAATATGATGTTTATGATGAAACATAAGCTTAAAAATCCTGAAATCAAGAGGGTAAATTTTGGGGTGCAAAAACTTGATCTGAGTTTGATCAAGTCCCTAACAATACCAATTTGATCCACCGTCTCACACTACTTCTTTGAAAGAATGCACCATTCTTCAAAGCTCTTCATTCGTTCGAAACCAAATTGTGTAATTATTGTATCCCAAAATTCCCAAACTATTCAGCGTCTAGCACTACTCCTTTGCAAGAAACTCCCATTCCTCAAAGCCTTTCACTCTATCGAATCTAATATTTGCATAATCTTATAAAAAAAACCAAATACACATTTTGATATTGAGGTAAAAACTCTCACCATTTTTCCAATGAAACCCCCTATGATTCTCAACCTAGCCTTAGGTTACAACCAACCTAAATTGAATGTTATCAAGACAAGTTTAGATGTCACAAAAAACAATGAATGATTATGTTACATTATTTGTGTGTATGCATAGTGCAAGGTTGAAGATGATGAGCAATCTTAGTATCTGTTTATAGTTTTATCAAACTGAAAATGATGCATGTATAAAGTATATATAGGTGTACAAGTTGGAGGCAGAAGGGAAACCTAGAAGTTTGAAAAGGAAAAAGATTTTTGCAAAATTTCAAAACATGTGCCGACACATGTAAGTCATGTGTCGACACATGTAATGGAATGTGTCGTTGTATGAGGTTCATGTGTCGACACAATATTCCAGAGACTTTCATGCTTCAAAACATCAACACATGTGTTGATGCATACAATGGATGTGTCGGCACATAAAAATGATTTTTATGAAAAAAAATATTTTTAATGACATGTGTCAACCTATATGAAGTGTTTGTGTCCACAGATAGTTACAGAGTCTACAGGCTTTATTATTGAACTATATGTCTCGACACATAGTATGGATGTGTCGACACATCCAACTAATTTTTATGCAGAAAATCATTTTTGATGCATCATACCTTTCGATAACCTTTTTAAAACATGTTTTAGATGAATCCAAAGATCCCTAATGCAAGGGTGCACATAATGACTCGGAGATACCGTTCAACATACATAAAAGTTAAACCTATCCTAGTTTTGACAGCATGTAAAACATCTATGTGAGAGGCAAATGCATTCACATACTCTCCCTTTTTTATGATGGAAAAACTTCAAAACTTGCGATGATGTTTTTCATGTCCATATGAAGGCTCCCCCTGAATTTGTGCATCCCAAAATTCACCTCCACATATGCTTCTCCCCATTTGAAAACATCAAAAAGAGACAAAGAAAGCCACAAGAAGTATCACATATTACACAGATACAAATATACCACAGAGGCATTTTTCAAGAGTAAGAATATGCACTCACATATGAACACATATATGGAATGGCACAAGAGATAAAATAAAAGTAACAGGAAATACACATCACCATAAGAACAAATGCATGAAATATGATGAATATAATGCACTAGCAAACTCTTGAGTCGCTTAAAAAATATCACAATTATGCAACACTTCAGATTGGTGCTCCCGATACTGCACAAGCATGTGCCTAGCTTGGCGAAAACTAAATCACCACTAAAACCAAAAGTAAAGATGCTATCATGAAATGAGACATAACTTGATCAAGAGATGCAATTTCACTAAACATGCTCAAATTAAATGAATTGCAAGAAATAATAATAATAATGGAAAACATGCTTGAACACCAAGATTATATACTTCAAATGTGAAAGAATCAATAGCTTCAAGTAACTATAAGCATATAAATTTGAACATATTACAGTTATCAATTGAAAATTTTGGAAGTGAACATACATGAAATATCATATATTTAGTATATCAAGCATTTAGAACATAAACAACATCACATTAAGTAAAAGGCTTACTTTCAAGGAGAAAAGAAACGCAATTACCTCATAATTGAATGGAACGGAGGATGCACTTGCATAATGTGAAAACTCTCAAAAGAAAGTTATATATATATATATATATATATATATATATATATATATATATATATATATATATATATATATATATATATATATATATATATATATATATATATATATATATATATATATATATATATAAGTGCATGCAACAAATATATTTAGGCAACATTTGAGATATCAAGAATCTCCAATTCCCTTCGAATGTTGAAAAATGGTTCGGTTGCAAGAGGTTTTGTAAAAAAAACTGCAAGTTGATATTTACTATTAACTTGCTCAAATACAACATCCCTTTTTTCAACATGGTCACATATGAAATGATGACGAATCTCGATGTGCTTAGTGCAAGAATGTAACACCAAAATTTTAGTTTAGTTAATTGCACTAGTGTTGTCACACATAATAGGAATACGAGAAAGTTTAATATAGAAGTCAAGTAATTGTTGTTTGAGCCACAAAATTTGCGAACAACAATTACAGGTTGCGGCGTAATTTTCCTCGATTGTTTACAAAGCCACGAAACTTGCATCTTGCTATGCCAACTGACTGAGGAATTTGAAAATATGTAACAAGTTCCACTAATACTTTTCATATCCGACTTGCAATCGACAAAGTCGGAATCAGAGTAACCAACCAAACTACAATCGCTTCTTTTGGAATACCAATGCCTATACTTAGATGAACCATAAAGGTGTCTAAGGATGCGCTAACTGCTTTTAAATGCAATTCCTTATGGGCCAATTGATATCGAACGCACATACAAACTCTAAACATGGTATCGAGTTTAAATGCAGTAAGATATAGAAGAGATCCAAGCATACCTCTATATTTCTTCACATCCTCATCATTACAATTTGTATCTTTATCCAAGTTATAGTTTGTTTCCATTGGAGTGTCAATTGATTTAGCATCATCCATACCGAATTGTTTTAGCAATTCGTGACAATACTTTGTTTGACACACAAATATTCCTTTATTAAGTTGCTTAATTTGAAGTTTAAGGAAGTAATTCAACTCTCCCATTAGACTCATTTCAAATTCTACCTGCATAAGCTTAGAAAATTCTTTGAATAAATGCATGTTAGTAGAATCAAATATGATATCATCAATATAAACTTAAACTAGAAGTATGTGTTTTCCTTGGCGTTTAATGAATAGTGTTGTATCTGCCTTCCCTCTAGAGTATTCTTGGTCAAGTAAGAACTTGCTAAGTCCCTCATGCCAAGCCCTAAGGGCTTGTTTGAGACCATACAAAGCATGTTTTAGCTTGTAAACATGATTAGGATACTCATGATTTTCAAAACCGGAAGGTTGAGAAACATACAATTCTCCATTAATGTGTCAATTAAGGAAAGCACTATTCACATCCATTTGAAATAACTTGGAACTTTTAGAGCAAGCATAGGCTAGTAAAAGGAGTATAACCTCTAGTCAGGCAACCAGATCATAATTATCCTCATAATATTTTCCCTCCTCTTGGTTATATCTTTGAGCCACTAGTCGGGCCTATGTGTCGGCCTGTATAAGGTCTATGTGTCGATACTACATTCTAGAGACTTGTATGCTTCAAAAAATCAACACATATGTCGATGCATACAATGGATGTATCGACACTTATACATGATTTTTATGCAAAAATATATTTATAATGACATGTGTCGACCTATATGAGGTCTTTGTGTCGACACATAGTAACAGAGCCTACATGCTTTATTATTGAACTACATGTGTCAACACATAGTATGGATGTGTCAATACATCCAACTAATTTTTATGCAGAAAATCATTTTTGATGCATGATACCTTTCGATGACCTTTTCAAACATGGTCAAGATGCATTCTAAGATCCATAATGCAAGGGTGCACACAATGACTCATAGACACTGTTCTACATACAGAAAAGCTAAACCTACCCTAGTTTTGATATCATGCAAAAAATATATTTGAGAGGAAAATGCATTCACATTTACAATGGGATTTTTTGATATGATTGTCTCACATATTTAGAATGAAAATTAAACACTTATTCTGGAAGATGCCTCCATCAAGAATGTTTGGTCCATTAAGGCTATTCTTTGCAGGTATAAGTCAACATCAGATTTCCGGGTGAATTTTGATAAATTACTCGCATATTGGTTAATGTTGACCTTGTTTTTTTGGACTTAGCTAGTGGCTTCATCCATTGCAAGCAATAGAATATCCTATTCAATTACCTTGGTCTTACGGTGGGGGTCAACCTCTGCTTGTAATTTATACGGTGACTGTCAATTTATGTGCTTGCAGGTAACAACAAGTTTTTGATGACTAAAACGTATCTACAAACATGAATCACTCAAAGTCAATTGTCAATAACATGAAGCACTCAAACAACCAATTTTTGATGACAACAACATATCTACAGACTTGAAGCATTCAAAGTCAGGTGTGAACATCATGAAGCACTCAAAGTCAATTAGCAAAACAATAGGAGCCATAAAAATATCTTCAAAAAGAAAGATGTGGAAGCTCGCCAACTTTTGTTAGTCTATTTAAGTGAATTAATTATTGTAAAAATAAAATAATAGCTTAAAATACTAAGACAACTCACACACACTAAAAAAAATTTAAAAAAATAAAAACATTTAAAAATAACTTGGAAGCTGTGCCAAATAACTTAGGAAATCTAGAAATGACCAGAGGGAAAAATTTGTCTAATTTAATCGATTAAATATTTAGTCTAATCAATTAGAAAATATCAAACTTATGCCCCAAGACATTTCTACAACTCTTGAACGATTGGCAACAGATCTATATCACAATCTTTCATTTTAAGAATCATAATAACCATGTTTATTTAAACTAATCGGTTAGATCGATCGATTAAATATTTAATGAGGCATATGGATATTTCATTATTAAGTGATTTCTACTATATAAAAGGGTGACTTGCTCCCTTGAAATCACGCCACTTTCTAATATTTTCATATTTGTTTGAAATTTATCTCTCTAAGTTCTCTCCTTCTCTCTCTAGAAAATATTTTTCTTCACTTTTGGTTACCTTAGTGCTTTGGAGTGAAATTTTGTTTTTGAGGAGAATATTATTTTGTAAGTGGTTGTGTTGTTCGTTTAGTCTTAAGGTTGAGATACATGTAAGTGATTGAGTTTTAATTCTTAAGATAAACCATTAAATCTTTGTTATTGGTTTATTAAGCTTAACTAAAAAAATGTTGTTTTGGTTAAGGAGATCAGCCATAAATCTCTAAACAAACTCAATAGAATAAGTTGGGGTAAAATACATCCATAGGTTTGGATAATCTTGTTCAAAGTCAAAGATTATATTGTATTAAGGTCTGTGGGTATAACCAATAAAAAGCTCTCAAGTTTATGGTGAAAAATATCAAGAAGACCTCTTAGGGATAAGACTAGATCAATATTTGGTCAAATCTGAATAACTCTTTGGTGCAATCTTTCTATCCTTACTATCTTTAATTTTCCGCAATTTACTTACTTTACTTCCGCTACATTTTACTCAAAAAACATTACTAACACGATCTTAATCGAGAAAAGATAAAATTATCGATACTTTTCAAAAACCACAACTCACCCTCCTCTTGTGCTTGAGGTTATTTGTTTAACAGTAACCTCTAATTAACCTTATGTTTAGACGACTTATTTCATAGATATATAAGTATGTACCTTTGGGTAGGAGGGTGATCCTCATCAACTCTGTTCTTAATGACATTCCTATCATTTTTTTGTCTTTTTTTATAAAAATTGTTAAGATATGGAAGAAGATAATGAATATTAAAAAGAGGTTCCTTTAGGGAAGGGTGAACAATTATTCTAAGATCGCCTAGGAGAGGTTGGTTAATGTGTGTAAGCCTAAGCATTTAGGAGGCCTCGGTGCTTGTTATACTTGTTTGGTTAACTTGGCCTTTTTGGGAAAGTGGAGGTGGGGGCTGATCTCATGTGATTTTGGTCGTTTATATAATATTTTATCTGCTAGATACAAATTCATTCATACTACTTCTTTCGTGAGTTGTACGGTTACTCATTTTTGGTCTATGTCTTCTTGGTGGAAGTGTGCTTCCTTATTTGGCTCCAAAGTTAAGGACTCTTCAAACTAATTTGTGGCTAGAACCCATAATAAATTAGGTTGTCATCTTCTCACTTCCTTTTAGAAATATCCTTGGATTTGCCCACTCCTCATAGTATTAGGTTTCCAAGGCTTTTTTCTATCTCTGATCAGTATGATCAATCTGTTGGGGAGATTGAAGTTTGGGTATAAAATTCTAAGTGTAGAAGAACCTTCCTTTTTGATTATGAGTTATACTTGATTGCAAATCTCTATAAATTAATTTATAATTTTGCCCATTCCCCAACAATTGATATGTGGTGGTGGCATCATGCAAATGATGGCTTTTATATTGTATCCTCTAGCTATTTGGTCCTCGTTGAGTGTGAGTTTCCTAGTGATCGTCAGCTCGACCATGTGTATTTGATGCTTCATTATATCCGGTGTTATTGATCCCCTTCAAAATTTGTTGTGTTCTCTTGGCATCTTCTCTAAGATAGGGCTTCCACAAAAGAAAACTTACATAAGAGCGGGGAGAGAGTCCTCCTGAATCTGAGAGTGGTTCTTGTTCCATGTGTCTGGGGCTGCTCGAATATGTTGGACAAGTAACTACAAATACAAGAGGTGTGGTGAGTTATCGGGGTTTGAAAAAGGAATTCCAATTAAAATTTATTTGATAAATAAAAATGTTTAAAATAATTTTGTAAAACAAACAAAGAATAGAAAAATGAATAAATAAAGAAACATAAATCATGTAAATATATGAAATATAAAGATTTAAGAGTTCATAGAATTTCACCATGATTTATATAGTTTCAGTCTAACCACTTGACCTACTCCTTCCCCCAATAATTTTTTTCTTGAGATTTTCCACTATATCAGATGTGGTCTTTTCACAGATTTTTCCCACGAACCTTCTTACAACCAAACATGTGTTTTACACCAGATATCCTCTGACCCAAACTCATGTTTTTACAAAAATAAAATCTCGTAATGAAATATAGATTTTACACTAGGTTGAGCTCAGGAACCAAACAAATATTTTAACGGACAATCTCGTGAACCAAACGAGAGCTTTTACACCAAACAATGCTCTCAAAATAAACAAAGATTTTTGCTGGCTAATCTCACAAATCAAACAAGAGATTTTTACAAGTTTATCTCACAAATCAAACAACAACTTCTCACAAGAGATATTACACAAGAGACAAAGTCCTCTTGAGAAAATACAAGAATAACCCCCAACACTAGGATAAAAACCTTACTTATATTTTCCACTCTCAAGCACTATGATAATTTATGAAAAAGAAATAAATAAATAAAGTAAAAATTAATAAAGTATTTAAAAATATGTATTTTGGTGTATTTTGAAAGTGAGTAAAAGTCCTCTATTTATTCGAGAGATAAAATGGGTCAAAAAGGAAAAACAATCACGTGCCTTTAAATAATATAATCGATTAAGCCATAAGGCTAATAAATTATGAGCTTATAAATACGAAAACCCTAATTCCCAAAATGGAAATCCTACAACGACTATGTGTCTTAATAAATTAGGATTATTCTTAATCAATTAGGAAGATTTATGCCTTTCTCTAATTGATTGGTCCCTAATTTATTAGGCAGTGTATACAAGCTTCTGAAATGATTGGGAACATTCTTCTTCAATACCACAAACACCTTGATGGTTCCCTTATATGTTTTAATGTGTTTTGGAATATTAAGTGAGGTTTAAAACAATTTTAGGTGAATATGCATGTTTCCTTATTAATTTAAGAATTATTCTAATATATTTACAATAATATAATCACTTAGACACAAACCATGCAAGCATTTAAACTTCCTCTTTCTCACAATCTTTAAAGCTCCAATATCCCTTGATTGATTCATCATTGATTCAGCAGTACTTCATATGAAACTTGACTTCTTCTAACTTATGAGACTTAAAATATCTTCTTGATAATAGATTTCTTGATTATATTTATTATCAAAGATTTCATATAGTGTTGCTTGATATTAGGTGTTGTCCTTATTGATATTGGATTTTAAATTTTGATCTCGTAAACAAAACATATTGATAACCTCTTGATCTTGCTATAACATCTTGATCATCACATGACTGATGAAGACTTCACATTATAGTGTTGTCATCATTTATACTATTGCAGACATCAACTATTGCAAACACTATATCCACAAGCACATAAATCAACACTCTCCCCCGTTTTGATGATGACAACACATCTCTCAAGGAGGTGGAGCAAACAGAGAAACGTATATAATTAATTTATGCGATTAATCCCCCACTGACAAATACAGAGAGTATATCATACTCCCCTAGAGTATACTTATTCTCCTTTGACATTATCAAAAAGGTATAAAAAATAAACAGATAGGTAAACAAATTCAAGCACATAGATCAAGAATTTCTAAAAGAGAAGAAAATTTAGATAGATTAATCAAATGAATAATGCATTAGTTGTTGAACAAGTGACCTCAAGGAAAAGAGGGGGTGGTGAATTGTGATTTTCAAAATTCATGATTAATTTTAACCTTTTCTTAATTAAGATCGTATTAGTAAATTTAAGTGAGTAATAACAGCAGAAAAAATACAGAAAATTAAATTTCTTAAAGTAAAGAGATGTAGTTAGAGAGATTACACCAAAAATTTATATAGGTTTGGCTGAATGCCGACCTAGTCCTGTCCCCAAGATGTCTTATTGAGATTTTCACTATAGATTTTGAGCTTTTAACAAGTTATGCCCATAAACCTTATTACAATTTGATCTTGAGATTTTAACAGTCTTATCCCCAACCAAAAAACAACTTTTACCCCAAGCTATGCTATCAAACCAACTAGAGATTTATAGTTGTTCTCTTTAACCAAAACAAAATTTTCTTTGATGAAGCTTAATAAACCAATAATATAGATTTTACCACAGGTTAATCTCAAGAACCAAAAACTAGATCTCTTAAAGATATATCACCTTTAGTAATTTAAACTACCAGCATGACCACTTACAAAAAATATCTTCCTCACAAATAAAGCTTCACTCAAAAGCACTTAGGCAACCGCAAGTGGAAAAATAAGATTTTCAAGGAGGGAAAAAAGATAAATTCCAAAGAAATATGAAATCGGTAGAAAGTGGCGTGATATGAAGTGAGAAAGACCCTCCCTTATATAGTAGTTGGAAACCAAAAGAAAGGAAACGATCCATGGGGCGAATTTACTATCTAATCAAATTGCAATATGCTCTAATCGATTAGACATTCAATGTCAATTGATTGTAAAGCCCATTTAGAAAGGTTTTGATATATAGTTATTGCATGACTTAAATGCGCTATCATCATTTATTTCACAAATGTTTATTATCCTTTAATTGATTATGCAGGTGTCTTAATCAATTAGATTTATGAAAGCCTTACTAATCGATTAATACATTTATTTAATCGATTAGGTAGTTTAAAGAAGTTTTGGATAACTTTTTAATAACTTGATCTTGGCATAGAAAAGTAATTTTTAAGATGAAAATATATTTTTAAGTGTGTATGAGTTGCATTAGCACCTTTAAGCTACTACCTTATCTTTACAGTACTTAGTTCACTCAGAGTGACTGACTGACATGATGTGGTGAGCTTTTACACTTTTCATCAAAGAAGCTTTAAGACTTTGTTGGATAGTATCTGATTGTAAAAGAACTTGGTCTTGAGTTCTCTTATAAGATGATGCTTTGGTTATCATTAGTGTTAAAGCACACTATTACTGTGCATTCTCATCATCAAAAATTCAGATGTTGATCTTTACTATCTGCAAGCACATAGATCCACATTAATAATTAAATAAAAACATCATTCATTAAATAGAAAGACGATTACAAGGGAAATAATGTAAGGAAAATAACACAAGTAACATGCAAATAAAACAAGAAACCAAGTGAAGACTAATAATTGTCCTCCTCATCATCATTAAATAACTCTAATGTTAGTGACATATGAGTGAGCTTACACATCACATAGTTGATCTTCTCATTGGATCTTATTTGTTCTTTAATGAAAATGTGTATGAGTGCTTTGGTTAGAGTAGTCTGAGGGATTTCATAATCGAAATCCTCTAGATTTAAAGGCTCTTATTGATGAGGTTCTTTTTGTTGAACTTTTTACTTTGAGCAACTCTTCTAGATTTCGAAGGATTTTTGGTCAATACTTCATTGTTGATCTCAATTTGTGTTTACCATATTGCAGCTTTTCAATCTTTGTAGAGTTTTATGGGTATTCCTCATCCTCAAAATTGAATCCAATGTGCCCCAAGATTTTCAATATCAAGTTACCATATGGAAATCACATAATCCATTTTCTCTTGCTCCCCAGCATATGATTAAACATTGCGCTGACCCAATTTGTCTCAATTTTTTTAGCCATTAACTATGTTACGACAATTTCCTAAGGTTATGTTTTCTTGGGATAAGAGTGTGGTTCTCTATATAGTGAATGAGAAGAATGTCTAGGTGCACATTTCCCTCAAGAAAAAGAGAAGGAACAATACCATTTCTATCTAACGGGCAGGAATGAGAAGTAGTATAAAACAATCTTCACTTGGTCCAAATTCATTGTAGAGGAATCTGATGCACATAAGATTACAGATCTTTTCAAATTCTTCAAGAGACAAATATATGTGATACTTTTGAACTTCAAATTTAATAATTACATATCCATATATGAGATTTGCGACAAACACCCTCACGGGCATCCTTTAGATCTCCCCTAATGTGTTGATGATGAAGATTTTTAGATTTGTCTCATCGAACATCTTGAATAACTCTTAGTCTTAAAAAAAACTCACATCCAAGTAGTATGATGTGAGGATTTTTTGATAGCATGACCTTTGTTGAATATATTTTCTTTCTCTAGAGATAAGAAGTCTTCGGAAAAATATTTTGGAACGGAGGAACTTCTCGTTGTTTTGATTCTTTTTGGAGCCATAATAATGATGATTTTTACACATTAAGGTAGTTCTTCACAAGCTCGCAAAGAATACTAGAAATTAAAGTAAATAAAGGAAAAAGAAAGCAAGAAATGAGATTAAGAGGGTCAATAAGGAATTACCTTTTATAGGTTGCAACTAATCAATTATATGGTCTTATAATCAACTAAAGTAATTAATCTCATTAATCTTGATGATTAATCGATGGAGATGTACATGATTTAGGGTTATAATCCATAAAGCCACTAGGGTTAATCAATTATAGGAGGAAAATTTTGAATTTTAAAAATCACCTAATCGATTAGATCTTTAGGGTTAGTCAATTATATGATCAATTTTCAATTTCCTTGGTCTTTTGGGCCATGAATGACATTGGGATTGGATCCTTCTTGTTTCTTCACCCCCTTCTCACCAAGATTGAACATCTTCACTTAATTTCATATTTTAGCTTGGCAACCTTTGCTTTAACTTAAATTTATCTCAAACCAAAATGTTAGTGATAAAACAATTTTACTAAACACATAAAAACCATTTTCTAGAGGATTTAATTAGTTTTTTTTTTCCCATTTAATATATATCAAGTGTTTTACATTAAAGGGAAAGACCATAAAAAATATTTCACCTCAAACATCTAAGAATTTCCAAGACCGTCACAATCATCAAATTCACTAAAGATATTATCTTGATCAAAGACCATAAAGACTACCAAGTTTCATCTTGATAATAATAATAATCAAGTCCATATTTATTTGGTATATTCAAGGTATACTCATGCTTTGCACAATTTATTTAAATTTGCAACTAGCTCCTTTAAAACTGCAAAGCATTCCTACAAGACAAAATAATATTCACCTTTTGTACCCAAATCTTTTTGGGTCCTGGTACCTTAGTGACTTTAAGAGGTATAAAGTTATTTCTTTTAGACCATTATAATTCATTTAATTTTGCATAACAATAAGATTCCAAATGATCGTGCTTATTATAAAAATTGCATTTGAAAGCAAGACTATTGTAATATTTTTAGCATGGAAAATATTACTGTTCTAGACTGGGCCGGGTTGGCCCAAGAGCAAGGATAAAGGCCCAATCCAAACGGCTTTGCAGGGGGTCACGCCGACCAAGAAGCTACGGCCGTGTCCGCCACTGTCCGCGAGCGCGATATCCTCGACTTCATGCAGTCCAGCTCGACCTCAGCTCGAGCACCCCTCGTAGGGAAGACTATGACCATTACACCATCACCTGGATTCCGAAAAGACCGCGTCCTCGTCCGTCCGTACTTCTCGCAGAACACCCAGGAAGGAGACCACGTGCGGGTCCCCACTACACACGTAGAACCTGGCAGTTCCTTCATTGGGCCAAACCTGCCCGGCCCAATGAAGGGACCTTGGCCCAGCGCTGGGGGCTATAAATACCCTATGTTCCCAGAGGGTCAGGTATTCATTCTTTTACCATACACACACTTTCTTGCCTGCTCGTACTGCCACTTACTTTAGCATCGGAGTGCCTTGCATGTACCCCCCCCCCCCCCTCATCTCGTTCAACTTCAACTCGGAGTCAGTCATGACGGTCCAGGTCTGATCCGGTAAGATCAGTGGCGCCGTCTATGGGAAACTAGCTTCCTCGTCTTGCAACAACTCAAATACCAAAGCTCAACTCAACTACCACCGTCATGGTTGACCAAGTTCGCGATGAGCAAAACATTCGCGCCGTCGACACCAACCACGGCCTCGCGGATAAAAATGGACACCTGGATAACACCGGTAACCCCGATCGCAACACCACCCCTGTGTCAACTGCCCCAGGGCCTTCAATCCACCACGACGGAGCTAACGCGTCATCCTCCTCGGTCCCTCCGCCACTCGAAGAGGACGATGCGGCTCTCGCGAACTATCGGGCTGCCCAGTTTCAGGAAGTCTCCGTCCCCGCCGGGGCAGATGCCACAACCCGAGCGCTGTTTGCAGCGATCAATCAGACAAATTACCTCATCTTCGCCCAAGGGGAAAGATTGAGGGCACTTGAAGACGATCGAAGACCCCCGAGGAGGCACCGGAGGCCCCAGACTCCACCTCCTCGAGTGACTGAAGTTCATCTCCCGTCTCCCCTGCGGAGACATTACAGAGATACCTCTCAAAGCCCGTCGCCCCGCCCATCGGGGAAACGGACCCCTTTGGAGAGGCAACCCATCATCGAAGCCAGAGGACGCGGTCGCGCCCCCGCGAGACAGGAGAGAAGACACTCCAGAGACGAGCATGGAAGAATCAACCAACGAGCACCATGCTCGAGAGATGCCCAGCACGACCAGGACCGTCATGCCCGACAGTATTACAGGTCCCCATCTCTGTCCCCAGAGCGGAGCGACGAAGACGACCCCCGCGGTCCCCTGTCGCAAGCTATCATGGAGGCGCCCATCCCCCCGGGCATGGAGAAGCCTCCACACTTGAAGGAATATGATTTAGTCGTGGACCCGATCGACCACATAGACGGGTTCGAGGCTATGCTGCACTATCACAATGTCGGGGGGCCCATCAAATGCCGGTTGTTCCCCACGACCCTCAGGAAGGCGGCAATGGACTGGTACAAAGGACTCGCCCCGGGGTCAATCACCTCGTGGCGGAACCTGAAGAACCAGTTCATCAGTTCATTCACGGCATCTCGGCGACACCCGAAGATCGAGGCGGATCTCGAGGCCATCATCCAGAGACAGGATGAAACCTTGAGAGAGTTCATCAATCGCTTCAACCGCGAAGCCATACAGGTCCCCTGCGCGGACCACATGAAGAGATATCTGCTGGAGAGGGGGCTCCTCCCCGGCACGGAATTCAGAAAGGCCGTGGGCATCGAGCCACCTAGAACATTTGATGCCCTCCTCGAAAAGGCCCGGGCGTACATGGATTATGAGGAGAGAGAAGCGGCCAACAGAGCCCGAGACCCCAGGACTCGCGGGTCCAACAGCAACCCGCGCCAGGAAGCTGCTCCTCCTCGACGAACCGGGGAGAAAAGAAAAGAAGACAGACCCTGGGAAGTCCGAGAGCAAAGGGGACCCTCGGGGCGTTTTACCGAGTACACTCCGCTCACAGCTTCCCGCGAGCTCATTTTGGCGGAGTGTGTTAGCACGGACTTCAAGGACGGAAGCGTCAAACGTCCCCGACCCGCTCCCGCCAAGCCCGGAGAGGACAAGAACAAGTATTGTCAGTACCATAGGAGCCATGGTCATCTGACTGAAGATTGCGTCCACCTCAAGGACGCCATCGAAACCCTCATCAAGGGAGGAAGGCTCGCACAATACCGGTGAAACGACGCTCCTCGTCGTGACGCCCGGGAGACAGGAGAGCCGTAGGAAGACACCCGACCATCTGACGAGTCGGTCCCCATCCAGACCGCCTTCTCCGTGACCAGACCCGAGGACTTCGACGTCCCCGAACACCTGCGGGAGCCGCTCACAACACACAGCAGGTGGGAATATTTCCCCTCTGCCATGGTCATCAACGGCGGAGGATTCAACGATTTGACCATTAATTCGGCAAAGAGGAAGCTGGATGAGCTGGTCGACGCGGCACCCCCGTAAACAGTGACATTTGAAAGGGTGAAGGGCAGGTCAGAACCCATCACCTTCTATCTATAAGAGCTCCTCGGGGGAGCCCCCAACGCGGTCATCCCCTTGCTGATAAGGGAAAGAATGGCCAACTTCGACGTGCATCGCATCCTCGTCGACGAAGGAAGTTCCGTCGATGTAATGTACAGCCAATTGTTCTGAACTCTACAGTTGGACGACTCACATCTCTCGCCATATGTAGGGTCGGACTTACAGGGTTTCAACGGCTCGACCTCCAAACCTTGGGGATACGTCGAGCTCCTGGTTACATTCGGCGAAGGAACAACGACAAGATAGGTCAAAGTACGCTTCCTCGTCATCAACTGCCCGTCCCTCTACAACTGCATCTTGGGAAGACCAACACTGGCAGAACTGACAGCGGTGCCCTCCACCGTCCACCTGAAGATGAAATTTTACACCAAAAGGGCATGGGTAGATACTATCCAGGGAGACCTAGCCGCTGCTCGGAGGTGTTTTAACGTTGCATCTAAGGGACACGACACTGTCGACGTAGGGACAAGGCCCGCCAAAAGACCAAAAACGACGCGACAGGAGCCCGACAAGCAAGAGTCCGCCAAGGAAGAAGTCCAGAAAGCTCCACCAAAGGTCGAATCTGTAGCTCTGGACGCTCGTTTCGATTAGGACAAACCTCCCAACAGTGAGCAAGTTCCACTCCGACCTATACCGGACAGGGATTTTGAACTCGTCCCCCTCAGCACAGACCCGAGCAAAGGAGTAAAGATTGGCAAGGATCTCCCCGACCTGGAAAGGAAGCAAATCAAGGCCTGCTTGCGCGAGAATGCAGACCTGTTCTCCTGGAGCATCGTGGAGATGCTCGGACTCGACCCAGAGGTCGCCTGTCACCACCTCGCCATAGATCCTGACGCTAGGGCTGTAGTACAACGTAGGCGTAAGCAGTCTCCAGAGAAAATGGAGGCTGCTGAAAAAGCTATAAAAGACCTCCTAGAGGCAAATTTTATTTCTGAAGCCCGGTATTCCACCTGGCTGTCAAACGTTGTACTTGTTAGAAAGAATAATGGAAAATTGAGGATGTGTGTTGACTATACCGATCTCAACCGGGCTTGCCCGAAAGATGCTTTCCCTTTACCGAACATAGACATGCTGGTCGACAACTCGGCCGACTACAAAACGTTGTCGTTCATGGATGCTTACTCGGGCTATAACCAAATCCCGATGGCGGTAGGCGACAAACACTGCACGGCTTTCATGACCAGCTCTGGCAACTATTACTACAACGTAATGCCCTTTGGACTAAAAAACGTCGGGGCAACTTACCAACGCATGATGAACAAAGTTTTCCACAAGCAGATTGGGGATATGCTCGAGGTTTACATGGACGACATGATCGTCAAATCCCGAGCAAACACCGACCATGCAGCGCACCTCAAGGCAGTCTTTGCCCAAGCAAGACAAAGTAAAATGAGATTCAACCCCGAGAAATGCACGTTCGGAGTCAAGGCAGGAAAATTCCTCGGATTCTACCTAACAGAACGGGGAATCGAAGCCAACCCCGACAAGTGTCGAGCGTTCTCCGACCTCCCGACACCAACGTCAAATAAGTCGATACAAGTCATGAACGGCATGCTCACATCATTGTCCCGCTTCGTCGCGAGGTCCGCTCAGCACGCCTTCCCCTTCTTCAAACTCCTTCGTAAAGAAGCAGCCTTCGAATGGAACGAAGAGTGTGAACAGGCACTGCGCCACCTAAAGCAAAGTCTATCTCGACCACCCGTATTATCTCGACCAGCCAACGGGGAGCCACTGTTCCTATACTTGGCCGTCTCAAACGAAGCCATTAGCGCGGCTCTCATCCGCGAGACCACTGACGGACAGAAATCTGTCTACTTCACGAGCAAAGCCCTACAAGGACCCGAAAGCAGGTACCAACAGATAGAAAAGGTAGCTCTAGCCCTCGTCAACGCGGCGAGGAGACTCAGACACTATTTTCTGGCCCACACAATCATCGTGCGAACCGACCAACCAGTGAGGCAACTCCTGGGTCGGCCCGACATGGCGGGAAGAATGTTGAAATGGTCCTTGGAGCTCTCCGAATTCGACATCCAGTACGAGAGTAGGAAAGCCCTGAAAGCACAAGCCCTGGCTGACTTTGTCGCGGAAATGACCGCTCATGACCCACCCGCTGGGAAGGAACACAAATGGACCATCTTCGTCGATGGGGCCTCCAGCTGGTCTGGAAGTGGCGCGGGAATCCTCCTAGAGAACGAGGAAGGCGTAGTGGCCGAACACTCGTTAGCTCTCTCCTTCCCGACGTCGAACAACCAAGCAGAATACGAGGCCCTGCTCGCAGGACTGAGGCTAGCCGAGGACCTGGGAGCCCTCGAAATACAAATCTACACAGACTCCTAACTCGTTGCCTCCCAAGTCCAGGGGAGTTACCAAGCCAAGAACGACAACCTCGCCGAATACTTAAACTTAGTCAAAAAATACATGACAAAGTTTGAACGAGCAGAGATTTCACATGTCCCCCGGAAGCAAAACACAAGGGTAGACATATTGTCCAAACTCGTGAGCACGAGAAAGAAGGGCAGAAACAAATTCGTCATACAAGAATCCCTAGTACGCCCGAGCATCGAAAGATCCTAGACACCAGTCGAAGTCCACGCCATAGGAGATGCCTCGTCCTGGATGACCCCGGTGTACAATTTCCTGACGAAAGGCGAACTCCCCTCGAACCAGACGGATGCGACCACCATAAAATGACGAGCATGCTCCTACGTGGTGCTCGAGCATAAACTATACCGCATGGGATTCTCCACCCCCCTCCTGAAGTGCATCGATGAATCCACAGTCCCCGAGGTACTGCGGGAGATACACGAAGGGATCAATGCCCAGCACATGGGCGGTAAGTCCCTGGCGAGGAAAGCCCTTCGAGCGGGGTATTATTGGTTGATGATGCAGCAGGACTCCAAGGAACATGTCAAGAAGTGTGACAAGTGCCAGAGACACAGTGACATGCACCTCGCCCCCCTCACGAACTGAGCATACTGTCGTCTCCGTGGCCGTTCGCATGGTGGGGTATGGATATCCTCGGTCCCTTCGTGCAAGGGACTTACCAAAATAAATTCCTCATCGTGGCCGTGGATTACTTCACGAAATGGATAGAAGCCGAGGCTCTCGCGAAGATCACCTCGCACAACATCCTCCGTTTCTACAAGAGAAACATCCTTGCCAGATTTGGAATCCCGAGGGCACTGGTGACCGACAACGGCACCCAATTCACCGACCACGGGTTCCAGGACTTCGTCACCAAACTAGGAACAAAAAAACACTTCACCTCGGTCGAACACCCTCAAACCAACGGGCAAGCCGAAGCCGCGAACCGAGTCATTCTCCGAGGACTCAAACGCCGACTCGGCGAAGTAAAGAGGGGTTGGGTCGAGGAGCTGCACAACATCTTGTGGGCATACCGCACCACGCCCCACTCAACGAAGGGAGAGACCCCCTTCCGACTAATATACGGCACCGAGGCCGTCATCCCGGTGGAAATCAGGGAACCCTCCAGACGGACAGAGAATCCCCTCGACGAAGAAATGAACGACGAGGCACTCAGGGACGAACTCGACTTAGTCGAGGAAATCCGATCGGGGGCGGCCCTACGCGAAGCCACCTTAAAACAACGAGTGGCTCTGCGCCACAACGACAAGGTCATTAAACGCGAGTTCGAAATCGGAAGTCTGGTGTTACGAAGGAACTAGAAAGACTCCCGTGAAGGGAAATTGGCCGTGAACTGGGAAGGGCCTTATCGCGTCCACGGCACCACTGGTACCGGGGCATATTACCTCGAGCAACTAGACGGAGAACCACTACCACGACCCTAGAACGCTGCTAAACTAAAGCAGTACTATAGTTAAAAACCCTTAACACCGAGGACTCTCGCCGTCGACACCCCACGTCCGGTCAACGAGGAAAAACGTCCGACCCCGTAGAAAGGCCAAGGTACAGGCCCAACCTACGCCCAAACGGCATAGCGTCGTTCAGCAGACGAGCATGAACGATAGTGCCCGACGTGGACACCTCAATCGAGCTCCACCGTCGAAGTACCTATAGGGCAGAACACCCAGCTCGCGATGGGCAGTTCATGCCGCAGGTGAACAATACCGATCCGGGTCATACGCCCGAACAAGCGGCTTCGCTCCGCACGCCCGACGAATCTCGAAGAACGTCGGACCATCCAAAAGGGTCGAAAAAGAATCTCTCTTCGAGGTCGTTACTTAGGCGAATTTCGCCACCGAATAGAAAGCCGAGCACAAGCATGTCCCGAACAAAAGACTTAGGCAAATTTTCCAACAAAGTCACAACCACACACGGGCAAGACTCGGGGCCATAACTTAGGCCAGTTTTATCGCAAAATATCAAAACATAAACACGAGCAAATAATCAAAAGTCGAAACAAACATTCATTCGAAAAGCCCGTGGGCAACAAAACAAATAGAGATAAACCGACCAAGAAGGCCGGCGATGTTCAGGAATTACAAAGAACGGGCACGCAGGCCCAAAAAGTAAAATATGCACGGGCACGCAGGCCCCAAAAACAACCATCAATAAAGGCGCGCAGGCCCTACTAGAATCTCACAGCTAGACTTCCCCGGGGCTATCACCGCCGACAACAGGAGACTCGGGCGGAGGCACGACCTGACCGTCGATGATCTGAGACATGTAGCCCACTCCTTCAGTATTCAGATCAGGATTCAACAGAGCGAGCTGGATAACCGCGGCTTCAAAGCCATCCGCCAAAGCACCGACACAGTCCGCCTCGAGGAGTTGAATTCGAGCAACCAGTTCCGACCGACTCCGCGAAGGAGCTGTCTCCTCCGACTCATCCTCGGCAGGGAGCATGGCGGCCTTTAGTTCCTCGACCTCTTTGGCGAGGCACCCGTTGTCATTTCCCAAGTGTTCCCGGTCCTCACGGAAGTACTCCCTCTCCTCGGCAATCTTCCCCGAGTTCTCTTTCTCCGCGGCCAGCAGCTCGACTTGCTCGCGGAACATCTCATCGGAGCGCTCCAGGGCAGCCTTCAACTTTCGTGAGCTCGCAGTAAGGGCAGCTTTCTCCTATTCCAGCTCCTTAATGCGATCAGAATTTTCCCCCTCCTCGGCCAGCACAACGGCCATCTCGGCCATTTTGACCATCCCGACCATGTTGGCGGCCAGATGCTTTCTCCGATTCTCCTTGCTCAGCCGCCTAATGGTATTAGCTTCGTCAGCGCTTACGGACAAGGGAAATCCCTCGAAGAAACCCTCCTCTTTAAAACAGGGGGCAACCCGAAGGACCTCACCCGCACCAGAGTCCTCGCCGACCTCCGGTTGGCTCTCCACCCGGTTCCTCTTCCTCGGTATCAGGTCGGTATGCGCTCAACATCCTGAGTGTCCGGGGACCCTCCAGAAGCATCGCCCGGGCTAGTTGGCGGGCCCATCCTCGTCGCCTGAGGAGCTCGCACCACTCTCTTGTTGACTTTCTTATCCTGTGTCAGCTTCAGGAGCCTCTCCTTTCGTCCAGCCATGAGACCTGCATAAAAGAACCCCGGATTAGTGACGAGCAAATAAACAAGCGAAGAAATTCAAACAAAACGAAAAAAGTAAACGACCTAGCAGGTTCGCGGCCTGCCCGAAGGACTGGCACTCCACGAGCGCCTTTGTATCAATAGGCCGGGCCTCAAAGGTCGGATAACCATCTTCGTCAAGAATATCCTTTCCCTCCCTCGTGGCCCACCGGGCAGGGAAGAAACTATCGACATATCTGCAGAGGGTACCATAGGCCTCCTCATCTTCGATGCTCATCCCACCCGCGGGCGTATGGTAATGCCCGGTGCCGTGCTCGTAGTGACGCGAGGTACAATGCAAGGGGAACTTGGCCACACGCCCCAACACTGGGCGTCCCTCATCGTCTAGAAGAGCCTCCCCGTGATCGTCGATCACCTCCGTTTCTTCCTCGTATACAGACTCTAGACCAGTTTTGGTAACCGGCCGCACGATGTACCATTTGTCCTTGAACCCCCGGACAGAATCCATATACATCCTGAATAGTCTCTTCGACTGTTTCAGGGAAACCCAACTGTGCCTACCCCCCGAGACTGGCGCTGTAAATGGAAGACTCTGAAGAAGAGAGGTATGGTCGCCCCAATCTTTAAGAAGCGACACGTCAGTTCGAACGCCCGGAGGAAAGCAATCGAGTTAGGGTGAAGCTGCGACGGGGCCAACTCCAGATGACTAAAAACCCCGACCTGAAAATCACTAAAGGGGAGCTTTAGTCCAAGGTCCTTGAAAGCAATCTCATACATGGGAAACCCGTACTCGGGGAACTCCGAGCAGATCCGCGCGGTAAGAGTCGGTCTGGTGACGACGAAGTTTTTCTGAAAGTCGGGCTGACTACCGCCCTGCTCGACGATAGTATACGCACTTCGACTACGTCGACTGTAAGCAGAAGCAATCCCTCTAGGCTCGGCGTCCACCCACTCCAGCAGAGGGTCGTCGATGGTATCGACCAGATTCACATTCTCCTCGGCGCTTTGATCTTCCACCTCATTGCGCTCCGAGGAACACGGTTCATCCGCCATTGTTACCTGCAAAGCACAGGAAGTCGGTCAATTGGGGAGCAAATCCACACGCTTGCCATAACTGACGGGAAGAAGGGCACGACAAACCGAGTCACACTCCACACACGATTAAAAAGGTGGAGTTTCGAACAAAAGAGTGGAGTCACCTCCCCGACGCCAAGATACCGCGACAAACCTTCCTACAGATTGCCTAAACGGGCCAACATCCCGGCCAGTCACGAATATGTCGACCTAGGCTATGGATATGGTGAGCGATATCATAAATCCTAAAACTAGAACTATGAATCTACCGGGAACTATCACGAATTAGGCGCCCTGAATCATGAAGATCCCGGGCAGCACTGCGAGTCAAACACCTAAACTATGCATTTACCGGGCACAAACATACGTTTGCCGGGCATAAACATGGATTTGCCGAGCCAAAATACGAATCTACCGGGGCTAATCCCAGACGCACAGTCTCTAACATATAAAACAATGGGAAATATCACATACCACAGAGGAAAAACATGAGGGATAAGACGCTTACTTGAAATCAGGAAAGAGATACGGCGGAGGAGAAGAGAATCAGCGGCAGAGAGCACGGCGGTCCTATGAAAAACAGCAGCAGTAGAGGCAGAGGAAGGAGGAGAAGCGCGAAGAGGAAAAACATATTTTGCGGCCCAAGGACCCTATTTATAGTGATGACGTGGAATACAAAACGTCACCCCGGGGAACCACGAACTTCCCTCCTCGACGCATAGCTCCCCTAGGCAATGATGACCCTATCTTCAATGGGGTGGAGGCACGGTTCCCAAGGGATGCCTCGCGTGCTCAACAAACATAGCCCGCCTGAGAGTCCCCCGAGCACTCCTCGAAAGGGATTATCTAACGAGCGCGACACGGGGGAAACTCCTCGAGTGACCTCGAGGAACTAAATCTCTTGTCCGAGCACGGGACCTTGTGACAGAGGCGAACTAAGATCAAGTCATGACTCCTACTCCAGGAACCACGACTTGGGGGGCTCCTGTTCTGGACTGGGCCGGGTTGGCCCAAGAGCAAGGATAAAGGCCCAATCCAAACGGCTTTGCAGGGGGTCACACCGACCAAGAAGCTACGGCCGTGTCTGCCACTGTCCGCGAGCGCGACATCCTCGACTTCATGCAGTCCAGCTCGACCTCAGCTCGAGCACCCCTCGTAGGGCAGACTATGACCATTACACCATCACCTGAATTCCGAAAAGACCGCGTCCTCGTCCGTCCGTACTTCTCGCAGAACACCCAAGAAGGAGACCACGTGCGGGTCCCCACTACACACGTAGAACCTGGCAGTTCCTTCATTGGGCCAAACCTGCCCGGCCCAATGAAGGGACCTTGGCCCAGCGCTGGGGGCTATAAATACCCTATGTTCCCAGAGGGTCAGGTATTCATTCTTTTACCATACACACACTTTCTTGCCTGCTCGTACTGCCACTTACTTTAGCATCGGAGTACCTTGCAGGTATCCCCCCATCTCGTTCAACTTCAGCTCGGAGCCAGTCGTGACGGTCCAGGTCTGATCCGGTAAGATCAATTACTAAACGATAGATTAGGTTTATAACCTAATCCATTTTTATTGAATGAAGCTCTTTGAATTGATAAGATAAACTCTAAGTTTTATTTATCCATAGTAAATTTTTCCAGGGTTTCATGCAATCTAGTTACTTCATATTTTAAATATTCACGGGTTTCACACTTATCCAATTTTAAAGATTGATTTCTAATAATAGATATTTCTTCCCCTAGATTGATTTCTAATAATAGATATTTCTTCCCCTAGAATTTTAAATATTCACGGGTTTCACACTTATTCACACTTTTTAACTTTTTGTAACATGTGAGGTAGTAACACCAGTTTGGTTCATGGTCTTTAGATGCTTGAGGTGATGTGTTGTTCTTCCTAAAGATCTTTTGTCTTTGTTTCAGAATTTTATTCAGTTTTGAGGAGTGTTTAGGATTCGAGGAGGCCTTTTTAATTATCTGACACTTAAATTGTTTGCTCGTTATGAAAATCTCATAAGGATATTTTATTTTCTAGTATGTCGGTTACAGCGAAGGACGTGGCTGGTATAAGTATTACCATAACTTAAAAATGGTATCTTGGCAACTGATGTACTTTCTCTGCATTAGTTGAGAATCATATTCTTTATTTGAGTCAATAGTGACTTGATTGACTTTGACCTCTTAACATAGTGTTCTTAGTGTTTTCTGCGAAAGTTGGTGTTCTATTTGATGATCATGACTATGGTTGAACTCTAGATTTTGTTCCTCCTGTATGTGATGTCTTTTTGACTAGGACTATTCATAGTTTTTTTACTTCTAATTTTTTTTTTCGTGTGTAATTTTTAGTTTGATTGTTTAGAAGGCTGCAATTTTTTTTAGATTCTACTTTATTTTCTATTTTTGTGACTATATCAGATATATTTTTTATCTTTCTTATGTTTTATTTTTAGAGTTGTTTAGACCTTTAACTATCTATTTTATTTATAATATATATTTAATTTTCTTTAAAAAAAATTTAAGAAATCAATTCGAACATAAAATATGTAAAAAGGTAGGAGTATTTCACGAACTTAAAAATATAATAACAATGTCAATTCTTTCTTACAATAAAACTAAAAGAAAAAAAATAGAGTTAAGAAGAAAAATGAAATTAACTATCATGTATTGTTAGTGTAAATTTTTTTACATAGTCAATACATTACAATCATTTGTAAATATTAAATTATAAATAATTAAAATAAAAATAAAAATTTAAAAAATATTTAACGGTCACGATTCACAAACAGAAATTATTTTATAATATCAATACATATCAATTAAATTCAAAAAATATTTACTAAAAAACAAAAATATATTAATCGTGGATATAATTTTTTGACGGAAATCGTGAATATATCTTATTTTGACATACTCCTATCCTATCATATAAAAAGGCAAATATTTTCCAATCAATTTTATAGATTCTCCTAAAAAAGAAAGTCAATTAAAAGATTAGATTAGAGCATTATACGCGTTTCCAACGAACGGATATTACATTTTCCAAATTTGAATTTATTCCATAAAAAAATATTGTTGGACATTATTAATTGCTAAACGAACACTGGACACACATTTTAGTCTCGTGCTAACCAAGACAACATACGGTACAAAAGAGAACGGTCCTTATTCATCGACGTTATCCTCCAACGAAACACCAACACAACAATAATTACTATGTTTTTGTCTACTTTCTATGATTTTTCAAGTGCTTAACTATCTTTCCTTCCCCACAGCATATATGAACCCTATCTCATGCCATATCGCTATCTTCTATCACGACAAATGCCAATAATCTACAAAATGTGTATATTGATTATGTCATTCACGTTGGTCACTTTAAATCTCTACCCAAAGATTATCTTAGACCAACGTAATTAAGAGCAAGTCTTACAAAATATTGAAATGTAGAAATAACTTGTTTGATTGTTTTTAAAATGATTTTAAAAAATGAAAGGCTAATTGATATTTGTGAGTGTGCCCATGAATATTTTATTTGGTGCTGTAACCATAGAAGAATAACTCATAATTAAATGTTTTATTTGTAAAAAAAAAAGAGTATAGGTCCAACACTTGTTTGGGCTTAAGACAAACTTTTAGTAAAAACAGAGTATGGATCCAACACTTGTTTGGGCTTAAAACAAAACTTTTAGTGGAGGTAATCTCTAATAATTAGTAGTAACTAATTTTTACGTACACTCTTCTA
Source organism: Vicia faba (assembly GCA_948472305.1). NCBI lineage: Eukaryota > Viridiplantae > Streptophyta > Magnoliopsida > Fabales > Fabaceae > Vicia > Vicia faba. Next base: position 767,495,461 of record OX451736.1, read on the forward strand.
ATTTTTGCATTGAAACCTTATTACTTGTCTCGTAAGTAATTAAAAAGAAAATTAGGACATAAAGCAAATACTTTAATTTTTAGACATAAAAGTGGGTGCGCATCAATTTGAGTATGAGATAAATTTATTCGTTATTAACCCTAAAATCTTGTGAGTTTGGCACGATAGTAACTATCATCACATGTTTAACAACAATATTTTAGTGTATTTGAGTTTAATAATCTTAATTATGACGTCAACCTGTTTAATTTTTAATTTTTAAATTTGAACTTTTTTTTACTGGACAATAACTTCATCCACATATCTAATTTTAATATTTAGCGTGATCTTAAAACAGTAGTAATTTCGCTTAATTTCAATACTTAATGTAATCTTAACGTAATAATAACTTCACCCACATGTTTAACATTAATACTTAGCGTGAATTCGATATAAATATAATTATATTATATATTTAACCTTTATAGCTCAGCATAAATTCAATACAATTTTAACATATATTTAACCTTCGTAGTTCAGCGTAAATCCAACTCAATATTAATTTATATTTAACTTTTGTAGTTCAGCGTAAGTTCAACGCAATATTAATTATATCGACTATTTATCCACATTACATTATCTATCTTAAACTTAATTAATGTGAATATAATTCAAAACGAATCAAATCAACCTCATTAATCTTGTCAAAAAATAAAAATCAGCCCCATTATATTCTCCAAATCTCTCCTAATCATCTTTTTATATCTATAAAAAGTAAATAATATAGAGAGAGAAAAACACAATGATCTTTTGTGTGTCACACACATAAGTTAATAAGTTATTTATAAAAGTATTTTTTTAAAATAGGTAAATTGAATGCTTTGTAATTTTAAATATAACTTTATTATATTTAATTATATTTAAATTTAACATGACCCTGGATATAATCTCTCTACATTATGTTCCTTACTAGTGGATTTCATTGAGCATTGCTGAGGGAGTAAGTGTGTGAAGGCGAAGATGTCTCTGTCCCGCACGTGCTCGCAGTGCGGCAACAACGGCCACAATTCTCGAACATGCAACGACGGTTGCAACGACGGAGGAGGAGAGAACAGCATCATGCTTTTCGGTGTTCGACTCACCGGGGGAAGCAACACAGCCACCACCAACCAACACAACCCGTTCAGAAAAAGCGCCAGCATGACCAATCTCTCTCAATACGATCAATCAACGCCTCAAGATTCCAACCCCGCCGACGCCGGTTATGTCTCCGATGACATCGTTCATGCCTCCGGTAGATCCCGTGAACGCAAGCGAGGTCAGTAGTTAAATTTAACATCAATATTAAATTAATTAAACCATAGTTAATTGTTTTTGTTTTGGTTAATGAAGGTGTTCCTTGGACGGAAGAAGAACACAAGTTGTTCTTGTTGGGATTGCAACAGGTTGGTAGAGGTGATTGGAGAGGAATTTCTAGAAGCTTTGTTAAAACTCGCACACCAACTCAGGTGGCAAGTCATGCTCAGAAGTATTTCCTCCGCCGTCATAACCAGAACCGCCGCCGCCGGAGATCTAGTCTCTTTGATATCACCACCGATACAGTAATTTTTATTCTTATTCTTATTTTAATCTTTCTATTAATTTCCTTTTTCTTTTTAGCTGTAATCTACCACTAATTTCCTTTTATTTCTCTAAAAATATTTTTCTTAAATTTTTAGATTTTCTATTTAATTCAATAATAATAATAATACTCCAGTAAAAAAAACTTAATAATAGATTAAAAAAACTTAATAATAATAAATAAATAATAATATAATATTTGTATACATATATTATATTTTATTTTATTATAGAAATTGGATTTAATTCATATTTATTGGTTGTATAAAGTTTTAACAGTTGTCTCGTTTGATTTTAATTTTAATTAATTATTTGTAGAGTTATTTTGATTTTTTATTCTAAAAAAATATTTATAGAAATAATATATATATGTAATAAAAATATTTTTATGAAGTACCATTTATGTTATTATTCATAATTAATAAAAATTATTTTTTCCTTTAACCTTATTTATGGGTTATATTTATAATAAAAAAATTATTTTTTATATTTATTGAATAGATAATATATTTAATCCATATATTATTCGGTCACATTACTTATTTAATATATCTATAAAATTAATTTTGTCTTATAAATAAAATTAAAGAAAATCTTGATTAAGTTTGAATTGTGACATTCTTGTTTACGGTTGTGATTGAAGGAGTATATGAATTTTTAGTGTCTATTATCAATTTTTTTTCATATTAAAAAAATTAGAATCTAATTTAAAAATTAGATTTAATTTGAACTCCATAAAAAGAAAAAGATAACGTAATTTTTTATATTTATTTCTATAAAAAGAAAAAATGATTTAATTTTGTTTATTTATTTTAGGTGATTGAATCTTCTACTATGATGGAAGAGCAATTTCAGCATGAAACGGCAGTGGCGCTGCCTCCACCTAGCCCCACCTTATATCCGTCGTCACATTACGGTGGCATCCCGGGGACACCTTTTCCGATGGGACTCAGTCCGGTAGCAATGCCGGTGATGAGTGGTGAAAGAGCAGGCAAGCCAGTTAGGCCAACACCAATGTTGCCTCCTTCTTCTAAGATGGCTAATTTGAATTTGAGAGAGAAAGCTTCTTCTTCTTCATCTTCCATTGAGCCATTGCCATTGTCATTGAAACTGCAACCTCCATCAAAGGAACATTCGCCGGATAGTAGCGGCCACTCGTCACCGTCGTCTTCATCGTCGGCTTTTAAAACTATATCTGCAGGGAAGTATAGTGGTGGGGGTGGGGATAGCATTATCAGTGTTGCTTGAAAATATAGTTTGGTTATGTTTTTTTGGTTGACTTGGGTTTGTAAATTGAGGGCAAAGTTGGAAATATACCCAAGAGGAAAAAATAGAAAAAATTAGTTAATTAAGTAGAGATCATAAAATATTATAATATAAAATAATAGAATAAAATAATATAAGTAGGATGGAGTATGATTAAAATTTAAAAAATTGGGGAAAAAAAAGAGAAGATAGGGTTAGGTTATGTAGGTGATTAGGCGAATTAATTGGTGTACATGTTTGGATGGTGGGAGAGAAAATCTAAAATATTGTATGGCTGTGTTGGGGGATTCTTGTTTCTATTTGTCTGGGGGAGTGTGACTTTGAAGTGATAGGGGAGTAGTGGGTACTCTTGGTCTCTCATTGGTTTGTTTCTTGCAACTTGGTGTATTGGTTTTTAAATATTAGTTTCGACAAGAATAATATATTTATGCTTTTTATGCCTTTGTTTATGCTTTCTAGTTGTGAATTTTTTATTTCAATAACCTTTTATAAAATTAGGAGGGGTTGGTCTATATAATTAAACAAAGTTTGCTAGAAAAGTGGGGGAGGTGATATTTGTGTTTTTTTTATAATAATTTTTTTTTTGTTGAGAAAAAAGATGACACTACAATTCAATAAATAATATGTAATCCGTCAAATTTCAAAAAAAATAAAAATTTTAATATATGATATATTGATAGTACAAATTATTTTTTTTGACATTCAACTTTATTGTTCAATTCACATTTGCTTCATATATTCAAATATAATTAAATTACTTTATCTTCAATTAATTTTACTTAAAATTTATTTAAACTCAAATACGCTCTTAAAGATATTTAGAAAAATTATTTGATGATAATATATGTTTGTTAAAATATTTGTTACTCAAAAATATTTAGATGATATGATAAGGGTCATTTTCAACTTAACTAAGTATCTATTAGAAATTTTTTTGATTTAGTAGAAAATTCAATAAGCACAATAATCTCATAAAATAATTTACATATTTTTTAAGTGTTTGGGATTTATCAATAGATAAAAAATAAATCAAGATCATATATGGTTATCCTCAATCATGTTGCTTGTATGTGTTTGAGTCCTAATAGCTTCATATTGTTGATTTAACCTTGACCTTACTTCCTCATTTTCTTTCTTAAATTCATCCGGTGATCTCATAATTTAATAGAGGACAACCAATTGCACAGAAGAAGATGTTTCAGTCTCATGATGAGAAGATACCTTTGGTCCCTCAAGAAGAAGAGTTGGATTTGATGATGGTAGCTTCAAAATTTTAATTCTTGCTTTTGATTCATCAACGACTTTATTGATTTCCAAAATAGGAATCATAGCTGCAAAGAATCGAGCTGAGAAAGTCTTGAGCTCCACACCATAAGATAGTTCTTTGAGGAACTTGGTGTAGTAGACTGCCCAGAGACTATTGGTGCCATAATGCATCACTCTCAGCATGATTTGCATACTCAGTGACAACCTACTTCATAAAGTGGAGACTTTCTACTACTTGTGCTTCCACTTCTGACAATACTTCATCAGAGGAATGTTTGGGTGGAGCACTCTCATAAATTTTTGTTAAGAGAAATTCTTGGCCATGGATAGATTATTTGGTCAATAGAGAAAGGAATGTTAGAGGACGTAAAAGTCCCATCTATTGGTTTAAGATCAAAGTCATGTTTAAGTTCATTGCCAAGCGAGAGAGGTGAGGATGTTGGAATTTCTAGAGGAAAGAAGCGAAGAGATCTGGTTGTGAGTGTTTTGAACTTGTCACTTTGCACAAATTCAGCGAAATTTTCAGAGTTAGTTGGAGATGAGGTATTGGTTTCATGAGGAGGAGGTGATGAAGTGTGTTCAAGGGTGATTTCAGAGAGAGTTTGATTATCATGTTGTGTTTGGTCATATGGTGAGGGTGATGGTGTTCTGGAAGTTGGTTTGTTAGATTCTTTAGGAGGTGGTTTGGAAATGGTTCCAAAGGTGTTAGAGATAGAAAGAGATGAAACTGGAATAGTAGTGGGAAGGGGAACAAATGAGATATTAGTAGAACCAGATGTAATAGAAGTTTCAGCAAAATTAGACTTACTTAGATTCCGGGGAAAAGATGAATCATCACATGTTGTATTTATGTCTACATTTTCTTCTTCTTCCTCTTCTTCTTATTCTTCTTTTCTTTTTCTTCTTCTTCTTCTTCTTCTTCTTCTTGGTCACACAATAATATTTTGTGTGAATCAATACATTTAGCTTGCTTGGATGCAAAGGGAGGATGAGGTGTTGTTTGCATATAAGACTTAGAAGACACTTTTATGGGGGTCACTCATAAATTGTTCAATCTTCTTGGTTTTCCTTTTCCTTTTGCAAAGAAAATAAGGAGGGAGATCAAGCAAGTTGTTAGGGTCTATCAAAGGGTTTATCCCTTCATCCATACAACTATTGAGAGAAGCTAAAAGAACTTCTGGAGGATCCTACTTGGTGAACAAAGGATAATATGATACTTCCATTCTTTTGGTAGATATAGCTTCCTTATCCATTTCTTCATATTCAACAACAACAACTATCATAAGCATATTCTTCAGATTTTTTCCATTGAAATTTTTCCAACATCAGTCCAGAGATCTTTAGAAAAACCCATGCCTTTTAGATCCTTAACCAACTGACTTTCCACCAACACATCAGAGATTAATCTCCCAAGGGGGATTCATTTTCTGGATTTATAGCCACCATCTCTAGTTTCCCTAATCATTTCTCTGAGATATCTAAAAATAATGGAGGGAAGATTCATCTTGGATCCTGTTGCCAGATAGTAAAGCATGAACTTCTGATCCCAGTTTACGTACGTAGGTGAATTATTGGAGGGTCTTTGATGAATGCATGACAAGATGATTTTGTCCCAAATCCTTAAGTTTGGCCAAAGATTTTTCATGTTGGTTGAAGTATTGACACCAGTTTTAAAGATAGCGGAAGCTACTTCTTTGAATCTATCTCCCTTTGAAGGCGTGTTATAACATCTCTTTCTGGAACCTTCGTGACTAAGTAGCTTTGCAATAGATTTCTCCATAATAGAGATCTTCTTTCCCAGAATGTATGATGAATTCACAAGATCGATAGAATTGCATGAAACCATAAATCTTTCACTAAGGCAGGATATACAGGTCCTTTGAGACGAATAAAGAATGATTCCTGACCTTGAGTAATGACATCTTTAGTGAGATCAAACTCGTTGAGCTTCAAAATTTCAAAATCTACTATTGGTTTGCAAAGAACTTCTAGTTCAACAACTGGTGTTGATAAAGTAAGTTCATGAATGTTATCAACCATGTTAGCATTACCTTGTTCCTCAGCCATTTTAGAATTAGGGTTTTAGGTTTTGAGAGAAAATTGGTTTTGGTGAGAGCTGAAAAGTTTAAGGTGTGGGTTGTGAATGTAGCGATGTGTGTTAAATGTGAGTGGGAGTGAGTTTAAATGAAATAATTGTTTGACTGAAGCACAAAATATGTGACTTAATGACATAGAGGGCACCAAGACATGATTTTATTTTACCCAAAAAAATATAACTCCCAAAGGTTATTCAAGCGTTTTTTATGACTGAAAGTAGGATAATTATCTTACTTTTTAGTCACATCAATAATGCTTAATTTTAACAACCACTATAGCTCAGAGTCTAGAAGATAGAAAGTCCCAGAGGGATTCTAACTTAGGACCTTCTGACTCAGAGAACCTTCTAACTTCAGAGGGCTAACTGGTTCAAAGTCAAGTTTCCCAAAATTACAAACATACCATTGCTGGAGCTGTAAAGCGGCAAGAAAAAAGTAAAGTATTATTTTTACCGGATGATATATAGGTTATATCGTATTGTGTCCATAGAGATTGGTGAGTTAAAATGTCATTTGACAAATCTCTTGTTAATGAGTTTGGGGATAAATGAGTTGAAAGGAAAAGTATCAATAGAAAATAAATGTATAAAAAGGAAAAAAGAAAGAACTTATCAAACATGCATATATACTACTTATCACAGACTTAAACCTATCGACCTGTTATACTAAACCTACAATATTCATCAATGTCATCACATGTCACTCACACCCTAAGTAATTTCAAACCCATATTGAGAGGCCGACTGCATCACCTCGGCGGCGATCTCTCAACCACCTCAACAACACAGAAGTCAATCGTGCTCACTTGTATCGACGATCTCTCAGAGCAACACAAACAACACAGAGGCATTGATCACAAACACCCTAAGTGAATAACAATGCTAAATCTATCTCTAGAATTCAGACACTATTAGATAATCATCCTAGAGAAAAATTCAAGCAGTATATATCTATAGCAACTCAAATCCCTAACACAGAGCAAAAATTAAGGATACCAATCGACAAAGATTTGTAAAGCAAGTTTTATATAACGCCAAGGGAGAAAAATATACATAATACTAAAGTAAATACATGTACAAACCTAACCAATAGAAAATACACAAAGAAAAAGAGAAATGAACCGCAAATCTACCAGTTTGTCAGTGCCAGTCAAAGGGCAATCCACCCTGGATCATCCGTATGCAAACTTCATAGTTTTTATCTAAGCTAATCCTAACAAAATTAAAGGTTGATGGAGTTAGGATCAAAAACTTCCCCAAAACCATAACCTAAAATTTAACTAAATATGAAGTTATAAAACAAATCTCAACAGACTGTGCTTAGCGGGCTGACCACACTAAGCGGGCTGCGCAATATTTACACATTAAACCGACCTAAACCGTGCTAAGCGCGCTATCCGTGCTAAGCGGGCTTCAAAATAATGCTTCTGCCAAAATGTCAAAACGCAAGAAGCAGGCTACAAAATGCGTTGAGCGTTTTCGCGCTTAGCGGCCTTCTGCGCGCTAAGCGGGATCTCCTGGACAGAACTTCCCAAAATTGGTCTTTTATTCCGAAAAAGCGCATCCGGAGACGTGCCTTAGACACTTTATTCCTCGATGCTCCAAAATGTAACAAATACCTACAAAATTAATGGAAAAACGTCAAATTGTACACAAAAACATAAATAAACATAAACTAAACATATTTACACAAAAGTCAGGTATATTCAACTGATATTAACAACAAAAAGTAAATAAGTGCAACAAAAAGTATATACAAAAATAGCTACAATTTTCACTTATCAAACTCTGCCCAACTTGAACTTGTTTGTCCTCAAACAAGGCCAAACAACTCAAAGAACCAAAAGTAATCAACCAAAATATCATGAATCAACAAGTTTTAAAACGGAAAACAAATGAATGGTTCAAACAAAAACGCACACACAAGGTAAATACTTACCACAATCCTACAACAACAATATATAAACGAAACAAATCCTAAGCACAAAAATCATACTAAACATTCTAAAACAAAACAAGCTCAATCATGAATCACACCTAGTAAAATTTCATCGGTAGATGAAGAACACGCAAAGGTAAGGGATAAAAAACACCCATCCACAATCTTGTAAACAATAGACTAAATTATGCATTCATCCAAAAACTCATATTGAAGATAAAAATGCAAGAATCACAAGGGCTTTTTAAGGTCGTAATGTGGCTTGGTTAACAAATAAGGGATAAGTCTTAAAGCTAATTGAAACAAAAACTTGCCTTAACCTAAGGGAGTGATCAACTCATAAAGACTCAAGCAAAATAATTTTAATCAAACTTCTTCTTAATTCCAAATTTCTCAAACCAACACACATCACTTATTAACACAACATTATTCGAACTCTTTTTGTTTTTGTTTTTCAAAACTTTTCTCTTTTTTCTTTCTTTTTCTTTTCTTTCTTTTTCACTTTTTTATTTCTTTTTCTTTCTTTTTCTTTTCTTTCTTTTTCTTTCTTTTTCTTTCTTTTTCTCTTTCTTTCTCAACATCATAGTAATACACACAAGCACATAAACATTTCTCTCTCCAACTTGAATTCAACCATATCATAATGTGAATACTCCCTACTTTCTAAGACAAGGTAAAAATTCAAACCATAAATCATACTCGAGGGTTCAAGAAAACAAAGAATCAATATCCATACAAAAAGATGAACCAAATACTCATAAACAAGCATTTAGCAAAAACAACATGGATATCAACAAAAAGGGTCAAAAGAGGATACTAATGATCACACACTCACAAGGTGAATTGACTATTTGGCCAAGGTAGTTGTGCTCAAAATCAAACAGAAAATGCCTTGATCATGTTCAAGCTTTCATACAATCAACAAAAAAAAAAATTAAACATAATAAAATCCAATTAAAACAAGAATTGTGACCTTCAATATATATGAACAATAGAAAGCTTCCTCACATTTATGGGTAAAAAGGGAACTAAAGTGATTCAAGTCATGAGCAAGTAATGCAAAAAGAATAAATAGTATGGTAATTATACAAATGATAAATTTCCTAAACATGTTATGTTATAGAAAGAGATAAACGAGTTTCTAGCGAGTACCAACTTCAAAAACTATCATTACCACACATCCACAAGTTGACATACTCAAAATCAGAAAATCACCAAATGCGACTTCAAGCTATCTAACCAAAATTTGAGTCAAAACAACAAAATAAAGAATTAAAATATTACTATTAATTAATATATTATAAAGCCTTGGATGAAGTGGGAAAAAGGAGAGCCAAGCAAAAAATTTAAAAAAAAAATCATGGGCTCTGGACAGCAGTGTGCGCTAAGCGGCACAGAGCGCGCTAAGTGCACTATACCAGTGTTGTAACCGGCTTTAAATTGAGAGTCACCATCATTAATTTTCATATTTAGGAAGGGAATATAAAGAATAACCCTAATTTAGTCAGAGATTCTAAGTTGTTTGACTCAGTCTTAGACGAAGGGAAGGTGTTACACACCCCTCATTTACCTTGTTCACAAAGATACTAGGGTTTAGAATTGCATTTTTTTAGGAAATAGAGTTTTAATTTCTATTAGGGGAACTCGCCACAATTTTGATTCATATGCCTATGTATCCTCTTATGATGAATCAGAGTCCCAATTCGTAGTTCGCAGTTGGTTGGTGTTTTTCATGGATTATAAAATATTTCAAATTTTCTTTGAACCAAGTTCGGTGTGTAAATAACAGAGTTTGTAGACGAAGTTCACAGTTGATTAAAAATATTTTCATAATCCTTGTTGAAAATAATCTTGAATTTTAAATTATGTTAGTGGAAAGTTGTTAGTAATATGATTGGTTAAATATTTTTTAAGCATATTAAGAAATATAAGAACAATATTTTTAATGCATGATAAAAAGAATTTTGATGCAATTTATAATTAATTAATAATGAGTTAGTAAAAAACTTGAATTTTATAATAATAATAAAATAATTGTGGAATTTATACAAATATATTAAAGGGTTAAATATAAAAACACCCCCTGTAATATTAGCGAATACAGGTTTTAGCCCCTCGTAAAGTTTTTTTTAATTCCTCCCTTGTGTTATGTAGATTCCCTCAGACCCCCCCTACTGGCCAGATGTCATAGAATCTTGAGTGACTTGTTTCCAATTTAGCCACATCCTGTTTCTAATTTAGTCATATGGCATTTTCATTCAAGCATCAGGGTTTGTAATTTTTTTCCTATTCGTTATACCCCCTTGCGAAATTAGGGTTTACATGAAGACTGAGCTGTGAAGACGATGATTTCGTAGGCGACGAAGAAAGACGTATAAATACGAAGCAAGACGATGATTCAGTAAGAGACGTAGGTTGACGACGAATACGAAGCTTGCAATGTCTAAGGTATGTTGATTTTGAAACTTCAATACAGTTAAAGTGTAATACGGTGGGAATTTTATGTTAACTGAGTTTGATAAATTCACAGGATTTCCAACCTTTTACTGTTACTTTTCACCATGGGGTGAATATATTAGGGTTAATACGACTAAAATTATTTACAGAGGGGGGGGGGGGGGTGATTCTACTGTAAATGGGATTGAAGTTACTAAGTGGACGATGGATCGTATTATGAAGTTGGTACGTGGGTGGGGGTATAAGAATGGGACTTTTAGTTTATGGACTAAATTTTTAGAGATTCAAGAAGGATATATTTTGATAAAAAAGGATGATGATCATACGATTTTGCATCATTCTTTAGTGCAATGAATATCGTTGGACATTTATTTGTGGAACATTCTCAGGGAGGATTGGATGCTGATGATACAGAACCTAACTGTGTCAATAAGGTAAATGAAATGGATGGGTTGGAAGATGAGATGGCTGAAGGTTTAGATGACAGTGAAGATGAGATAGCTACTGCTCTGCTTGATATATTTGAAGGAATTGATGTTACATTGCCATTGAATGAAGATGTAAGTCTTAGTGGGATTTTTGGTAGGCCCAAGAAGACCATGGATGAGGATGAATACCTTAGTGATAAGTTGAATAGTGATGACCCAGAGGATTCTTGTGATGATGAAAGGCCCAAGTATGAAAGGTTTAGAAGATATCACCTCAACAAGGACTACAAGTTTTAGATGGGTATGGAATTTAATTCACTTGTGGAATTTATGGAGGCTATTCGTGAGTGGTTAGTCCTCAATGGGATGGAAATTACCTTTGTTAAAAATGAAAGCTATAGGGTTAGAGTACAATGTAAGGATAATCACGGCTTTTTGGTCTTATGCTCCAAAGTGGCCCATAAACACACTTTTGCAATAAAAACACTCGTGGATACCCACACATGTGCTAGGGTTTTGGAAAACAAATCTGCAAACTCTAGGTGGGTGGCTAAGCACGTGGTAAAGAGGCTACAAAGTTATGATAATGTTAGGATAAGAGACATAATGCAAGAGATAAGGCAAAAAATTTCTGTAGGGATTACTGTTGTAAAAGCATGAAAGGCCAAGTTAATTGCTAAGAAGATAATTGAAGGTGATACAGATAATCAATATGCATCCATATGGAGGTATGCTGTTGAATTAACAAGAGTGAATCCTGATAACACTGTCAAGATCAATGTTGAAAGACCTACTCCTTTCATACATCCTAGGTTTGGATCCTTTTATTTTTGTTTTGATGGTTGCAAGAAAGGATTTGTCAACGGTTGCAGACCATTCGTGGGGGTTGATGGATGTCATTTGAAGACAAATTATGGTTGACAACTATTGATTGCTATGGGGAGAGATGCTAATGATCAATACTTTCCATTTACGTTTGGAGTGGTTGAGACAGAAACTAAGGAGAGCTGGAGGTGGTTCATAAAACTATTGATGGAAGACATTGGTCAAGAAAGAAGATATGTATTCATCTCTGATCAACAGAAGGTATGCATATCCTTAACTGTTATTAAATGTTATATGTATTGTTGGATCTGTTTAGGGACTAGTTGCTATCTTCGAGGAGATGTTTGACAGGATAGAACACAGACTATGTCTCAGACATTTACATGTGAATTTTTTTAAAAAAATTGGCGGTGGATCCCTCATAAGGGATTTGATGATGGGGGCTGCTAAAGTTACATACCAGCAAACATGGTCCCAGAAGATGAATGAATTGAAGAAAGTTGATCAAAATTCTTGGACTTGGTTGATGGCAGTCCCTACTAAGAGTTGGTATAAGCATGCCTTCACTTTTTACCCTAAATGCAGTGTTTTTATGAATAACATATCTGAATCCTTCAATGCTACAACACTAGCTGCTAGGGATAAACCCATACTGACTATGTGTGAGTGGATAAGGAAATACCTTATGAATAGGTTGTCTACATCTTCCACCAAACTAGAAAAATGGCAACATAAAGTGATGCCTATACTCAGGAGAAGGTTAGATAATGAAGTATACAACAACGGACATTGGCTACCAACATGGTCCATAGATCAGCAATTCCAAGTCACTCATACTTACAACCACCAAGAGTTTATATTGGACATAGCTAAAAGGTCATGTAGTTAAAACTTCTGGGAGTTAGTGGGAATACCTTGTAGGCATGTTGTGTCAGTTTTGAGTTATAGGAAGCAAAACCCAGAAGACTTTATTGATGAGTGTTACACCAGAGAAAATTTTGCAGTTTGTTATGGATTTTCAATAAGCCCTATCAATGGCCAGGATATGTGGCCAGAAGTAGAAATGGAATAAGTTTTACCACCATCATACAAGAGAGGTCCAGGAAGGCCTAGGAAGGTAAGGATAAGAGAGGTTGGAGAGGAAGGTGCAAGAATAAGAAGACATGGGGTTGCATATAAGTGCACAAGATGTGACAAGTTTGGGCACAATGCATTGACTTGCAAGTCATTGACACAAGATCCCAATGCCCTGAAAAGAAAGGTATAACTGTTTCTCAAAATTCATTCTGTTGTACAAACTTTTTGGTGACTAATCTAACATATTATTAATTTTGCAGAGGAATGTTAAAAATTCTGGTGAAGCTGAGAGTACAGTTCCAATTGATGCACAAAGTGCAGATGAGAATGCTAGGGAGAAATCTGTTCCAACTAATGTACAGAATGCAGATCCAACTGATGGGGAGAAGTCTGTTCTAACTGATGTACATAATGCAGATCCAACTGATAGGGAGAATTATGTTCTAACTGATTTACGTATTGCAGTTCTAACTGATGGACATAGTACAATGGTTAATGATTCACAAACTGTATCTGTTATGGATAACTCAAAGAAACTGAAAGGAAAGAAGCCAGTTTCCAAAATAAGGAAAAGTGAAATGATCAAGTTGAGTTGGTTTAAGAAACCAATTACAGGCCCAAGATCTATTGAGCAGCCAATCACCATAACAGAAGTTGGAGAGAAGTCAGGTTCAAAGGACTCCAAACTAGGAGTGAAAAATAAGGTTTATGAAGACATGGGGGACCAAAAAAATTAGAGACTAAGTTTTATGTTATCTTTAATAGACCTAAGGGTTTGACATATGAATCAAGTGTGCCTTTTAATTGGTTGTATTATTACTGTGTTTGACATATGCTCCAAGTGTGCCTTTTATTTGCTTGTATTATTATTGTGTTTGACATATGCACCAAGTGTGCCATTTGGTAATGTTGTAATAGACATATGCACCAAGTGCGCCTTTTGGTACTATTGTAATAGACATATGCACCAAGTGTGCCTTTTGTAACTTTACTGTCAAAATTTTATTCAACTATGTTGTCAAAATTTTATTCAACTGTCTTAGACATCTTTTTCTGTCAAAATTTTACTTTCAATGAATGTAACTTTGGTGCCATAGACATATTCACTGTCAACGAATGTAACTTTAACTAAATTACATAAAACTTAAAATTTCATTCAATAAAACATAATTTGTCTTACATTGGCCACCAAAAATTAGAGTTTAATTCAACACAAACTTGTCTGTCTTACAAACCATGACAGACCAAGATCCAATTACAAACCATACCAACTACTTAAAATACACAAATTCAAATAATATCCAAGACAGAACAATTGTAGTCATCATCCAGAAATTATTTGTCTTCTCCAATGCAAGCTTTCTCTTCAGTTTTTCCACCTTATTCGATCTCTCCTTAATGATCTCCTTCGCAAATTCGCACAAATAATCCTTGCTCATGTCACATTCGCTGCACCTAGATGAATTCACTTCAGCCTCGCTAACCATGTCATCCCAGAGAAACAAACCGCAACCATTCTGCATTTTTACCAAATATTAAAACATAAACAACTGAGAAGGATCATATAAGAATAATTACAACCTCATAAACAACTCACCATGGAATTTCTGCATTTCCTGAATTTTCTGCTTGGATTTTCGACGGTGTTAGACACCCATAACTTCATGTTTTCGTTGCAGCCACATCTTGGAAAACCCTTACTTGTTGAAGAACACTTGCTTCCACTCATGACGACCGGACGCCTATAAACGATAGCTGTAACGCCCGTAATTTAATTAATTTATGTTTGGAATATTTGTGAAGATGCGTGATGATTAGTTGGATTTAATTATTTTATTAAGTGGCCAAATAATATTATGAGAAGGATGATATTATTTAATGTGAGCTTGTTTTAAAGGAATAGCATTAGTAAAAATGGGGTGTATTAGTTTTAAGCCCATTAAGGAATAAAGAGAATAATAGGTTATTTTATTATTGTTAGAAAGAATAGAAAGAAGAAGCAGTAGAAGAATAAGGGTTTGAGAGGAAGAACGTGAAAGCTGTTGGAAAAGAGGAAAAGAGGCAGAACGAGAATCAATTGGAGAAATTTATAGAGCAACCTTGAATCCAAGGTAAGGGTGGGGTTCTGACTCTATAATAGGGTTCGTGATAATTGGTATGTGGGGTTAGAGGTGAAATGTTGTTTTGTTTATGATTGAATTATATATGATGTTGTATGATGAGAATTGATGATTGAAAGATGAATGATGATGTCCCAATGATGTTTATTTGATGTAGAATTATAGGATTACCGTAAGAGATGATTTTCTATGATTAGGAGATGTTTTTAGGGCTTAAAGTATGGAACACGTAGTGAAAATGCAGAGAAATCACAGAAAATATCCTTAGCAGAACAGTATGTGTCGACCCCAAATGCTATGTGTCAATACAAGAAAGTTTAGAGACTTAGTATGAGTCGACACGAAGGGGTCCTGCATCGATACATGAGGGCTTTTAGACTCAGGATGAGTCGACACGAAGGAGCATGTATCGATACATGCAGTGTGACAAACTCAGTATGAGTAGATACAAGGGAGTAATGCGTTGACTCATGTGGCGTGTTAAACCCAGTACGCGTCGACCCAAGACGTTATGCGTCGATCCATGTTGTCTGGTTTTTGGCAGAATCAATTTGAGAATGTTGTAACTTGACTTTTCGGACTCTGTTTGAGGTACCATTCGAAGTGTTGAATGGATAACGCAATGAACTTCATTCTTAAGGATTAAAATGAAGTATAGGAAGGATAATACTAGTATCCAAATTAGGATTAGAGTTAGTTCCCGCGGTAATCTCTATGTTGGTTTTTGTGAAGAAGGATGAGGATGAGATGTTTATAGATTACTGTATGGTTTGTAACAGTATGATTAATGATAATAATGATGTAATATTACGGAATAGTAGTATGTAGAGGTTTGGTGATTTATAAGTAAGCCTTAGTTGACTAACTAATTATAGGCAATATCTTGTATAGGCTTATGGCCAACATTGTGAAATTGATGAGTTATTGTCGTATTACTGTACGACTGAGTTGTTGATGAGATGATGTTAATGAAGAGTTTGTTTTGATGAATTATGATGTATAAATGATGTTTGATGATTTATGATGAATAATGATGTCGATGAATGATGTTGATGAAGAGATGTTGAGATGCTTTTAAGAGGTAGGCCTTTGGCCAACGATGGTGTTATATTGAGATGTTGTCAATTATGGTGTTGTTATTACATTCATGATTGTGTCGCATACATTGCATTTTGAGATAGAGCTTATGCTCGTTGAGATGGCCTGTATTGGCGAATATTGAGATGAAGGCTTATGCCTTGTTGATGCCTCTATTAATTGGCAATTTTTGATATGGGAGTTCTGCTCCAATGGTACCACATGCATTTGCATAGTATTGAGTCGCATTATTTGATTGCATAAAGAGGTTGTACATCGAAGTGGCATATGAGTATATTGTTGATATTCTGTTACGATGTTTGCTGTTTGTAATATGAGAAGTGGTGATGTTATGTGATCTAATTTAATATATTAATTATCACGTGCTTTATTATATTGTTAGATATCTCACCCCTTCTGTTTGAATGTTACCCTTACGTTGGTAATGTGCAGGTAATCGAGAGTGAAGGTTGTATACCTTCAGTAGTTCGAGTCGGTGTCATTGCTCTAATATGTAACACTCGGGGGGGATGGACGCTTGTTGCTTTTGATTGTTGCTTATTCAGTTATTGAACTTTAAGTTGATTATTATTAAGTATGTGTTGTTTTGAAGTTACTGTAATGATGACAAAGATGTTATTAAGAATTCCGCTGCGTAGATGTTTAAATTGTTGAATTAAGAGATTAAAGTGTTTTGATGGCGGTTCATCTTAAGTTTTAAAGTGTTACGTTTCCACGATGAATGCAATGAGTTTTTAAGGATGAATTTGTGGCAACCTGATTTGTTTGCATGATTGATTTTATCACTCTGATTTATTTATATAATTTCCTGGTAGAATTGGGGTGTTACAAAGTTGGTATCAGAGCAAAAGGTTGGTCCGACCTTGTCGTCGAGTCGTAGTTTTCTAACAATCGAGTATTTTTAATTTGAGTTCTAACCGTTGTTTATGTTGTATTGATAAGTTGAGATGGCTGGTAGGAATGATGCTGCATTTGCTGCTGCTTTAGAAGCAATGGCTCATGCGATGGAGAATCAGCCGAATGCTAACGAGAATGCTAAATCTTGTAAGCTTGGCGACTTTCCAGAGAGAGAATCCGCCTAGGTTAAAGGGAAAGTATGATCCTGATGGAGCATTGGAGTGGTTGAAAGAGATTGAGAGAATCTTACGTATGATGGACTGCACTCCAGCGCAGAAGGTTCATTATGGTACTCATATGCTAGCAGTCGAGGCTGATGACTGGTGGTTAGAGACTTGTCAGAGATTAGAAGCTGCAGGTGAGAATGTCACTTGGGTTGTATTCCGTAGGGAATTTCTGAGAAAGTACTTTCCTGAAGATGTTCGTGGTAAGAAGGAAATTGAATTCCTTGAGCTGAAGC
Organism: Vicia faba; assembly: GCA_948472305.1. NCBI lineage: Eukaryota > Viridiplantae > Streptophyta > Magnoliopsida > Fabales > Fabaceae > Vicia > Vicia faba. Next base: position 767,512,988 of record OX451736.1, read on the forward strand.
AAGGAAATATGTCAGTTGTTGAGTATGCTGCCAAGTTTTCTGAGTTGGCTAAGTTTTATCCACACTACACTGAGGCAAATGCTGAGTTTTCAAAGTATATCAAGTTTGAGAATGGGTTGCGCCCAGAGATCAAGAAGGCAGTTGGATACCAGAAGATCCGTGTCTTTGCTGATTTGAATCATAGTTGCAAGATTTATGAGGAGGATAATAATTCTCATTACAAGATTATCAGTGAGAAGAGGGGCAAGCACCAACAAAATCGTGGTAAGCCTTATGATGCCCCAACTGGTAAAGGTAAACAGAAAGTTTCTCAGGGTCAGAGGACTAGTGGGGGAGATGCTTCTGCTGGTGTGGTTTGTTTTAAATGTGGGAAACCTGAGCATAAGAGTAATGTGTGTACTACTGAAGTGAAGAGGTGTTTCCGTTGTGGTAAGAACGAACATGTTGTATCTGAGTGTAAACATAAGGATGTGATTTGTTTCAATTGTAGAGAAGAAGGGCACATTGGTAGTCAGTGTCAGTAACCAAAAAGGGCGCAGACAAGTGGTAAAGTGTTCGCTTTGGTTGAGGATCAGACAACTACTGAGGACAGACTTATCAAAGGTACATGTTTCATTAATAGTACTCCTTTAATTACTATTATTGATACCAGTGCTACTCATTGTTTTATTGCTGCTGATTGTGTTGAAAGATTGGGTCTTATGTTGTCTTCTTTGAATGGAGAAATGGACGTCGATACTCAAGCCAAGGGGTCGGTGACTACTTCTTTTGTGTGTGCTAAGTGTCCCTTGTAGATCTTCGACAAAGACTTTTCTGTTGATTTGGTTTGTTTACCATTAAGAGGTTTGGATGTGGTTTTGGGTATAAATTAGTTAGAGCATAACTGTGTTCATATTAACTATTATGACAAGTCTGTGAGGTTTTCTACTCCTGAAGAAGAGGAAAATAGTCTGTTATCTACTAAACAGTTGAGGAAGTTGGTGCAAGAAGAAGCACATATGTTCTTGTTGATGGTGTCTCTATCTGTAGAGACTCAAGCTATAATTGAGGAATTGCAGGTGGTGTGTGAATTTCCTGAAGTTTTCCATGATGAGATTCCTGATGTACCGCCGGAGAGGGAAGTTGAATTTGCTATTGATCTTGTACCTGGTACCATACCTGTGTCTATGGCACCATACAGGATGTCTACATCTAAATTATCAGAGTTAAAGAAGCAATTGGAAGAGTTACTTGAAAAGAAGTTTGTAAGACCAAGTGTATCACCGTGGGGTGCTCCAGTGCTATTAGTAAAGAAGAAAGATGGAAGTATGAAGCTTTGTGTTGATTATACGAAGTTGAATAAAGTGACGATTAAGAACAAGTATCCGCTTCCAAGAATAGATGACTTGATGGACCAATTGGTGGATGCTCGTGTGTTTAGTAAGATTGATTTGAGGTCAGGTTACCATCAGATTAGAGTGAAGGATGAAGATATCCAGAAGACGGCTTTCAGAATGCGTTATGGACATTATGAGTATTCGGTGATGCCTTTCGGTGTTACTAATACGCCGAGAGTATTCATGGAATACATGAATCATATCTTTCATACTTATTTGGATCGGTTTGTAGTGGTGTTCATTGATGATATTTTGATTTACTCTAAGTCAGAAGAAGAGCATGCATAACACTTAAGAGTAGTATTGCAAGTTTTGAAAGAGAATAAGTTGTATGCAAAGCTGCCCAAGTGTGAATTCTGGTTGGAGGAGGTTAGTTTTCTTGGTCACGTGATCTCAGGTAGTGGCATTGTTGTAGATCCATCAAAGGTTGATGTTGTGTTGCAATGGGAAACTCCGAGGTCAGCTACTGAGATTAGAAGCTTTTTGGGATTAGCTAGTTACTATAGAAGGTTTATCGAAGGGTTTTCTAAGTTGGCACTTCCGTTGACTAATTTGACTTGTAAAGGTAGAACTTTTGTATGGGATGTTCAATGCGAAGAAAGTTTTACGAAATTGAAGAAGAGGTTGACGTCGGCTCCGATTTTGACGTTGCCTAATCCAGGAGAACCATTTGTGGTGTATTGTGATGCTTCTAAGATGGGTTTAGGAGGTGTACTTATGCAGAATGGTAAGGTAGTTACTTATGCGTTAAGGCAGTTGAGGACTCATGAGAAGAACTATCCTACGCATGATCTAGAGCTTGCTGCAGTTGTCTTTATGTTGAAGATTTGGAGGCATTATCTTTATGGTTCTAGATTTGAAGTGTTTAGTGACCATAAGAGCTTAAAGTATTTATTCAATCAAAAGGAGTTGAATATGAGGCAACGAAGATGGTTGGAATTATTAAAGGATTATGATTTCGGTTTGAATTATCATCCAGGAAAAGCGAATGTGGTAGCTGATGCATTGAGTCGAAAGACTTTACATATGTCAGCAATGATTGTTGAAGAGTTGGAATTAATTGAGCAGTTCAGAGACATGAGCTTAGTTTGCGAGGTTACTTCACGAAGTGTTATATTGGGTATGTTGAAGGTTAATAATGAATTTATAGACAGTATCAGAGGAGCTCAGAAGTTGGATGTGAAACTGGTAGATTTGATGGTTGGGATCGATCAGTCTGAGAATAGTGATTTTAAGCTAGATGCGTAAGGTGTGTTGAAATTTCGTAACCGGTTTGTATTCCCGATGATGCTGAGATGAAGAAAATGATACTTGAAGAGAGTCATAGAAGTAAGTTGAGTATTCATCTAGGAGCTACAAAGATGTATTAAGATTTGAAAGGTTTGTTTTGGTTGCCTGGAATGAAGAGTGATGTGGCTCGGTTTGTGTATGCGTGTTTAACTTATCAGAAGTCGAAAGTTGAACATCAGAAGCCAGCAGGGTTGATGCAACCGTTAGAAGTTCCAGAATGGAAATGGGATAGCCTTTCAATGGACTTTGTGACGGGGTTGCCTAATACTATAAGAGGAAATGATTCGATTTGGGTGATTGTTGATAGGCTTACGAAGTTGGCTCATTTTATTCCTATTAACATCAGTTTTCCAGTGTCGAAGTTGGCTGAGATTTGCACTAGTGTGATTGTGAAGTTGCATGGTGTTCCTTTGTGCATTGTGTCAGATAGAGATCCAAGATTTACTTCTGATTTTTGGAAGAGTTTGCAAGAAGCGTTGGGTTCTAAGTTGAGGTTGAGTTCAGCGTATCATCCTAAGACAAATGGTCAGACTGAACGGACTATTCAATCATTGGAAGACTTGTTGAGGGCATGTGTTCTAGAGCATAGAGGTTCGCGGGATACTTATCTTCCGTTGATAGAGCTCACCTATAATAACAATTACAATTCTAGTATTGGGATGGCACCTTTTGAAGCATTGTATGGTCGAAGATGTAGAACTCCTTTATGTTGGCATGAATCTGGCGAAAGTGTAGTACTTGGACCTGAACTTGTTCGTGAGACTACTGAGAAGGTGAAGTTGATTCGAGAAAAGACGAAAGCTTCCCAAAGTAGACAAAAGAGTTATCATGACAAGCGAAGGAAAGATTTAGAATTCCAAGCGGGTGACCATGTGTTTTTGAGAGTTACACCTGTTACTGGTGTTGGGTGAGCATTAAATTCTAAGAAGCTCACTTCTCATTTTTTTGGACCGTATCAGATTTCAGAGAGAATGGCAACATAAAGTGATGCCTATACCCAGGAGAAGGTTAGATAATGAAGTATACAATAGTGGACATTGGCGGCCAACATAGTCCATAGCTCAACAATTCCAAGTCACCCATACTTACAACCACCAAGAGTTTATAGTGGACATAGCTAAAAGGTCATGTAGTTGCAACTTCTGGGAGTTAGTGAGAATACCTTGTAGGCATGTTGTGGCAGCTTTGAGTTATAGGAAGCAAAACCCAGAAGACTTTGTTGATGAGTGTTACACCCGAGAAAAATTTGCAGTTTGTTATGGATTTTCAATAAGCTCTATCAATGGCTAAGATATGTGGCCAGAAGTAGAAATGGAACAAGTTTTACCACCATCATACAAGAGAGGTCTAGGAAGGCCTAGGAAGGTAAGTATAAGAGAGCTTGGAGAGGAAGGTGCAAGAATAAGAAGACATGGGGTTACATATAAGTGCACAAGATATGACAAGTTTGGGCACAATGCATTGACTTGCAAGTCATTGACATAAGATCCCAATGCCTTGAAAAGAAAGGTATAACTGTTTCTCAAAATTCATTCTGTTGTATAAACTTTTTGGTGACTAATCTAACATATTATTAATTTTTCAGAGGAAAGTTAAAAATTCTGGTGAAGCTGAGAGTACAGTTCCAACTGATGCACATAGTGCAGATGAGAATGCTAGGGAGAAATCTGTTCCAACTATTGTACATAATGCAGATCCAACTGATGGGGAGAAGTTTGTTCCAACTGATGTACACAATGCAGATCCAACTGATGGGGAGAATTTTGTTCCAACTTATGTACATATTGAGTTCCAACTGATGGACATAGTACAATGGTTAATAATTCAGACTGTATCTGTTGTGGCTAACTCAAAGAAACAGAAAGGAAAGAAGCCAGTTACCAAAAGAAGGAAAAGTGAAAGGATCAATTTGAGTTGGTTTAAGAAACCAATTACATGCCCAAGATCTAATGAGTAGCCAATCACCATAACTGAAGTTGGAGAGAAGTCAGGTTCAAAGGACTCCAAACTAGGACTGAAAACAAGGTTTATGAAGACATGGGGGAACAAAAAAATTAGAGACTAAGTTTTATGTTATCTTTAATAGACCTAAGGGTTTGACATATGCACCAAGTGTTCCTTTTAATTGGTTATATTATTACTGTGTTTGACATATGCACCAAGTGTGCCTTTTATTTGCTAGTATTATTATTGTGTTTGACATATGTACCAAGTGTGCCTTTTGGTAATATTGTAATAGACATATGCACGAAGTGTGCCTTTTGGTAATACTGTAATAGACATATGCACCAAGTGTGTCTTTTGTAACTTTGCTGTCAAAATTTTATTCAACTATGCTGTCAAAATTTTATTCAACTGTCTTAGACATCTTTTGCTGTCAAAATTTTGCTTTCAATGAATGTAACTTTGGTGCCATAGACATATTCACTGTCAACAAATGTAATTTTAACTAAATTACACAAAACTTAAAATTTCATTCAACAAAACATAATTTGTCTTACATTAGCCACCAAAAGTTAGAGTTTAATTCAACACAAACTTGTCTGTCTTACAAACCATGACAGACCAAGATCCAATTACAAACCATACCAACTACTTAAAATACACAAATGCAAATAACATCCAAGACAGAACAATTGCAGTCATCATCATAAATTCTTTGTCTTCTCCAATGCAAGCTTTCTCTTCAGTTTTTCCACCTTATTTGATCTTTCCTCAACGACCTCCTTCGCAAATTTGCGCAAATAAGTCTTGCTCATGTCACATTCGCTACACCTAGATGAATTCGCTTCAGCCTCGCTAACCACGTCGTCCCAGAGAAACAAACCGCAACCATTCTGTATTTTTACCCAATATTAAAACATAAACAACTGAGAAGGTTCATATAAGAAGAATTACAACCTCATAAACAACTCACCATGAAATTTTTGCATTTCCATAATTTTCTGCTTGGATTTTCGACGATGTTAGACACCCATAACTTCATGTTTTTGTTGCAGCCACATCTTGGCAAACCCTTACTTGTTGAAGAACACTTGCTTCCACCCATGACGACCGAACGCCTATAGACGACAATAGCTTCGGAAAATGAACCCTAACGACTAATCATCTTCGCAACACAGACTTCTCACATAAACCCTAACATTTCAGGGGGTTATAACGAATATAAAACGTAATTTACAACTAGGTAAGGAGATGTTAGAAATAGGACGTGGTAAATAAATCTACATCTCACTCAAAATTCTATGACATCTGATCAATAGGGAAGAGGGATCTGAGGGAATCTACATAACACAGGAAAAAATTAAATAAAAAAAAACTTTACGAAGAACTAAAACCTAAATTCGCTAATATTGCAGAAAGTGTTTTTATATTTAACCCTAAATGAAAATCCTATTTTGCTTTCTATCATATTATTTTATTATATCTGGCCACTTAACTCAAGTTAAATATCAAATTACTTTTCTCAAATATCTTCCACACACTTTTTGCTTGATGACAAAATGTGGATAAAATTATTTGATGTAAATAGATGATTTTCTTTGGTAAATTTTTAATACATTAAAATATTTATGTTTTTCTCAAACTTGTTTTTAAAAAACTGCCTTCGGTACTATTTGGGAAAAAATTTATTTTCACAGAATTTTTTACTTCAATTATTGGCATAGTCTCGTGAAGATCCTTTATGCTCAATCTCTATGAAATTATTTATCTTCTCTTAATAAGTTAAAATTGTTTATCAAAATATGGTTTTTTTTGTCATCATAAAAAATGAATGATTGTTAAACCAATAACGGATTTAAGATCATTTCTCTTTATTTTGGTTTTAACGATAATACATTCTAGGATAATAATTTTTAGATTAAATATACAAACCAACTCTAATATTAGCTGGTTTTTTTGTCATAGCTTCAAGTTTGTTTTCTATTACAGGTGGTGGAGCGTTTTCTTTCTTTCTGGGACTGTTTTGGATGGAGCTTTTAGATGGAACTCTGATGGAGTCCATGCATGTGGTGCTCTTATTTGGGTGCACATTGCCATCATCATTGTTTCCTATTATTCTCTCTTGTTGATTGTTGATTAGAGAAGAAATTATTGAAATGCATATACTGTTAACTTGTCTTGATGTATGTCTTTTCGTTGTTGATAAGCAATTGTTTTTGATTCTATAGAAATATCATTGGTGTTTATAAAGTAAAGAGATATAAGAATTATTGAATTGAAAATAGGCCGACACTGAATGGGCCATAAGTTTAATATGTTTCCTATTAAATTTTTATTTAAATAATTTCTTAATTTAAAAAAAGAGTTAATCAGTCTATAAATAAATGGAAAATAAAAAACTGAAATTAAAAAAAATCAGAAAAAAATATTTAAAAAATTAGTTAAAAAATCATTAAATTTTTTTTTTACGTGGATTAAATAAATAAAAAAATTACTATTGAATAAAAAATCATTTCAAAGAGGTTTAAAAAAAATCTTTTACAAGAGATTAAAGCGAAACTCGCTAACATTACATGAAAGTGTTGTATATTTAACCCTAATTTTTTTAATTTAAAGTTTGTTACATGTGTAGAAAGGTTTTAAGTAGATTAAAGGTAATAAAGAATAAATAAATTTTACAAAGTGATCCTCTAGTCTTAAGATAGATCTGGAAGATATCATCATACAAAGTGATTGTATTTGATCAGAACGGATTGTCAAAATCCACAAGCTTCAAGTCGAGCAGCAGTTGGATGTGAAGGGGAGGGGAGAGGTACCTGCAAGACACTCTGATGTTAAAGTGAGATTCAGAGCAAGTGCAGACAAGTATGAGAGTATGAGTAAGTGAATGAATATCCGATCCTCTCAAACGATAGCGTATTTATAGCCCCCAGCGCTGGGCCAAGGTCTTCATGGGCAATGATGATACCCAAAAACGAAGACTGCCAATGTTTACAGGTGTAAAGGGTCCAGCACGTGGCCCCCTCCCTAGTCAACTACCCCGAGAAAGTAGGAGTTGGACCTGTTATTCACGCAGGACAGGATGATAATGATACATATACGTGAGCTACGTCCTCCTAGTGGACACGTGGGAAAATTCCCAACTGTCCTCAGCTTGGGCTGCATGTTTTTGGGCCTCCCCAACGGTGGGGCAAGTGCCGTCTCAGTCTAGAACAGGAGCCCCCCAAGTTATTGCCCTTAGATGAAAGGGTGATGACTTGTGTTCAGTTCAACATCGGGGAAGCATCGCCCGAGGGAGAGAATTGCCAACCTCCAACGGGTATGTCTCGTTGACTCTTGTCGAGGATTAAAAAAAGATGCGCGTGATATGGTCGACCAACTCAGTGGGCAGTCCATTGGTCGGCTTTGGTGTTGATATTGTCGGTTTGGTGCCCGTTAGGGATATATAATCATAGGATGCAAGGAATCTCCCCGAGTAAGCATCTTTGTTGTATCCTTATATAAGGCGTTGCTATGATGTCGAGCGTCTACCCCGCCTTCGGGAGTAAAATGTCACAAGTGTGCCCGTATGTAAGGCTTTATCATGAAGTCGCGCGTTTTCTCGACACTGAGTGTGAAACGTCATCGATGTTCCCATACACAATGTTTTGTAATGAAGTCGAGGATGAGTCGTCTTCACGAGTGGGCACGTGGCTTCTTGTCAACCCCACGTGGCAGCTGCTTTGGGGTGCCATCTTTTCATAGGGGAGTTGAAAAGCCCTAAGTAATGATGACTTTTCGTATGTTTTCTCGTGAGGCGTGAACTATCTATTAAAAGGGAAATCCAGAGGCTCATTTATCATTTTCAAGCTCTCTTCTCTTCTCCCCTACGTCCGCTCGTGGATATTGCTCTGTTCTAATGCCACCGTAGACATCTTCAAAGATAACCTTCTTCCAAGTAAGTTATATCTTCTTGATAACACGTTTTCTTAGAATTTTTGGATTAAACACTTGAGTTTTGTCACGAGTGGATGAATCTTGGATGAAGATTCATGGGTTCTGAAGTGAATATTCATGGATGTTCATCAAAGTTCATGGTTGTGGATGAAGGTTCATAGGTCCAACTTCATAGATTTGTGTCGGGGTCATCCTCCCTGAATAGTGGGGAAGATTTGGGCGTCTTTGCTCATTCGACCATATGTCCCCGCGTAGGGCATCATTTATTCTGGTGTTGGCTGTAGAGGTCTTGGGTCGAGGTCCATTCCTTGATGCACTCATCGCCCTTTCATTTAATTTATGATGGAAGGGTGAATTTGATGATGTCGAATTTACTAATTTCCCCTGATTTTCAGGTATGATGGAACACCAAGTCGAGGAAGACGTCGTGCCTGTCACTCACGAGAATGATACTACTGTCGTGGAAGACCCTTTGGCCTGGGTTGCGCCCGAGCCTAGGAACAAAAAGTTGTGTTTTTCGCAGGACGCTTCTGACGCATTCAACTGCCCCGAGGTTCAAGCAGAGGGTGCTCTAGGCAATTGGGCTCTTCAGATCCCTCACCGAAATAGGAGGATATGCTCGGCATACCCGGGAAAATGCTTTCCCATGTATGAATTTGCTTTTAAGGAAGCGGGGATGCGTTTTCCATTCAATGACTTCCAGGTGAGGGTTTCCCAATGGTTACAACTGGCACCTTCCCAGCTTCATCCGAATACGCTTGCCTCATGCGTGCATTTGAGATTGTATGCCAATACCTTCAAATAACCGCCACATTTCCCCTCTTCTTCTGCATCTTTCACTTGCAATGGCAGTCCATCGGAGGGGGACAATCCTGGGTGTCATTTAAATAGTTCAGAAAACTTTTTTGACTGTATCTTGAATCTGTTCGCCACTTTAAAGAGAGGTACTTCATCGTGAAGCCTCTTACATATACAACTGTGGCTTCCTTGTACGATCGCTCCGAAGAGATTACAGAAGGTCAGGTAGTAGTCTGACTGATGTCTAGGTTTCCTCTTGAATGATAATGGAAACACTTCGAGCAGAATCCTGAATGTTACACGGTGAAACCCGAGGACTTGGATGCCCAGGAATAGCTTTCCTATGAGAAGCTTGTGGCTTATGTCAAGAGTTTCTCACCGGAAAAATGTATGGACGTGGACAATAACTTCCTTTTTGATGATAAAGGGGAGTATCTCCTTGTTCACAGACTGATTAATACAAAAGCGCTGCTCGAGTGTTCTTCATATGAGGAGGCTTTAAGACTTTTAGGTAAGGGATATGCCCGTGATTTTACCTTTGTATGTTTATCTTGTGACTAACATTTTCTCTTTGATTACAGATCGGATGGCGTCCCTCTTTGAGAATTTACTCAAGTTGAGGCCCAAGAATGTATCCAACTTGGGGCCTAAGAATCAGGTTGCTCAACTTCAAGAGCAGGCCAAAACTTCATACCGAGCGAGTGTTTCGCCTTCCTCCTCGAAGACTCGGGCTCCTCCTCCCGGGCCACCAATAAAGAGGAAGCCCGTGGAGGACCCCGAGTGGGTAGCTCCTTAGGGCGACAAGGGAGCCGTGTCAGTTTTCGTGTTGCCTCCCTGCTATCTCAACCGTGGTATTTTTAGCAGGGAGAGTTCCTTAGGCTTCACGAGGAGGAAAGGGAAGCAATCTTATTTGACGATAAAGAAACTCGATAGAAGAACTTGTCGAACGACGTGGCCGCCGTGATGAGGGTTCTCGAAACAGCTTTGACGCTGAAAGATGAAGCTGCAGGCACCCAGGTCGCTCTTGACAAAGCTTACGCCAGGATCCAGAAGCTGCAAGGGATAAATGAAAAGCTGAAGGTTGAAATCCTCAACCACGAGGCAAAGTATGAGGCGCAGGTCCAGCTTCTCAAAGATCTGAATGAGGTGTGGCCTCAATCAAAGGTCATGAATAAAGAGAACGAGCGACTGGTCGCCAGGGTAAAAGAGTTGGAGGGGATTGTGGCGCCTGCCGAGCAAGAGACCGACACAGAGAAAGCCCTAATGAATAGGAGAGATCTAATTGTGCGGAGTCGCGTGCTCGAACAAGATGTCGTGGATACTTTTAGTTATGGCTTCAACACAATCGTGAAGTAGCTCAAGATACTTAACTCCAAGGTCGAGTTAATGGTTGAAGGTGCGGGGCCATTTAATCAGGTGGTTAATGGTAAGATTTTTATTCCCCTGACGCCAGTCCCGTGGAGGAAAGTGACGGGGAGGATGAGATTTGAGAAGTTTTTGGGCCTGCATGCCCGCTTTTGTTTTAGCTTGGATTAGTGGCTCGCGTGCCCATACATTTGTTTTGTAAATTTGACATGGGCTTCGCCCGTTTTGATTTCATTTGGGTCTGCCTGGCCATATCTTTTTAATTATTTGGACAATGTCGGCCTTCATGGACGTCATTTATAAATGCTTTTACTTTGCCTCTATTATTTTTGTTAAATATTTGCTTGTCGTTGTGCTTGACTTGTGCATATCGTGAAATTTAGTACTTCCATGAGTGGAGATTTATGCTCAACTTTAGTTGTGGTCTACGCATGTTGGAATGTGTCGAGGAGGAGGAGTAGGAGTCCGAGGAACAAATTCAAGATCGTGGTCGGGGTCTTGACTTCGTGGCGTGAACTTCCCATCACGAGCTGGGTGTTCTGCCTGTTGGGTACTTCGACACCGGAGCTCGATCGAGGTGTCCCTATCAGGATAAGGTTATGCTCGAGACATTAATAACAAACCCGCGTTTCGTTAATGGTTGAAGGCTATGTCCGTACCTCGATATGCCTCCGTGGTTGAGCGCGTCTAGTCGTTTTTCGGAGAGGACCCGTTGACTACTTGGGCCCGACATTTTAACAAGGACCTAACTATAATATTGTTTCAACTTTGTAGCATTCCATGGTCGAGGAAGCGGTTCTCCACTTAGGTGTTCGAGGTAGTATGCTCTGGTGCCCGTAGCCCCGTGAACACGATACGACCCTTCCCACTTTGCGGCCAACTTTCCTTCACGGGAATCTTTCTGATTTCTCTGCAATACTAGGCTGTCGACATGGAATTCGCGTTTTATGACTTTGGTGTCATGGAAAAGGGCTATCTGTTATTTCACTGTGGCTTCGTGAAGAGCTGCTTCTGATCGGCTTTCCTCGACTAGGTCAAGCTCTTCCCTTAGGGCCTCTTCTTTCAGTTCCTCGTATATAGGGACTTCAGTTCACCTGGATGTCTCCATGATTTCCATGGGAATGACTTCTTCGATACCATAAGTTAACCGAAATGGGGTCTCATCGATCATCGAGTATGGTGTTGTTCGGTATGCCTACAGGACATTGTGCAGCTCTTCGACCCATCCCTTTTTGGCTTCTCCTAACCTGCGCTTGAGTCCTCGCAGGATGACTCTATACGCAACCTCAACTTTCCCATTGGTTTGAGGGTGTTCGAGAGAGGTGAAGTGTTGTTTACTACAGAGCTTTGCGATGAAGTCTTGGAAACTTTAATCGGTGAGCTGCATCCCGTTGTCGGTGACGAGCACTTGTGGTATCCCGAATCGGGTAAGTACATTTTGTTTGTAGAAATAGAGGATATTGTGTGATGTGATTCTGGCCAGGGCTTCAGCCTCTATCCACTAAGTGAAATAGTCAACGACCATGATTAAAAAATTATTTTGATATGAACCTTGCATGAATGGTCCGAGGATGTCCATCCCCCACCAGGCAAAGGGCCACGGGGACAATATTGTTTTGAGTTTGTGTGGGGGAACGAGGTGCATGTTCGCGTGTCTCTGACATTTGTCGCATTTTTGACGTGTTCCTTTGCATCTTGCTGCATTATGGGCCAGTAATAGCCTACTTGTAGTGCCTTTCGTACAAGGGACCTTCCTCCCAAGTGTTGGGTGTTAATCCCCTCGTGGATTTCCCGTAATATCTCAGGGATTTTGGATTCCTCGAAACATTTCAGAAGTGGTGTGGAGAATCCTCGCTGATAAAGTTTGTCCTCGACCACCACGTAAGAGCAGGCTCGTCGTTTGGTCGCAGTCGCCTCTTTTTGGTCAATGGGAAACTCTCCCGTTGTGAGAAAGTTAAACACCAGGGTAATCCAACATGAATTGTACCCAATGGAATTCACCTCGGGTGGTGCAGCGGGGTTTTCAGTGCTCGAGCGAGAAAGGGATTCTTGTATGACGAATTTATTCCCACCTTTATTCTTTGTGCTCGCAAGCTTCAAGAGTATGTCGACCCACGTGTTCTGTTTGCGGGGTACGTGTTTGATTTCATTCCGATCGAACCTTTTCATCTGTTCTTTGATTAAGTTTAGATATTCGATGAGGTTATTGTTCTTAGCCTGATATCCTCCTTGTACTTGAGATGCGGTGAGTTGGGAGTCTGTGAATATTTGTATTTCTCAGGCACCTAGATCCTCAGTCAGCCTTAATCCTGCAAGCAGGGCCTCATATTCAGCCTGGTTGTTAGACGTGGGAAACGACAGGGTAAGGGAATGTTTGATCACAACTCCTTCTTTGTTCTCGAGGAGGATTCCTACTCCGCTCCCCGTCAAGCTGGAAGCTCCGTCTATAAAGATGGTCCACTTATGCTTCTCCCCTGCAGGGGAATCGTGAGTGGTCATATCTGCGATAAAGTCGACCAATTCTTGGGCTTTAAGGGCTTTCCTACTCTCGTATTTAACGTCGAACTTCAAGAGCTCTAAAAACCATTTAAGCATTTGATCGGCCATGTCTGGTCGACCTAGGAGCTGTCTCACGGGTTGGTCTGTTTGTATGATGATCGTGTCGACCAGGAAGTAATGTCTAAGTCTCCAAGCCGTGTTGACGAGCGCTAAGGCTAATTTTTCAACATGTTGATACCTGACCTTGGGGCCTTGTAATGTTTTGCTTGTAAAGTAAACTGGTTTCTGCCTATCCGGTGTCTCACGAACGAGGGTCGCACTTACGACCTCGACAGAGATTGCCAGGTAAAGGAACAAAGTCTCCCCATTATCGAGCGATTTGAAAGGCTTTTCTTGAGGTGGATGAGGGCTTGTTCGCACTCCTTAGTCCACTTGAAATCCTCTTCTTTACACAGGAGTTTTAAAAATGGTAGTGCATGTTGCGCGAACTTCGCCATGAAACGGGAAAGCGAGGTGAGCATACCGTTTAAGACTTGTATGGATTTTTTTGAGCTAGGCGTGGGAAGCTCGGAGAATGCTTGGCACTTGTCAGGGTTGGTTTTGATTCCCTGTTTGGTCAGATAGAAATCAAGAAATTTTCCCGCCTTAACCCCAAAGGTGCATTTCTCCGGATTGAATCTCATTTTGCATTGCCCCTGCATTTTTAGGTGTTGATGCGGTAAGGCGGCAAGCAAAAAGTAAGTTATTAATTTACTGGGTGATATTTAGGTTATATCGTATCGTATCCACATAGATTGGTTATTGATTTTCCATTCGATAAATTTCTTGTTAATGAGTTAGGGGATAAATGGGTTGAAAGTAAAAGTATCAACAGAAAATAAATGTATAAAAAGGAAAAAGGAATAACTTATCAAGCATGCATATATACTACTTCTTACAAACTTAAACCTATCGACCTGTTATAATCAACCTACGATATTCATCATTGTCAACATGTGTCACTCATAACCTAAGTCATTTCTAACTCCAATTGAGAGGCCGACTGCATCACATCGGTAGCGATATCTCAACCACCTCAATAACACATAAGTCAATCGTGCTCGCCTGCGTCAACGATCTCTCAAAGCGACACAAATAACACAGAGGCATTAATCATGGATACACTAAGTGAATAACAACACTAAATTTATCTCTAGAATTCAGTCACTATTAGATAATCATCCTAGATAAGAATCTAAGCAGTATATGTCTATAACAACTCAAATTCCTAGAATAAAGCAAAAATCTAGGATAATAATTGACAAAGATTTATAAAGCAAGTTTTATATAATGCCAAGGGCAAAAAATATACATCCGTTCAAAGAAAATATACATACAAACCCAACCAATAGAGAATACACAAAGAAAAAGATAAATGAACCACAAATCTACCGGTTTGTCAGCGTCGATCGAAGAGCAATCCACTCCAGATCATCCGTATGCAAGATCCATAGTTGTTATCTAAGCTAATCCTGATAAAATTAAAGGTTGGTGGAGTTGGGACCAAAGCTTCCCTAAAACCATAACCTAAAAAATGAATGAAATAAAGTTATAAAACAAATCTCAGCAGACCGCGCTAAGCGCGACTTCCTTATTTTACATACTAAACTACCTTAAACTGCCTTAAACTGCACTAAGCGAGCTTCAAAAATTTGGTTCTGCCAAATTTTCAAATGCAAGCAGCGCACTACAAAATACGCCGAGTGCACTCACGCATAGCGGCCTCCTGTATGCTAAGCAGGCTCTCCAGGATAGAATTTCCTAAAACTGGTTTTTTATTCTGAAAACGCGCATCAGGAGCCATGCCTTCGACATCTTATTCCTCAATGCTCCAAAATGCAACAAATACCTACAAAATGAATGGAAAAACATCAAACAGTACATTATGTACACAAAACACAAATAAATACAAACTAAACATATTTACACAAAAGTCGGGTTTTTTCAATGATATTTACAACAAAAAGTCGATAAGTGCAACAAAAGTATATACAAAAATAGCTACAATTTGCACTTATCAAACTCTCCCAAACTTGAACTTGTTTGTCTTCAAACAAATCCAAACAACTCAAAGAACCAAAAGTAATAAACCAAAGAATCATGAATCAACAAGTTTTGAAAATGGAAAACAAATGCAATGGCTCAAATGAAAAATGGTACACACGTAGAAACATACTTACCACTAAACTACGACGATAACATAAACATGAAACAAATGCTAAATACAAAGAACATGCCAAATATTCTAAAACAATACTAGTTCACACATGAATCACACCTAACAAAAATAATCATTGGTAGATGAAAAACACACAAATAAGGCATTTTCACTCATCCATAATCTTGCAAACAAAAGACTAAATTATGTATTCATCCAAAAACAAACATTGAAATACCAAGGCAAGAATCACAAGGGTTTTTCAAGGTTGTAATGTGGCTTGGTTAACAAACAAGGGATAAGTCCTAAAGCTAATCGAAACAAAAACTTGCCTAAATCTAAGGGAGTGATCAACTCATAAATTTTCAAGCAAAATAATTTCAATCAAACTTCTTCTTCATTCCAAATTTTTAACCAACACACATCACTTATTAACACAACATTATTCCAATTTTTTTTGTTTTTCTTTTTCAAAGCTTTTTTTTCTTCTTTTCTTTCTTTTTCACTTTTTTTCCTTTTTAATTCTTTTTCTTTTCACAACCTCATAGCAATCACAACATAAGCACATAAATATTCCTCTCCCCAACTTGAAGTCAACCATCATCATAATGTGAATACTCCCTACTTTCTAAGGCAAGGTAAAAATCCAACTAAAAATCATAGTTGAGGGTTCAAGAAAACAAAGAATCAATGTCCATACAAAAATGAACCAAACACTCATAGACAAGCATTTAGCAAAAATAATATGAATATCGATAAAAAAAAAGAGTCAAAAGGGGTTACTAATGATCACATACTCACAAGATGAATTGACTATTTGGCCAAGGTAGTTGTGCTCAAAATGGAACAAAAAAATGCTTTAATCATGTTCAAGCTTTTATACAATCAATACAAACAAAAGATTAAACATAATAAAATCCAATTAAAACAAGAGTTGTGGTCTCCAACATATGTGAATAATGGAAAGCTATCTCACAAAAAGGGTAGGAACTTAAGTAATTCACAAATGGACAAGTATACAAAAGAATGAATGGCATTAAAATTGTAAAAAGTCTAAGTATCATGAATATTCTAAAGTATATAAAGCGATAAACACATACCTCGAACGTGTACAAAACTCTAACAAAATTATTACCACGTATTTGCAAGTTGAAACACTCAAACTTGGAAAATCACCAAAAGAGACTTCAAGCTATTCACAACAAGCTCAAAGACAAACAAAAAAGAATTAGAAAAATAATACTAATTTTATTTATTACTTCAAGGCCTTGGTAAAAGTGGAAAAAAGGAAGGCCAAGTGAACACTAAAAAAACACTTCACTGGCACAACACAGGAGAGCGCGCTAAGCGGCCTAAGTCGTGCTTAGCGTGCTACACCAGTTGCAGAAAAACCAGAATAACAACAGCAGTGCAACATCCAGATTCACCTACATAATCTCAAACACATGTACAATATTTACAACATGCAAACACACTTCCACAAGCTAAACACGACAAGCTTGCGGAAAAACACAAATTGACATAACGAAACAAACAGGTGAAAGTGAATTAAACAAGTTGAAAAGTTAAAATTTGAGAATTTAAAACAGGTCCAATTTCAACTTGTTTAAAACACAAGTCAACACATAACAAAAAAAAAATACAAACAAAACATGCATGTTTTACATCGTAAGCTAGACGAATTTATTATGCGAGCTAGTAACCTCCTCTCGTCATGCCATGGTATTGTCACACCGTGCAAACCTAAAGAAAGTGTCCTAACATCCACACAACAAATGTTACGAAAACGAGACAATTCACAACAATTCATGAAAACAAAGAAAAACATATATATGCATAAGTGTGGAAAGTAAACACAAAACATGTACAAGTAAAAATAGACAAGTTTATATAAACATTCTATATAACATATACATTAATTACAAAACTCAAAAACAAAGAAACTGCGCAATGCAATACAATAAACACCAATCCTCGACAACGACACCATTTTGTTGGTGCGGTAAGGCGACAAGTAAAAAGTGATTTATTAATTTATCGGGTGATATTTAGGTTATATCACATCGTGTCCATAGAGATTGGTTATTGATTCTCCGTTCGAAAAATTTCTTGTTAATGAGTTAGAGGATAAATAGGTTGAAAGTAAAAGTATCAACAAAAAATAAATAAATAAAAAGGAAAAAAGAATAACTTATCAAGCATGCATATATACTACTTCTCACAAACTTAAACCTATCGACCTGTTATACTCAACCTACACTATTCATCATTGTAAATACGTGTCACTCACAACCTAAGTCATTTCTAACCCAAATTGAGAGGTCGACTGCATCACCTCGGTAGTGATCTCTCAACCACCTCAACAACACAAAAGTTAATTGTGCTCGTTGTGTCGACGATCTCTCAGAGCGACACAAACAAAACAGAGGCATTGATCACAAACACCTTAAGTGAATAACAATGCTAAATCTATCCCTAAAATTCAGACACTATTAGATAATCATCCTAGATAAGAATCTAAGCAATATATGTCTATAATAACTCAAATTCCCAGCACATTGCAAAAATCTAGGATAAAAATCGACAAAGATTTATAAAGCAAGATCTATATAACACTAAGGGCGACAAATATACATCAGTTCAAAGAAAATATACATACAAACCTAACCAATAGAGAATACACAAAGAAAAAGAGAAATGAACTGCAAATCTATCGGTTTTTCAGCACCAATGGAAGAGCAATCCACCCCATATCATCCGTATGCAAGCTCCATAGTTGTTATCAAAGCTAATCCTAACAAAATTAAAGATTGATGGAGTTGGGAGCAAAAACTTCCCCAAAACCATAACCTAAAAAATGAATGAAATGAAGTTATAAACTAAAACTCAACAGACTATGCTAATCGGGCCTGGCGCGCTAATCGCGACTTCCTTATTTTACATGCTAAACCGTCTTAAATTGCGCTAAGCACGCTATCCACGCCAAGCGGCCTTCAAAACTTTCGTTCTGCCAAATTATCAAACGCAAGCAGCACGCTATAAAATGCGCCGAGTGCACTCGCGCTTAGCGGCCTCCTGCGTGCTAAGCGGGCTCTCCTGGACAGAATTTCCCAAAACTGGTATTTTATTCCGAAAACGTGTATCCGGAGCCGTGCCTTCGACACCTTATTCCTCAATGCTCCAAAATTCAACAAATACCTACACAAAGAATGGAAAAACATCAAACGGTACACTATGTACAGAAAAACATAAATAAACACAAACTAAACGTATTTACACAAAAGTCGGGTTTATTCAATGATATTTACAACAGAAAGTCGATAAGTGCAACCAAAAGTATATACAAAAATAGCTACAATTTTCACTTATCATTAGGCCGAAGGGCATTATGTTGTAGAAGTAATTGCTCAAACCAGTCGTGAAGGTGGTGTAATGTTTGTTGCTCATTTCCATTAGAGTTTCGTTATAGTCTGAGTAGGCATCCATAAATGATAAAATTTTGTAGTTGGCCGTGTTGTCGACCAACATATCAATGTTAGGTACATGAAAAGCATCTTTAGGACATGACTGATTAAGATCAATATAATCAACACACATTCTCCATTTTCCATTATTCTTTTTGACAAGTACAACGTTTGAGAACCAGGTTAAATACCGACCCTCATAAATAAAATTTGCTTCTAGGAGGTCTTTTACAGCTTTTTCAGCAGCCACCTCTTTTTCGGGAGACTGCCTATGCCTACATGGAACTACTCCCCTAGCGGATGGATCAACGGAAACTTGGTGACAAGAAACCTCAGGGTCAAGTCCGAGCATCTCTGCAGCACTCCATGTGAACAAGTCAGCATTCTCCCTCAAGCAAGATTTAATCTGCTTCCTCGCCAGGTCGGGGAGTCCAGCACTGATCTTTACGCCTTTGTGGGGGTCTTCGTTGTGGGATGAGCTCAAAGTCTCCTTCTGGGATGGGTCATAGAGGATCCCGTTCTCCATTGGGGGCTTCGACTTCATCTTTATCAAAATAGGTGTTGAGCAAGATGGAGTCGACCTTTGGTGAAGCCTTTTGTTCTTCGATCCGAGCAGGCTTCGATTCAGGTTGAGCAGTGGTTGTCCTTTTGTTAGGCTGTACTCCAGTGTCCATCATGCTCTTCCCTTTTGAATCCCCGTGAAAACATCTCATGGAAGCTGAGATGTCTCCATGGATGGTGGCGACGCGGGACCTCTTGGTGTAGAACTTTATTATCAAATGAATCATGGAGGGTACGACGGCCAGCTCGACCAATGTCGGTCTCCCCGGGATGCAATTGTAGAGAGACGGGAAGTCGATCACCAGAAACCGCACTTTGATCTGTCAGGATGCAGTTTCTTCCTTGAAGGTGACAAAGAACTCAATATATCCCCAAGGTTTGGAGGTTGAGTCGTCGAATCCTTGTAGGTCGGACCCCACGTATGGTAATAGGAGGGTATCGTCGAGCTGCAGGGTATGAAATAGGTGGTTGTACATGATGTTGATAGAACTCCCCTCATCAACCAAAATGTGATGTACGTCGAAGTTGGCCATCATCACTCTCATCAGCAAGGTAATGCTTGAGTTTAGGGATCCACTGGGCAGCTCCTCAAGGTAGAAAGTGATTGGCTCATATTTTCTCTAGAAACTTCCAAAGGTTACTGCCTGGGTTAGGGCCGCATCCACCAACTCATCGAGTTTCCTTTTTGCTGAATTCACTGAGATGTCATTGAATCCCCCGCCCGATATGATCATGGAGGAGGGGAATTTCTCCCATCTACCGTGTGTGGACAAGGGTTCATCTTCATAGCTGTCGAGGACGTGGAATTCCTCGGGCCTCGTCATAGAGTAAGCTACTCGGAGGGGACCCGATTCATCAGATGGTCGAGTTTCTTCCTCAATTTCTTTGACCTCGCGGGCATCTCGGAGAGGGGCGTCGTTACGTCTGTACTGCCCGAGTCTCCCACCTTTGATGAGAGTCTCAATGGCATCCTTGAGGTAGACATAGTCTTGCGTCAAGTTCCCGTGGCTCCGATGATACTCACAATATTTTATTCTATCTGCCCCGGGTTTTATAGGACTGTGTCGTGGACGCCTGACGCCACCGTCCTTGAACTCAGTATTAAAGCATTCTGCAAGGATACGCTTGCGAGAAGCGGTCAGCAGGGTGTACTATGTGAGCCGTCCTACTGGTCCTCCATGCTCGCGAGAATCGCACAGTTTTTCCTTTCTTTTATTCTCCCTTGTCCGTCGAGGACGACCCGCGTCCTAGTTCCGCAGGTGTTAGTTGGTCCACGATTCCTCAAATCGCGTGCTTTATTGGCTGCTTCTTTCTCCTCATAGTCCACGTATGCCTGAGGCTTTTCAAGGTGAGCGTCGAAAGAAATGGAGGGCTCAATGCCAATGGTCTTTCTGAATTCAGTGCCCAGAAGGAGTCTCTTATCGAGTAGGTATCTTTTCATATGATCGGCACATGGGACCTTAATAGCCTCGCGGTTGAACCGATCAATGTATTCCCTGAGGGTTTCATTGCTTTTTTGGACGATTGCCTCAAGGGAGGCCTCATTCTTCGGATGTTGACGAGACGCGGTGAAGCTGATGATGAACTGGTTCTTAAGGCTCCTCTAGGAGGTGATCAACCCGGGGAGAGGTTCTTGTACCAGTCCATGGTTGTTTTTCTCAATATCATGGGGAACATCCGACATTTAATTGGCCCCTTAAAGTTGTGGTAGTGGAAAATTGCTTCAAACCCGTCGATGTGGTCGACAGGATCAGCAATGTCGTCGTACTCCTTTAGTAGGGGGTTTCTCCATTCCCCTAGGAATGGGAGCCTCCATGATTTCTTAAGACAGTGGACCACGGGGGTCGTTTTCGTCACTTCTGTTTGGAGAGCGGGAGGGGGACCAGTTGTAGCGGCGGTCGTTGTGACGGCCCTGGCCACGGGGAGACTCCCTTGGCCGAGATTATCTTTATCCATTTTCCATGTTTCTATTATTTCCAAGGGATCATTTCTCCCTGCGCGGGGGAGGGGGGGGGGTATGATCGTGCCTCCCCATAACTTCAAGCTGACTCCTCCCTAACGTAGGGCCACGACCAGTTCATCGAGGATAAGGGATTCGCGAGACAACCAGTCAACATCTCTGTGAGGGAGATTGAGGAAGGTCTTTGTTCTATCGGGGAGGAGGAGTGCCAGGTCTTCCGTTTCTTCTAGGGGCCCGACGAGTTTGCTCGAGCATCCTCAGCCACTCACCCTGTGAGAAGATCATGTAGTTGGTTTGGTTGATGGCTGCGTACAAGGCTCTGGTCGTGGCGTCAACACCTGCATGGAAGGGGACTTACTGGTATGCATTTGGTTTATAGTTCTGTGGAGGATGATAGTCATTCTCGCGCGGTTGCGAGCGGGTTGATAAAGAGGCGGTCAGTCTGTCTCTGTAGTTTTGATCAGGACCAACCATGTTAATATCGTTGCCTGCGTCGTTGTTGCCAATGTTATTATCGCTAACATTTTTGTTAGGGTCAGCAAGATGGGCGTTTTGGTTATTGTCGGTAGCTTGGTCGGCCATGACAATCGCATAGTTTGATGAAGATTTTCTTTGGTCTTGAGATGGAGACAAGGAAGCTGGATTCCCACAGACAGAGCCACTGATCATACCCGATCAGAAGGGATTGTCAAAGCTCACAAGCTTTAAGTTAAGCAACAGTGGATGTGAAGTGGGGGGGGTACCTGCAAGACACTCTGATTCCAAAGTGAGGTTCAGAGCAAGTGCAGGCAAGTATGAGAGTATGAGTAAGTGAATGAATACTTGACCCTCTCAAATGAGAGGATATTTATAGCCCCTAGTGATGGCCACGTTGAGGCCCAACAATAAATGCTGTCAGGGTTTACGGGTGTATGGGGTCTAGCACGTGGCCCCCTCCCTGGTCAATTTCCCCTAGAAAGCAGAAGTTGGACTTGTTATTCACGGAGGGCAGGATGATGATGATATAAACACGTGAGCTATGTTCTTCTAGTGAACACGTGGGGAAATTCCAAATGGTCCTCGGCTTGGGTTACATGCTTTTGGTCCTGTTGTACCCCAAAATTTGCCCTCTCTTTTCTTAATATATTTCTCACAAAGATCTTCAAAAGCTCAAGCTTGCACAAGTATTGACTAGGTCAAGCTTTCTCCACCACACTGATACCTCAAATTAGGGTTTGAGTTTGCACAAGGACAATTTGGATTCTAATGCTTCAAATGAATTTCATGGATCATTATGGACCCTCAAGATTGCTCATGTCAAGTTTCAAGTCTTGAATCACAAAATTGCTCAGTCAATTGATCAGATGACCTAAAATCAGTTGTTTTGGATAAAAAGTCAACTATGGTCAACATACAGTCAAACTTCAAGATTTTGGACAAATATCAACATTTTGAAGTCATATGCATCAATTGATCAAGTTTAGGTCACAATTCCCCAAGAAAATTGTTCAAATCACCAAAAGGGCAAAATGGTCAAAATTAGGGTTTTGAATGTATTTGACTAATCAAGAGTTTTTGACTTAATACATGATCTAATGGCTTGAAGCATAATCTCAAGGATTAAAATACAAAATTGTGACCTAATTTCATGGCTCAAAACATTTCTCAAGATCAATTGATTGATAGTAGAAATTCAGTCAATTGATGAAAATTCAACTGATACACCAAAAGTCAAACTTTGACTTTTTGATCAAATTTGAGTTTCAAAGATCACATTTAATAAAGACATTAAAAAATATGAAACTTGATCATCAATAAATAAAGAAAGTCAAAATTAATCTTAAAAAGTCAAACTTTTCAAGACTTAGAATTTATGTGTTTTTAAGTCTTATTTTTTTCATGACTTCATGCCAACTTTTCACCAAGATGCAAGATGATTCAAAGGAAATTTTCAACATGAAAGTTGTATATCTTGAGGATATCTACAACTTTTATTTACTGATAAAATCCTAGAAATGCATGGATCTTGAGTTATAGATTTACAAAGCCATGCACTTTGTATAAAAACACTTTGTGAAAATTTGACCTAGTTAGGTAGATTTTGGTACCAACTTCATGGCAATTTTTTACATAGTTCCAATTGGATTCTTCAAAAATTAAAAACATGAAGGTTGTAGAGGATTTTCCAAGATTTCCAAAATGTCCAATAACTCAATGAGATCATTATTAATCTAATAGAATCGAAGATATGAAGTTAGGGTTTCAAGTTTGAAATTACAAGGCAATTTTGTGATAAACACAACCAAATCCATAGCCACACTGTATAAATCTCATTTTGCAGGTTTCAAACTTGTGTTTCACTCCATAATTAATGGTTTACACAATTTTAACACGGTGGGAGAAATGACTTGGGTTTTTTGCGTTTGATCGCAATTGTTACGGATAGCAAGAGTCACCACCGACTTTTCTTTTATCCAATAAGGAAAGGGTGAAAAGAACAGGAAAGAAATTTGAGATTATTTTCTTGAGTTCGAGGGGTAGGTTATGAAAAGGGAAGGTGTTAACACCCTTTTCATCCATAGTTATCTACGGGCTCTTAGTTTCTTGCTAGATCACTTACTTTTGTCTAAAAATGTGCTTGTGGTGTGGGTTTGAAAGTGTTTTGAAAACGTCTTTGTAATGATTCTCATCTCTATAAGAATACGTACAAAGTGTTGGTTTTGAAAATAGTTCAAAGAGATGTTTGTGGAAGATGTTTTTGAAAGGGATTTTGAAAAGTGCCTTTGTAATGATTCTCGTCTCTATAAGAATGTGTACAAAGAGCTTTCACTTTTGAAAAATGTTTCAATTGAAAGTGTTGGTATGAAAATGTTTTTAGTTGTGAGCAAGCAAGTAACTACGATCATCCTACCTACTCAAAAGGTCTAATGTTATTTTCCTACTCCTTTAGATGTTGCTATCTTACCATTGATTTGGTAAGAAGCCCCATCGTTGGATGTGAAGGGATGGGCGTGGGTCATTTGATAGTCATAGAAGGCAACCTATGAGACGTTTTAACAATTTTGTTAGGGACTAGATCGTTTACCAAAGGCAACATTGAGGGTCATCGAGGGACTACGATCTTTTATCGAGGGTCTTTGCTAAAACATCCATATTCGAGGGACATGACTGTTTTCTGAGGCAACAAGTGAGAGTACCCTAGAGGTGCATGTGTGCATAGTGTGTTTGATTGCATGCATTTTTGTCTTTGATTTTTTGGTTGTCTACTTGTTGGTTTTATCTTGCCATACATCCTAATTACTAACATTTGAATAAAGCAATAAAACTGCATAAAATAAATATCCTACACTATTACAACCATATTGAATAGAAATCAAATGTAAATACAAAACAAAATAAAAGAAGGGAAAATAAGTTTTTCGATCCAGGAAGAATGCACTCTTAGATTCTGCTCTTCTTCGCTTCTTTCGATTTTGGCCTGTAAGTTAGGATGAGACGCGCTATACTATTCTGCCTTTTCCTGCCTCTTTTAATTTGGAATGTTAGTGTGAGCAAGTAACCTTCGATTCACCCTTTGCTTCTTCTTTCGATTGTGGCCAGGAATTCAGTGTGGACACCCTTCGTTTCTCCCTTCTTGCTCCTTGATAATATATTAAGTTTTTGAAGATTTTCACACAATCAAGGTTTCTCCAACTATCAAAAACCTCTGGATGTGTTATCCAGCCCCTTAGATGTGTTATGGAGCCTCTTATTTATAGGTGAAGTTGGCTGAGGTTTAGGAGGGAAAACAAAAGAACTTGAACAAATTGGGTATACTGTTTTTGTAGCTTTCAAGGGGCAATATTTGTATGCCAAATTGGTGAAAATATAGGAGCAATGTAGCAGGACTGTTGTGCAGCAATTTTGGAGCATTATGACCAGTTCATCAGGCTTGGACTTGCAGCAAGAATCTTTGAATATTTCATCTTTTTGTTTTGACCTCATAGGTCCAACCTTCGACCAGACTCCTCTTCAGACAACAATATTTGTTTCCAATCGAAGTGTCTTTTGAATGGGCACTTTTTGTGCATCCTTCGAAGGGGCCAAATGTGTGCCTCTTGAATGGGTCACTAAAATATGTTATTCGAATGGGACATCCAAGTATTCCTTGCAGGTCCTTCGAATGGGCCACCAAACATGTCCTTCGAATGGGCCACCAAACATGTCCTTCGAATGGGACATCCAGGTATGTCTTGCAGGTCCTTCGAATGGGCCACCAAATATGTCCTTCGAATGGGACATCTAGGTATATCTTGCAAGTCCTTCGAATGGGCCACCAAATATGCCCTTCGAATGGAACAACAATTGTGCGTCATAGTGTAGAAATTGTGTGTCTAAGATTTTCAAGGGTGGAATCGAAGCAAGCTATTTCAAAGGGAGATATTATCCATTCGAAACTAGTATAAAAATATCCAATGCATGAGGGAAGTTCCTGCCTTGTGATTTGAAACAAATCAAATCAAACATGTATGGGGTCATTGCTTCAATCGAATCTTGCATGCAGGAGGCAACATGCTTTATGGATGCTAGCATGAAGGGAATCCATTTCCTTGTGCAGGCAGGCATGCAGGAGGCCCTTGCCTTGTGTATCATGTAGGAGGCCAATGCTGAAGGTGGATTCGAAGAAGACATGAAAGTGAATTTGAAGCAAGCATGGATGGAGTTATTTGTTCAATTGAAGCTTGTCCAATCGAGACAGGAATGTAGGCATCAAATGTCCAATCAAAACAGGCATTCAGGTAACCATTGCATTGTGAATCAAGAAAACATGTAAGGCCAATGGTGCAATCAAAAGATGTATGCAGGGAACCTAAATGCCCAAACGAGGCTTACATGCAGGAAGTCCCTACTTGGTGAATCAAAGGAAACCTTCAAAAGGCTATTTCTTTATGAATCAAAGGAAGATTTTAGAAGGTCATTTCCTTCCGAATCGAAGGAAACTAGTAAAAGGTCATTTCCTTTTGAATCGAAGGAAACTATTTCAAAGGGAAACCAAACCCAGTTGAAGCTAACATGGAGGAGAAAGTTCAGTCGAAGTTAAGCACTAATCGAAGCAAGCTCATTTTTCTTCAATTTTGTCAAAAAAAGTCAAATTTATCTGCTTTGCTCTTTCAATAGTTTCCTCCTTAACCTGATGCTTGGAAATACAATATGATCCATGGCAACTTGGGCTGATCAAGCCTTATGCAGCTTTGGCCCAGTAGAAATCTTGTGAGGAAATTCTTGAAAAATTGAGAGGGAAAATTTTGGGGTACAACAGCTGCCCCTGTTCAATCTTCTTAAACCTGAAGAGTTAGATTGACGAGTCTGCCATTCGTGACTTGAAGGTGGAAGATGATTGAACACTAGAGTGCCCAGAAATTTGCACTCGATGATGTGGTGGTTGATTGCATAGGGAATGGGCTTAAATATGCCATTTGGAGAGTTGTCGGAGATGGGCTTATAGATGCCACCCAAAAGTGATTGTTGACAAAAAATTAGACTAAGTCTAAGCTTGACTTCATCTGGAAAAGAATCAGAATAAATCTTTGATTGATTTAAACTAAACCAGAAGAAATTTCTACCGGAACAGAATCAAGATAAACCATTGATCGATTTAAATTGAACCAGAAAAGGTCTTGGAAAATCTTTAATTGGAAAAGAATCAGAATGAATCTTTGGAGCGATTTAACTGAACCATAGAAAGTTTCTATCGGAACGGAATCAGGATAAACCATTGATCAATTTAAACTGAACCAACAGAAATATCTACCGGAACGGAATCAGGATAAACCATTGATCAATTTAAACTGAACCAGCTGAGGTCTTGAGTAAACTTTAACTGGAAAAGAATCAGAATAAATCTTTGGAGCGATTTAACTGAACTAGAGAAAGAGTCTACCAGAATGGAATCAGGATAACCCATTGATCGATTTAAACTGAACCAGCAAAGGTCTGAAGGAAGTATTCGTCATGTAGATAGTTACCTCGTCCTATTTCGAGAATTGATCCACAATCAATTTGTTCACAGATAGTTGTCCTGTTTTATTTCAGGTATTAATCTTGAACTGAGAAGGAACCTGAGTAGGGTTGCTTCAGGATGAGTCAGTGTAAAACTTCATCTGGAAATGAGAAGGAACCCGGATAGGGTTGCTTCAGCTGGTCGAGTAGATAGTTGTCCTGTCTTGTTTCAGGTATTAATCTCTGATCTTAGAAAGAATGATAGTTTTCCTGGCTTGTTACAAGTATTAATCTTCAATCTGCTCATGTAGATAACTTTCCTGGCTTGTTTTAGGTATTAATCTATAATCGGTCGTCCACAAATAGTTGTCCTGTCTTGTTTTAGGTATTAATCTGGAACTTGCTTTTGTTGGTCGTTGAGATAGTTATTATGTCTGGTTTCAGGTATTAATCTTTGACCTTAGAAAGAAATATAATTTTCCTAGCTTGTTACATGTATTAATCTTCAATATGCTCATGTAGATAGCTTTCCTGGCTTATTATAGGTATTAATCTACAATCGATCGTCCACAGATAGTTATCCTGTCTTGTTTCAGGTATTAATCTGGAACTTTTTTTGTTGGTCGTTGAGATAGTTGTCTTGTCTGGTTTCAAGTATTAATCTCTGACCTTAGAAATAAATATAGTTTTCCTAGCTTGTTACAGGTATTAATCTTTAATCTGCTTATGTAGATAGCTTTCCTGGCTTATTACAGGTATTAATCTACGATTGGTCGTCCATAGATAGTTGTCCTGTCTTGTTTCAGGTATTAATCTGGAACTTTCTTTTGTTGGTCGTTGAGATAGTTGTCCTGTCTGGTTTCAGGTATTAATCTCTGACCTTAGAAAGTTTTCCTGGCTTGTTACATGTATTAATCTTCAATATTCTCATGTAGATAGCTTTCCTGGCTTGTTACAGCTACTAATCTACAATCGGTCATCCTCATATAGTTTTCTTGTCTTGTTTCAGGTATTAATATGGAACTTGTTTTTTTATTGGTCGTTGAGATAGTCGTCCTGGCTTGTTTCAGGAATTAATCTCTGACCTTTTGAAAATTGTTGTGGTATTTTCCAAAAAGGAATTTTGTTGATTGACTTTTTCCTGCAAGGAAGAGGGTTAGTTGCATGCAGATGTATGCATGGCTTGATGATGTTCTCAAAATAAATAAGATTAGGCTGTATGCGTTTATCATGTATGTAATATGATGCATGAAATGTGAAATGTTGTTGGAATGTATCTTTGTCTTTGAAAATAAATCCTTGACAAATATTGGGGAGTTTTGGGAAGTTAAATCTCGGATTGCCGTTGGGGATGAAGAGTATGCCCCTCTCCAGACCTTGTTTTAGAATGTTTCTGCTGGGGATTCCCGTCTTGTTGTTTGAAGAGAACTTGCTGGGGAATGTTGATTTTTCTTGAGAAGAAAAATATGTGGGGAGTGTTGATTCCTGCTTAGGGAAAGGAATTCAGGAGTTTTAGTTGTCCGTTTCTCTATCAGGGAGTTATCTCTTGATGGGGGAGGAAAGAAATTAATAACTTGTTAGGGATAAAGAAGTTAATTGTTATCTGGTTGTCTCCCAGGATTTGCAGCAACTCACTGGGGGTTGTAGAAAAGTTTACTGGGGGAGAGGGGTTGTGGTCCCTTGAGTTATAGTAGTTGGAGAGGCAAACTCAAGTTGGGGAATCTATATTTTGTTGGGGAAATAAACCTTGTTGCCAATCTGCTGGAGAGGTGTTTTATTTTGGCAGAACTCCTCGAGGATTATTGAGATCAACTCAGCTAGGAAGAAGGTTTTCCAGATATTGAAAGTCTGGCTGGGGATTTCCCTAATCCAACCTTGTGGGGATATCCATGAATTTGTCCTTGAGGGGTTTATACCTTTATCCATGAAGATTATTCTGTGGGGATAACCTTATAGAGATGACTCTATGGGGACTTGACTGAGGATCACCATATGAAAATTACTTTGTGGGAATTTGTCATTACCCCTAGTAGTAAGGGTTGTGTTTAATTCCCCAAGTGGTTCGGATACAGACCTGCCTCTGATTATTCACCATTTCTTGGGAGATTTTGTGGAATCTTGACTTGACTGCCCCAGACGAGTTGGACATAGACACGTCATGCCCCCTTGCTTATAGAAGATTTGTCATTAGAAGTGTCTTCCCATTTGAAGTGATTTTGTTCACTGAGAGAGTTTTTGTTCACTAGATATTCGTCGTGTGAATTTCTCCATTGTCAAACAATTAGCCATATGCAAACAGCGATATTTAAATATACAAAGTTTATGTTTGTCTTGAAGTTTTGAAATTGCATTTTTAGAAAATAAAAGGATTTTGTATAAATATGAATTCAATTCAGGATTTACAGTAAAGCCTTACAGGAGTCAGGATACCTTTGGTAACATTATGCTTTCAAACTAACCCATGCTTCAATTAGAACTTTTGAAGGGTTGTAGCGTATCCTGGCTCACAGTTTTAAGAAACAAAGGATAAGGCTCAAAGTTTATTTGTACCCGCCTATTCTTCGTGATGTTCTCCAATCCTTAACTCAGTTAATTGCACATTTGGATTCCAATTGAATCTGGAATGACGTTTTGGTGATGGTTCAGACAAGTTAAGTTTGTCGGAAAGCAGTCATTTTTGCAACATTTTTCACGTTGTCGAGGATTTTTAGTGACCTCTTTTGATTTATTATCCCTAATTTTTGTCTGACTGTTCTTGTTTTGAGGTTAAAGTCAGCGGGATGCCTCAGTTTTTTCTTAAGTCTCCTTCATAGGTTTATGACTTAGTAGGTTTTTCTTTTGAGAAATAATGAATGCCTATGTGATAGGGAACCATCACCGTCTTTTGATTCCAGAGGAATGTTTTTGATGTCATTCATTGTATACGAAGTGAAAATTTGTGACTGAACGCGCATTTGAAATAACTGAGAAACTACCCTGCGTTAGGTTTTGATTAAACGTTTTAATTTATGTGAAAAAGAAAACTCATACTTCTTAAGCTCAAAGGGGGTTGACTAGGGATTATCTTCCTTATAACTCCAGTGTTTAGGGTTTGAAAGAAACGCCTGTACATCATCAGTAAAGTCTGTCTAAAAGCGTATTGAATGAGATTATGGCATTGTTTTCGTCATCCTCCCTCTAAAGGCTTGCAACTTTTAACGAGAGCTCAATATCACGAAAAGGGAGTAAAAATCATAGCTTTAAGTATGATGAAAACGAAAGGATTAATTCAAGACAAACACATTCAATTCATTAATGAGAATAACCAAAGTCTGACATAAAGATAAATGTTTAAGGAAACAAAGAAATTACAACTGAAAGTCGAATAAACAAAAAATTTCTCCGCCTAGACCATCACTTCATATGGATGCCCTTGAGGGGTAATAGAAGTGCTCTAGTTGACCGTCTTTTGTAAACTCCAACACTCCTTTATCAATTAAGTCTTGAATTTTGTTCTTCAGATCCCAGCAACCATTCGTATCATGTCCAGGACTATTAGAATGGTATGCACACCTCTTATCAGGATGGTAACTAGGAGCAACATTATTAGGATTCCGGGGAGGAGCCTTTAACGTAATTAGCTCTGCCTTTAACATGTGTTGTAACACTTGAGCTAGCGACATGTTGATCCTAGTAAATTGTCTCTTAGGTACGATCTCCTTACGCTGATTCCCCTATCGTTGTTGGCGAGGTTGTTGTTGGGCTCGCGATGTGGCAGCAATTTGGAAAGGTCTACTCTCCATCAAACCGGCTTCTTGTCTTATGGGAGGCTGAATAATGACTTAATCCCCAATCTCGATTATTTGCTTCATACGGTTGCATCCGTCTTGATGAAGTTTGTTAACGAGGGCCCTTAGCTCTTCTTGTCCCTGAGCCAAGTTTTGGATAGGATCCATCTGACCCACCATTTGTCCCATCATCTAGATCTTCATTGTGGCTATCTCAGTTTGTAGCCGTTCCAACTGGTCATCCTTGTTGTCCTCAGGATTCTTCATGGTCATTCCCCTAGTGAGGAGTGATTTCACTTCTTCTTGCCCCTTAGATAGGTTCAATAACATTTCTTGAAGTTGAGAATTTTGAGTCTTAAAGTCCTTGATAGTCTGTTCTAGAGCCATCTCTATTGAAATAAACAGTAAGTGGATGAGAAACCCGTGTGAGGAAAACCTGCTGTGATGACATGCATGATATGTGGGTGCAATGTTTTCAAGGACTTAGAAGATTTAAATTTGTTTAGACAAAAGGAAAAAACATCAATATTATTAATTATTTCAAATTGATTACAACCATGCCTCTTGGGCTAACAAAGGAGGAAATAAAGCAAAATAAACTCCTAAGACAAAAAGGTCGAACGCATCCTCTTTGGCGCTATATAGGTGTTCAAGTTTCACTCTTCATGAAGTTGTCTCGTAATCTCTAAAACCTTCTTTTCACTTGCGTAGAACTGGGCTTCAAAGGTGTCTCGCTCTTCCTTCAGCTGGATCCAAGCTTTTTGCAAATCTTCAAGAGAAGTAGGCATGGTAGGATGAAGGATAGTATACGGGACATCTCCTTCAACAACTGGATCCATGATGATAGGTAAAATGGCAGGGTATGGCATACCAAGACTTTGAGCACGAGTTCGTACCCACTTAAGATAAGGCTCCAAAGGAATGGAATTCTTACGCCCCAATGTCTTGCTATCGACTTTGCTTACCATTCTCCAAGCTCGTATGAACCTTTGACGGTAGCCTTGGTCGTCGCCCTCATAGTCGAATACCAAACCTTGGATGAGTGCATCATGAGGACCATCTCTTCGTGCATACCCAAATTTTTGTAATGCAAGAGAAGGGTTATATGTGATACCTCCCCTAATGCCTAAGAGTGGGACATTAGGGAATTCCCCACAACGGTCAATGATGGTAGTGTCCTCCAAGGATCGAGAACACCAATAAATCTCAGAGTGTGTGAGTGACATCATCCTTTAAGACCATGTCAAGCCTTACTCGTTCTTTATCGTTGATCGAGGTAGGTGCAAAGTAAACCACCTAGAGAGTAAGGGAATGCAACACAAGAGAGTACCTCTTTTCTTCATGGTGCAAGTGTGGAAACAATGTAAGATGTATCCAAGCAAAGCAGGTATAGGATTACGGGAGAGGAAAACCATGATGGCATTTACATCTATGAATTGGTCCAGATTGGGAAATAGAACCAAACCATAGATTAGGAGGTCCAAGATATCTTCAAAACCTTGAAAATCCATATCCTCCCAGAAATAACGAGCCTTTTCCAACAGAAACTTGGCTAGGAAACCCTTAACTCCGCTTCTTATCTCCCAATTTTTTATAATGTCGGATCTCTTCAAATGTAAAGCTTCGGCAATGACTTCAGGATTTAGAGTCTCCTCTAAACCGGTGAATGGTATTTGATCCAGCACATGCACTCCTAAAAGTTGAGAGAACTCTTCTAATGTAGGCACCAACTGATAGTCAGGAAAGGTGAAGCAATGATGCATGGATCAAAGAATTGGAAGAGTACACACATCATTTCTTCTTGGAAATTTGAGGTAGCCAAGCTGAGAAGTCGACCATATTTCTTGGTGAAGGGAGAATCTCCAGGCACCCTTGATGCTAATTCTTGGAGTTGAGGATGTTCTTTCACGAAGTTGACTCAGATGGTATTCCTTCGAATGAGATTCATGGCCTACAAAATGAAGCAAAGATAAATTCCTAAATCCTTGAAATGGTTAGTGAGAATGCTTATGATGTTATAATGTTTATGATATTATGTACATGTGAAAAAAGCAAATAAACCATATACACACAAAGCAGATAAGTCCTTAGGTTTAGGCTTGCAATGGGGTTTGTAGGTAAGTACCCTCTTGAAGTTTAGTTGACTCAACTTGTCCTAGAATGTAACCGGGTTCTAGGGGATCTCAATATCACTGGCCTTTCTTTTAGGCATTATCTCAGCATAATCAATCTTTTCTTATGGCCGAGATATCTCAAAAGTTCGATCTCAATGAGTGTAGTATCGAGTATCAACCAATTTTCAGCTTTCCACCGAAACCGGCTATCTCACTAATTCCTAATGGCCAAGTTGTTCAATTAAGGTTCTAAGGTCAATTAGTGCTTCATGACACTGCACAGCGGCCCCGTATTCTCCTCAATCCAAAACAAGGGATACCGGTACCAAAAAAATGTGTCATACTAACGTAGCCATTGCTTTAACTATATCGGTGTATGCCGTACAGTTTCCATAATCTATTGCTACTTACCTAAAAGGTGCCCCAGATCCGGGTGGAGGATAAAAAACAAAGCCCAAACAAGGAACCATAATGTAAAGCATGCAAGTCAAACAAAGAAATAAAGTAAAGGTGATCTAGCCCTAAGGTAACCCCACTTTTCTACAATCCCCAGCAGAGTCGCCAGTTCTGTAACACGGTGGGAGAACTGACTTGGGTGTTTTATGTTTGATTGCAATGTTGCGGATAGCAAGAGTCGCCACTGACTTTTCTTTTATCCAATAAGGAAAGGGTGAAAAGAACAGGAAAGACCTTTGAGATTATTTTCTTGAGTTCGGGGGGTAGGTTATGAAAAGGGAAGGTGTTAGCACCCTTTTGATCCATAGTTATCTACGGGCTCTTAGTTGCTTGCTAGATCACTTGCTTTTGTTTGAAAATCTTCTTGTTGTGCGGGTTTGAAAGTATTTTGAAAACGTCTTTGTAATGATTCTCTTCTCTATAAGAATGCGTACAAAGTGTTGGTTTTGAAAAAAAGTTCAAAGAGATGTTTGTGGAAGATGTTTTTGAAATGGATTTTGAAAAGTGCCCTTGTAATAATTCTCGTCTCTATAAGAATGCGTACAAAGAGCTTTTACTTTTGAAAAATGTTTCAATTGAAAGTGTTGGTGTGAAAATGTTTTTGGTTGTGAGCAAGTAAGCAACTACGAGCATCCTACCTACTCAAAAGGTCCAATGTTCTTTTCCTCCTCCTTTAGATGTTTCTATCTTACTATTGATTTGGTAAGAAACCCCATCGTTGGATGTGAAGGGACGGGCGTGGGTCATTTGTATAGTCATAGAAGGCAACCTATGAGACACTCTAACAATTTCATTAGGGACTAGATCGTTTACCAAAGGCAACATTGAGGGTCATCGAGGGACTACAATCTTTTATCGAGGGTCTTTGCTAAAACGTCCATATTCGAGGGACATGACTATTTTCCGAGGCAACAAGTGAGATTACTCTAGAGGTGCATGTGTGCATAGTGTATTTGATTGCATGCATTTTTGTCTTTGATTTTTGGGTTGTCTACTTGTTGGTTTTATCTTTCCATACATCCTAATTACTTACATTTATATAAAGCAATAAAAATGCAGAAAATAAATATCCTACACTATTACAACCATATTGAATAGCAAGAGAATGTAAAGACATAACAAAATAAAAGAAGGGAATAAGTTTTTCGATCCAGGCAGAATGCACTCTTCGATTCTGCTCTTCTTGGTTTCTTTCGATTTGGGCCTGTAAGTTAGGATGAGATACACTCTTCGATTCTGCCTTTCCCTTCCTCTTTCGATTTGGAATGTTAGTGTGAGCAAGTAACCTTCAATTCACCCTTTGCTTCTTCTTTTGATTAGGGCCTGGAAGTCAGTGTGGACACCCTTCGTTTTTCACTTCTTGCTCCTTCGTTTGGACTATGAAGCAATATGGGCCTGCAAAGTAGCATGAGTGCATATCCTCCGTTCACACCCTCTTTGTCTTTCGTTTGGGACTGTGAAACAGTAAGGGAGCGAAGCCTGAGGCTTCGTTTCACACAAAACTCCTTCTTTCGTTTTGGGTCTGTACAGGTTAGTTCTACCATACATTTAGACAAGAAAAACAAACAAAAAGGCAGAAACGAAAAGTAAACAAATGTCATGTACATGCTCGAAACAAAAGGGTTAAGGTCAGGGGACTTACCTTGCTTCTGAAGTTGGTGCTTCTGGACCTTGAGAGATTGGACTGGATGCCCTGGATTTGAAGGAAAGAAACAAGTGTGGTGTTTCTTTGACTGGATTCGAAGGTCAAGAAGATTGAGGTTGTGTTTGTTGTTTCTGGATTCGAAGGAGAAGAACAGGTGTAGTGTTCCTTCTGCTGGATTCGAAAGAAAAACAAAGCGTGGGGTTGCTCTTGGATTCGAAAGGGACAAAAACAAAGGTATGGTCTTTTTATTCTGGGTTTGATAATGTATTAAGTGTTTGATGGTTTTCACATAATCAAGGTTTCTCCAGCTATCAAAAACCTCTGGATGTGTTGTCCATCCCCTTAGATGTGTTATGGAGCCTCTTATTTATAGGTGAAGTTGGCTGAGGTTTAGGAGGGAAAACAAAATAATTTGAACAAATTTGGTATACTATTTTTGTAGCTTTCGAGGGGCACTATTTATATGCCAAATTGGTGCAAATATAGGAGCAATGTAGCAGGACTGCTGTGCAGCAGTTTTGGAGCGTTATGGTCAGTGCATCAGGCTTGGACTTGCAGCAAGCATCTTTGAATATTTCATCTTTTCGTTTTGACCTCATAGGTCCAACCTTCGACCAGACTCCTCTTCAGACAACAATATTTATTTCCAATCAAAGTGTCTTTTGAATGGGCCCTTTTTGTGCATCCTTCGAAGGGGACAAATGTGTGCCCCTTGAATGGGTCACCAAAATATGTCCTTGGAATGGGACATCCAGGTATGTCTTATATGTCCTTCGAATGGGCCACAAAACATGTCCTTCTAATGGGACATCCAGGTATGTCTTGCAGGTCCTTTGAATGGGCCACCAAATATGTCCTTCGAATGGGACATCCAGGTATGTCTTGAAGATTTTCAAGGGTGGAATCGAAGCAAGCTATTTCAAAGGGAGATATTTTTCATTCGAAACTAGTATGAAAATAGCCATGCATGAGGGATGTTCCTGCCTTGTGATTTGAAACAAGTAGGAAAGAAACCTTTGCTTCCTAGATCGAAACAAACACTGTAAGGGGCCATTTCTTTGTGAATCAAAGCAAACATGTAATGGGTCATTGCTTCAATCGAAGCTTGCATGTAGAAGGCCACTTGCATTGTGGGTTCTAGCATGAAGGGAAGCCATTGCCTTGTGCAGGCAGGTATGCAGGAGGCCCTTGCCTTGTGCATCATGTAGGAGGCCAATGCTGAAGGTGGATTCGAAGAAGACATGAAGGTGAATTCGAAGCAAGCATGGAGGGAGTAATTTGTCTAATCGAAGCTTTTCAAATCGAGATAGGCATGCAGGCATCAAATGTACAATCAAAACAGGCATGTAGGAAACCATTGCATTGTGAATCAAGCAAACATGTAAGGCCAATGGTGAAATCGAAAGATGTCTGTAGGGAACCTAAATGCCCAAATGAGGCTTGCATTTAGGAAGTCCCTACTTGGTGAATTGAAGGAAACCTTCAAAAGGTTATTGCCTTCTGAATCAAAGGAAGCTTTCAGAAGGCCATTTCCTTCTGAATTGAAGGAACTAGTAAAAGGTCATTTCCTTTTTGAATCGAAGGAAACTGTTCCAAAGGGAAACTAAACCTAGTCGAAGCTAACATGGAGGAGAAAGTTTAGTCTAAGTTAAGCACTAATCAAAGCAAGCTCATTTTTCTTCAATTTTGTCAGAAAAAGTCAAACTTATCTGCTTTACTCTTTCAATAGTTTCCTCCTTAACCTGATGCTTGGAAATCCAGTATGATCCATGGCAACTTGGGTTGATCAAGCCTTGTGCAACTTTGGCCCAGTAGTAATCTTGTGAGGAAATTCTTGAAAAATTGAGAGGTCAAATTTTGGGGTACAACAACAATTGATTGAGTCCTTATCCAAATTATTCAAGCATTATCCAAACCAATTTTCCATTTATGGCACAAAGTTACCATTTCCATTTTGGTAAAGCATTACTTTTACAAAGGTCAACTCTCCTTGAGCTCCTAACTTATTGTCTCTGTCCACACTCAAGATAAATGATCAGAAGCAAACATGGTTAAAGTGCCTAACCACTCTATATGTTTGTACCTTCTACCTTGAAACCACATTTCTCACATTTCTTCAAAATCAAGAAACCTAGCCATAACCCTATAACTCATAAATACCTTGTGAAAAATATCTCTATAATTTTGCTTATAGATACACAAGTTATTTGCAAGAAAAGACAAAAGCTCAAGCACCCTTAAACCTCCCACAACTTCTGCAACCCATAACTGACCATAACTTGACAGTTTTGAGCTTCAAACCCCCAAATTTAAAACTACTCATGCATTTTCAAATCTAATCATCCATACACTCTCTATACATGATAACAAAGCCATCCCAACACTTGTTACATTTCTGTAACCTCCTTTTCATCATTCACCATTTTCAAACATCAAGCTTGCAGGTTGACTTGAGTAGGGAGATTCAGGGAATTTCAAAGCAAAGTAGGAGTTGCAACACACTCAAGAAGGTCCACACAAGCTAAACAAATCATTAGGACACCTCAAAGCTTGCTTAAAATCCATACACAAATCCATCTGTAAGAGGTAAGTTTTATAACTTCAATATCTTGGTACAACCATCCTTTGTGCATACATTCTGAAGTAAAAATGTAGATATCATTTCCCTAAAGCTAACCATGTCCATAGTTTTCATTTATATTGACTGTGTGTAGAGAATTTTAGATTTGAACTTTCTGAAAAAATTAGGTTTCAATTTAGGGCTAGCAAAATCAATCTTCATCTTTGACTTTTAGCTTACATAAGTTATATGGTTGGATTCGTGGTGAAAAAATACACAAATTTCATGTTTACATTTTGTAATTTCATTGAGAAATGAGTGAGATACAAATTTAAAAAATGGTGTTCCAGTCATGGGCACGAGGAAGAAGATGAACATGTCTTTAGGAACATATTTATAATATATATTTATGGTTTTGTATTAATAAACAAATGTATATCCGCCGCAGTGGTAAAGCGCGTGCCTGTTAACCTTTGGGACCTGAGTTCGAGTCCTAATGGTACCCTTTTGTATTTTTTGCCACATATTTGTTACAGATTCAGCGCGCTTGGTTCCTATGAGTCCACCATATACCCTCATCTCATCACCACATGATCAACATCTGTTTGCATCCAGCGCTTCATAAGGCAAGACTATGGTGCATCATCACAAGCCATCCACACAGGATCCATACAAAGCGCAGGGCCTCCCTGAAACTGGGCCTTGTCCTTTTTTTGCTTTGCCTCACCCCCTATTTACTTACAACCACGCAGCCCACTTGTTTTTATTTATTTATTCCGATTACAAAACAAAAACAAGCTTTTGGGCCTAACAAAAATCTGTTTTTTACTTTTAAACCACCTTTCTCACTTTCATGCCTCCTGACTTAATTTTATTATTTTATTTTATTTTATTTTCTTTATTTTTATTATTATTAATATTTATTATTATTACTTTTACTAATAAAAAATACCAAAAAATATTTTTTTATTTATTTAGGTATTTAGCATATTTTTATTTTACTTCTTTTAGACAAAAAAAGACCAAAAAATATTCCTTTAATAAATTTCATATTTTTTAATTAAATTAATATTAGACTTAGGTTTATGTTAGTTTCTTTTTCTAATTAAAATTAACCTAGAGATTAGGAGTTGTAATTAATCAATTTCTTTCTTTAAATTGGTTTAAATACTTTAAGACCTTAAACCCTAAAAAAATTATTTTTTTAGTTAAATTTCTTTCTCAAAATAATTAGGGTTTAGCTTTGTCAAATTAATTCAAATCAATTAACTATTCTCTTCTTAGTTTAATTAGGTTA
Source organism: Vicia faba (assembly GCA_948472305.1). NCBI lineage: Eukaryota > Viridiplantae > Streptophyta > Magnoliopsida > Fabales > Fabaceae > Vicia > Vicia faba. The sequence goes on from OX451736.1 coordinate 767,552,175, forward strand.
AAAACTTTTTTCATAACAAAAACTCAAACAAAATAATCTCATTTTCTTTTCACATTACCTTCACATTCGTGTAAATTATTTATTCAATTTCAATATGGTTGTAATAGTAAATTAGGTTTTTATTTACTTGCTCCCCCGTTTGTAAATTTGTACCCCCATCCCTAAATGATGTAATAGTGTAGAATTTTATATTTTCGCAATTTATTACTTTAAATATAAATGCTAGTAATTAGGGTTTGTATGGCAAGACATAAAATCAACAACTAGTAAACCATAATTCTAGAACGAAAGCATGAAAACAAACACTTCACACACTTGCACCTCTAGGGTTAACCTCACTTTTTGCCTTGAGAATAAACAGTTACGTCCCTCAAACGTGGGATACTTTAGCAAAAACAATAAAAAACAAGAGCGTAGTCCCTCGATGACCCTTCCATGTTGCCTTCAGTAAACGATCTTAGACCCTTACGAACAAATTGCTAAGGTATTCTACAATGTTGCCTTCTATGACTGTATGATAACTCACGCTTGTCCCTTCACATCCAATGATAGGGCTTCTTATCAATCATTGGTAAGATAGCAATATCTAAAGGAGGAGGAAAAGAACTAAGACTCTTTGAGTAGGTAGAATGTTCGTAGTTTCTTGCTCACAACCATATTCAAAAACATCTTTCAAACACACCAACACTTTCAAATGAAATATTTTCAAAAGTCAACACTTTGTATGCATTCTTATAGAGATGAGAATCATTACAAAGTTCGCCTAAACAAGGGCACTTTTCAAAAATACTTTCAAACCAATCACAAACATATTTCAAACAAAGTATTTCAAAGTGTGATAGCAACTAAGAGCCCGTAGGTAACTACGAATGAAAAGGGTGCTAACACTTTCCCTTTTCATAACCTACCCCTCGAACTAAAAAAAAATTCTTAAAAGGTCTTTCCTGTTATTTTCACCCTTTCCTTTATTGGATAAATGAAAAGTCGGTGGCGACTCTTGCTATCCACAACAATTGCAATAAAACATGAAACACCCAAGTCAGTTCTCCCACCGTATTATAGAACTGGCGACTCTGCTGGGGATGTCCTTAAAAGTGGGGTCGCCTTAGATACTAGATCACCTTTAAATGATTTGATTGTTTGATTTGATTGCTTTATATTTTGGGACCTTGTTTGGGTTTTGTATTGATCCTCTACCTGGATCGGGGAACATTATTAGCTAAGTAGCAATAGATCGTGGGGACTGTGTGGGGTATACCGACATGGTTGAAGCAATAGCTACGTTAGTGTGACACATTTGTTGGTACCAGTGTCCCTTGAGTCTAGTCAAGGAGAATACGGGGCTACTGTGTGGTGTCATGAAGCACTAACTGGCCGTAGAACCTTTAATTGAACAACTTGGCCATTAGGAAGTAGCGAGATAACCGGCTTTGGTGCAGTTCAAAGTTGGTTGATACTCGATGCTACACTCATTGAAATTGGACTTTCGGGATATTTTGGTCGCTAATAAAGAGGCTTGCGCTGAAACAATGCCCGATGGAGAAAGATTAGTGATATTGAGATTCCCTAGAACCCGATTACTTTCTAGGATAGGTTGAACAACCTAAATTTCAAGAGGGTACTTACCTATAAACCCCATACAAACCTGAACCTAAGGACTTGTTTGTGTGCTTGTTTGTACATAACCTCATAACACCATACCATGGCATTTTCACTAACCATTTCAAGGACTTTGGGATTTATCTTTATGCTGTTTTGTAGGACATGGCTTCCACTCGCAGGAATACTATCCAAGTCAATATCGTAAGAGTTCCTCCTCAACTAAAATAGTTAGTATCAAGGGTTTCTGAGAATTCTCCATTCACCAAGAGACATGGTCGACTTCTCAATCTCGTTACCTCAAGCCTTGATGAAGACATGATGTAAGTGCTCTTTCAATTCTTTGACCCTTTACACCATTACTTTACATTTCCTGATTACCAATTAGTGCCCATCATGAAGGAGTTTTCTCAAATCTTAGGAGTGCCTATTCTTGATCAATTACCCTTCACCGGTATTGAGAAAGACCTAAGACCTGAGGAGATTTCTCTAGCTTTACATTTGCAACGGTCTGACGTTATGGCAAATTGGGAAACAAGAAGTGGTGTTAAGGGTTTTCTAGCCAAATTTTTGTTTGAGAAGGTTTAACTCTTTTGGGATACTCTGGATTTGCAAGTTTTGAAGAGATTTTGGCCCTTCTAATTTATGGGATGGTACTATTTCCTAACCCAGACCAACTCATAGATGTGAATACGATCAAAGTTTTTCTATCTCGTAACCCAGTGCCTACCTTACTTGGAGACATTTTGCACTCTCTTCACACTCTCACCATGAAGAGAAGGAGGACCATTATGTGTTTCACTCCTCTGTTGGCTATATGGTTTATTTCGAACCTTCCTCGATCTATCTTGAAGAATGAGCATGGCATGAGATAGTCTTGTAGGTTGGTGTCACTTTCACCCTCAGATATTCATTGGTGTTCTCGATCTTTGGATGATGTTATCATTATTGATCATTGTGGGGAATTCCCTAATGTCCCTCTCTTTGGCTTTAGGGGAGGTGTCACCTATAATCCTTGCTTGGCTCTACGACAGTTTGGGTATGCTCGAAGGGATGACCCTCATGACGTGCTTGTCTAATGAATTATATTTGATTATGAGAACAATGTCCAAGGTTATCGTCAAAGATTTGTATGAGCTTGAGGCATGGTGAACAAGGTTGATAGCAAGATGTTGGGACATAAGAACTCCATTCCTTTGGAGCCTTATCTCAAGTGGGTGCAAGCTCGCGCTCAAAACCTCATGATGCCATATGAAGCCATCTTACCTATCATCATGGAGCCTATTGTCGAAGGAGATATTCCCTACACTATTCTTCATCCTGACATGCCTACTACTCTCAAGGAGTTGCAAAGATCGTGGATTCAACTTAAAGGGGAGCGAGACACCTTTGAAACCTAATTCTACGCAAGCGAGAAGAAGGTTTCGGAGCTCACGAGACAACTTCATGAAGAGCCAAGTTTGAATGCCTACATTGCACCAAAGAGAATGCGCTCATGGGAAGCTTGAGTTTCTTTTTGATTTAGTATTTTATTTTGTATTATTTTGCTTCTTCCGTTGTAATCCCAAGAGGCATCTTTTGTAACTGTTTGAGCTTATTAATACAATTAATTGTTGTTCCTTCTTTGTTTAAACAAATTTAAATGTTAAAGGTCCTTGAAAACATTTGCATTCATATTACATGCATCATAACATAAGCAGGTTTTACAACACAGGTTTCCTCATCTTTCTGCTGTTTATTTCAGTAAAATGGATCTCGAGCTGACAATGAAGGACTTGCAGACACAAAATTCTCAATTTCAAGAAACCTTTCTCAACTTGGCCCAAGGGCAGCAAGACCAAGAAGATGGATTTAATCAACACGGGGAAGATATTCAAGGGCCCCGTTCGACAAGTTCAAGTGGTAGAAGACTCCTCTGAGGAGGATGAGAATTAGGATGAAAACACAAGGAGCACCCATGCTTGGGGTGGTAACAACCCAATCTCTGAGGATGGGGACTTTTTTGACGAACAACATCCATCGGCCGAAGACAAGTATAAGAAACTGGAGGACAAATTGAAGGCTATGGAAGTTTAAGCTATGCCTAGCTTAGATTTTGGTGATTTGTATTTGGTTCCTGGGGTGGAAATCCCCCACAAATTTAAGATTCTAGTTTTTTCCAAGTAAGATGGCGTTTCGTGCCCGAAGCTTCACTTGAGATCTTACGTCCATAAAATTCAACCGCATATCGTTGATAAGAAGTTGTGGGTGAACTTCTTTCAAGAGAGTCTGTCTGGGGCTCAATTGGAGTGGTTTTACCAGTTAGAGGGCTCTAACATCTATACCTGGGAAGACCTGTCCACCGCCTTCTATCGTCAATATTAGTACAATACCGATCTGGTGCCAACTAGAGTACAATTACAAGGAATGACCATGGATTCCAATGAAGGCTTCAAAGAGTACGCACAGAAATGGAGAGATCTGGCAGGTAGGGTGCAACCACCATTGACTGATAGGTAGTTGGTGGATATGTTCATGGGAACATTGACTGGACCATTTTTCAACTTGTTAATAGGGAGCTCATCATCTGTTTTCATTGAGTTAATCTTGACTGGCTGAAAAGAGGTGTCCAATACCTAATGGACAACTATGAGATCCTATTCGAAAGAACTCCATCTGTAAAAAGTTTGACTGAAGTTGTACCTTAAGAAATTGAAGACATATCCATCATGACTTTCTCCAACAAGGCTATTAGGATCACTTTAAAGGGTCCTATTAGGGTTTCCAATGAACCAAATATAGCTCCATTAATGATTACTACCGCTGGGCTAGTCCCTTATTCTTCCGATAAAGATGTGTCCTGGAATTATGGCGCTGAAGTATACTACCATGGTATTAGATAAGACTCCTGGATTGTTAAAGACAAGACTGCTGATATTACCAACATTATTGGCTCTAGTAAGGTGACAAGAACAGGGAGAGTCTTCTCTCCTAACATTTCACCTCTAACCACCACAGCTACACATGTTCGCATTACTATTGACAGACCTAGTACTGATGTTAGGGGCAAAGGAAAGATGATTGAGCCTTCCAAGATGGAGGCGCCCGCCACCCAAGAGATGGAGGAGATTTTGAAGATCATAAGGAAAAGTGATTATAAGATAGTAGAGCAGTTGGGGAAACCCCCTCTAAGATTTCAGTGATATCTTTATTACTTTGTTCTGATGCGCATGCTCAAGCCTTGATAAAATTTCTGAAAAAAGCTCACATTCCTCAATAGAATACAACCGATCAGTTTGAAAATTGTGTAGCTAGCTTGACTGCTGATAATGGATTGGGATTCTCGGATACTGATTTAACTCCAGCCGAAAGAAATCACAACAAGGCTTTACATGTCTCTATTTAATGCAAAGGAACCACTCTATCCCATGTATTGGTGGATACTGGGTCCTCTTTAAATGTCTTACCCAAGGGTGCCCTAGATCGGTTGGATTACGAGGGTTAAGTGTTGAATCCAAGTGACATAGTGGTAAGAGCTTTCGATGGATAAAAAAGGATGGTACATGGAGAGGTTGACCTCCCCATCAAAGTTGGTTCCCAAACATCCAACTCGACTTTCTATGTGATGGACATCCGTCCTGCCTACTCTTTCCTACTTGGACGCCCCTGGATACATGGGGCAGGAGCAGTGAATTCTACATTTCATCAAAAGCTAAAATATCTGATCAAGGAAAAGATGGTTACCGTCTATGGTGAAGAAGAGTTTATGGTCAGCCATCTGAATTCATTTAAGTATGTTAAGATGGATAGTGAGTTCATAGAAACTCCTTGTCAAGCCTTAAAAGTGGTTTCTCCCATGGTTGCTGCTGCCAAGGCTACTCCTGAGGTTCCAAAAGCTGTTAAAGATGTGCCTAGGATGGCTTCCCTCAAAGATGCTCGTGCTGTGGTTGAAGATAGAGGTTATACCATTTGGGGACAACATCCTAACATCCCTTTCAAATCATACAAAATTGGTTTAGGTTTCACTGCCAAAGCTCAAAAGGAGGTCATACGTGCTCGCATAGGGAAACCACCTCTTCGCATCAATAATCATGAAGTGAATGCTCTTGAAGACTCCGACAATGGTTGTGATTTTGATGACTGGATCTACCCAACTGCCGGTGAAGGACTCGACAACTGGCGCGCCAAGGACTTCATTCCAATCTCCTTCAGCAAGGAGTAATTACCATTTACTGTTTTATTAATTTAATAACTTTGTCTATAATTTTATTGAACTAATGACTTTAAGCCATGTGCCATACCCGGGGCACCTTGGTCCATTTGTTAAGGGTTTGTTCATTTTCATATTCCATATGATCATTTAATGAAAAACATTAAACTCTTTTGCATTCAAATTTTGTGCTCATTGTCTTTCTTTCACTTTATTGCATTTTCAAAATAGCCATGTGTGATACGGTGGGAGAACTGACTTGAGGGTTTTGTGTTTTATCTCAAATGTTGTGGTTAGCAAGAGTCGCCACCCACTTTTCTTTTATCCAAAAGGAAAGGTGAAAAAGCACAGGAAAGACCTTTGAGATTGTTTCTTGAGTTCGGGGGGTAGATTATGAAAAGGGAAGGTATTAGCACCCTTTTCTTCCATGGTTTTCCATGGGCGCTTAGTTACTTTCTAGATCACTTGCTTTTGTTTTGAAATTGTGATTTGTGTGGTTTTGAAAGTATTTTGTAAAAGAGGCCATTGTTTAGGCAATCTTTGTAATGATTCTCGTTCGTAAGAATGTATACAAAGATGTTTGTCTTTTTGAAAATGTTTTCTATGTTTGTAAGACGTTTTGAAATGTGTGTGTTTGTTTTGGAAAATAGCAAGGATAGTTGTTTTGAAATGGAGCAAGTAACTAGAAGTAATCTACCTACTCAAATGTCTTTCTTGTTCATTTTATTTTCCTTTGATATTGTTGTCTTACCATTAATTTAGTAAGCAACCCTATCTTTGGATGTAAACGGGACGGGCGTGGGTCATCGTACAACCATGATTTAGCAATGTTTGCAAAGTATCTTGGCATTTTTTGAGGGACCAAGATCATTTTGTAAGGCAACTTTGAATAGCGTCATCGAGGGACTATGATCTTATACTTGTTTGTTTTGTCAAGATACTTCGCATGCGTAATATGGCCATTTTTGTGTAAGGCAACCAAGTGGAGTAACCCTAAGGGTGCTTGTGTGCAAGTGTGTTATTTTCATGCTTGATTTTGTCTTGGATTAGGGTTTTCTATTTGATTGATTTTATCTTGCCATTCAAACCCTAATTACTAGCATGTTATATGAAAGCGGTAAATTGCATAATTTAAAGATTACTACGCTATTACAACATTTTATGGGAGGGGTATACAAATTATGAATGGGGATTTGCAATAATGTAAACCTAATTTAATCTATTACAACCAAATCGAATTTATACAAGTATTTGAATACATAATGTACAATATAAATTAAATATGTAATGGTATGCATATGCAAGAAAAAAGATTTTGTTTTGTTTTTTATATGAAAAAGGGTTTTTGAACTAAACCTAATAGTTTAAGAAAAGGAAGTTATTTTTAGAAATTGGTTAATCCTAATTTCTAACTTGTTAAAAGAAAATAAAGTTCTTTAAGTATTATTTTTGTGTATTTTGTATTAAAAATAATAAATAATATTTTGTGAAAATATTTAGTCTTTTTTATATGTCAAAATAAATATTTACAAGTATGAAGAAAAAGGAATAAAAATATATCTAAGTCTATTTTATTTTACAAGTTTATTTAAGAAAAATAGTTAGTATATAATTTAATAAAAATATTTTTTATGTGAAAGTAAAATAAAATAAACAAAATGCAATATTTATCATGTTTTATATTTTTTATGCTAAAGAAAAATATTTAATGAAATAAACAAAAATAAAATAAATGAATGAAAATAAATTGGGCCAGGGGTGTCCTGAGTAATTAGGAGGTAATATTAGAAAAAAACATAATCCCAAATGAACCAAGGCCCAGTGCTGCATAGTGACCAAAAAAATAGCAAAAATATGAGAAAATATGCAAAAGGCAGGCACCAAGGCTCAAACCCATGACTTAGCATTTTCAGCGCGCTGCCTTGCCACTAGGGTGGCTGTACATCCATTAGTTCATATGAAACTAAAAATAGATAACACAAAATGCTTCCTTGCCCTGTACTTCATCTTCTTCCTCAAGCTAGCCTGAACCTCTGTATCTTTCTCATTTCTCCATGAAAATGGAAACTTCAAACATGAAAATGGTAGTACCCTTTCCCACAATTTCAACCATGTAATCATGTAAACCAATAGTCAAAGATCAAACCTAATTTCAATGGCCCTAATTTCAATCCTAATTTTTACAGAAATTTAAAATCTAAAATTCTCTATGCACAATGAATATAAATGAAATCTATGAACATGGTTGGTTTTAGCACAAAGATATCTACATTTTATCTTCACAAATCGAGACCAATAGATGCCTGTATGAAGAGATAGAAGTTAGAGTTCTTACCTCTTTCAGCTGAGATCGTGAATGGAGTTTGAGTGAGTTTTATGAAGGTCTGAAGATCCCTTTATCTTGCCTGGACCTCCCTGAGTATATTCCAACCTTTACCTTGTCTTGAAAGTGCTTGAATCTCCCTATCCAAGTCAGCCTGGAAGCTTGAAAAACAAAAATGGCAGATGGAGAAAGAGGAGATACAGTGAAGGGGTGATGGTATGGAACACTTAGATATGATGTAGGTTAAGTGTTTAGGTGATTAGAACTTGAAAAGCACGAGTAGATTTTTGGATTGCTATGCTTGATGCAAAATTGCAAGTTATGGAAGGTTTTTGGTGATAGAGAGTTTGGGAGAGTTTATGGCCTTTTGCAATCGTGTGTTAGGTTGTAATGTGTTTGTGTATAAGTATAGAGAAGGTTTCAAATTAATTCCTCAATAGATTTCTGAGTTATAGGCTTTTTGCTCTATTGCTTGCCTTTTAAGAAAAGTGAGGAGATAACTCTCTACATGCTTGTATAGGCCTGGTTTGAGTTGGTACACGTCCTAGACACTTTGATTTTGATTTATAGGACTTGTGTATGCAGAAAAACAAATGCAAGGCTCAAGGAGTGAAAATTTGCAAAAGTTATGCTTTATCAAAATGGAAATGACACCTTTGTGCCAAAAACGGAAATGTTCATGTACAAAGCATTGAATGCTTGGCTTTAGGGCATTAAACCTTGTGAAACTCATTAATGGTGGATTGAAAAATGATTTTGAGGCCTGTAGAGCATGGATTATGCAGCCTAGGTTCAGATTTGAATTTTGTTCTTCATGAAATTGCTTGAAATCAAAGTGAGAAATTGCCAACTTCATCTCTTCGATTCTCCCTACTCAAGAATGATCTCAAGGAGTTCTTGGACATTTTGAAAAGCTTGCAATGTGCTCTGTAACTCATGTTTGAAATTCTTTTCAAGATTCCTCTTGAAACTAGGTGAAAAGTTGTCATGAAGTTAGGTCAAAAACCTGCCTAAATTAGGGCAAAATTTCACTAAGTTATTTTAGTTCATAGGCATGTATTCACAAAACTATATCTTGAGATCCAAGCATCTTTAGGGAAAAACGTGTGAAGAAAAGTTGTAGATTTCATGGAGATCTACAACTTTCATGGGAACTTTCTTTGGATCTTCTTGCATCATGGTGGAAATTTGGCTTAAAGTTGAGAAAAAATAAGAAATTTTCTATACTTAGAAAAATTTCTAAGTTAAGAAAATTTCAAATTTCAAAACAAAATCTTCAATCTTTGATTTCTTGATGAAAAAGTTTCACATTTTGACATTTTTTGATGAATTGTGATCTTTGGCACTTGATTTTGACCAAAAAGTCAAAGTTTGACTTTTCAGTATACAATTGACTTTTGATCAGTTGACTGCAAATTTCATCTGTCAATCCAATGGATTTGCAATGTTTTAAACCATGTCATTAGGTCATGATGATGCAATTGAGACCTTGAAATCATGCTTCAAACCAATTGGTCATTTGCTAGGTCAAAAATCAGAAATTGCCCTTTCTTAGTCAAAACCCTAATTTTGACCATTTTGCCCTTTTGATGATTTGATCAAATTTATTGAGGAATTGTTGTCCAAACTTGATCAAATGATACATGTGAGTATAAAATGTTGATGTGGATAAAAAATTATGAAGTTTGACTGTAAATTGGACATGGTTGACTTTTTCCCCAATACAGTTGATTTTTAGGTCAACTGTCCAATTGACTGAGCAAAAATGTGATTCAAAGCTTGAAACTTGACATGAGTAATCTTAGGGGTCCATGATGATACTTTAGAGTCATATGAAGCATTTATAGTCCAAAAATCCTTGTGAAAACTCAAACTCTAATTTTGGGTTATCAGTGCATGATGAGATGTCTTGAGCTGATCAAACCCTAATCCAGTCTTGAGTCAAAGAGATCTTGTGAGAAAAGTCTTGATAAATGAGAGGGAAAATTTTGGGGTACAACACCATGTATCTTACACACACACACGCACACGCATTTGCAGATCCTCATCCACTCTGGATCTCGTTGACAACGATTCCGCTATTGCCATATATGACTTTGAACATCCAATCTACCAAGCCGAATACGAAGGCGAAGAAGATTGTGAAATACCCGGGGAATTAGCCAGACTTCCGATGCAAGAGGAGAAGGCCATTCAAACACATGAAGAGCCAGTTGAAGTGATTAACCTATGTACTGAGAAAGATAAGAAAGAGGCCAATATCGATGCCAACTTGGAAGACGGTATCAAAGACAGATTGATGCAGATGTTGCACGACTATGTTGAGGTGTTTGCTTGGTCCTATGAAGATATGTCGGGGCTTGATACTGACATTGTGGCTCATCGTCTACCAACAAAGGAAGATTGTCCTCCAGTCAAGCAAAAAGTTTGTCGTATGCGGCCAGACATGTCTGAAAAGATAAAAGCTGAGGTAATGAAGCAATTCAATGCAGGTTTCCTAGCAGTGACTTCATATCCCCAATGGGTGGAAAATGTGGTCCCCGTGCCAAAGAAGGATGGAAATGTCTGTATGTGTGTTGACTATAGAGATTTGAATAGGGCAAGCCCCAAAGATGATTTCCCACTACCGCATATTGACGTCTTGGTCGACAAAACTGCTCAACATAAAGTCTTCTCCTTCATGGATGGTTTCTCTGGCTATAATCAAATCAAAAGTGCTCCCGAAGACATGGAGAAAACCTCTTTTGTTACATAGTGGGGCACTTTTTGTTGCAAGGTCATGCCTTTCGGTTTAAAGAAAGCATGGGCAACCTATCATCGAGCTATGGTAGCCCTATTCCATGATATAATCCATCATGAAATAGAAGTGTACGTTGATGATATGATTTCAAGGTTACAAACCGAGGAACAACACCTTGATCATCTTCACAAGCTGTTTGAAAGATTGAAGAAATATAGGCTAAGGCTGAATCCCAACAAATACACCTTCAGGGTAAGATCTGGGAAACTCTTAGGGTTTGTCGTCAGTGGAAAAGGTATTGAGGTTGACCCTACAAAAGTCAAATCCATACAAGAAATTCCAGCTCCCTGTACTAAGTAGGAGGTTAGGGGTCTTTTAGGTCGGCTCAACTACATTTCTCGATTCATATCTCACTTGACTGCTACTTGTGAGTCAGTCTTCAAACTCTTGAAGAAAGATCAAGTAGTCAGATAGAACAACGATTGCTAAGCATCCTTTGATAAGATCAAGGAATATTTACAGGAACCTCCCATCCTGATGCCTCCAGTTGAAGGAAGACCTCTGATTATGTACTTGACTGTATTAGAGAACTCAATGGGGTGTGTGTTGGGCCAACATGATGAGTCTGGCCAAAAAGAGCATGCAATATACTACCTGAGCAAAAAGTTTACGAATGTGAAACAAGATATTCACTACTCGAGAAAACTTGATGCGCTCTGGCATGGGATGCTCGCCGGCTAAGGAAGTATATGTTGACTCACATCACTTTGTTGATTTCTAAGATGTACCCTATCAAGTACATCTTCGAGAAACCAGCCCTCTCTGGATGAATAGCTAGATGGAAAATGATATTGATTGAATATGATATCCAATATACTACACAAAAGGCCATCAAAGGAAGTGTGCTGGAATATCATTTGGCCCATAAAGCTATTGATGACTACCAATCTATGAACTTTGAATTCCCAGACGAGAATATCATGCTGATAACTGATTGTGAAAAGCCTGGACCATATGACGGACCTGAACAAGGATCTCGATGGACTATAGCTTTTGATGGGGCTTCCAATGCTTTGGGTAATGGAGTTGGTGTTGTGATTATTTCTCCTGAAGGTTACCATACAACTTTCAATGCCAGACAATTCTTCGACTGTACATACAACATGGCTGAGTATGAGGCTTGCATCTTGGGTCTTAGGGCTGCCATTGACCTAAGAATCAAATTATTAAGCGTATATGGAGATTCAACTTTAGTAATCAGTCAAGTTAAAGGAGAGTGGGATACCAAACATCCTAATTTGATCCCCTACAAAGAGCTTATGTTAACCATGATCCCATACTTTGAGGAGGTTACCTTTGAACACTTTCCAAGAGAAGAAAATCAGTTGGCGGATGCCTTAGCAACAATATCATCCATCTTCAAGGTCAAGTGGGACAAAAAAGCTCCTAGAATTACAATTGAAATATTTGCCGAAGCTGTACACTGTTGTGAGATTGACATTAACGAGGAGAAACCATGGTACCATGAAGTGAGGAGATATCTAGAAGCACAAGAATATCCTGAAGGAGCTTCCATCAACGACAAGAAATTCCTGCGAAGGTTTTCAGCCAAATTCTTCCTAAGCAATCCACGACTCACTCTGCTCCATTGTATGGACAAGAAGGAGGCAGAGAAAATCATGGAGGACATGCATGATGGTATCTTTGGAACTCACTCTAGTGGACACACTATGGCCAAGAAGATTCTGCGGGCTGGTTACTATTGGTCGACCATGGAAACTGATTGGCACCATCAGTTGAAGACTTGCCACAAGTGTCAAATCTACACCGACAAAGTCCATGTTCCTCCAATTCCTTTGAATGTCATGATTGCTCCGCGGCCATTTGCAATATGGGGCATATACATGATTGGAGAGATCAAGCCCATAAATTCTAATGGACATCGTTTCATCCCAGTTACCATTGATTACTTCACCAAATGGGTCGAAGCTGCCTCATTTGCTCCAGTTATAAAGAACATAGTAGCCCGATTTATCAAGCATAAGCTCATCTACCGTTGCGGTATCCCTAAAAGGATCATCACCAAAAATGGAACCAATCTCAACAATGCTATGATTACGGAGCTCTGCACTCAATTCAAAATCAAGCATCACAATTCTTCTCTGTACAGACCTAAGATGAATGGCACAATGGAAACTGCCAATAAAAACATAAAGAAGATTATGCAAAAGATGGTGGTGACCTACAAAAACTGGAATGAGATGCTACTGTTTTCTCTCCATGGCTACTGTACTTCAGCTCGAACTTTAACTGGGGCAACCCCATTTTCCTTAGTATATGTCATGGAAGTTGTTTTTCCTGTGGAAGTTTAGATTCCTTCCTTAAGGATCATAAAAGAAGAAGATTTAGGCGAAGAGGAATGGATCCATACTAGGTTGGATCAGTTGAACTTAATTGACGAGAAGAGACTGGTTGTTGTTTGTCATGGTCAAATGTATCAAAAGTGTATGATCAAAGATTTCAATAAAAGATCAAACCTCGAGTGTATTTGGCTGGCGACTTGGTAATAAAATGCATCATTCTTCTACAAGGCGATCCCAGGGGAAAATGGACTCCCACTAACGAAGGGCCATCTGTTGTTAAGAAAATATTCTCTGGCGGTGCCATGATGCTAACTACTAGGGACGACGAAGATTTTCCACACCCTGTAAACACAGACATAGTCAAAAAATACTACGCATAAAAAATGACCCGCTAGGCTGACATACCTAGGTAAAAATAAGGGAATCCCGGCGAACCAAAAGGGTTTGGGCAAAAGTTAGGGATATATACAAAATATTATGCACCGGAAAGTCGAAAACTCGAAAGGGCGGCTTGGGCAAGAAAGGATATCCTAGTGGGCTAAAAACCTGAAAGGGCGGTCCAGGAAAAAGTTAAGTATTAAAGCGTATGACTACGTCCCGTAAAATCACTACAACTAACTTTATTACCAAGATCCAAGTTCTTGGGTGTAAGATCAATTTAATCAACTTCTTCCAACAACAAGGGATGATGTTCGAAGACATATGGGAAATAGCGGAGTTGGAACACAATGAGATCACTTCCACATGGCTATTATTTTTGTTTTCACTTTGTATTCTTTCAACAATTTCCTCTTACTAGGATCTCTGTCTCCTTATACAAAAATTCCTATTTATAGGCAAAACATCAATACAAACATACTTTGAAATGCGAATTTTTTGTTTTCCTGTTTTGAGTGCAAAAACGTCCAATGACTAAAATTGAATGAGCATATGCATATGAATATGATTAACTGTTAACAAATGTATGTTTAAAAACGGTAATAAACATTTCAGGATATCCCCACAAAGTCACTTCAACAAAATTATCCCCACAGATTTGAATTCATGCAGTATCCATCCAAAGTTCCAATCTCCTGAGAATCATTTCCCCAACTGAGTTGGTCCAAAACTACAAGATAAACCTTGCGGAGTTCGTCTCCAAAAAGAATTCATCCCCCCGATAGGGTCTTCAAAATTCTTTCTTCAACATGGTTTATTTCCCCTACAAACTACAAATTCCCCAACAAACTGGAAAATTCCCCAGTACAAGTCTTCCTCTCAGGCCATTACAAATCAAATGGAAAAAACCCCTTTATCCCCAGCAAAGTCATTACAATCCTTAACAGAGTCGTTACTATCCATAGAAAGTTACTACGAAGCCTGGAATTCGACCAGATACCCGTTAACTTTCATTTTCCCCAGTCAAGTTATCAAGTTTGGATCATAATTCCCCAAGAAAATTGTTCAAATCACCAAAAGGGCAAAATGGTCAAAATTAGGGTTTTGATTGTATTTGACTGATCAAGAATTTTTGACCTAATACATGATCTAATGGCTTGAAGAACAATCTAAAGGATTCAAATACAAATGTTGACCTAATTTCATGGCTCAAAACATTTCTCAAGATCAATTGATTGATAATAGAAATTCAGTCAATTGATGAAAAGTCAACTGATACACTAAAAGTCAAACTTTGACTTTTTGATCAAATTTGAGTTGCAAAGATTACATTTCATCAAGACATTCAAAAATATGAAACTTGATCATCAAGAAATCAATAAAATCAAAATTCATCTTAAAAAGTCAAACTTTTCAAGACTTAGAATTTTTCTAAGTGTTTTTAAGTATTATTTTTTTCATGACTTCATGCCAACTTTTCACCAAGATGCAAGATGATTCAAAGGAAATTTTCAACATGAAAGTTGTAGATATTGAGGATATATTCAACTTTTATTTAATTATCAAATCCTATAAATGCTTGGATCTTGAGTTATAGATTCCCAAAGTCATGCACTTTGTATAAAAACACTTGGTGAAAATTTGACCTAGTTAGGCAGATTTTAGTATCAACTTCATGAAGATTTTTCACATAGTTCCAATTGGATTCTTCAAAAATGAAAAACATGAAGGTTGTAGATAATTTTCCAAGCTTTCCAAAATGTCCAAGAACTCAATCATATCATTCTTTAGCTAAGAGAATCGAAGAGATGAAGTTAGGGTTTCAAGTTTGAAATTACAAGGCAATTTTGTGATAAACACATAACCAAATCCATAGCCATGCTGTATAAATCTCACTTTGTAGGTTTCAAACTCGTGTTTCACTCCATAATTAATGGTTTACACAATTTATAGATTCCTTATCCAAGTGATTCAAGCATTATCCAAACCAATTTTCCATTTATAGCACAAAGTTATCATTTCCATTTTGATAAAGCATTGCTTTCGCAAAGGTAAACTCTACTTGAGCTCCTAACTTGTTGTCCATGTCCATAATTAAGATAAATGATCAGAAGCAAACATGTTTAAAGTGCCCAACC
Source organism: Vicia faba (assembly GCA_948472305.1). Taxonomy (NCBI): domain Eukaryota; kingdom Viridiplantae; phylum Streptophyta; class Magnoliopsida; order Fabales; family Fabaceae; genus Vicia; species Vicia faba. Next base: position 767,567,905 of record OX451736.1, read on the forward strand.
ACTCTACATGCCTGTACCTTATACCTTGAAACCATATTTCTCACTTTTCTTCAAAATCAAGCAACCTAGCCATAACCCTATAACTCAGAAATCCCTTGTGCAAAACATCTATAACCTTTTTCTTATAGATACACAAGTTATTTTCCAAGAAAGGCACAAGCTCAAGCACCCTAAGACCTCCCACAACTTCTGCAACCCATAACTGATAATAACTTGACAGTTTTGAGCTTCAAACCCCCAAATTAAAAACTATTCATGTGTTTTCAAATCTAATCATCCATACACTCTCAATACATCATAACAAAGCCATCCCAACACTTGTTACATTTCTGTAACCTCCTTTTCATCATTCACCATTTTCAAACATCAAGCTTGCAGGTTGACTTGAGTATGGAGATTCAGGGAATTTCAAAGCAAAGTAGGAATTACAACACACTCAGGGAGGTCCAGGCAAGCTAAACAGATCATTAGGATAACTCAAAGCTTGCTTAAACTCCATACACGAATCCATGTTCAAGAGGTAAGTTTTCTAACTTCAATATCTTGGTACAAGCATCCTTTGTGCATACATTCTAAAGTAAAAATGTAGATATCATTACCCTAAAGCTAACCATGTCCATAATTTTCATTTATATTGACTGTGTGTAGAGAATTTTAGATTTGAACTTTCTGAAAAAATTAGGTTTAAATTTAGGGCCAGCAAAATTAATCTTCATCTTTGACTTTTAGCTTACATAAATTATATGGTTGAATTCATGGTGAAAAAATACATATATTTCATGTTTATATTTTTTAATTTCATTGAGAAATGAGTGACATACGAATTTCAAAAATGGTGTTTCAGTCATGGGCGCGAGGAAGAAGATGAACATGTCTTCAGGAATGTGTTTATAATATATATTTATGGTTTTGTATTAATAAACAGATGTATAGCCACCCCGGTGGTAAAGCGCTCGCCTGTTAACCTTTGGGACTTGGGTTTGAGCCCCAGTGGTACCCTTTTGTATTTTTTCCCACATATTTGTTGCAGATTCAGCGTGCTTGGTTCCCATGAGTCCACCATATACCCCCTCTCATCACCACATGATCAACATTTGTTTGCATCCAACGCTTCATAAGGCAAGACTATGGTGCATCATCACAAGCCAGCCACACATGATCTATACAGAGCAGTGGGCCTCCCTGAAACTGGGCCTTGTCTTTTTTTTTTTTGTCTTTGCCTCACCCCCTGTTTACTTACAACCACGCAGCCCACTTGTTTTTTTTATTTATTCTGATTACAAAACAAAAACAAGCTTTTGGGCCTAACAAAAATTTGATTTTTACTTTTAAACCACCTTTCTCAATTTCATACCTCCTGACTTAATTTCATAATTTTATTTTATTTTATTTTATTTATTTTTATTATTATTAATATTTTTATTATTATTACTTTTACTAATCAAAAATACCTAAAAAATATTTTATTTATTTATTTAGGTATTTAGCATATTTTTATTTTACTTCTTTTAGACAAAAAAGACCAAAAAATATTCCTTTAATAAATTTCTTATTTTTTTAATTAAATTAATATTAGACTTAGGTTTATGTTAGTTTCTTTTTCTAATTAAAATTAACCTAGAGATTAGGAGTTGTAATTAATCAATTTCCTTCTTTACGTTGGTTTAAATACTTTAAAACCTTAAACCATAAAAAAATTTGTTTTCTTAGTTAAATTTATTTGCGCAAAATAATTAGGGTTTAGCTTTGTCAAATTAATTTAAATCAATTAACTATTTTCTTCTTAGCTTAATTAGGTTAAAAAAAAATTTCATAACAAAAACTCAAACAAAGTAATCTCATTTTCTTTTCACATTACCTTCACATTCTTGTACATTATTTATTCAAGTTCAATATGATTGTAATAGTAAATTAGGTTTTTATTTACTTGCTCCCCATTTGTAAATTTGTGCCCCCATCCCCAAATGATGTAATAGCGTAGAATTTTACATTTTCGCAATTTATCACTTAAAAGATAAATGCTAGTAATTAGGGTTTGTATGGAAAGACATAAAATCAACAAGTAGCAAACCATAATTCAAGAACGAAAGCATGAAAACAAACACTTTACACACTTGCACCTCTAGGGTTAACCTCACTTGTTGCCTTAAGAATAAACAGTCATGTCCCTCGAACATGGAATACTTTAGCAAAAATAATCAAAAACAAGATTGTAGTCCCTCGATGATCCTTCCATGTTGCCTTTGATAAACGATCTTAGACCCTTACGAACAAATTGCTAAGGTGTTTTACAATGTTTCCTTCTATGAGTGTACGATGACCCACTGTGATACGGTGGCAGAACCAACTGTTAATATTGGTTTGTGTTTTTTGTTCGCAAAATATCGCGGTAAACAAGAGTCGCCATCGACTTTTATTTTATCCAATCAGGAAAAGGAAAAAGAACAGAAAAAAACTTTTTCGAGATGTTTCTGAGTACGGGGGGTAGATTATAGAAAGGGAAGGTGTTAGCACCCTTTCTATCCATGGTTTTCCATGGCCTCTTAGGTAATTGATCATTTAGAAAACTGCTTGTATGTGCTTGCTTTGAAAAGTTTTGTTTTACTTCGTGTTAACCCTTGTTTCTGTCCTCAAGAGTGTTACGAAGTTGTTTTTGAAAACTTTGTTTGGGAAAGTGTTGGTGTGAAAAAATTTTTGTTTGAGCAAGTACCTAGGAACTAATCTACCTACTCGAAAAAAGTCTGTTTGTTTTCCTTTTAGACAATGCTATCCCATTATTGAGAAATAGATAGCATTGTCGTTGGAGTTTTTTAGGGACATTCAAAGGGCTGCCATTGACCTAAGAATCAAATTATTAAGCGTATATGGAGATTCAACTTTAGTAATCAGTCAAGTTAAAGGAGAGTGGGATACCAAACATCCTAATTTGATCCCCTACAAAGAGCTTATGTTAACCATGATCCCATACTTTGAGGAGGTTACCTTTGAACACTTTCCAAGAGAAGAAAATCAGTTGGCGGATGCCTTAGCAACAATATCATCCATCTTCAAGGTCAAGTGGGACAAAAAAGCTCCTAGAATTACAATTGAAATATTTGACGAAGCTGTACACTGTTGTGAGATTGACATTAACGAGGAGAAACCATGGTACCATGAAGTGAGGAGATATCTAGAAGCACAAGAATATCCTGAAGGAGCTTCCATCAACGACAAGAAATTCCTGCGAAGGTTTTCAGCCAAATTCTTCCTAAGCAATCCACGACTCACTCTGCTCCATTTTATGGACAAGAAGGAGGCAGAGAAAATCATGGAGGACATGCATGATGGTATCTTTGGAACTCACTCTAGTGGACACACTATGGCCAAGAAGATTCTGCGGGCTGGTTACTATTGGTCGATCATGGAAACTGATTGGCACCATCAGTTGAAGACTTGCCACAAGTGTCAAATCTACACCGACAAAGTCCATGTTCCTCCAATTCCTTTGAATGTCATGATTGCTCCGCGGCCATTTGCAATATGGGGCATATACATGATTGGAGAGATCAAGCCCATAAATTCTAATGGACATCGTTTCATCTCAGTTACCATTGATTACTTCACCAAATGGGTCGAAGCTGCCTCATTTGCTCCAGTTATAAAGAACATAGTAGCCCGATTTATCAAGCATAAGCTCATCTACCGTTGCGGTATCCCTAAAAGGATCATCACCAAAAATGGAACCAATCTCAACAATGCTATGATTACGGAGCTCTGCACTCAATTCAAAATCAAGCATCACAATTCTTCTCTGTACAGACCTAAGATGAATGGCACAATGGAAACTGCCAATAAAAACATAAAGAAGATTATGCAAAAGATGGTGGTGACCTACAAAGACTGGAATGAGATGCTACTGTTTTCTCTCCATGGCTACTGTACTTCAGCTCGAACTTTAACTGGGGCAACCCCATTTTCCTTAGTATATGTCATGGAAGTTGTTTTTCCTGTGGAAGTTTAGATTCCTTCCTTAAGGATCATAAAAGAAGCAGATTTAGGCGAAGAGGAATGGATCCATACTAGGTTGGATCAGTTGAACTTAATTGACGAGAAGAGACTGGTTGTTGTTTGTCATGGTCAAATGTATCAAAAGTGTATGATCAAAGATTTCAATAAAAGATCAAACCTCGAGTGTATTTGGCTGGCGACTTGGTAATAAAATGCATCATTCTTCTACAAGGCGATCCCAGGGGAAAATGGACTCCCACTAATGAAGGGCCATCTGTTGTTAAGAAAATATTCTCTGGCGGTGCCATGATGCTAACTACTAGGGACGACGAAGATTTTCCACACCCTGTAAACACAGACATAGTCAAAAAATACTACGCATAAAAAATGACCCGCTAGGCTGACATACCTAGGTAAAAATAAGGGAATCCCGGCGAACCAAAAGGGTTTGGGCAAAAGTTAGGGATATATACAAAATATTATGCACCGGAAAGTCGAAAACTCGAAAGGGCGGCTTGGGCAAGAAAGGATATCCTAGTGGGCTAAAAACCTGAAAGGGCGGTCCAGGAAAAAGTTAAGTATTAAAGCGTATGACTACGTCCCGTAAAATCACTACAACTAACTTTATTACCAAGATCCAAGTTCTTGGGTGTAAGATCAATTTAATCAACTTCTTCCAACAACAAGGGATGATGTTCGAAGACATATGGGAAATAGCGGAGTTGGAACACAATGAGATCACTTCCACATGGCTATTATTTTTGTTTTCACTTTGTATTCTTTCAACAATTTCCTCTTACTAGGATCTCTGTCTCCTTATACAAAAATTCCTATTTATAGGCAAAACATCAATACAAACATACTTTGAAATGCGAATTTTTTGTTTTCCTGTTTTGAGTGCAAAAACGTCCAATGACTAAAATTGAATGAGCATATGCATATGAATATGATTAACTGTTAACAAATGTATGTTTAAAAACGGTAATAAACATTTCAGGATATCCCCACAAAGTCACTTCAACAAAATTATCCCCACAGATTTGAATTCATGCAGTATCCATCCAAAGTTCCAATCTCCTGAGAATCATTTCCCCAACTGAGTTGGTCCAAAACTACAAGATAAACCTTGCGGAGTTCGTCTCCAAAAAGAATTCATCCCCCCGATAGGGTCTTCAAAATTCTTTCTTCAACATGGTTTATTTCCCCTACAAACTACAAATTCCCCAACAAACTGGAAAATTCCCCAGTACAAGTCTTCCTCTCAGGCCATTACAAATCAAATGGAAAAAACCCCTTTATCCCCAGCAAAGTCATTACAATCCTTAACAGAGTCGTTACTATCCATAGAAAGTTACTACGAAGCCTGGAATTCGACCAGATACCCGTTAACTTTCATTTTCCCCAGTCAAGTTATCAAGTTTGGATCATAATTCCCCAAGAAAATTGTTCAAATCACCAAAAGGGCAAAATGGTCAAAATTAGGGTTTTGATTATATTTGACTGATCAAGAATTTTTGACCTAATACATGATCTAATGGCTTGAAGAACAATCTAAAGGATTCAAATACAAATGTTGACCTAATTTCATGGCTCAAAACATTTCTCAAGATCAATTGATTGATAATAGAAATTTAGTCAATTGATGGAAAGTCAACTGATACACTAAAAGTCAAACTTTGACTTTTTGATCAAATTTGAGTTGCAAAGATTACATTTCATCAAGACATTCAAAAATATGAAACTTGATCATCAAGAAATCAATAAAATCAAAATTCATCTTAAAAAGTCAAACTTTTCAAGACTTAGAATTTTTCTAAGTGTTTTTAAGTATTATTTTTTTCATGACTTCATGCCAACTTTTCACCAAGATGCAAGATGATTCAAAGGAAATTTTCAACATGAAAGTTGTAGATATTGAGGATATATTCAACTTTTCTTTAATTATCAAATCCTATAAATGCTTGGATCTTGAGTTATAGATTCCCAAAGTCATGCACTTTGTATAAAAACACTTGGTGAAAATTTGACCTAGTTAGGCAGATTTTAGTATCAACTTCATGAAGATTTTTCACATAGTTCCAATTGGATTCTTCAAAAATGAAAAACATGAAGGTTGTAGATAATTTTCCAAGCTTTCCAAAATGTCCAAGAACTCAATCATATCATTCTTTAGCTAAGAGAATCGAAGAGATGAAGTTAGGGTTTCAAGTTTGAAATTACAAGGCAATTTTGTGATAAACACATAACCAAATCCATAGCCATGCTGTATAAATCTCACTTTGTAGGTTTCAAACTCGTGTTTCACTCCATAATTAATGGTTTACACAATTTATAGATTCCTTATCCAAGTGATTCAAGCATTATCCAAACCAATTTTCCATTTATAGCACAAAGTTATCATTTCCATTTTGATAAAGCATTGCTTTCGCAAAGGTAAACTCTACTTGAGCTCCTAACTTGTTGTCCATGTCCATAATTAAGATAAATGATCAGAAGCAAACATGTTTAAAGTGCCCAACCACTCTACATGCCTGTACCTTATACCTTGAAACCATATTTCTCACTTTTCTTCAAAATCAAGCAACCTAGCCATAACCCTATAACTCAGAAATCCCTTGTGCAAAACATCTATAACCTTTTTCTTATAGATACACAAGTTATTTTCCAAGAAAGGCACAAGCTCAAGCACCCTAAGACCTCCCACAACTTCTGCAACCCATAACTGATAATAACTTGACAGTTTTGAGCTTCAAACCCCCAAATTAAAAACTATTCATGTGTTTTCAAATCTAATCATCCATACACTCTCAATACATCATAACAAAGCCATCCCAACACTTGTTACATTTCTGTAACCTCCTTTTCATCATTCACCATTTTCAAACATCAAGCTTGCAGGTTGACTTGAGTATGGAGATTCAGGGAATTTCAAAGCAAAGTAGGAATTACAACACACTCAGGGAGGTCCAGGCAAGCTAAACAGATCATTAGGATAACTCAAAGCTTGCTTAAACTCCATACACGAATCCATGTTCAAGAGGTAAGTTTTCTAACTTCAATATCTTGGTACAAGCATCCTTTGTGCATACATTCTAAAGTAAAAATGTAGATATCATTACCCTAAAGCTAACCATGTCCATAATTTTCATTTATATTGACTGTGTGTAGAGAATTTTAGATTTGAACTTTCTGAAAAAATTAGGTTTCAATTTAGGGCCAGCAAAATTAATCTTCATCTTTGACTTTTAGCTTACATAAATTATATGGTTGGATTCATGGTGAAAAAATACATATATTTCATGTTTATATTTTTTAATTTCATTGAGAAATGAGTGACATACGAATTTCAAAAATGGTGTTTCAGTCATGGGCGCGAGGAAGAAGATGAACATGTCTTCAGGAATGTGTTTATAATATATATTTATGGTTTTGTATTAATAAACAGATGTATAGCCACCTCGGTGGTAAAGCGCTCGCCTGTTAACCTTTGGGACTTGGGTTTGAGCCCCAGTGGTACCCTTTTGTATTTTTTCCCACATATTTGTTGCAGATTCAGCATGCTTGGTTCCCATGAGTCCACCATATACCCCCTCTCATCACCATATGATCAACATTTGTTTGCATCCAACGCTTCATAAGGCAAGACTATGGTGCATCATCACAAGCCAGCCACACATGATCTATACAGAGCAGTGGGCCTCCCTGAAACTGGGCCTTGTCTTTTTTTTTGTCTTTGCCTCACCCCCTGTTTACTTACAACCACACAGCCCACTTGTTTTTTTTATTTATTCTGATTACAAAACAAAAACAAGCTTTTGGGCCTAACAAAAATTTGATTTTTACTTTTAAACCACCTTTCTCAATTTCGTACCTCCTGACTTAATTTCATAATTTTATTTTATTTTATTTTATTTATTTTTATTATTATTAATATTTTTATTATTATTACTTTTACTAATCAAAAATACCTAAAAAATATTTTATTTATTTATTTAGGTATTTAGCATATTTTTATTTTACTTCTTTTAGACAAAAAAGACCAAAAAATATTCCTTTAATAAATTTCTTATTTTTTAAATTAAATTAATATTAGACTTAGGTTTATGTTAGTTTCTTTTTCTAATTAAAATTAACCTAGAGATTAGGAGTTGTAATTAATCAATTTCCTTCTTTACGTTGGTTTAAATACTTTAAAACCTTAAACCATAAAAAAATTTGTTTTCTTAGTTAAATTTATTTGCGCAAAATAATTAGGGTTTAGCTTTGTCAAATTAATTTAAATCAATTAACTATTTTCTTCTTAGCTTAATTAGGTTAAAAAAAAATTTCATAACAAAAACTCAAACAAAGTAATCTCATTTTCTTTTCACATTACCTTCACATTCTTGTACATTATTTATTCAAGTTCAATATGATTGTAATAGTAAATTAGGTTTTTATTTACTTGCTCCCCATTTGTAAATTTGTGCCCCCATCCCCAAATGATGTAATAGCGTAGAATTTTACATTTTCGCAATTTATCACTTAAAAGATAAATGCTAGTAATTAGGGTTTGTATGGAAAGACATAAAATCAACAAGTAGCAAACCATAATTCAAGAACGAAAGCATGAAAACAAACACTTCACACACTTGCACCTCTAAGGTTAACCTCACTTGTTGCCTTAAGAATAAACAGTCATGTCCCTCGAACATGGAATACTTTAGCAAAAATAATCAAAAACAAGATTGTAGTCCCTCGATGATCCTTCCATGTTGCCTTTGATAAACGATCTTAGACCCTTACGAACAAATTACTAAGGTGTTTTACAATGTTTCCTTCTATGAGTGTACGATGACCCACTGTGATACGGTGGCAGAACCAACTGTTAATATTGGTTTGTGTTTTTTGTTCGCAAAATATCGCGGTAAACAAGAGTCGCCACCGACTTTTATTTTATCCAATCAGAAAAAGGAAAAAGAACAGAAAAAAACTTTTTCGAGATGTTTCTGAGTACGGGGGGTAGATTATAGAAAGGGAAGGTGTTAGCACCCTTTCTATCTATGGTTTTCCATGGCCTCTTAGGTAATTGATCATTTAGAAAACTGCTTGTATGTGCTTGCTTTGAAATGTTTTGTTTTACTTCGTGTTAACCCTTGTTTCTGTCCTCAAGAGTGTTACGAAGTTGTTTTTGAAAACTTTGTTTGGGAAAGTGTTGGTGTGAAAAAAATTTTGTTTGAGCAAGTACCTAGGAACTAATCTACCTACTCAAAAAAAGTCTGTTTGTTTTCCTTTTAGACAATGCTATCCCATTATCGAGAAATAGATAGAATTGTCGTTGGAGTTTTTTAGGGACATTCAAAGGGACAAATACGTTCACAAAAGCAATGTTAGGAAATGTTGGTAATCATCCTAAAGCCTTAAAGATCTTTTTCCGAGGCAACATCCGAATGGGTCATTTTAGATCTTTTGAGACTAGAGGATAACCACTAACAAACCCTATACTTCATGACCGTTTACTGAAGGCAACCAGAGTGGAGTAAACCCTAGGAGTGAGCATGTGCGAGTGTAATTTTCAGTTAATTTATCTTTGCACATTTAGGGTTTTCTACCGTATTAATTTTCAGTTTGTCTTTCCATACAATCCTATTAACATACATCTAAGCAGTTTATAGTTTGCGGAAATTAAAGCGAGAAAGTTAAAAGTCCTAGCTATTACAAGGCTTTTGCAGATACATAATTATTTTGGACTGAAAATAAAAATGTAGAATTTAATTCCTAATTACTATTACAAACTGGAGCAGTTACAATAATAATAAAAGAATTAAAAATGCGCGCGGCGAATTAAATGCGAGAATAATCAGAAAACCTAAAAAATCTAGTTGAAAAAAGTATTAGGTTAGTTTTTTGAGAAAAAAATTAATTAGGTTATGTACAAATTAAACCCTAATTTCTAATTGATTTAAATTATGAAAAAAGGAATTAAATTGCCCTAAATTAAATTAATCTAATTAATTAAGGAAATAAAATATTTTATGAAAAAAACATGATTTTTATGTTTTTTGTGATTTTTTTAATTTAATGATAAAAAATGATTTTTTGGGTTATTTTGTAAAAAGAAAATAATTAGTGAATAATTAAAATAAAAGAAATAAAATAAAGAAAGAAATTGAAATCGGGCCTGTGTTATAAGCTGAAAGGGGGGTGTGACGCCTGAATTGTTAGTCCCAAATTCCTTGCTCAACCCAGTCCCACGCTTGATCTTATGTAGCCACGCTTGGAGGGTGTATCATGGATTGCCCATTGACTGAGCGTTGGATCTGGATTAGTGATGATCCAGTGGCTGGATGGTTAGAGTGCATGGAAGGCGCTTGGCAAGGAGATGCATGGGAACTGCTGAAAAAAAGTTAGAAAAATAAAATTGTTGGGACCTGGGATCGAACCCAGGTCCTTTCACTTTCAAACGTGCGCCTTTGCCACTAGTCCACCTATCTTAGTTGTTATAATATTGAAATGAAAATAACATAATGTAAATTAATCACAAGTTTCAGAAAACACGCGAAATTTGAATTGCCCAATGGTGATCAGCCACGTTGTTATCTGTTTCCCCAGGACTGTTGTTTTTGACACAAACTCTTTACCTACGGTCAAGTTCGTTGCTATATGCTATAGTGACGGTATTTTCCTGTAGCTATAAACTTGCGAATCTTTAAAACAAAATTCAAGCAATATAAATTCCATTCAAGGGCATAAATCAACGTACTTCCTCCCCTGGACATGAATAGGCCCTTAATTTGGCCCAATTTTACCTCTAGCTAGGGTTCCCCAATTTGGAGCTCAGGAACCGTAACTATGGCAAGTAACCATTCCTGCATCAAAACTTAAATCAAGGCTATCAAAAAGATTCCCAGCATGATTATGAACATGTATATGCAAGCAAATTGGATTAAAAATAAGTAAAACCAAAGGAACAAGTTTGAGTTCAGAGGGTGCAAACCGAGCGGATTATGGGATGATTCCTGGAGCTTTGAGGCGTGCAACTGGTCCTGTTAGCTTCAGGAGATATCCAAGAATGGATTTGTGGCTTTGATTTGCTTTGAATCGTCCTCTAAGCTTGAAACCGATCCACACTTTTTTTGCAAAAAATTCACTTTGTGTTTGATGCTTTTCACGACCTTAACCCCTGTTCTTTTGGCTTGAGTATGTTCAGTATATGCAGTGGAACGAATTAGGGCAACAAAAACACTTTGTATCTTTGATAGTCATGTAGATTTGATTTGATTTTTCTCTTGTATGATATGTTTCCAAAATAGGCCTAATCATGCCAATTTGCTCCAATTATCCCTTGATCTGATTTATATGATTTGGCCAGCCTAATTGGATTGTGATTCCTACAAAAATCAGATTAAAATCAATCTTATATTTTTTTGCAATTTATTTGATTTAATCTAACTTTTAATAAATAAAAATCAAAATAAAATAAATAAATAAGAAAATAATATGTGGAGGCTGATTTGGGGGCGTGGACAACGTTTCCAACAAGATTAAATCATGAAAAGCTAGGCCCATTTGACAAAAAATGTATTTTTGAGCACATTTGACTTTTGGCAATTTTGCAAAAATGGCCAACTTTGACAAAGCATATGTCCTCCAATTTTAACCCTAGAGAGGTGTTCTTTGACTTTTTAGAAATCTTAGGATGTCCCCTAAACAACCCTTTTGGTTTCATCTCAATTGTGTCTTCCATGTTCATGTAAGAAGCTTTGACCCAAAAGGTGTTTTTGTTGACTTTTCAAAAGGACCTATAATGTAGAAATTCATATCTTTTGATGAGTGCATATTTTGAACTTGATGGATGAAGATGAATTTTAGGTAATTTCATCCTCTTCAAAATGAGCCTTGGATGGAAAATTTATGATAAAGTATGAAGAAGTTATGCCTGGTCAAAGTTTGGTTGACTTTTCCTGTGAAACCCTAATTTAGCAACTTTTGGGTTTTGATGAATTTGTGGGCATTCCTTGAGGAATCATGATCAACCCTTGATAAAATTATGGATATCTCTTCAAAATGTTTATTTTGACCAAAAATATTGAAGTTTGACTGTATGTGGGCCACAATTAACTTTTGACCTAGTATAGTTGATTTTCAGGCATCTAGGCAATTGACTGAGCAAACTTCTTGTGCAAGGAATGAAACTTGACATGGATGATCTTGAGAACATATTGGTACCATGGAAAGAATTTGGGACCCTTGGACTTCAACCATCTTGATGAGGAGTGAAACCCTAGTTTGAAGCTTGTTGCCTTAGGAGGAGAGTTTTCCTGGTCAACTCTTGGGCATCCTTGAGCAAGTTGAGGACCTCAATGGGCATGTGTTGAGTAAAATGAGACGGAAAATTTTGGGGTACAACAACTTCCCCTGTTCAATCTTCTTAAACCTGGTGTTGCACCCCAAAATTTGCCCTCCCATATTCTCCAAGAAATTGCCAAGCCAAGCTGCAAAAGTCCCCAAGGGTTACACAGTACAAAGACCTCCTACACAGTCAAAACAAGGGTTTGTGTTCTGATCAGGAGAATGAAGTTTTCAAAGGTCCAATCAAGTCCTATATGCCTACAAATGTGGCCAAGCATCCTCATATCAAGTTTCAAGGCATTCAGCTCAAAATTGCACAGTCAAAACCCTAAATTGCACTACAGTCAACTGTAGGGGCAAAATGGTCATTTGACAGTCAAAAGTTCAAATTTTTGGTCAACATATCATTTTGAAGCCACAAACATCATTTGATCAATGCTTGATCATGATTCTCAAAATTTGGCTCAGAAATCATCAAAGATGCAAAAGTTACTATATTTGGACAGTTGAAAAAGTCATCTGAAATTGACCAGGGCATAACTTTCACATGGATTATCAGAAAAATTCCATCCAAAGCTCATTTTGAAGAGAAAGACATTTCCTACAACTCATCTTCATACTTCAAGTCCAAGAAATGCACTCACAAAAAGTTATCAATTTCAACATTATAGGTCATTTTCAAAAGTCAACAAAAAGGGACTTTAAGTCAAAGGCCATAAC